>CM071924.1:46874759-47474759 GCA_016081115.2 Rehmannia glutinosa
ATGCAAAGCCTACAATGGTCCCAAGCAAAATCGACCTAAGATATCGCTAGCCTGTGGGACCTAGGTCCTCGCCAGGACTTAGCCTGGGGGACCTAGGCTCGCAAGAAGAAGCTGCCTAGGGGCCAAGGGATAGGCTCGTAAAAAAAAACAAAAACAAATAATATATGAAGAAAAAAGAAAAGCGAAGCGAAGCAAAGTACTTGCAACATATAAAAGCGAAATGCAAGACATCGAAGTGACACGCAAAAATAAGCGAAGTAGGTGGAAGTAATACACAAAAACGAAGTAAAATTAGAGTACATCACGAGGCGATGAGATCACCAAAAACAAGAATACATCAAGTCTAGTACTTAGCAAATTTACATAAATAAAATCCCTAAGGTGCTAGAAGAGGTTTAATGGCCTCGGTGAAGTCATCGACCCTCCTCAACTTCGTCAATGATTACTACATCGCTCGAGGTGCCAACCTCGCCTTCACCTTCAAAGAACATCCGCTTTGCTCATCCTTCTCAAAGAGGTCCGACTTTTTTGGTCGAAATCGGCCTTGAAGGCCCCCTTTTAATCCTCTCGCTCATGGCATTGCTCAAAACCGTTGAAAAGATATACCACGGCTAGTTCGGCTATGAGTTTCTCACACGAAGAGGACTTTAGAAAAGATCAATGCTCACGAGGCGAGATGAGGCTAGCGAAGCCTTATACTCTTCGGAGGAGGGATATTCTTCAAACCTCGCTTCGACCTCTCTCGAAGGACTCGCCACCTCCTTTGTGTGAAGATTCACTCGAGTATTAAGTTCGTTTTGGGATGAGGCGAGCTGGGTCTTCGATCGTCCACCTCTTTGAGAAGCTCGGCTCGAGCCTCCTCGATGGCTTTGGCTTTATCCGCTTCGGCAGCTTTGGAGCTTCGCATGAACCTCGCTCCGATTGATTGACACCTCATTTTGATGCCTCCAATCGGCACCACGAAGCGGCCATTTGATGCAAAGATGACAGAGCTACAAAAAGAAAAAGTGAAGTAAGGGACGACGAAGCAAGGTAAAAAAGCGAAGCAATAGAGGTGTGTAATTATACAAGTAAAAGTAACCCACGTACCGACATGACACCATGGGCCGCCAGCTCTTCGAGGCGGTAAATTCAGTGGTCATCAAGGCGAATTGGTCGGCAGGAAGGGTAGTGTAGTTATACAACTCAAACGAATCCTCCCCAGGGTTCGTTTCGGTGATCGAGCTCCGCGAACCGATATTCCATTGGGAACGGTGCGAGGCATGGAGAGTTCGCGAGCTCGGGGCATACGTTTAGGAGCCTTCTCGCGAGTCGCAAGTCGTTGGGCCTGGAGATGAGATTCACTTCTGCTTCAACCACATCATCACCCTCCCACTATAGGAAGGTTCGCGTCGGGGGCTCGCTTTCCGTGAGCCCGCATCCTGGGGAGACATCCATGGAGCCAGGCAAACTCCTAGCCTTGCGAATTTTCGTCTTTTTCTCAAGGGCGAGCCTTCGCCACCGCTTCCCTTTCCTCCCTCGACTTGCTACCCAAGGCCTTGTTGGCTTTCTTTGAGGGCACCTCAGGGCGGTCGACGGCTACCGTGATGGTGGGGGCCGGGTTACGACTAGGCCTAGGGGTAGCTCCGAGGCAACAAGATTGGCGAGCTTCGCTCGCGGGCCAAAGAAAGTCTCTTTGTTCTTGGCGAGGGCCTTGTCAAGTACAAGAGCTCGGATCGCCATATCTACATAAATAAACAATAAAGATCAGCGTAAGAATGGTAATTGAGCCGAGAAGATAGAAGAAATGAATTACCAAGTGTTAGAGTTTCATGGCGAGGAGCGGGGCTAAGGCCGACTAGAGATAGAACGTCTTCTGTGAATGAGGTCGCAAGCCTCATACCACCTGCGGTCAACCTAGATACGAAGTCGGCCCCCCAAGAAATAGGAGGTAAGCCTCAAAGGCGAGGCCGACTCAATTTCCAATCCGAAGGCAGGTCCCAGGGATTTTCAATAGGGTCTCGAATGAATATGAACCTATCTTACCAAGGCCACACCGAGGAAGGAACCCAATGTAAAAACTTTCAGTTAGTCCTAGGCGATATATGAAAGAATCTGGAGTTAGTGGTGGTGGTAGAAGAGTTGATGGCATATAGCTCGCAAAGTGAGAAAGCAAGGCGCCCTCGCCAAAGTGCTTCATTAAAATAACAAAACCTACAATGTGACGGTAAGAATTTGGGACAATTTGAGCGGGGCAAACATCAAGCCCTCTTAGAATGTCAGCAACAGGGCGAGCCAAAGGAAATCTAAGACCCGCCTCGAGGCTAGCGAGGTGAAAAGCTAAGCAACGAGGTGGAGGCTTATCTATCCTATCACTAGTAGTAGGAATTATGATTCGATACGAAGCGGGAATGAAAAAGTTTTTTCTAATGGTGTCTAAATCATGAACAGAGACTCGAGACCTAAGTAAAGCCCAGGGGATGACGTGTTCTAGGTCGTCGACGGGGTAGCCTCATGGATACCCTATCTTGAGAGGGGAGGAATAGGGGTCGCCCGCTAGTAGAAGTAGAGGAAGAGCCCGAAAATGAGCTATAATCGGACGACCCTAATTTCAAAGACGAACTAGAGTTTGACCGCGAACTGGAGGGTCGTGTAGAAGGAGGAGGGGTCGCCATAAAAGATTAAGAAAATTTAAAGTAGAGAGAAAGAGAACCTACATCTAAGTCAAGCGAAGTGGATGAACACGAGGTCAAAGATCCTATGTCGTGGCGAACTTGAGCAAAATGAGGTGGTCCAAGGTAAAAGATGTGAAAAGTGAAGGTTGCTAAGTATATGACTCGAGAAGTGAATGTGGAACCAGTCTCTGACATATATAGCGTTAGCACAACTCCACCACACCTACAATTCAAGCAAGAGATTGCTAAGTATATGACTGAGAAGTGAATTGTTGCTACTGGTACCATTGATTCAGCTATCACATATATGCTCATTTTGTTGACTATACAAGTATTTCTGCATAACATGTACATGCTTACTTTTGATGAATTAGAAGGTGGTTCATGGATTTTGGACACACAAGCTAGCATAAACATGTGTACATATTCTTCCTTGTTCACTAACCTTACACACATTGATCATATAGTCATTGTTTTCCTTCCTCATGGTTCTTCAAAACACTGGTGATGTAATCATGTCTTCCAATTTGGTTCTAACCAATGCTCTTTTTGTTCCCTCTTTTAAGTATAACTAGTAAGGTGAACGTGTGTTGCACATGAACCAATTAATTTTTTAATTTAATTCAAATTAAATCTATAAATTAGAATCAATTTTTATTATATTATTTGTATTTATAATAAATGTCATTAATGTATTTTGATCTTAAAAGAAAGTATGCAAAAGACTAAATTTAAACTTATTTGTTGGTGAAATATAGTTAAGATATTTTGAACTAAAAAACATGATACTTAAATGATATTATCGCTCAACAAAGTACAATGAATATTAAAAAACTTAAGAGTAATCTATATATAAATTAAAAAAATATATATTCAAGAACTCGTTTTAGATTAATGCATCTCTTGTTTGATTTTTGAGTGTCTACTTCTTCTTCATACTTAGTTTTGAGATTTTTTTGCAATTTTTTTAAATGCACTTTTAGCCCGAGCATGATTGGTTGACATATAGATGTATTTCTCTTTTACTCCATTTCCTAATGTGTTATCTTTCAAAACGGTCTGACTACAATATTCTGTTTTTCATTCATCACATGTGTCTCTTTTGTTAAGAACGATGAGGAATTAAAATTTTATTTTATACTTAGAATAGCTCCCGTAATATTTTGATTCATGTTCTCCTTTTTTTAAAAAAAAAAATAATTTAAGTACATATCTTGGGAAGGGAGGGATGATGGGAATCAAATCCCACAGCTCTAGATAAGATGAGAGTCTTTACCACTCGACCATTATACAATTTTCTCATGTTCTCCATGATTAAATTAATTATTTATATAACAGAAATGAAGATAAAATAGACTAATCAATTGTAAATGAAAACGGTCAAGAAATTGATTCAGTTTGAAAGAATAGTCATATTTATATATCAAATAAACGACAGAACCATATCATAGAGAATCATAATTATTGAGTGTTTAACAAAATTTATGCTCCATTCTATCATTAAGAGCATGCACAACATCATAAATTTATTATTTCCAAGTATTTTTTATTATTGAGTGTGTTGATGTGACTATTTGTTATTCTAATTAATTTTTGTATCGGAAATTAGTTATGTAATATAGTAATGATAAATTTAATAACAAAGAAAATTATTAATTAATACATTGAAATAAATAATATGAACAACCTCAATTACGTCTTTTATGTTGTTTTCTTTTCAAAAATCAATTTATGTTCTAAAAATCCATCTAATGGAGCATATCAAAGTATAATCCATCATTCGAGCTTAACAACAAAATTATAGAATAGAGAATACAATAGTCCAAAAGTGTGTCAAATAACCGTAAACCATAGGTTAAGCTATAGCATTTTTATAAGAATGGCATAAAAAAACCTCCTCACTTTTTAGTTGTCGTGTTCTATGCATGTGACATTTTCAAGCAAAATATAGGTCTCAATTTATTATGTTTTATTTTGTAAAATTAGAAAAAACATTATATATAAGTCATTTTATTAATTTTATCTTTGTTGATAAGCATCTTTCAATATAGCATAAAATTTACAACACAATTCACAAAAGTATAATGCATGTATTTAAATGTTCAAAATGTTAAAAATAAATATCTTCATAAATTTAAATCTTCGACCTAATATTAAATCACTTTACCGGATGATGAATTTGATGTTGAAGAATGTCATATATACATTTGAATATTTAATTAAAAGATTAATTATTATCCATATATAGAATTTTGTATATGAATGTTTAGAATTTTACTTTTGAATCTAAAGAAGGAAATAATATAACTTTTCAAATCTTACTTAAATTATTGTTCTTTTTTATCTCTTGATATTCCATCACAACCTTTTGATTTATTAATTCTATGTATGTATATTGTTATTCATAGATATAATTTTATTTAACACAATAAAATATAATATGAAAAAGATAACAAAAAGGTTAAAAGTAAAGAGGATTAAAATATGGTATGTCCATCATTGTAATATTTAGACGAAAAACTTGAAAAATGCTATTTAAATCTTTGTTAATTTAACATTTACGATAAAATCTAGTTGCACTTGAAAAATACGCATTTTAAAAATTAAAAGTTCTAAGAGAGGGGCATGTTTTAAAATGCATAACTATGAAAATAACGTCTGACCAAAATTTAAACTATTAATTTAATAATACATATAGATGTACACTACAAAATATTAGATCAAAATCATAATTATTTTTTTATATATAAAAATTAATGTACAATTCTTATATCTTCAAAGAGACTCAAGATTTAAAGGTGGCTAAAATCAATTACTTTTGTTAATGAAATTAATATTTAAATTATAATGAACAATTTATTTTCAAAATCATGTCTATTTTTTAAATAAGAAGTAATATATTACTTTGATCCATAAATAAACTTTTTGATTAAAAACTCAAATGTAATGTTGTGGTTGCCTAAAATTCAAATATCAAGTAAGTTTTATACTTATTGTGCATAACTTAATACAATATTTTTTAAGTAAAAGATTAACATATCAACATGTAGGTTATAAAATATGTACTTAAGAAGGAGTTAGAGAGAGAAGCTCTCAATCGGGCGAAAAACCTCCGCCAAGTGCTCCTCCCTCTCGCGATCGATTTTTTCCTTATTTTTCTTAGATTTCTTGCTTTGAATCTTCCATTCTCATTTCTGATCTGCTTATTTCGACTTTGCACCGATTATTTTCTTTGTTTTCACAGATTTTGGCCTCGCAAAAAACCCATTTCACCGTAGCTTTTTCTTTGGGTTTTTCGAATTTTGATTTGGGACTTCGAATTTCGGTTGGGTGTTCGCAGATCTGCTACCCAACATCCTTAGAGGATGGGTAAGTCAAGAACGAAAGCCAACAAGGCAAAAATCCAAATTGAACTGGCCGAATCAAAAAAGTCATTCGCTTAAAGATGGAAAAGAGATCGAAATTTCGATAAATTTGCCGCTACCAAAGGGAAAGATGTTGTTGATCCCCTAAGTGATGAAAGTTCACCGGGAAAACTATGATTCTTCCTCCTATGAGTCCGATGAGGAATCGAGGAAGAATCCCGAAAATCCATGGTGGGTGTGAGTTCTGCACGCACACCAAGTGTTTGTTGAAATTCCTAAACCAAAGGGCAGCTTAGAACGAGCAAACAACTAAGTCCCCCAAGCTCCATGGACTTCGTTGTTTGCCGGCAAATCGTAAACCGGAGCCGCCACCACTCAAGCGTCATCGAGCCCAACTCCGATGACCTTGATGATATCATTTTTGAGGAGAAACACGCTGATAATGTTGAAGATTCATGGGGCTTTTGTCTCGTTGGTTGTTTTGTCAAGGCGTTTCCCGGGAAGATTGCATTGTTGGAGATGTGTAAGAAATGGCAGTGCCATTTCAATACTTTACCCACACAAGTAAATGGCTCATTTTCAAGTTTGCGGATGAGGCGGCTCGTGATAAGGTCTTACTTGGGGACCTTACTATGTGTTTGCGTGCCTTTGTTGCTTAAGAAAATGCCCAAGTACTTTGAATTTGACGATATGGAAATCCAAACTATGCCTGTTTGGGTGCAACACGGTCTACTTGTGGATTTATGGAATCAAATTGCTCTAAGCATGGTTGCCACCAAGATCGGGAAGCTATTACATACGGATTCCCTTATCGTTTTGAAGGAACGATCTCATTTCAAGGATGCTTTGAAGAAGTTGATGCCTCTAAGGAGCTTAAGAGGGAACTTCGCATTCGTTTGCCGTCTGGTAAGAGAAGAATGCAACAAGTGTTGTATGAGCATGAACCAAAATTTTGCTCCAAGTGCAAGGAAATTGGCCATAGTACTCGGGGATGTACCAAGGAAAATAAGGCGTGAGACAGACAACCGCTTCAAGCCGTAGGTTAGGAAGCTTTGTTGCACAAAACCAACCGACAAAGCAAACGCTGAAGGCTCCCGAGCCCGCACGAGTTGCTAATAATGTGCAAAGAAACTCACTATCAAGGATAAGGAGCTCGTTGAGATCATTGAAGAGGCTCAAGTGCAACCTTCAAAGGAGAAACAACCAGTCCAAACTGAAAGTGAATCCCAGCCATTCACTGAGGTGAGAGGGCGCAGACCAAGGAAAAGGATTACTCCAGTTCCTATTACTGAAGATGCAGAGGGACAAGCAGGTCCGTCAACTGCTACTGAGAAGGGCGATAATCCAGCCAAAGGAACCGTCAAGACCCACAATAAGAAGGATAAGGGAAGGGATTCAACCCTTCCTAAATCATCATGAAGATTGCTAGTTGGAACATCAGGGGCTTTAACAAGTCCCTGAAACAAAAGGGTGTCATGAATTTCTTGAGACACCATAAACTTGATGTAATTGGAGTGTTGGAAACAAAGTTGGTTGAGGCAACTTTACCGAAAATTATGAGAACTTGGTTTGCTGGTTGGAAGTATACTTGCAACTTCCACACGCATCCTAATGGTAGGATCTTGGTCTTGTGGAATCCGGCCACTGTCATTCTTGAGGAGCTGGACATCTCTCCACAAGTAATTCACTGTGCTATTACTTGCAAGGTATCTTCTGTTTCCCTCCTTGCAAGTTTTATTTATGGATATCACACTGTTGGTAGTAGGAAACCATTGTGGGACAATCTTATATCTTTTGGTGAAAATAGTTCTTTGCCTTGGATTGCTATTGGGGATTTTAATAATGTTCTCAATGCTAATGAGAAGTGTAATGGCAAAGATGTTACCACCATGAACTCAAACATTTTGAAGAGTGTTGTGTTCTCACGGGTCTCACGGACTTGAGATCAATCGGATTGCACTTTACTTGGACAAATAATGAGGTCCGTGCAAACTTGATCGGCAATGGTTAACAAGCATTGGTTTGACCAAGGCCTTGATGGGATGGCGAATTTCTTGCCCTCGGGATGTCTATCCGACCATTCCCTTGTATTGTCTCTTTGTTGGATGTGATTGCTAACACCAATAGGCCATTTCGATTTTTCAATATGTGGGCTAGTCATACAAATTTCAATGACCTAGTCGCCACAAATTGGAATTTGTACGTCGGGGGCACCAAGCAATTTATGCTTTGTAAGAAGCTTAAGCATTTGAAACGCCCCCTCAAGGAGCTTAATAATAAGCATTTCTCACACATTTCAAGCCGAAAGAAAGAAAAGGCAAAGGAGGATTTAGATCGGGCCCAATTGCGGTGCATGATGATCCAACGAATGTGGATTTACACTTTTGTGGCTACCATGAGGAAACAATCCATGAGTTTGAGTGAAGCTGAACGATGCTTTTATTACCAAAAAGCTAAGTGCAAGCACTTAAACCAAAGTGATCGGGGCACCAAGTTCTTCCACGACTTGGTTAAAAGGAATAAGAAACGCAACCAGATTGTCTCTCGTTTGTAAAGAAGATGGTCACCCAACCACTTCTATGGATGAAGTTGCTAAGGAGTTTACAAAGTTCTAT
Organism: Rehmannia glutinosa; assembly: GCA_016081115.2. NCBI lineage: Eukaryota > Viridiplantae > Streptophyta > Magnoliopsida > Lamiales > Orobanchaceae > Rehmannia > Rehmannia glutinosa. The sequence goes on from CM071924.1 coordinate 46,883,394, forward strand.
GAGTGTTTGCTTGGCACAATGGGACTCTTGTGAACCGATTGATCCCGATATTATCAATGCTTTGGTCCATCCATTTCTTTGGAACAAGCTTGCAATTTGGAGAGGGACATCTCTAGACAGGAAATCCGGGATGCCTTGTTCGACATTGGAGAAGACAAATCCCCTGTCCGGACGGTTTTAATTCATGCTTCTTCAAGAAGTCATGGGAGATTGTCGGGGATGATTTTAGTGCAGCAATTGAAGAATTCTTTGTTAATGGGTCTTTACTAAAGCAAATTAATCACACTGTCATTGCTTTAGTACCGGGCGGACAGCATGCTCAATCGCTTGGGGACTATAGGCCCATTTCATGTTGCAATGTGTTTTACAAGGTGATTACGAAAATCATGGCCAAGAGGATGGCACCGTTGTTGGAGAATATTGTGGATCAGGCTCAGGCGGCTTTTGTTGGGGGAAGACTTATGACCGAGAATATTCATCTCGCACAAGAACTTCTCCTAATATAATCGAAAAACGAATCTTCTCCCGGATGCCTTCTCAAAATTGATCCGAGAAAGGCATATGACTGCTAGGGATTTCTTACGTCGTGCTTGAAGGGTTGGGCTTCCCCAAAATTCACTCATTGGATCATGGAATGTGTGACTTCTCCATCTTATTCCATTGCACCGAATGGAAGTTTGTATGGGAAATTTCTTTGGAAAAAAGGGACTAAGGCAAGGAGACCCTTTATCACCTTTCATTTTTGTGCTTTGCCTTGAATATTTTTCTCGTTTGATTAATATTGTTGCCAATAGGGACCGTTTTGCTTACCATCCCAAATGTGCCAAATTGAATATCACTCATTTGGCCTTTGCGGATGACTTGATGCTCTTTTCTAAAGGAGACCGTAATTCCGCGGTGTATTGTTGGATTGCTTGAATAAGTTTAGCGGTGTTCGGGATTACGGGCTAATTTGAATAAATCCAAATATACACAAAATGGTATCAAAAAGCGTAAATTAGTTGATATCCACAGGCTTGTGAATATGCCAATCGATCTATGCCGCTCAAATACCTTGGAATACCGCTTGCAGTTAAAAAAATTGAAAGCGGTTCACTATGCTTCTCTTGTTGAGAAAATTGCGGGTTATATTAATGCTTGGGCCAATTGTACTCTTACTTATGCCGGACGGACGAGTTGATCGATTGTGCAGTTGTGCAAGGTGTTGAGTGCTTTTGGTTATCAATTCTACCAATCCCCAAAGATGATTGATTGATAGAATAACCAACATTTGTCGCCTTTTTCTTTGGGGCGAGCGCAAGGCACCGGTTGCTTGAAAGATATTTGTCTCCCCACTACGGAGGGAGGACTAGGTTTCGTGGGCGTCAAAACTTGAACTTTGCCCTCCTCGCAAAGGTCCTTTGGAACATTCACGATAAAAGGGACTCTTTGTGGATCGGATGGGTGGACCAAGTGTATCTTAATGGGGCTTCCGTGTGGGATTGGACACCAGCGAAAGGAGATTCTCCCCTCCTCAAGCGCATCTTTGAAATTCGGGACATCATTGTCGAAAAGAAGGTACTACCGAGCTTGCTATTGCCAACCTTAATCGGTGGTTCGCAGGGGATAATTCTGTTGCTCGAAAGCATATGAATATTTCTGCATCGAGGGGCATTCCGAAAGTTTGGGCAAATGAAGTTTGGAGACATTACATTCCTCCCAAGCATTCATTTATCCTTTGGCTTGGTATCAAGTATCGGGAAGGTTACAAACCAAGGATCGCCTCCACTATATGGACATTGATCAAAATTGTACTTTATTTGGGACTCGCACCGAAACATTGGATCACCTATTTTTTCAAAGGCAACATGACCAATCAAGTTTGGCTCACAGATCAAGAAATGGCTTTGCATCACAAGAGCCATGACTACAATTAAAAGTGCACCAAATACATGAAGAAGGAAGCTCGTGGGACTTCGTGGCAATCATGTGCCAAGAAAAGCGCATGATGGCATGCACCGTATATCATATTTGACCGCTCGTAATAGGCGGCTATTCGAAGGGGCGTAGTTACTTCCGACGGCATTACTCGTGAAATCAAAACACGGTATACAAGATCATGTTTTCTTCGTATCCTCATGTTTTGGTTCAATATGAACACCTTGCTTTCTAGCATTAGTTCTAGTGCATTTTCGGTTTGTTTGTTGTGTGTAAATGGCATGTATTAGCCATCAAGTCGTACTAGCCTTTTGGGGCATTTAGTCCCATTGTGTTGTAATTATCTTGGCTTGCCTGCATATTTTGTACATTTGCGATGATATATATTATTCACATTTCATCCAAAAAAAAAAATATGTACTTAAGATATAAATGATGATTTTTTTTCATTTGTTTTAGCATATAATATATATACTTCTTTAAATTTTCGTTTTGATTCTTTTTTCCATATTATATGATTTTTTTTTGTTAAGTTGGATTATTTCACTACCTCAATAATATAATGCATATCTTTTTACCTAAACTTATATAATTTATTAAGGGCGTATGTATATTTTAAGCAAGCTAAGTATTGTCATAAATGTTAAAATGTACATATATAAGTGATTTTTCTTCAATATTTCTTCTCATTCTTCTTACAATAGTATATATATATACATACCATTTTTAATTGTATTTTTATTTAAATCTATTTTAATTTATTATATTAGTTTTCATTTTTTTTAAATCATAGTCTATTTATTGATTCGGTTTTTTTTCAACCAGTACACCTCTATATAAGTAATAAATCAAAAAAAGTACCATAAATTAGAAAAGACTAAATAAGAATAATAGTTTCAATCGAAATTAAAAATCCTGATATGTAAAATAGAATAAGATTATTAAAAGCCATATTGACTTCTTATTTATAATTTAAAAATAAACTATTTTGCTACAATAAATAATTTTTTTTCTTTTTTTATCCAAACTTGTTAGACCTTTCATCCTATTAATTAAAATTTATTATGCCAAGAAAAATATAATTAAAATTAAAAAATAACATTTTCTGCTCTTTTATACCTCCATATTAAAATATAATTTATAATTATATTTCGTTAAATTTGAGAACAAATATTTATCCTTTTAAATATATTTTATAGTTAATTTTATTTTTTATTTATATATTTACTGTGCTTATTTAACTAAAAAGTATTAAAATTGATAAATGGATCTAAATTATTGGATTTGAAAGGTCAAATGGTGCAACCATAAAAATATAAATAAGTGTATAAATAAATTCTAAAGAAAAATTAGTTCTCTTATATTGTCTTCTTGGAACCAATTTTTCAATTTATCCTAAAAACTCTTAGTACTAACTGTTTTATATTGTTATTGTTATTTTTGTTGTAAAATCGTTTTTCTTTCATTTTTTATTTATTTAGTTTTACAATAGAAATATATATGGCAACCCTTAATAAAAGTAAAAAAAATTATAAATATAAGTTGTGGATAATCAAAATTATACAAATATTACTCATCTCATCCACTTCACTTTGAGATTTAAAATCTCATTTCATTATTTTCAAACCATAACTCTTAGGAAAGTTTATTTCATTTTTAACTTTTAGAGTATATACTTATAATATATTTGTTTTGCAAATTTAAGTTTACGTTGTCACAATGATCGAATTATTTTATCAAAAGAATACAGAATAAAATAAACTCGATAATTGAATCTAAATCATGTTAAACCATGTATCCATTATTATGGGAAAAACATACATAAAGATTAATGAATGTACCTTAGAAAATAATATTTATTCAAAATTTCAGTAAATATTTATATTTAACTTATCTTAAATACCATTTATGTTTTATGGAAAAAGCATAAAATTCCTTGAAATTTTCAATGGTCGTAAATTTCCATCTTCCCATACCTAAAAAAAGTACTATTTACTTCAACCAAAAATAATATTATCTCACAATTTAGGGTGTGATAGATGATAAATTTATTATTGTATGCAGATTCTCAAGTCTCAACCAATAGTGAAGTTTAGAAAATGTATTTTGTCCTGCTATTTATTTTGAATAAAATAAAATAAATTATTTTTTTATTTATTTTTTCTCTTCATTTTGTTGTAAATTCATACTCTTTTTTTCTTTTTTGATGTATTTAATTATTTAGAAAACTAAATAAGATATTATAAATGTACATTTGCATAACACTCAACTTTAAATGGCTAAAATCTCTCATATAAAGTCTTTTATATTTTTAAAAATCCATTCGGACATACCAGAAGGTAGTGGATTAGGCTCTTGGTGAGTTGAACCACTTTAAATCTGTGTGTTGATTTTTTTTCTGTACTTTTATTTCTTCACCATCTTTATATTCGAAAAAGAGGGCATTAATCAAAATTCGAGAAAATCTATTCACCCCTCTAGATTTTCGTAGCCGCTTGGACTAACAATATATATATATATATATATATATATATATTGTATTCTTTACATTTGTTTTCTTTAATTTTGTTATTATTCATATTATGTAAGTACAATTAGAGAATAATAACACATAATTAAATTAATTAGGATAATTATAAAAAATACACCTGAGGTTTGAGTTAATTACAAAAAGATCCAAAGGTTTTTGAAAATTACAAAAAAAAACCGCGAGGTTTGATTCCTTATTACACTTTTCCGCATTCATAAGCAAAATTTATCAAACACCTCCTTACATTTGTAAAAATATTGCAATTAACCTCTTACATCTAATATAAAATCAAACCTCAAGGAATATTTTTTTTGTCATTTTCAAACATATCTTGTTTTTTTTTGTAATTAACCCAAACCTCAAGGGTATTTTTGTAATTATCCCAATTAGTTAGCATAATTTATCTCCAAATAACAATATTAGCGTATTAATTTCCTGAAAATGGGGTCGCACAATTTTTTTCTTGACATCAAGTTATTAAAAGTACTATAGTACTTCACCATCTCTGTTGGTATAATGTTCCCCAAGTATTATCACATGAACGACAGATGCAATTTGGAAGGGCAAAATAATTGCATATTGCCACCTAAATTATGTATGAATTTTCACTTTGTATTTAAAAAAAAAATGTATATACATTTACTTTATCTTTTTGGGTAAAGCCAAGGGCGGAGCCAGGAAAAAAAAATGGGGTGGGCCGATCACTAAATCGGGGTGGGCGATACGCAAAAAACCATATAAATTACAAGTGTAAATTACACTTTATCCCCTATACTATTACTGAATATCACTTTACCCCCTTATGTTTTCAATTGTATCACTTTACCCCATTCTACTCTCAATTTTTGTCATTGTATTCCTTTATACTATTAAAACATAATTTTATTCTCCTATTCCTTTATTATATGACTTAATTATCCCTACTGTTGTTTTTAAATTAAGCGAATAATAGTACCGAATTCATACATATATTTCTTAAAAAATTATTTGCTAATTCTTAAATTTAATATAATTTTTATTAAATAACTAAATATTACTATTAAGTTTCTCTTAATTAATGAATTATAATAATATAATATAATTTAAAAGTATGTATATATTTAAATAATTATATAGCCATATTTAATACAAATTATGTTAAATTTAAGATTAATCATTTTAGTATCAAATAATTAACCACTAAAATTACTATATTTTCGATTGAACATAGTTTTATTAAATTATGATATTTAGTTAAAAATTAAAAATTACTAATAATATTTTGCATCTTTAATAAAATGTATTACACATTATATAATTTTAAGTTTGTTATGAATAAAAAATTAAAAGTATAATGTAATAGCTAATATAAAATATTCTGTTATGTAGTAACTTAATATAAAACAAAATCTGGAACTGTCCAAGGCCCAATGCCAACTGGTGAGTAGAGGACACCTTCTGTGGATAAACAAGATTAGCTTCTATAGATCATGAGCAATATATGTGATCCACTGAATCTCACACACTGTGGTGCCTAGAGCTCGATACTCAGCCTCTTACTAAGGATTTAGAGAAAGTGCTTTGTTTCTTAGTTTTCCAATAAACTACTAACTGACCAAGGAAGATACAATAATCTGTAACACCTTTTGGTATCCTTGCAAGCTGCCCAATCAGCATCACAGTAAGCCTTGAGTTGAAAGTTGCTAGCAGTAGGATAGAAGATCCTCTTCGAAGGGCAAGCCTTAAGAATCTTGAGCAAATGAATAGTTGCATCCTAGCGTGAGCTGTAGGGATTATTCACAAATTGACTCAATTGTTGGACATATATTTTGATAATAAGAAGGATGAAATTATATTTGATGATTTGATCGGTAATTCTCCAAGAATTTATTAAAAAATTAATCTGGTTTCGTTTTTGTTCCGTTGCGTTCTCTCCAACTCGAATTCCATCTCTTAATATTTTCTCGTATCAAGACTCCTCCCCGATGTACCCTCCGTTGCAAACCCATTTGTATTTATAGCTGCTAATTTCTTATTTTTCTTCCGCTTTGCAGCATTGAGTTCTTGTTTTCTTCTCACGGCTTTGTTCTCTTTCGGCGTAAAGATGCTTTTTCTGCGATTTCATCGTGTAAAGTTGCATTATTACTGAAAGTGCGTTAGGTAGGTACCGAGGTATGTGTTGAATGTATCACGGTTGAAAGCAGGTGAAAATTGGAGTTACCGTGGTACAAAATGGTTGAACCACACTACAAAGGTGAAAATACAATATGTACCACGGTACAACCCACTTGTACCATGGTATAGTATACGACTCAACTATGTACCGCTGTACATCTTACTTGTACTGTGGTACAGGATAACTCTGTACCGCAGTACAAAAGTCTATACCCCGGTACAGAAGACAAGTCACTTTTATATTTTTCTCTTCAATTTTGTACTGAGATATACCTTTGTTATCGCGGTATACTCTATAAACACTCTTTTTTCTTCGTTTTTCTTCTATTTTCTTGGTTTTTTGGTATTAGAATACCTAATACAACTTGATATACACTTCAACACCATACATACAATAATTTTGAATCGATTTACACAAAAACAACACAATAATTAAGCCTAGGACATCTAATTTATTGGTATAAAATGAACTTAACAATCCAAGTGCATTTATCAGAACCATCCTGTTGGAAATTAGGTTTTGAGAAAGCGGGCGCCGACCCGACTTTGACCAAATTTTCGGTGGCTAAAAATTTAATTCTGGAGGAATTGAATTGTAAATTGTTAATCTATTTTTTGAGTAGATGTTCGTAGTATTTTTTATTTCTCAAAAACCGAATTTCGGTGATGAGTGAGAAATTAATACACGAAGTTGGCCACGCGAATGGGCATAGTTTATCCTAGTATAAATACTAGAAGGTGTTATTGGTTGGATATACTATAATAACACAAGTGTATGATCACAAATGGGCCTTGGACCGAATCGACCCTTTGGGCTCGGGTTCAGGTTTAGTTAGTTTTGTAACTTGAAATGGGTTTGGCCGAAATTCAAGTAACTGTTGGGCCTGATGAATCTAGACATTGGAGGTGTCCAGGTTCATTTGTGGAATAATCTAGACATTGGAGGTGTCTAGGTTCATGTGTCTTTTGGAGTTTGTAACTCCTCAGTGGTGGTCATAAGAAGAGGTTGTAACTCATGGGAGTTACATATGATGTTAATGTCCACTCTCTTATCATTAATTCCCTTCAAGTGTTGGAAATGATGGCCTACATAAGTCTTAGGCGTTTTGCTGCATCGAGGGGGTTAGAAGGAAGAGATGAAGTCAGTATACACAGAAAAATTGCATATCTCCGCATATTCTTCAAGTGTCGTAACATTTCGAAGAACATTTTCAAGAACACTTCCTTCTGCACTCATGTCCAGCAGCCAGTTCTCGCTCCTTCGAGTTCGTAAGGTGCCTTTGTGTCAGTGGTGATACTGTACACAAAGGAGGTTAAGCCGTTTTATCTTTGGGGACATTACATCGCACCATGAGCACTAGCCGGGACGTATTTGTCTTGCGGATAGAGGTCTTCCTCGACTCGGCTTGTAAAGTTCTGTCAGATTCATGCTTCTCGAGTTGGAGTATATTCAAGAATTGTAATAGTTAGGTTTTACTTTTCTTGTAATTTTATGTTTCTGTTTTCTAAGTCATCTTGAAGGCTTTTCCCGTTGTAACCATTGTAAATATTTTCCAACAATCGCAAGACAAATATCGTACCTTCACGATGGCGACGAGAAATAGAGCCTTAGCTTGGAGATGAATCTGACAGAACACCTTCCAGTGGTTGCTGGAATTGTAGTTGTTGCTAAAAATGCGTGTGTTTGAAGCATGGGGCTAGGATGATAATTGCCTATGCCGTAACTTTGTCTTTAACAGACAGTTGTACACTTTACTGTATGTATTGTGTGGTTTGTATGAATTGAGGATGTTTTTCCAAAAAGTTCATGGTTTTGAAAAGAAATACGAAATGAGGATGTGATTTCCAAGAGGTTCGTTATTTCTTGTTTTTTTGGATTGAGAAATGGATGATTCCAATAATCCAAAAATGTGTTGAAACTAGTCTAAAAGTTTCGACTGATCCCGCATGATATTCGTGCTGAAGGGATGACGTTTAAATGAAAATTTCCAAATGGTTTACATCGTTAAGATGTTGTTACCAGGTTGGAAAATTTTCATGAATTCCTAAATGCATAATCGAAGGAAATTGGATTAGTGGCACGATTGATCGATTGAAAATCGAAGAAAGCAATCAAAGGCCTGAAGCTAAATCTATGAAAGTCTTGGTAGAGACTCGAGAAAACTGTGTTGGAATACTTTTTAAGAATTCTAACGGATCCAGCGACTGTGGGGGTTTGACCACACTTTCTGTCTCACTTTTGGCTTTCGAGCTTCAGTTGCAGATTTAAGTGTTGCAGAAAGTGTTGTCGGAGGTGTTTGTTCGACCGCTAAACACCTATAAAAGTCTAACAATCCTCGCAAGAGAACGAGATCAATTGTAGGGTAGCAAGTTAACCACCGTCGTCTCTCAAGGAAGACTTAGCCAGCAAATAATTATTATGTTTCACAATTAACAGAAAATAAAACCTAAACACTCTAACTAGATTTGTTGGATTTATTTAAACTAAAAGAAAACATGAAAGGACAAATTAAAACTAAGCAGGATTAAACTTTGGAGAAAAACATATTGAATAAAGTCTAGGATTATGAATTCATCTCATCAAACTTGCAAGTAGAATATCAATTGATTGATCATGCGGTTAACAAATATAACAAACACGTAAAGACTAGGTCTAGATCTGATAACTTTCGTATTCACAGATTAGGGCTATCCCAATAACTTGCTATTTTCATTAAGCCTAGGGTTAGATAATACATCTCTGATTCATATCCAACCCCCTGAATAAATTTAGTCCAGGAATAATATCTTCTCTCGATCTCAATTATTCCCTCAAACAATCAAGAGTTGGCCAAACAATCAATCAACAAGTAAAACAATTTATTCAGAAAGCGGATCAATTAATCAATACTCATGCTTGTTTGTTTGAATCAAATTATCATAATCCTAGAACAAGGAAATTAGTTCATGCTTGGGGATGAGATCATAATCTCAATTGAAGGAAAGGAAACAATCATAAACATGATTATACAATAATAATAATGACCCCAACAATTGAAATCGGACAAAATAGATGAAAAATCTTACTCTTTGAGAAGAAGCAAAAATAACTTCAAGGGGAAGAACCCAAGCAATCCCAATGTTGAAAGTAAGAGAAAAATACCAAAAAACTAAAGTATAGAAGTGCTATGAATGAGAGTGTACGAAATTATGGATCCCCTAAGTGCTATTTATAAGCCTAAGTCTATACAAGGTGGAAGAATCCAAAAAGGAAAAGGAAATCTGATTTAAAATTCTAGAAACATCTTCAGGTGCGCATTCGCGCAGAGTTGCGCGCCGCGCTGCTTGCCCACCCGCATGCCTTGCGCGGGCGCCTTGTGCGGGTGCCTGGCACCCGTGTTGCGCGTGGCTTGAGTGCCCGCCTCCGCGCGCGCGTCCGTCTGCTAGCTGTGCCGACTAAGTGCGTGTCCGCGCACCGTTGCACGACGCGCGCATTTACGTCAATCTTGACATTGCGCGACGCGCGCCCCGCGCACAACTTCAGCTTCCCCAACTGTCAATCGCCCATAATGTCCGTTTCGACCGTTTTAGTCTATTTTTAAGTTCTCTTTTTACTAAAACCCACTAAACAACCAAAAATACCATACGTAACATATGACAATATAAAATGGGGCGAAAAGACACAAAAATACGCACACTCACTCATACGAAAAATAGAAATCACACAAAATTCACACACAAAAATATATAAAACAACTCCCCCACACTTAGCCTTTTGCTTGTCCTCAAGCAAATAATAATGCCCATAAATTCAATCAAGAAATATAATGCTTATTTTGAAAATCGATTTTTCCATAACATCAAGTTCCATCCACCTCGGATTATTCCTCATCGATCCTTAACCTTCGCAATAAACTCACTTAGCTAAAGTTAAACAATTACTCAAAGTGTTTGGTTTTCTTTACAAAATTTCAAATTTGTATCAAAAGTCGCAACCCTTATATTCATGCATAAATTACGCAAGTACTAGCCCTTTTCTTTTTTCGCTTGATTTCCTAGATATTATTCCACTAGGTGTAAACTTCGGATGTTTTGCAAAGACTCCTAGGGTGGTTTCCCATACTCATGTGTAAACCGTTTTACGTAAAAAGTCAAACATGGGGCACATGAATGCTCATTGTTACTAAGCGGTTTAACCAAATGGAGTATAATCTCGATTGTTCCATTTTTTAGCGCCCTTTTTGCCCTTTTTTTTTTCTAAGCGCTTATATCGCATTTGTTTTTTCGCAAGGCTAGCAATTTTGTAATTCATAAAATAAAAGTAAGAGTTTAACTTAATTTACATCAATAAAATCCCGTAATTCATACCCCACAACCTCGAGTATTGTTTAACCATCGCCTAAATCGTTTATCACAAGGGTTAATTTACAACTTAGTCAAATCCTATGCATCAAGTCCGTAATGTCATTTCCTAATTGAGTCTCAAAGTAATGCATCGATTTCGAGTTAACTAAATAGTATTATTATTAAACTAGGGATAATTAATAGGCAAAGTAAAATTTTTATTACAAGCAATCAATTTATATTATTAATGACGAATTAGCCCCCACACTTAAAACACGCAATGACCTCAATGCGTAAAACAAATGAAAAAGAGATGAAATACGTCCCCGAAAATTCCGGAGTGTTGGGAAATTTGTTTATTAGATTTTGATGAATGCCATGTAAAACTTAGACTAGAAAGTTGGCACCCCATTTTCCTTGTAATTTTCATTGTAATAGATAGGGTTGTACAAGGTAGTCAAGTCGGCTATGCTGGATATACAAGAAGTCAAATCAAGGATCGAGATGAAGAAGACTACGCCGTGAAGCACTGAGTATAGCTAGGAAAAGAAGTCAAGAACTCGACTGAAGAAGTAACAGCTATGATACAGCTGTGTGAAGTTTCAGTCAAGTCAACTCAAGAAGCCAAGTCTCAAGTTGAAGTGATGATCGTCATCAAATGATTGGGAGGCGACTCAAAGTCACATGGGAAAAGGCGATCAAGTTAAGACAATCAAAAGAATCCGTTGTACGAAGTCAAGAATATTACCTAAACAAATAATACTTCCATGCTTCCATGTCTTAAAGTGCTCGATCCCGAAGCGTGCACAAGGAATAAACCAATGGGAAGCACCGCACCTTGTGTCGTCGACTCAAAAGCTGAAAGTTCATTTAATACGAGGAAATGTCAATATCAAGGATTGCAACAAGACAAGCCAACGAACACAAGTGACTTTTAAAATCAGCCTATCTCTTCAACGGGCGATTTTTGAAAGTTCACGATAAAAAGGCCGAGGAATCACTCTTGGAAAAGGTTACTCCGAACCACGAACATTCAAGTTATCATTTGAGTCAGTAACTCGCAAAAATATTCTCAAGTTATTCAAGCAAATCCTCAAGCCTAAACTTGAAGGAAATCAATCCAACACCAAGTTGTGAAGGGAAGACAACTTCATCTTGAAGAGGAAACTTTTGAAGAGTCAAAAGGGGTCTACATTCCAAGGAGGATTGTAGAAAGGTTCAAGGTCGAACCGAGTCTCAAGTTATTGGAGGGCTTCGTGATCAAATCCAAGAAGCTTGAGCAAGTGAGTCAGAGAGTAGCAAATTTGCCGTGAAGAAGAAGCCGAGTCGCACGAGAAGCCAGCTTGATTGACTGACCAAGGCATCTCCGGCCCGAGTCCCAAAGGATCAAGTCACCGTGTGATCGAGACTTGTATGTGGGTGATAACCACTCGTACTCGATCAATACTTAGTGGATTCCTCCGAGATTTGGAGAAGAGAGGATTAGAAGAATTACCCCATCTTCGAACCTCTATAAAATTCTTGTGTCATTTACATTTCAAACATTTAATTTCTCATATCATTTTATGTTTGCTTGATAATCTTCTATCCAACCGATAATTAACAAAGTGCTAAAACCTAGTGTTAAAATAAACTTAAACCAAATTCAAGGGTGTTAAGTCTTCCGCCGAAAATCTAATCACAACCGGGTTAAGTATTAGACTAAATAAATGAGTTATTCTATCAATAGCTCGATCAGTCCGAGTTGAGAAGAAAGGATCAAGAGGAGATAGTTGTACCTAAAACAAATGCACTCATAGTCAAGGAATGAAAGAAAGCTGAGACCAAAGAAATCATAGACCAGGAGGAAATTGCCTTAATGGTTAAAAGATTCAACAAGTTCTTCAACAAGAACTACAAAAGAAACAAAGGTGAATCCTCCGAAGGCATTCACTCCCTCCAAGACAAGGGAAGACAGCCACCAAAGAGAGCCGAGTATCAAAAGGTCGAATATCAAAGAGCCGACAACCCAAGAAATGAGAGAGCGATCAAAAAGTTGAAAACCTGTTTTGGAATTGCGGACAACCAGACACTTTGCTATTGATTGTCCATACCACCGTAGTCAATAAATACAGGAATGAAGAAGAAAGAAAAGTCTTCGAGAAAGAAGGCAAGAAAAGAAAAGAGCAATTTTGGTCGCTAAAATCTGCTAAAATGAAACTAAGTCAAAGGACACAAACAGACTCGAAAAGTAGTGAAGTTGACTACTCAAGTGATTCTCAAGAAGAAGCTATGATTTGTCTAATGGCTAAAGAACAAGATCAACCTCGACCAAGAAGATGAGGTACATTCTAACTCATCTCATTCGGTTCTCGTGATAGTGATTGTGACACACACTTCATCACCCACTCGATCTTTATGATTCATTAGGCAAAATGATGAAAGACTTTGAGCACATTAAATCCTCACACTCACTATTAAATGAGGAAAACAACAAATTTCGAAAATCCAAAACTCTCACCGGTGACTAAGGAGCCGAGTACTCTAAGTCACATAGTTGATGAGAACAAAGAGTCAAGGTTGAAAATGCTAAGCTAACAAAGCAGAGATAGTGCTATAGAAAAGATAGAAAATGATCTCAAAAATGTGATTGCTTCATTCACAAAGGCATCTAAATCATTGGATGACCTTATCATGAGCCAAAAAGAATGTGGAGACAAGACAGGCATAGGATTCAATTCCTTTGTGCATAGTCAAACTCAAGAGTGATCTTGGAAAAAGGATCTTCAAGTAATGAAGCATCTCAAAAATCCAAGACACCAAATGTTGCACACACATTCATTCCAAAGTACAATCACAAACAAACGGCCTTGGATATAAAGGAAAAGGAAAACGACCCGATTGAGTATCTTTGAGAGGACAAACAGAAGAAATCCAAATCGAGTTCCTCAAAGAAACTCCAAACAGAAGTACTGTGTGAAGAAGAAATAGAGCTACCAAAATCCCCGAAGTTCTATCGAGGAACACAAATGATGGGATGGTAGAAACTACCCAAGTCAAGTGATTGGAATAATGTGAAATATCGGCCAAGACCTATGGAACACATGCCAAAATGGCAAAGACCTAGAACTCAAAGAAAGGTCATTCCAAAGGCAAAGAACTATCATCAAGACACATATGCACCCAAGCACTACACTCGGAGAGATATTACTATTACCCAAAGAAGGCAATTGCTAAAACACATACACAGGCATAAAGACAAAATAGACATTGTATGAACCCAAAGCCCCAAGCAATTTGCCAATGTGAATTATGATTATGGCACGTATAGATGGCAACCTCTTAGAGTTAAATCATTTGGCTATAGGTTGGTTGGTTCATCTTACAAGATTAACCCCTCAGGACCCAGGCAAGTATGGGTACCTAAAAACTAATTTCCTTGATTGCGGGTTCAAGAACAAAATTGAGTGCTAAGGAACCTGGTACATGGACGGATGGCTATTCCGGACACATGACAGAAACAAGTAAAATCTGTCAAAGTTCAAGGAGATTAGAGGTGCAAAAGTTATATTTGGAGGAAATGAAGCTCCAGGGGAAATAAGAGGCACTGGATCCATCAAGAAAAATGGATTAGAAATCACAGATGTTGCGTAAGTTGAAGGCCTAAATTTCAACTTGTTAAGCATCAGCCAACTCTGTGACAAGGGCCACAATGTTGGATTCAATATGGGAGTATGCCAAATCAAAGACATTGAATCAAATGAAGTAGTGTTGCAGGATCCGCACAAAAGAACATGTATGTGGTAGATTGGTCAACTCCCACACCAAGCACTTGTCTACTAGCAAAGAGTACAAAGAAATCAAGTTGGGTTGTGGCACAAGAAGTGAGTCACCTAAATTTCAAGACAATTAACAAGCTTGCAAGAATTAATCTTGTAGAAGGACTTCCACACTCGAAGATACAAGAAAGAAAGTGTTTGTGATGCATGCGGATGGGAAAACAGATCAAATCTTCATTCAAAGAGAAGTCAAGTCCATCATCAACAAGGATATTGCATCTATTGCATATGGATCTATTTGGTCCATTGAGCGGCACCGTAAGTGGAAAGAAATACACTCTAGTAGTGGTGGATGATTATTCAAGATATACATGACAATCTTCATGTGCAAAAAGAAAGAAACCTTGCGAAGTTACCACAATCGATGAAAAGAGTTCAAAATGAGAAGAGTCAAACCATTATAAAGATAAGATCGATAGAGGAACCGAGTTTGTTAATGGAATAATAACTCAAGATCTTGTGTTGAAAATGGTATTGCTCATGAATTATCTCTTGCAAGGACTCCACAAACAGAATGGAGTAAAGCGAAAGAAGGAATAGAACTCTCAAGGAAGCCGCAATAACTATGTTAGGAAGCAGTGGTCGCTTAAAAGATTTTGGGGGTCAAGCCATCAATACGCATGTTATACTCAAAATAGATGCATGATTAATAGACAATGACAAAGACTCCCTATGAAATATGGACAGGGAGAAAGCCAAATGTTGGGTATTTTAGAATATTTGGATGTAAATGTTTCATCCACAACAATGGGAAGGATAATCTAAAGGCTTTTGATGCTAAAGTCGATGAAGGTATCTTTTTGGGATACTCGGTGAAAGCAAAGCCTATAGAGTCTTGAACAAAAGGACAATGGTCACGAAGAGTCTATCCATGTGGTGTTTGATGAACCTAATGTAAATGGAGAAGACATTGAAGAGTTAGCTAATAAGCTAAATCACCAACTATGCGAGAAGAGTCCCTATGTTGAATCAAGTCGAGTAATTAATCAAGGTGGAAAATCTACTGACTAAATGATGATGAGAGAATCTACACTGAAGTCGAGTAATTAATCAAGTCAATCTCAAAGACACCGGAAAATCTACTGACTAAGTGATGATGAGAGAATTGCTCAAGATAACACACCGCAAGATGATCAACCCACTAACTTACTCCAACCCGATGTGAGATGGCCGAGAGACCATCCACCGAGCTAGTCATTGGAGATGTAAGAGATGGTGTAAGAACCAGATCGAGCTCAACAAGAAGCAATGTTCACTTGTTTTATTTCCCAAAGAGAACCTAAAGATGTGTCCCAAGCCTTGGATGACACACATTGTATTCAAGCCATGCAAGAAGAGTGAATCAATTTGAAATGAATAAAGTATGGAAATTGGTGCAAAGACCAACTCATCAAAATGTTATTGGCATAAAATGGGTTTTGAAACAAGATGAATGAATAAGGTTACGTGGTAAGAAACAAAGCAAGATTGGTAGCCAAAGGGTATTGCGAAGAGGAAGTAATAGATTTTGATGAAACATTTGCTCTGTTGCAAGATTAGAAGCAATAAGGATGTTTCTTGCCTATCTTTTGCACACATGAACTTCATTGTATACCAAATGGATGTAAAAAGTGCATTCTTGAATGGATTACTGGAAGAAGAAGTCTATGTTGAACAACCTCCGAGGATTTGAGCGAGAAGACTCTTGGAGATAAGGTGTACAAACTCAAGAAAGCTCTATATGGATTGAAACAGGCACCTAGAGCATGGTATGATACATTATCTCAATTCCTAACGTATAATGGATTCACCAAAGGCAAAGTGGATAGAACACTCTTTAGAATTCAAGATAGAGATAGTATCTTTGCTTGTCCAAATATATGTGGATGACATTATTTTTGGATCCACAAACAAAGAGTGTGTGATAAGTTCTCAAACCTCATGCAAGGCAAATTTGAAATGAGCATGATGGGAGAGTTGACATTCTTTCTAGGACTTCAAGTTAAACGGCTAAAGGATGGAACCTTTATAAGTCAAACAAAGTATACCAGAGATTTAATGAAGAAATTTGGTATGGAAGAGAAATCTTCGTGAAAATACCAATGAATACATCATCCAAGATGGATATGGATGCGAGATGGCAAGCACCGTGGATCAAACAAGATACGATTACACTTATTGGATCATTGCTCTATTTAATAGCAAGCGGTAGACATCACCTTCGCAGTAGGTGTATGTGCAAGATTTCAATCGCACCAAAAGAAAACCATATGACTGCAGCAACTAAGAGAATCCTAAGATATTTGAAGGGATGCTAGGAAGTCGGCTTATGGTATCCAAAGGAAAGAGGATTCAAGCTTATTGGTTACTCGGACTCGACTATCTTTGGATGTAGAGTTGACAGAAAAGTACTTGGTACATGTCAAATGCTTGGAAGCGATTGGCTTCTGGTTTAGCAAGAAGCAAAATTCAATAGCCACATCCGCACTGGTGAGTACATAGTTCGGCGGCATTTGTTGTGCCCAAGTCTTATGGATGGGACAACAACCGAGAGACTATGATGTTGAAGAAAAAGAAATTCCAATTATGTGTGATAACACAAGTGCTATTGCAATCACTCAAAATCTGTCTTTGCATTCTAGAACAAAACACATTGATGTCGATATCATTTCATAAGAGACCATGTTGAAAAGAAGGACATCACTTTGGAATACAACTCAACCGACAAACAATTAGGACATATTCACAAAGCCATTTTGTGAATCAAGATTTGAAGAACTCAAGCATGAGCTAGGGTTAATTGAGTGAGTTAACACCCGGAAGACTCGAGGAGAAGAGATGAAACAAGAAAAGATGAAAATAGAGTTGAGCTCCCCCGAATCGGCTAAGTGAATCACCAGTATCGGAAAACCAAATACATCGAGTTAGTGACAAAATGAGTACCTATGTGAAAAGAGAGAAGAAGAATTGAATCAACTAAGGATTAAGTCGAGTCATTTATGAGCTAAGTGACAAAAACGCAATGCGTTTTATTAAGCGGGAATGTTTTAAGGATGACGTCGGTATAATAATGACAGTATAGTCAAAAGTCGCATGACAAAGCATATGATTGGATATAAATGCTTTGGCGCATTAAATGCGAAAATTAAATGCTAATCGGCGTGCTAACTGAGCCGTTGATCTCGATCAAATTTCAAAAACGTATGCACGCCCCTTTCATAACCCATACATATACCATTTCGTTTGTTTTCTCTCTCACAATACTAAAACTGTTCATCTCTCCAAAGCAAAGAAAATTTTTTTTTCTCTCAAAACCCGCAAATCTTCAAAGCAAGTTTCTCAAGTTCGTTCGGTAAAAATCACCAAATGGAAACTACTTATGATTTCACTAAGTTGGGAAAGCAAATCCACACTGTTCCACCGTGGATTTCGAAGGGATGATCAAACAGGTTCCGATGAAACCCTCATAAAGAAGATAGCCGACAAAATCGAAATTCTCGGTCAAACCCTTTCTAACAATGGAGTTTCGGATGACCTACGTTGAAGAAGTCGCACATTTCTACATGAACGCCAATTTCATGACGAGGCATCAAGTCCTTTGTTCACGGGAAGGAGTTTACTATCACTGCCAAGACCTTGTGGAGCATTGCTTGCTGCCAGTCGAAGGTGTCTGGAAATATTCGAAGTGATGTAAACCTGGTTCTTTGCATGGAAGGAAGTGGCCAAACCCGATCTTGGTCTTTGCGAAGGTTGTCTACACAAATAAGAAGAAGTCTTGAAGGAAGATTACCATAAGTCGTTGGACATTGTTGGCAAATGTGTAGACATAAAATTTGGAAGCTTTAATCACCTGTCCAAAACCAAGTTGATCGTCATGGCGGGGATCATGGAGAGAATAAGGTAAATTGGGCTGAGTTTGTATACTGCAGACTCGCGGAATGTCGAAAATAAGTCCTTCAAGGAAGATAGGTCGTTCGGAGGATCCTTGGGGTATGGCCTTGATTGGCGGTTGATGGAGGTGAAAGGAGTTCCACTCCGACATGGAAAGGCATTCCATGTCAATAAGAAGATGTTCGATCAAATCTTTCCTGAGCTCGAAGAGAGCTTATGCCAAGAGGCGGACACTAGTGAAGGGAATCACCGACCCCGAGGAAAGCGATTATTGCTTCCCCTCCGAAGAAGAAAAAGCTGCCCCCGCAAAGAAAGAAGATCGCTTTGCCCAAAAGCTAAGAAAAAACAAGCGCACCTGCCCTGCACGAGTCACCAGCCCACTGCCCGCGGTGAGAAGGAACCTCAAATACCTTCTCCAGTTGTCAAGAAAAAGAGGATGACAAGCCAAGAAAGCCAGCCTCCTCAAGAAAGTAGCACCGCCCGCCGCCTGGACTCGGGAAATCGTATCCGAACCAGAAATTCCTCTGGTGAGGACCAAAAAGAAGACTCTTCAATCGTTCGGATCTTGAGAAAATAGTGAGTCTGCCACTCACCGAACAGATCATTTGAGGCAATTTGGAGAAGTAGAGTCTCCGAGAAATCATTGATGAAATAGCCAAGTCTGTTGAGGCCAATCAAAGAGGCAAGTCGAAGACCAGTGTGGGCAGGGGACAAACGAGAACTAGAGCGCTAAAGACATTGAATCTCCTATTGACAGATCTGTGTCCCCGCTGCGGCAGACGCTGCTGGTGGTGAAGAGCGGCAAGCTCGCTACCCTCCATTCCCGAGAAAGAAGTACCGAGAAAGATGATGATGATGATGATGAGATCATGCTATCTCCACTATATCTAGACATCCAAAATCGTCTGCGAGAATGGAGAAAGTGGAAATTGAGTCACTCTAAGGTGCGGTTTGAACACCCGAGTTTATTGAGGAGGAAGAGGAACACTTCAGGTTCCTTGAAGTTGATCTGATCTTTGCAAGCCCTTGATGAGGATAATCTGCATCAACATGCTGCAAATTCGAAAAGAGAACGAAAACTAGGCTAGAGAGCGTGAGAGCGAAGCTCGTGCGAAAGCCGATGTTTGTCCTCTAACTGAACCACTCGATCATACTCATCCACATCTTGACATACTTTCGAAAGTGATGAGGATTTAGACCTGCTGGCTTGATACGATATATATTGGAAATGCGGCAAGCCATGCGAAATCCATGATGATGCATGAGCAACGGCTAATGGAAGGACCAGGAGAGTCTTCCAAATCTCGGCAGAGATTGATCCATTGGGAGTGGTACAACAGATTGCCACCTGTCATTGCTTTGCAACCACTTCCCCACTCACTCGGAGGATGGATCTAGGGGACTTGGCGATGAACCTGGGGACCCAAATCGAGCCAACCCCTATTGAAGGTGTTTTACCACCCGCCCAATGGCTGAACACTCACAGAAACAGGGAGTTTGGAGAAGAGTGACCCCAATCCAAGTCACTCACCGGGTGTGCCGATTGAGGAGAAACTCCCTCCACCTGCAGGCTAGGCTCGGAGGTTGTTGCGAGATGACTCCACAACGAATCTAGGAGGCGAAGTGGAGAAGGAAAACCAAAAAACAGAAAACATAGCAAGTTGTCACCGAAGCTTGCACAACAGACTATCTCACCAAGTGCCAACTACTCTGCGGTGAGGACGCTGCGATGCGGTCGAGGCACGGGATGGATCTGCCCCGGAGTTAACACTGGCATCGAAAGTGCAATCCACGGAGTTGAGACTCCGGTGGATGCCACCGTAGAAGACCCTAAGACAGTGAGTTTGTCGAAGGGAATGTCAAGCCCTTGCTACAGTTGAAACTACATGAGGTAATGAAGGCCTACGGGAGGTTGAGACTTCCCGAGGTAAAGAGACGGAAACACGAACATTTCCTCCTGCTATCATTTATGCAATCGAGAAGGAGATAAGTGCCCTTCATGATTCCCAAGACAACCCCTGACATAACTTTTCCGGGATCTCGAAGGTGAAGATGAAGTGAATCATCCCCGTTGCAAATCCAAAAGACTCAGGTGAGGATGTTCTTCCAAGCACGAGTAAGTCGGATCTCAAGGCTACTCGTCAAACATTCACTTTTGATGATGAGCCACCTCTTCAAGTCTTATCATCGCACGATGATGCCACCGATACGGTCGAGACCGGACAACTCAAATGGAAAAACCAAATGAGACCGACGAAGATGTTGACACGGTGAGCTCGGCCAGTGGTCCATACCACAATAGACCCCATTGCATCACGATCATCACGCAGCTCCCAACGCCGCATCGAATTGACTCAACCAGGCACATCACGGCCACAAGTCACCGTTGAACACATTCCCTTTGTCCGTGATGATACATTTGAAGAAACGTTCCCCTTCTCACTAGAGCTGCCTGATCTGGATGAAGAATCAGCCAGAGATCAGAGACGCTTCCACAGACCTGATCCAGTCATTCCCACGGATACCATCGTCCCAAAGAAATTTTGATTTGGGCGTTGCTAGGCCGCCAGCTGAGACAGAGGTGACAGCTGAGGTTCGAGAGGTCTTCAAGGCAATCTTTGCAGAGATTGAGAAGATGGAAAGGCACCAGGCCTCATTAGATATGCAGCTGGATAACCGAGATGCGAATCTTACAGCCAATCTGCGTGGAATAGTGTTCAGAATCAGGGAATGGTGGCAACAACAGCAGACAATGCGTGTGGAACAGGTTCGATACTTTAAGGTATTGTACAATAAGATGCTGATCTGGAGCGCTGATAATGCTGATATGAAGAGGAGGATGCAAGCTAATATTGACATAATGCATGCCTCCCACAACACTGAAATGGAACTGCTGCGAGAATTTCACAGAAAATCACTTCTGCGCGTCGAGGAAAACATGAATAACAAATTCAGTCTTCTTATGGCTAAAATGAAACTGGTGGCAGCCGAGTCCACAGCCACCCGCTCAGAATTCAG
The DNA here is from genome assembly GCA_016081115.2 of Rehmannia glutinosa. Classification (NCBI taxonomy): domain Eukaryota; kingdom Viridiplantae; phylum Streptophyta; class Magnoliopsida; order Lamiales; family Orobanchaceae; genus Rehmannia; species Rehmannia glutinosa. The sequence goes on from CM071924.1 coordinate 46,905,024, forward strand.
AGCAGCATACTCCGCAGCAGAATCCAAGCAGAACTCAACTATCAATTGCCTAGACTTTATGCTCGCAGGTATGTTCCCAGGGGTTCCTCTATCCTTTGATGATGCCAAAAAGGGGGAAGAGAAATCCCAAAAGATGCTGAAGGGAACGGTTGGTGAGAAAGATAAGGACGCAGTTGTTGAGAAACAGAAGAAAATAGCTGGAGAGCAGAAGAAAGATAAGGGAAAATCCGTTGAGGGGGAAGGTTCAAAAGACATGACTTTAATGCTTGCTAGAACCCCTCAACAAGGACTCACACCGACATCATCAAAAACTTCCGATGACTCTGCCGCTCCAACACTCTATTGTGCCCATGTCGAGAAGAGGAAAATAGTAGAATCGAGAGATGAAGGAGGTTGAAAGAAAAATGGATGCCCGTGCGATGGACATATTGAAACAATACGGAGGCATTCCAAAGTAGGAAGAGATAGTGATGCCATTTCGGGGCGTCGGAAATGAGCCTAGATCTCTTGATGAATTCAAAACGCTTGAATACGAAGGATACTTGAAGGCATGTCCATAGCTCAAGCACTGGGACTTGTATTGGGAGAAAGGCCTCAAGCTATGCGAAGAAGGCTGACAGCGACAGACTCATCGGCGATCACTCTCTTGGTCACTCAGTTTGGGAAGAAGAAGGCCCCGATAATACACGCCCGAGAGGAAGAGGAAAAAGATGGAGGAAGAGGTTTCATACCTGACCTCTACCCAAAAACATCGAATATATAGATCCGTAAAGAAAGGAGGGATCTATTGGGGTGGATATGACGTAGTAGCCAACATGGAAGTGGCGAAAGAATCTTGAATATGTAAAGAGGATTGAAGAAGAAAATAAGAGACAAGATGAGTTTGTGGGAAGAGAGTCGAGAAGACAAGAAATAAAGAGAAAAGACGAAGGCGCCCGAGAAGAGCCTATGAGAAAAAGAAAGCGGTGAAGAAGAAAAGAAAAGAAAGAGACCGAGAAAGGCAGCGGAGTCAAGAGGAAAGAAGGAGGCGTGAAGGTGATGAAGTGTTCTTTGCCCACCCTTTCATGTATTTTACTAATGTAAATGCATATGTATGTAAGTCTTACGACATTGAATAAGAATCTGAAATTCTATATTTTTGCGTAGATATAGAACACTATGATTGCTCGATACACTTAAATAAATTGTGTAAAGGACAAGAATGTTATGATCAATAAAAAGATTGATTCTCGCGCATACATTCTCTGTTTCTACATTGTCTGTATGTATCTTTGCTATTTACTTTTTGTATGAATGTTTTTAAGTTTTGGCATCATCAAAAAGGGAAAATTATTGGGAAATTTGTTTATTAGATTTTGATGAATGCCATTTAAAACTTAGACTAGAAAGTTGGCACCCAGTTTCTTTGTAATTTTCATTGTAATAGATAGGGTTGTACAAGGTTTAGTCAAGTCGCCTATGCTTGGATATACAAGAAGTCAATCAAGGATCGAGATGAAGACTCATTGTGAAGCGGTGAGTATAACTAGAAATGAAGTCAAGAACTCGATCAAGAAGAATGACTATGATACTGATTGTGTGAAGTTTTGATCAAGTCAACTCAAGAAGCCAAGTCTCAAGTTGAAGTGAGAGATGAGTCATCAAATGATTGGGAGGCGACTCGAAGTCACCTGGGAAAAAGCGATCAAGTCAAGACAATCGAAAAGAATCCGTTGCCGAGAAGTCAAGAATATTACCTAAACAAGTAATACTTCCATGCCGCCATGTCTTAAAGTGCTCGATCCCCGAAGCGTGCAAAAGGAATAAACCAATGGGAAGATCGCACCTTGTGTCGGACTACGAAAAGCCGAAAGTTCATTTAATACGAGGAAATGTCAATATCAAGGATTGCAACAAGACAAGCCAACGAACACAAGTGACTTTTAAAATCAGCCTATCTCTTCAACGGGCGATTTTTGAAAGTTCACTATAAAAGGCCGAGGAATCACTCGAGAAAAGGTTACCCAACCACGAACATTCGAGTTATCATTCGAGTAACCCAAAAATATTCTCAAGTTATTCAAGCAAATCCTCAAGCCTAAACTTGAAGGAAATCAATCCAACACCAAGTTGTGAAGGAAAGACAACTTCATCTTGTTGAAGAGGAAACTTTTGAAGAATCAAAAGGGGTCCGCATTCTAATGAGGATTGTAGAAAGGTTCAAGGTCGAACCGTCTCAAGTTATTGGAGGGCTTCGTGATCAAATCCAAGAAGCTTGAGCAAGGAGTTTGAGCAAGGCGGCTTTGCCTTGTGAAGAAGTTAAGTCGTATGAGAAGCCACCAGTGTGACCAAGGCATCTCAGATCGAGTCCCAAAGGATCAAGTCACCGTGTGTGATTGTTCGCCTTATTTTTAGCTTCACATAAGCGTACGAGTGTAGTTTATAGAATAGGGTAAGCAAGGTCGTATCCACGAGACTAATAAATTAATGCGCTAAGTATTGAACTAAGATAGCCTTATTTTTATTTAGACGATCAAAATCGAATGATTGTTGTGGAAGAAAAGACAAGAATAACCACAAAAAACACAAGATGAAAATAATAGTGGAATTATCAAGGAAATGAAATGGATTCCGGGTTATGGTTTCAATTAATATTCCTCTTGTTTTACGATTTAATCAAAGCCAAAGTTATTATCAATACACCTTTAAGACGATCACAACGGTATTTTATCCTCCATCTCGAGATGTATATAAAGTGTAGATTGAAATATCTATGCTAGTATCTCTACTCAACATAAGATACACAACTCCCAAATGCACAAAAGATCAAATATCCTCACAAATATTCACAAACCTCTCGATTATGCAAATATTCATGTCAAGTACTCAAGATCTAATATTGAAACTCATCTCTCGAATTATGAATCAATATATCAAACATGTTAAATCATTGGCCAAATGATAAAACAAGAATAAGAACAAAGTACTCAAATAGGCTTCAAGACAATAACTTCAATTAAGATTAAAACAATCAACAAGAGTTCAATTAATCTACTTCCAAAACCCGGAAATCACAAGAAATTTAGCTACCCATTATAAATAAACAACTCATAGACAAATTGTTCATCTCCATAAGAAACTAAAATGAAAGATTAAAGCACAAAGAATGAGAAAACTTAGGAAATGGATAATCTCTCGATTAATCTTCAATCCTCAAGCTCCGATTCGACCCGATTCTTCCCTTGATTCTTCCTTGATGAAATTGATGTGTTTCTTGTGTTCTTGGGTGTATTCCCAGCCTTTCCTCCCTCTAGATCAAGCCTCACCTCTCTCCTTTTTATAGCCCCTCAAAAGTCCAAGAAAAAGGTGGAGAAACATAGTAATTTCCTCCCGGGGCGCTGCGGCTTCCAGGATGAAATGCCCAGCGCCCACTTGAAATTTCATACGGCAACCACCTGTATTGGGCGCTGCAGCCTTTGGACGGGCGCTGCAGCGCCCGCCCGAGTTTTTCACCCACCAAATGTTGGAATTTGCTTTTGTGCCCTTCTTCAAAGTTGTAGCCCTATCTCTTAGCTTTCCATAGCCACTTGAATCATATCAATATCAATTTTGTAGAGAGAGTTATGGCCAAAATACTAAACGCTGCCAGTGATGGAAATTTCAGACGCGTTTGAACATTTCTTCAAATCAATCTCTCGTTGTTTGCTCGTTTGTACTTCTTTTGATACACGATTCATTACTATGACTATAAACTCAATATAATTGGCTCTCAACATGGCTTGGCTACTCAAATGACTCAAAATAATCAAAAACAACATAAAACTCAAGTCTAGGAAGCCCAAATCAATGGTATAAAACCAAGTGAACAAATACCCCCAAACTTAAATTGTTGGCCGTCCCGGTCAACGCTTTTAAAAACAAGACAAAACATGACTGGGAGTAATGAAAAGTAGAACGCACAACAACTCCATAAAATTTTGTATTGTTCATCGTAGGTATCAAGCAATGAATTAACCAAGCCTCAAACATCTAACATAGAGCACATATTAAAGAAACCATGGTAAATGCTAAGAATTACACCTCACAAAGATCAAGTGTATACTCTCATCTCGAATTAATATAGGACGTGTTTACGCTCAATTCAATTCAATATTGTAGAATTACCATAGGCTTGCAAATCGTCTCATATCTCCGCCACTAGGATGTATGCAAAATTGTGAATCAAAAAGGACTTTTCCTTTGGTTGTAATGAAGGCTCTTTGGTTGGGGTAGGAAAATATGGATAGGGTGACTCAAACTTGAGCGTATAGACCATCGACATATAATTCATCTACATTAAAGCTCAATATGCTACTCAAATCACCTCTCATTTTCACCAACTCTTCTTATCTCCATCCCCTTTATTTTGTAAACTCAACCATTCACATTACAATTCTTAACCTCCAAGTTCATCCAAAGAAAACTCATTCATCGAATAATTTTTTTTTTTTTTTTTTGGACTCATATATGAGTTTTCAACATTTCATATCTCCATTTTCTTTCTCTTTTATTCCCATCAACCAACTCTAACACTACCTTCTAACATTTTGATTTCACCCATTCACCCTTATTCAATCCCTTTACTCAATGTTATACGCTCAAGTGTTGGGTAAAAGATTTATCAAGTTAAGGCTTGAATTGTGACTATCAAAAATTAGGCAATAGGCTCAAGTTGGCTAACTAGGGATTTCAATATCATCATTAGGTAAGCAAAAGGCTTGAAGGGCTAACAAAATGGCCTTTGATCATTTTCACAATCGCATACAACATGTGACCTTGACAGAGATATACGAGCAAGTTCTAGAATTCTAACAACATGAATGATACACTCAAATTAACAACAAGACTGCATATGATGAAAGCAGTAAAGGCTCAAAAGCTCACAGGCTTGCAAATACGTAATTCAAAGCATCAAACCATGTTCTCAATATCCACATGCTCAATATCATCTATTCATGGCTCAATCAACTCATACTCAACACCCAATCAAAACAATACAAATTTTTTTTCAAAAATATAAGCATCAAGTCTCGTCGCACATGGTCAACTCACTCCTTAAAATCTATGAAAATAATAAACGTGCTAAAACTGTAAACGTGCTTCTAATGCAAATGCAACCTAAAATGCTTTACATGCAAACTATATGGAAACACACAAAATGCACATTTTGTTTTTCAATCCACACACACATTTCATATCAAAATAGCTATCTCTCCCCCCAAACTTAAATGAAATTATATCGTATGCAAGAGAAGGATATAATTTAAATATAAACTTTGTGTAGATTGGACCTGATTTATTGTGGGGGTGGAGGCGGTTCGTGGCCCTCCTTGGGCGTCTCCTCCGCACGCGCTGCCCATGTGTGGGGCCGTAGCAATATCTCCAATTCCTCAATCATGCACGGATCGTGCGTTCACGCATGCCCTGCCCGTGTGTGGCTGTGAAGTAAAATCAGGTAATTTTCTTTTTTTTTTATAAAGAAAACGGAAAAAAAAATCACACCACAAAATGTTGGGTTGCCTCCCAACAAGCGCTATATTTAACGTCTTTAGCTCGGCGCTTTGTTAATTTCAATTTGTACCACCTTTGAATGCATATATTAGCCGCTTTGGGTCGTGGTCGAGAACTGATTTTGCATTGTTTGCATCTAGTAATGCATAATTAGGATTTCCAAGAAAGTAGTGAAGTCCTGGTGTTGGAACACTTTGATTTGATTTACGCGCATATTGTTCGTGTGCATACGCATAGTTCGTGCTCGTCTCATTCTCGCATAGTTTTCTTATGATATCTTGCATGCGCCGCACGGGCGTACACACATGGTTCGTGTGTTCCTTGTCCCGTTTTTGCTCCTTTCGGTACCACACACGAGCTGAAAGTGCATAGACACACAATGTGTTTGGTTCCGAACTTTCTTGCTTTTCCAAGATCTTGACTCCTCGTATTCGGTACCACTCCTTTGATGAATGGCACTAGATTGTTCCTTTGAGTTGGCTTCAAAGTGGTGCTTAAAAATTGCTCTTTTGATGTTGCCCACCAACAATTGTAACTAATTGGCCCATTTGAGTCTCGAGATTTTTCAATTGTGAATCCATAGTATTGGCCAATTGTGTCAATTGCAACTTCATCTTGTCCATCTTTGCTTCGTTTTTGGTAAGGCTATTTCCCATTTCCCTCATGAATAAATTTATTTGACTCATAAATGAAGTCGTTTGATTCATGAATTAAATGAGGCGTCTTCCAAAGATGGTTTTGCCTCTTCCATCCGAACGGGTGCACCTATACCAATTCAAAGAAACAAATCAAGCATTGTAGAAGTAGAATTTACAAAAGAAAAATGAAAAAAATAAATAAATTGTCTAAATTAAGAATAATTCTATCTATCGCAATATTAGCACCAAAAATTGTATTAGTCCCAAAACGCGAAAAACTTGTTCGCCTTATTTTTAGCTTCACATGCAAGCGTACGGTGTAGTTTATAGAATAGGGTAAGCAAGGTCGTATCCACGAGAGACTAATAAATTAATGCGCTAAGTATTGAACTAAGATAGCCTTATTTTTATTTAGGCGATCAAAAACCAATGATTGTTGTGGAAGAAAAGACAAGAATAACCACAAAAACACAAGATGAAAATAATAGTGGAATTATCAAGGAAATGAAATGGATTCCCGGGTTATGGTTTCAATTAATATTCCTCTTGTTTTACGATTTAATCAAAGCCAAAGTTATTATCAATACACCTTTAAGACGATCACAACGGTATTTTATCCTCCATCTCGAGATGTATATAAAGTGTAGATTGAAATATCTATGCTAGTATCTCTACTCAACATAAGATACACAACTCCCAAATGCACAAAAGATCAAATATCCTCACAAATATTCACAAACCTCTCGATTATGCAAATATTCATGTCAAGTACTCAAGATCTAATATTGAAACTCATCTCTCGAATTATGAATCAATATATCAAACATGTTAAATCATTGGCCAAATGATAAAACAAGAATAAGAACAAAGTACTCAAATAGGCTTCAAGACAATAACTTCAATGAAGATTAAAACAATCAACAAGAGTTCAATTAATCTACTTCAAAACCGGAAATCACAAGAAATTTAGCTACCCATTATAAATAAACAACTCATAGACAAATTGTTCATCTCCATAAGAAACTAAAATGAAAGATTAAAGCACAAAGAATGAGAAAACTTAGGGAAATGGATAATCTCTCGATTAATCTTCAATCCTCAAGCTCCGATTCGACCCGATTCTTCCCTTGATTCTTCTTTGATGAAATTGATGTGTTTCTTGTGTTCTTGGGTGTATTCCCAGCCTTTCCTCCCTCTAGATCAAGCCTCACCTCTCTCCTTTTATAGCCCCTCAAAAGTCCAAGAAAAAGGTGGAGAAACATAGTAATTTCCGCCCGGCGGCTACTGCTGGGATGGCTATTCTGCAGCGCCCACTTGAAATTTCATACGGCAACCACCCTGTATTGGGCGCATCGCGCCGCCCGAGTTTTTCACCCACCAAATGTTGGAATTTGCTTTTGAGCCCTTCTTCAAAGTTGTAGCCCTATCTCTTCGCTTTCCATAGCCACTTGAATCATATCAATATCAATTTTGTAGAGAGTTATGGCCAAAATACTAAACGCCGCCAGTGATGGAAATTTGACGCGTTTGAACATTTCTTCAAATCAATCTCTCGTTGTTTGCTCGTTTGTACTTCTTTTGATACACGATTCATTACTATGACTATAAACTCAATATAATTGGCTCTCAACATGGCTTGGCTACTCAAATGACTCAAAATAATCAAAAACAACATAAAACTCAAGTCTAGGAAGCCCAAATCAATGGTATAAAACCAAATGAACAGTGATCAAGACTTGAATCTGGGTGATAACCACTCTGTACTCCGATCCATACTTAGTGGATTCCTCCAGGGGTTGGAGAAGAGAGGATTAGAAGAATTACCCCATCTTGAACCTCTATAAAATTTATTGTGTCATTTACATTTCACATTTACTTTCTGCATATCATTTTATGTTTCTGCGATAATCTGCTATCAACCGATAATTAACAAAGTGCTAAAACCTAGTGTTAAAACAAACTTAAACCAAATTCAAGGGTGTTAAGTCTTCCATTGAAAATCTAATCACAGTCGGGTTAAGTATTAGACTAAACAGATTGAGTTATTCTATCAACAACGGCTCGAGTCTGTTGAGTGGCTAACTCTGTTGGTTAACTATGTCACGCCCAAATTCGACGCGACGGCGATCAATCACTTAAACAAAATAAACCCAACATTCTAGAAAACGATGCAACAATCCCAAGTGAAACAAAGTCTAAAGCGGCGGAAAAACTACAAGTACAACAAGATTACAATTACATCCCAACGACTTAATAGCTTGCAAGATGAACTAGGAATAAAGTACACATCATATCACATCTTAAGTGTCAAATGGGTCCTACGCCCTTCAATTACAAGTCGAGAATTTCAAAAGAAATAAAAGAGTCCAACATCCGAAAAATAAAAGAAAATAGTCCAAAGAACATAGATAACGATAGGAAATGAGTTCAACGGGTGGAGCTCGAGAGTTCAATCCAAGGTAGGTTCAAACTTTCTTCGACAACGTCATCTTCTAAGGTTAGAAAACATAAGGGGGTGAGACAAAATCTCGGTGGATGGGGTGATTGTGTGCAAGTGTGGCGATATACATAGTTAATACGAGAAATTTAGTTGTATGAAAATGCGTGAGGATGATGCATGAATTCACACACATCCACAAGCGTCGTGAAAAATATATTTATGTGATATACTTATACTGATTTAAGAAAACGATTCGTGGTCACGCAGCACTATGGTTCAAGCAATCGGGAGGATTGCGTGCGGTTTGTAACGCCAATCCTATGCAAGGCAAGTAGCGGTTGTCGTCAGTTTGTAGCGCCAACCTATGCAATACAAGTAGCGGTTGCGTCGGATTTGTAGCGCCAACCTATGCAATACAAGTAGCGGTTGCGTGCACGGATTTGTAGCGCCAACCAAATCGGGTCCGATTAACTCCGGAATCGTGTGGATCGATACGGCGATTCTCCTTCGTTCTTCCTTGTAACTCCCCGAGTGAGATGGTCCAAAACCTGTCACCTTATCGCTCCGTAGGCAAAGACAAAATCCACAAAGGAGCTAGCAAGGCTCGGATCCGTCATAATCATGATTATACCTCAAGTACTACGACCGCTTCCCTTGGACAAACTCCGTCCCTCGGTTGCGGGATTAGGGCGATGGGGCCTAAGAGTGGAATAGCGATCGAGCTGCCGGTTCCATCCTTGACGTATCCATTCCGACTGACCGTGAGCTCGACACACTAAGTTGACTCGAGGCAGAAAGTAAATACAAGTTCGGGTAGTAAACCAGGCAAATGAGTATTATTGATTCGAGGAAGCATTTTAGGAAAGTTTTCGAAAAACTTTTTGCGCAAGGCAATTATGGCGTTGGTGGAGTCATTTGGATGAAGATGATTATCGAGAGGATAACCAATCTTCGATATCTTGAAAGATTAGGTGGAATATAAGTCCCGTTATAGATTCGAAATCGCAAGACGAGGAAGTCGCCCCACGATCGTGTATTAATCGATCAAGACGATCCGATAAGTCGGTGAATTTTTGAGAAAATAAAATATTTTAATCAATAATTAAAGTCAAAGGGTCCAGGGTTGTTTCTTTAAAATAAAAAAATAACTCAAGTTAGGTCCTTGTAAAAGAAAATTTACAATTAACCCCGTTTTGTAAAAACCAATTCTTTTGGGGTTAAAAATTGAATAAATAAATGTCCCGACCTTTAAAAATTATGAGGTCAGTTCCTAAATTCTCTAAATTTTTCAGAGATTCAGGTTTTTAAAGTTTTGAGGTCGAGTTTTTATAAAATTTGCACATTAGCTCCAAATTTGTTAAAATTATCATTTCGGTCCCCAAGTTTAAAATAATTGGAACTCACAAACCGAAAGGGCTTTTAATGTGATTCCAGTTGGAAAATGTCACTAAGGTCAGTGGAATATTAGGACAAAAACAGTTTTAAAAAGAAATAAGTATAGGCCCTTTAACTTTTGAAAATCTCATTTTTGTCCCATTTTGAAATAATTGCCTTTAAGGCTTTTAGGGTCGATTGTTATGAAATTTGAACCTTGGGTCAAAAATATCATTATGTTATAGTTACATTAGTATTTCCAGGTGCATGGACTGCATAATTACTGGAAATTGTATTTTGGTCCTCAAGTTTAATCTTTTACAATTTGGTCCCTCAATTTTTATAAAATTACTTTCCAAGCTCTAAACACTTGCATTTTTGGAATACACTTAAAATATGTTATTTCCAGTCCCTTAAGAGTTAAAATTTCAAATTTTAAAATTAGGGTCTGGTACAGTTTCGAAATTTGCAAAATAGCCCTTAAACTTCTCAAATTTTACAATCTAGTCCTTGGGCTTTTAAGGGTTGATTTTATTTATCTAAAAACTCTTAAAACTTTATTAAAATGTCAGAACATAATTTTTGAACCTGAGTTCAGTCCCAAAAATCGAAAATTACAGAGGGGTCCCTTAAGTTTTATTTTCTTGTAATTAAGTCCACCAACTTTCCATTTTTGCATTTTAAGTCCAAAAATTGAAATTTAATGAATTATGCTCGACTTTTCCAGGTTATAAGTCATACAAAATATAGATTTCAAGTGTTGTACACATACATGACCATCTCATACAAGAATTCATCAAATATAACAATAAAGTGTACATGTATGCCCTAATTTTCGATAAATCGCATTTTTGAGCAACACTTGAGAAATTTTCAACTTGATACAAGAAAATAGCATGCAATACATAATATATATTTCAAGTTATCAATAACAAAATACTACATGCATTTTAATTAAAACACCTATAAGTTGAAAGAATTTTTCCACCCATCTCGTAGTAGTTTCTCGGGTTGATCTAAAATGGAGTCTTCTTCCTTGTATCAACTTCTTGACTCAAGCTCTTGAAGGCCAGACCCTAAATGGTATCTAAACCATATTTTGGTGTTAAAATTAAAGTCTCAAGTCCAAAGAAAATATACTAGGACCAAATGACTACTACTACTTACCTCAATGTCTTCAAGTAGCTTCTAAAATGGAAATTTTCTTTCAAGCTCCTAACCTCAACTTGAGATGGTGTAGGTCATCCCCTAAGCTCCAAAATTCCATATCCTTGAGTCAAAATTAATTCTTCATGTTGTCAAGAGAAAATACTAAAACCACAATTTCTTACCACAAAGTGTGTAGTCTTCAAGAATTTCTTCTACAAGCTTGTAGTCAAGTATAGGTCTCTTATTTCTTCAAGAAAATTCCTCTAGTAGTACCTCAATAAGAAGGATTCACCAAGTTATAATTTAGAGGTATAGATTTGGAGTTTCAAGGAGATAAAATGAAGATGAAAGAAAAGAAATTTCTTACCTTAGTTGTTGGAATTTTTGGTCCTATGAGAACAAGATGAAGAGGATATTTTGTGTTTAAGTGTTGGGTGAGATTGAATTGAGAGAGTTTGTGAGTTTTAGTAGGATGAGGTGAATTTTGTTAGTATGAAACTTTGTCAACTTGCCATCGACTTGGATGACAAAGTTTGAGTAAATATTTGTTAATGTATTGAATCAATCACAATCCCTTTAGGCAAGTATTTGTGCAGGTTACTTTAAAAGTTCAAGAAATGAGATGACCCAATTTTGAGAGAAAAGAAATTTATATCCAATATTAAATCACAAGTGCCAAACTAATTTAATGTTATAGACTTGAGGCTATTTTGACGTTAATCTATAAGTTATATTAAGAATAATTTACCCATTTTGATATGTAGTGGCGAAAATGATGAGATTATTTGGATTTTTTTTTTTTTTTTGTTGTTGTTGTTTTGAATTAAAGGCTAGATTAGTGGTAATAATTGGGGAATTATTAGGATATAAAAAAATTAACTAGCCTCCTTTCTTAGGGACAATTGGCCAAAAGCTAGGTTTTTAGGGGTCATTAGAATTTGTCTTGTTTGACCAATTGGGGTGGTGGGGATTGTAGGGTAATTTTTAAAATTGTTGTAGGCTTGCAAGACACAAAATAAAATAGAAATGAAATTATCAAAATTTTATTTATTTTTGTCCCATAATAATCTAGTTGGGAGATACAAAATAATAAAATAGTAGTAGAAAAAAAATTGAGTTATTTTCCCCATTTAAAGTGATAATTTCGAAAATTAGGAAAAGAGAGAAAAAAAAAATTGGTTTAATTTCTTTTATAAAATTAAGAGAAAAAAAATGTATAAATATCCATAATCAAATATTTAGAAATTTAAAATTAAGATGTGAAATAAAAATGTGTACTCCAAAAATAAATTGGAAGTTGGTTGGGATGAATTATAAAATAAGATGAAATATTCGGATAAGGGTGGAATATACTCCTAAATTATCGAGGATCCAAAAATTCTAAAGTCGTAGTCCACCGACCAAGTATTAGTACTAGAGGAGAATATAAAATCATTATGCTCGATAATAAGGAGACGTAATTGACATTGGAAGAAATAAATAAAAGTCGTGTCGCGTTTCATTAATAATAGGATTGTGATACATAGCCGAATAAATAATTACTAAATAACACCGTATCTCACGTTGTTAAAATTGGGACCTCACAAACTAACTTAGTTGTCCATCAAGGACATAGCGTGAAATTAACTCTAAACTTATTTAAAAGGACTAAATCCGAAAGTTGGTAAGGTTTATTCAATCGCCCCCTTCTAAACCTTACTCACACCCCTTGGGACCTACACGGAGATTGTTAAGTAATGTCAAAAGTACATCCGCCTATGATTCTGCAAAAGACAAATGTAGAAGAAAACACAAAAACAAAAAACAAAAAAAAAACGAGAGTAGTGAAAAATAACATGCAAAAATAGAAAACATCCACATGCAAAGGGAGAAAAACATACAAGAAGAAAGAAAAGAAACAAAAAAAACATCACCATCATCCCCCTGGAGGTGGTGGGGGTGGAGAGGCGAAAAAGATAGCATCCAGTTCTGTTCGATATTCTGCACCCGACTGTCAAGTGAGTTTAGCTGGACGCTCATATCTCTCATGAGGGTGTTGAGGCCGGTCATCTGCTGATGCATGTCAGCCATCTGATGCTGAAAATGGATGAAGTTGCCTTGCATAGAATCAAGGCATGATAGGATGGCGTTTAAACCAGTGGTGTCGCCCTGGCTCGGGGCTGAAGATGGGCCCGGGGTGAAGGGACCGGCAAAACGAGTATCATGTGGCTCATTTGTATCAGTATCATCGGCGCATCGACTATCATCCCCAAAGGTAGTAGGCTGAGATTGGTAGGCGCCATCCGGGTTCCATTTATGGTTGTTAAAACATTTGCGAGTAGTAGGATCCCGGAATTCTCCTGCCTTAGTTAAAAATTCTGAACCAAGCATACTTTCCTTAGTAATAAAAGTTCTTTCTACCTCATGATAACTAAGACTAGTGACATCAAAGAATCCCAAAATGCGGGCAATAAGTGACACAAAATGGCCCATTCCCAATTTGTATGTAAAAATGTATCAAACACAAAAGCTGTAGTGCATATTTGGGTACGAGACTTAGCGCAATACATAAAAAATAATTCCGGGCATGTCACTTTGTTACTTTCATCTTTCCCAAATAACTGATGTGCGAGAAATTTATGAAACAAATAAGTAGCCCGGTCTTGGATGAACCCGCTGGGCGTCCCTTTACTCGAAAAATTATCGAAATTAGTCAATTCCAACCAAAATTGTTTAGCATTAAACGAGTTCGGGACAGATCGCACTCCTCTAGTAGAAAATCCAAAAATTGATTTCATTACTCTATAATCCACTTTATATTCAACCCCAAGCAAACGACAAGTGAAGTCCGTTAAGTCTATGTCGAAAAAAGCGAAGTGTAGTATAAAATTCAACAACCAATTCCGAGTATGCAACACCCGTCAATTTTATAAATTTCTTCTAACCCAAAGCCTCAACAAGAGCCATGAAATCACCTTTCAACCCCAAATCATCCAAAATTCATAAATTTAGAAGGTGAGAAGTGGGTACCTCGCTTTGACTAATCGGTGTATACCATTGCCCTCTCTTCCTCGAGTAGATTGGGAAGGGGGCGTCGGGTTGTTCGGCCAAATCAATGGGGACCATTGGGGTGTCCTCTTGAGCCCTAAAAGTTCCCTCTTGTGCCCTTTTGCCTCTATGTGATGCCATTGATGGAAAATACACACTTAATTGGAGTGCCTTGATGTTGTTGAGGTCGAATTTGTGTATAAGGTGAATTTGGAGAGGGTTTAGAGAGGATTTGCAAGTGAAATTTTGGGGAAAAACTCGCCTCTGTTTGCTGATATCGAGTCTATCTGTCCCAGGTGCGCGTGCGCGCACTTGTGCGCGTCCGCGCAGTCTTGCGTGGCTTGGTGCGCGCCGCGCACCCCTTGTGCGCGTCGGTGACGGCTCTTGTCCCGTGCATTGCGCTGCGTTCGCGCATATGTGCGCGTCCGCGCACGTCCTGTTTTTTCATTTTTTTATATATAACAATTGTACTTATAAGAAGAGAAAAAGAACTCAAACAAACCATTAGATACGGTTAGTTGAGGAAAAAAAATAAAAAAAGGAAAGAAAATAGAAATTGGGTTGCCTCCCAATACGCTTATTTAACGTCTTTAGCTTGACGATACCTGAGTACGGTTCTTATGTGACGTCTTTGAGGCCTATGCTCTCAATTCGTTCAGCTCGAGATACCCCTTCAAAATATGGCTTAACCCGATGACCATTTACCTTGAAAGATTCATGCGTCCTTGGATTAAGTAGTTTTACCGTTCCATAGGGGTATACCTCTTCGATCTCAAATGGCCCGCTCCATCTCGATTTTAATTTACCTGGGAATAAACGCAATCATGAATTGAATAAAGGAACTTTCATACCTGGTTCGAGATTTTTATGAATAATTTTCTTGTTGTGCAACTGTTTCACTTTGTCATTATATATCCGCGCATTTTCATAAGCGTCATTGCAAAGTTCATCTAGTTTGGAAAGTTGCAACTTCCTTTTGCTCTGCTTTATCCAATTCAAAATTTATCGCTTTGATGGCCCAATATGCCTTGTGCTCTACTTCAATCGGTAAATGACACGTTTTCCCAAAAACTAGTCTATAGGGGCTCATTCCTAAAATTGTTTTATAAGCTGTTCTATATGCCCAAAGCGCATCATTTAACTTGGTCGCCCAGTCTTTCCTTGTAGGATTTACTGATCTTCTCTAAAATTCTTTTTATTTGCTTGTTGGTAGTCTCCACTTGTCCGTAAGTTTGAGGATGATAAGGTGTAGCTACCTTATGTGTGATGCCATTTTTCTTCATCAGTTTTTCGAATAACTTGTTGCAAAAATGTTTTCCCCCATCGCTAATGATAGCTCTCGGGAATCCAAACCTGCTTAAGATATTTTCCTGCACAAACTTGATGACAGTGTTAGCATCACAAGTCCTTGTGGGGATTGCCTCAACCCACCGGGACACGTAATCGACAGCAACAAGTATATATTCATAACCAAAAGACTTGGGGAAGGGGCCCTGATACGGTCTAGATTTGTCATATTAAATTGGATCAATATTATTTTGAGGCCCAAATACGAATATGGACTCTATTAGGGCTCTAATTGGCAGAATCCTATATAAAGGGAGTATTCTATTCTCTTCTCTTCTACATTACCTGTACACATGAATTATTTAATGATTCTCTGATAGATTTCTGACTTGAGCGTCGGAGAGGGTACGCCAGAAAAACCCTCCAGCCCCCTTGTTGTTTTGCAGGCGTAAAAGCGGAACGAACGTCGGAGATCGGGTTCAATGGGGTAAATTTCTCACCCCAACAGGCCCATAAAATCAATACGCTATACATCAAATATTTCAACAACCAATGTACTATTCAAAGGCATCTCATTCCTCCTACTAATATTTCCGTTCTTTGGCATCTATCGCATGTCGGACCAAAATTATGCGCGTCTTTGAACAATGATGGCCAATAGAATCCTGATTGGAGAACCTTAAAGGTTATTTTACGGCCTCCAAAGTGCCCACCACAATGCATTTCATGACAAAAGGCCAATACATCATTCTTTCGTTTTCGAATACATCTTCGGATAATTTCATCTTTGCAGATTTTAAACAAGTATGGGTCATCCCAATAGTAGAACCTACAAGTAGACAAAAATCTTTTCTTTTCCTGAAATGAAAGGTTAGTTCTCACAATTCCACATGCAAGATAATTCACAATGTCGGCATACCAAGGAATTGAAGTAACCTCAAATAATTGCTCGTGGGGAAAGAATCAATTATATGCTCATTTTTATGAGAAGCAAGAGTATCATCGAGAAGAGTGAGACGAGACAAGTGATCTGCTACTACATTCTCGCACCCTTTTCTATCTTTTATTTCAACATTAAATTCTTGCAACATCAAAATCCACCGAATCAACCTAGGTTTAGCTTGTGGCTTACTCAACAAGTAACGCATGGCTGCGTGATCTCTATGAATAATTACCTTACACCCAAAATGTAAGATCCGATTTATCCAAGGAGAAAACAACATCTAATAGTTCTTTTTCGGTGGTAGTGTAATTTACTTGTGCATCATTAAGAGTCAAACTAGCATAGTAAATCACATGGAGCAATTTATTAATTCTTTGTCCTAAGATGGCCCCTACAAAGATGATTAGACGCATCACACATAATTTCAAATGGCAATGACCAATCAGAGCAACAACAACATGAGCGCGATATCAATTTCTCTTTTAATGTTTTAAAGACATTCAAACATTTTCATCAAAATCAAAAGGGCATCTTGAGCAAGCAATTTACAAAGAGGTTGGCTAATTTTTGAAAAATCCTTAATAAACCTTCTATAAAATCCAAAGATGCCCAAGAAAACTCCTAATGCCCTTAACATTAATGGGAGGAGGTAATTTTTCAATAACATTAATTTTAGCTTTATCAACCTCGATCCCTCTTTTTGAAACCGCATGGCCTAAAACAATTCCGCTTGTCACCATAAAATGGCTTTTTTCCAACTTAAAGTTAAATTGCATTCAATGCATCGTTCAAGAACCTTAGCCAGTTTATTAAAACAATCAGAATAAAAGGATCCAAATACAGAAAAATCATCCATAAATACATCAATGAAGTCCTCAACCATGTCAGAGAAAATTGAAAACATGCATCTTTGGAAAGTTGTTTGGCGCATTGCAAAGTCCAAATCTGCGTTCATTTAAATGCAAAAGTCCCAACCGGGCATGTGAAAGTAGTTTTTGCTTGATCCTCCAAAGTCAATGGCCACTTGATAATAACCTCGACAAACCATCCAAAAATAATAGAATCTATGTCCCGCAAGTTTGTCAAGCATTTGATCAATAAAGGGAAGGGGGAAATGATCTTTTTTAGTAGCATCATTTAACTTCCTATAATCTATGCACATCCTCCTTCCAGTCGTGGTCCTAGTGGGAATAATTTCACCCTTTTCGTTCTCTACAACTGTTATCCCACTTTTCTTTGGTACAACATGCACCGGACTCACCCATTCACTATCCGTAATTGGGTATATCACCCATTCAGCTAGGAGTTTTAATACCTCTTTTTTCACTACTTCTATCATGACGGGGTTCAATCTTCTTTGAGCTTCTCTACTAGGCTTAGCCCCTTCTTCTAAAATAATTCTATGCATGCATGTAGCAGGGCTAATCCCTTTTATATCACTCAACCCCCATCCAATTGCATTTTTAAACTTTCTAAGCACCACCAACAATTCTCCCTCTTCTTCTTTAGAAAGTACAACATAAATAATCACCGCTTCGCTCACACCGCTTCTAAAACATATATTTTAAATGTTTAGGGAGTTCTTTTAATTCCAGATTTTGTTGGGGTTTATTATCCACATCTTCTAACGTGAATATTTCCTTCACCCCCCTCGTTTTAGGCTTGCCCATACGTTTTCCATGATGTAAAAAATATCATCCTGCTCAAGAAATAAAATGTCAAGACTATAATCATGCAAGAAGGTGTTTTCGACCACCCCATCAATCAAATCAACGAAAGAGAAATTTTCAAGTGATGCATGCGAGGGGATAGGTTTAGTATCAGAAATAGAGAAAGTCACAGTTTTCCCGAGAACAGTCATAGTCATGCGCCCATTTTTAACATCAATAAGTGTGTGCGTCGTGGCCATAAATGGGCGGCCTAACATAAGTGTGTGCTCATTATCTTGATTTTGTACTTCCCCTACTTCTAATACAACAAAATCAACAGGGAGAATGAGACCACCCACTTTTACCAAAATATCTTCAATAACACCTTTAGGGTACCGAATAGACCTATCAGCAAGTTGAAGACACATTCTAGTGGGCTTCAGTTCCCCTAAATCAAGTTGTTTAAAAATAGAATAAGGCATTAGATTAATCCCGGCCCCCAAATCAAGCATCCTGGAAGTTTCCTTACCGTTTTCCATTGCAATTTTAATAACAAAACTACCTGGATCTCGTTGTTTAGGAGGCAATTGGTGTTGAAGAATCGCACTTGCCACTTCGAAACTATTACTTTCTCATTGTCGCCAAATTTCCTTTTGTTGGATGCGAGTTCTTTGAAGAATTTGACATAAGTTGGCACATTTCTTATAACATCTAGCAGAGGTAAATTAACATTAACCTTAGATAACATGTTATAGAAATCAAAGAACTGCTTATCCTGCTTTTCGTTCCGAAGGCGACTTGGAAAAGGAATTGGAGGTTTTTAAGGATTGCTGGTTTTGTGCAAGACAGATTCCTTACTCCCCTCTTCTTCCTTGTGCAAGGTTTTTGAATTTGACGCATTCTCGATCTCCTTGTCACCTACAGGGTTAGTCAAAGTAGTAGAAAATGAAATTTCACCTTTGTTATCAATAACCTTACCACTTCGTAACACGGTGACGGCTTGGGCTTGTTCTGGTTGGCTAGGTAGCTTTCCTTTATTTACCACATGTTGAGAAATTTCACCCACTTGGGTGGCTAATTGACCAACTTGGGTTTCAAGACGTTTGAATGAAGCTTCCACAGACTCAAACCGCTGAATGTTGGCCTCTTGAGTTTTCTTACTAACCTGAATGAACGAACTCAAACTTTCCTCAATCGATGGAGGCCGAGGTTGATTTGATGACTGACCTTGGGGAGGTGGCCTCGGATGGATTTGAGATGGATTTTGCGAATTTTCCCAACTGAAGTTTGGATGATTCCGCCAACCTGGGTTGTAAGTCTGAGCGTAGGGATCATTACGAGGCCTTTGCTGAAAACCCTGGATAGCATTAATGTCCTCAACCTTGTTGATCAACCACCATATTACAAACATTAGCCCCAGCCAAATTCAACAACTTGTTTAGGAATGGGCGTTAGATGGATGCCCCGTGTAGCCAATAATTTTGTTTACATTACATTGTTTTGTCACATCATAACTTGGTGCTATTTCATTCACGGTAGCCCGTTTGCCTCGGGCATTTTTTTGTTGGGAGTTATCACTCATCATCTCTAGAATATCATATATTTCCTGGGCTGTGTGCACACCCATATCACCCCAAAGAAGATTGTCAACCATATATTGAAAGTTATGTGATAATCCATCATAGAAAAATTGGTTTAACAATTCCAATGGATAGTGATGATGTGGGCATTTAGTCTCAGTAAATCTTTGAAGCGATCCCATGCCTCATGAAAAGTTAACCTTCCATTTGACAAAAGGTAGTTATCTTACCTCGTAGATCCGAAGTTTTTCGATGAGAGTAGTACCTTCCCATGAACTTATTGTACACCGCCTCTCAAGGAGTAAGAGAGTTGGGAGGTAGAGGCATAAACCATATTTTTGTCCGATCTTTCAGAGTATATGAAAAGCAGCGCATCCTTAGCTGGTCCTCATTCAAATCCTGCAGAGGAAAAGTTTGAATGACAAAATAGAATTCCCGAATGAAGTTGAGAGGATCTTCATTGGGCATTCCATAAAAAGACGGTAGCTGATTGAAATGTATATTTTTTAGCTCATAGTTCTGTGTTGCTTGTCCCAGAGTGATACAAGAGGTCGCGGTTCCGATGACTGGACGCGCAAACTCACGCATCGGCTGGTCAGCGTGCCTCCGCGTTGTTTCCGTCTTGATTGTCACCCATTCTTTGGCTCGCCTCTGTTTGTTCTTCCTTTGAACGCAATCCAGAAATCCTCGCTACTAACCGAAGAATTGTCCCCCTCGTTCCTTATACATCTCGGAACGCGGTGAATGTCGTCTACGAAAGGTGCAAGCTCCAGATTGAGATTCCTACGACCTTGCATAAATAAACTTAAGAAAACAAATCAAACATACCAGTGGAATAAGGGCAAAAATCAAAAAGCAAACAAGAAGAAATCCTAAACTAAAAACACGAAAAATAGACACAATAATTATTACGCCTAAAGCCTTCCCCGGCAATGGCGCCAAAATTTTGTTCGACCGCTAAACACCTATAAAAGTCTAACAATCCTCGCAAGAGAACGAGATCAATTGTAGGGTAGCAAGTTAACCACAGTCGTCTCTCAAGGAAGACTTAGCCGGCAAATAATTATTATGTTTCACAATTGACAGAAAATAAAACCTAAACACTCTAACCAGATTTGTTGGATTTATTTAAACTAAAAGAAAACAATTAAAAAGACAAATTAAGACTAAGCAGGATTAAACATTGGAGAAAAATATATGGAATAAAGTCTAGGATTATGAATTCATCTCATCAAACTTGCAAGCAGAATATCAATTGATTGATCATGCGGTTAACAAATATAACAAACATGTAAAGACTAGGTCTAGATCTGATAACTTTCGTATTCACAGATTAGGGCTATCCCAATAATTTGTTATTTTCATTAAGCCTAGGGTTAGATAATACATCTCTGATTCATATCTAACCCCCTGAATAAATTTAGTCCAGGAATAATATCTTCTCTCGATCTCAATTATTCCCTCAAACAATCAAGAGTTGGCCAAACAATCAATCAACAAGTAAAACAATTTATTCAGGAAAGCAGATCAATTAATCAATACTCATGCTTGTTTGTTTGAATCAAATTATCATAATCCTAGAACAAGGAAATTAGTTCATGCTTGGGGATGGGATCATAATCTCAATCAAGGAAAGAAAACAATCATAAACATGATTATGCAATAATAATAATCACCCCAACAATTGAAATAAGAAAAAATAGATGAAAAATCTTACTATTTGATGAAGAAGCAAAAATAACTTCAAGAGGAAGAACCCAAGCAATCCCAGTGTTGAAAGTAAGAGAAAAATACCAAAAACTAAAGTATAGAAGTGCTATGAATGAGAGTGTACGAAATTATGGATCCCCAAGTGCTATTTATAAGCCTAAGTGTATACAAGGTGGAAGAATCCAAAAAGGAAAAGAAAATCGGATTTAAAATTCTAGAAACATCTCCAAGTGCGCGTCCGTGCGAGTTTTCGCGCCGCGCAGCTGACCTGGACCTCATGATCATGGTTGCGCGCCGCGCTGCTTGCCCGCCCGCATGCCTTGCGCGGGCGCCTTGTGCGGGTGCCTGGTGCCCGTCTTGCGCGCCCGCCTCGCGCGCACGCGTGGGTGCGTGCATCCGTCCGCTGTTGTGGCTTGACTAAGTGCGGCGTCACGCGCCGTTGCATGGTGCGCGCATTTACGTCAATCTTGACGTTGTGTGCCGCGCGCAGGTGCGCGCGTGCCCACAACTTCAGCTTCCCCAACCGCCAATCGCCCATAATGTATGTTTCGACCGTTTTAGTCCGTTTTTAAGTTCTCTTTTTACGAAAACCTACTAAACAACCAAAAATACCATACGTAACATATGATAATATAAAATAGGGCAAAAATACACAAAAATACGCACACTCACTCATACAAAAAATAGAAATCACACAAAATTCACACACAAAAACATATAAAACAGTGTTGTAACACCAGAAGGGCGACACTGTACCACAGTTGCAGAAAATATTGTCTGAGGTGTTGTAACACTAGAAGTAGACAGTGAACGACACTTGCAGGAGATGTTGCCAAAAGTGTTGTAACACCTAAGGTAGTTTCAAAACCAAGTGTGAGGTCTGAAATGTTGTTGAAGGTGTGCCAATATCTAAGGTCACACTCGCTGTAAAATGGTTCGAACAGAATTGTCGGAACAAGGTTCTGAAATTTGTTTGAACGAGGTTCTAACGATATTGTTGGAATGAGGTTCTAATAGTAATAGAACAACGAAAAGCATTCTAATGCTAATGAAATGACCATGAGCTGTGTAAGTTCTGGGGTAATCCGAAGTTGAACAAAGAAACTCAGAATATGTGGGGGAAAGATGTTTTAACGGCGTACCACATATTGAATAAAATCCCACTTAAAGGGAAAGATAAGACTCCTTACGAATTGTAGAAAAATCGTAAGCCTTCTTATAAATACTTTAAAGTGTAGGGGTGTTTGGCTAAGGTTGCAATACCTGAACCAAAGAAAGTTAAAATCGGTCCTAAAACGGTCGATTAACATTAGTGCATATCGATTTATGGTACATAAGTCAGAAAATCCGGAAATGACAGTTGGTGCCATAATTGAGTCAAGGAATGTTATATTATTTGAGAATATTTATCCTTGTAAAGAAAGGATAGATGGAAGTTTAAGAAACGACTGTATTCAGATGTTTCTGGAGGTATTTCTGGAAGTGTTACTTCGGGTGTTATAACATCTGGAACAGCTGCAGATGTTACTGTAAATGTTGATGAAGGTGCTGCTTCGGGTGTTATAACATCTGGAAAAACACTTGGTACGACACCTGCTGTCACATTTGACAGAACAGTTAGTTCAACACCGAGTGGTGAAGAACTAAGACGAAGTAAGAGGCCAAAGGTGGTTAAGTCCTTTGGACCTGATTTCTAACATTGATGTTAGATGGTGAGCTGAACTCGATTAAAGAGGCTCTGAGTAATCCAGATGCTCCGCTCTGGCAAGAAGCAATCAATAGTGAAATCGAGTCCATTCTGCAAAATCATAAGTGGGAGTTAGTTGATCTCCCTGCTGGTCATAAGCCTTTAGGATGTAAGGATCCTAAAGAAGAAGTATAAAGCAGATGGAACTATTGATAAGTATAAAGCACGGCTTGTAGCCAAAAGCTTTAAACAGAAAGAAGGGTATGACTTCTTTGACACTTATTCTCCTGTGCGAGGATTGCGTCTATTCGGTGCTTCTCGCGATTCTTTGCTTTGCACAATCAAGAGATTCATCGATGGATGTCAAGACGGCATTTCTGAATGGAGAGATAGATGCTGAAATCTATATGGAACAACCTGAAGGATTTGTTGCACCCGGTCAAGAAAAGAAGGTGTGCAAGTTGATAAGATCCTTGTATGGACTGAAACAGGCTCCAAAACAATGGCATCTTAAGTTTGACAACACGTTGTTGTCAAATGGGTTCAAAATCAATGAGTGTGATAAATGCATATATGTCAAAGGGACATCGGACGCATTTGTCATATTTTGTCTATACGTAGACGATTTGTTAATCATGGGCAGTAGTCATGATACTATCATGGACACGAAAAGAATGTTAAAGAGAAACTTTGACATGAAGGATATGGGGAATGCTGATGTGATCCTGGGGATAAAAATCAGCAGAACTCATGATGGAATTATCTTGTCACAATCCCACTATGTGGAGAAAGTGCTCAAGAAATTCAATGTTTTTGACAGTTCATTGTCAAAGACGCCCATTGATTTATGTGTAAATCTGGTTGCTAATGAAGCAGAACCAGTGGCTAAGATGGAATACTCATTTATTATAGGCAGTCTGATGTACATTACAAATTGTACACGTCCAGACTTGGCCTACCCTGTAAATATGTTGAGTAGGTTCACGAGCAATCCAAGCCACGAGCATTGGAAAGCGTTAACCAAGGTGTTAAAATACTTGAAGTAAACCTTGGAGTATGGGCTATACCACTCGAGATATTCGGCTATACCTGAAGGGTATAGTGATGCTAGTTAGATTTTGGATTCGAAAGATTCTTATTCCACTAGTGGATACATATTCACCATTGGAGGTGGTGCGGTATCGTGGAAGTTCACGAAGCAAACGTGTAGCCTCGGTCCACCATGGAATCAAAGTTTATAGGTTTGGATAAAGCTGGTGAAGAAGCAGAGTGGCTTCAAAACTTTTTGGAAGATATTCCATGTTGGAGAAAGCATGTGCCTTCTGTGATGATTCACTGTGATAGCCAAGCGGCTTTAGGAAGGGCACAGAGCAATATGTATAACGGTAAGTCTAGACATATACGTCGGAGACACAATACCATTAGACAATTGATCTCAAATGGTGTGATGTCAATTGACTACGTAAAGTCAAAAGACAATTTGGCATATCCTTTGACGAAAGGACTGAATCGAGATCAATTGAGTAAATTGCTAGAGGGAATGGGCTTAAAGTCCACAAAGTAAAAATAACCATCATAGTGGTAACCCAACCATGATGACTGGAGATCCCAAGAACTTGGTTCAATGGGAAAATTAAGCT
The DNA here is from genome assembly GCA_016081115.2 of Rehmannia glutinosa. Classification (NCBI taxonomy): domain Eukaryota; kingdom Viridiplantae; phylum Streptophyta; class Magnoliopsida; order Lamiales; family Orobanchaceae; genus Rehmannia; species Rehmannia glutinosa. The sequence goes on from CM071924.1 coordinate 46,929,677, forward strand.
ATAAAGGTTATGTTGTAACACTTGGAAACAATGTTTCAACCCATCCCTAGAGAGCAATGTCAAGTGTTGAAACACCTGCAAGTTGTGGTGAGGCTAAGTCATTTGACTTTTAATGATTCCTACACCTCGTTGAGGTTAAGTATGATAGGATACTCGGATAGGAGATCACCTATAAAAGTGAGAAGTGAGGGCCGCTTCAAAGTAACACTTATGAATTCAAAGTGGTGTCCATGGCCGAAATGGACACAAAACGTGAGAACAAGAGGTGTTGAGACCTTACTGTGTTAATGCTATTGTCTCGGTATACACCATGGAGGAATAGTTCAAGGCATTGTGTCCACTAGGCCGCCAGTGTACCCGATGGTATTAAATACGGAAGGTTCAAAGCCACAAGCTACCTTTTCGGATGCAGTATTGTATCTTGAGGACTGGTTGCGTGTCTGCATTCATGCATGCATTAATTTCCACTCATGTGGGGGATTGTTGGAAATTTGGTTTTGAGAAAGCGGGCGCCGACCTGACTTTGACCAAATTTTCTGTGGCTAAGAATTTAATTCTGGAGGAATTAAACTGTAAATTATTACTTTACTTTTTGAATAGATGTTCGTAGTATTTTTTATTTCTCAAAAACCGAATTTCGGTGATGGGTGAGAAATTAATACACGAAGTTGGCCACGCGAATGGGCATAGTTTATCCTAGTATAAATACTAGAAGGTGTTATTGGTTGGATATACTATAACACAAGTGTATGATCACAAATGGGCCTTGGACCGAATCGACCCTTTGGGCTCGGGTTCAGGTTTAGTTAGTTTTGTAACTTGAAATGGGCTTGGCCCAAATTCAAGTAGTTGTTGGGCCTGATGAATCTAGACATTGGAGGTGTCCAGGTTCATTTGTGGATGAATCTAGACATTGGAGGTGTCTAGGTTCATGTGTCTTTTGGAGTTTGTAACTCCTCAAGTGATGGTCATAAGAAGAGGTTGTAACTCATGGGAGTTACATATGATGTTAATGTCCACTCTCTTATCATTAATTCCCTTCAAGTGTTGGAAATGATGGCCTATATAAGTCTTAGGCATTTTGCTGCATTGAGGGGGTTAGAAGGAAGATGTGAAGTCAGTATACACAGAAAAATCGCATATCTCTGCATATTCTTCAAGTGTCGGTAAATGTGTCGTAACATTTCGAAGAACATTTTCAAGAACACTTCCTTCTGCACTCGTGTCCAGCAGCTAGTTCTCGCTCCTTCGAGTTCGAAAGGTGCCTTTGTGTCAGTGGTGCTATTGTACACAAAGGAGGTTAATCTGTTTTATCTTTGGGGACATTACGTCGTACCGTGAGCACTAGCCGGGACGTATTTGTCTTGCGGATAGAGGTCTTCCTCGACTTGGCTTGTAAAGTTTTGTCAGATTCATGCTTCTGGAGTTGGAGTATATTCATGAATTGTAATAGTTAGGTTTTCCATTTCTTGTAATTTTATGTTTTTGTTTTGTAAGCCATCTTGAAGGCTTTTCCCGTTGTAACCATTGTAAATATAATCAATACCGTCAACCAATGTAAAGAAGTAAGGAGTGTGAGAATACAATGTGCTAGTATGGAAAGGTCCCCACACATCAACATGAATCAAGTCAAAAGAATGGGCAGAACAGGTGGAACTCAAAGGAAAATGATGTCTATGTTGTTTGGACAAATGACAAACCTCACAAGTTCTCAAAGAATGTGACACATCGAATTACAAGAAGACCTAAGAAAATGTAAATGAGCCAAAGTGTTCAATGAAGCATGGCCTAATCTCTTGTGTCAAACATCAATTACATTATTACAGGAAATAGAAAAAAAAATATTGAGCATAATTGCTAACTAGAGGGAAGGAGTTAGTAGACTTTCTATTGTGTAGCACATACAATCTCCGAATGGCATTTCCAACTATCAAGCACTTTCTTTCACCCTCGGGTTTTAGAAGACACAAAAGGAAAGATAGAAAATGCATTTACAATGTGAAGTTTGAGTTATCTGAGACTCTGACAAAAGATCTATACTTATTATAAAAGTCTAAATAGGTTTTAAGGTTTCTTGAAAATTTTGATTTGCCAAAAATGTCCTCATGGTAAAGTTAGCTTTTTAAGGGTAATTAAGTAGTTTTTCATTTTGATTTTGATTTTATTTGTTTAATAATATTGGCAAGTATCTCTTTATATTTCAAACCCTTCTTATATGATTTATTTTAATTTTAATTTTAATTCTTAGAATATTTTAAATTTTTAGATATAATTCATTTCATATTATACTAGATATTGAGAGCTTTCAAACCATGTGTCATAAGCATTGGAAAAAGTTTTATTGATACCAAACAAATACAACTTCTTCCTTGAAGAGTACCACACTTTTCTTACAACACCAACTTAGAATAGTATCAAACTCTTCTACACCTCTATGAAGAGCGTCACACTCTTCAACACCTATGAATCAACCAATTGTATTCTTACCACAAGAACACTAACAAGGATTTCTTGTTTTGGATGATTTTACAATTACAATCAAGATTACACTTTATATGAAAATATTACAACTCAAAAGTGCAAGTGTAATCAATAAGGAAAAGACTATCAACTAAGATATGAAAGTGAAGTGCTAGGCTTAATACAACAAGAATGTGAAAATGAAGACTTAGAGAATTTTGCTGATTTCTTGTTGTGCTTTTGTAGATTGAAGTGTTGTGTTTATCCTTCAAATTCTTCATCTATTTCTAGAAGATCTTCAAGTTGATTTCCAACATAGACTCCTCCATCTTCACTTTTGTCTACAAAAGAAGGATCAAAAGATCTACAAAAATGGTTAAGAATTGATAAATTAGATATTGTTGATAAGTGGTTGAGCAACGGATAGAATTTGCTGTAAAAAATCATAGAGCGACCAGTCACTATGTTGAAAATTCGAAAGTTTAAACCGTTGGATCAAGATTTGACATGGGTTGTTGTTAAGGGGGACCGATCGCTGTAAAGGGCGATCGGTTGCTCTAAGATCGTGACCGTTCCCCTCAAAACAGAGAACATTTAACCAAGAAATCGAAACTCAGGCACCGGTCGCCCTAGGGGGTCGACCGGTCGCCCTACCCCATGCCACCTCTCTGTTTTATTCTGTGTTTTGTAAACTTTCAGGTATGGGTCTCCCTATAGGGGCGACCGATTGACCTCAACATAGAGAGGTTGTCCGATTTTTGTCAAAAATAAAGTTCAAGAAGTACTTCAAAAACTTAGTAAATATAATTGAAAATATTTTGAAGTATTTGGACAACATTGGAGATATTATTTTGGTATAAAAACTCAATTATATGAAATCCTCAAAATCATAATAAAAATATTTTTCTAACAAACTCCCTTTTTTGATGATTACAACCCAAAACAATTTTAAAAGAGCGAATCAATTTTCCGGTCAAAAATAATCTATCCGTTTTAAGCAACACTTATCAAAACAAAGATCCATAAGGGAAATGAGTAAATATTTTACAAAAACAAGTTTATAAAAGCTCTATCTATCAATATGTTAAGCCATAAAATAAAAATAAGTTGTAAAACTTAAGCTAAAAGCTTAGCTTTTTCAATATAGCTTAAAAGCTATAGAACTTAAAAACTCCCCCTGTCAAAAAAATCATTAGTCACAAGGCTCAAAATATTCAAAAAATTGCATAGAATAGCTTGTAACCAAAAAAGTCTTTTTCTTAGGAGCTTTTTCTTAAAAGCTTTTTACAAGCTAGAAAAGCTTAAAAGCTCCCCCTGTCAAAATAACCTATTAGAATCAAAGCTCAACAATATAAGGGAGTTAAGAACAAAATATCATATAAAAAGCTCTAACTTTTTTTAAACCAACTTTTTTTACCAAAGAAAGGAACCCCAATGCTCCGGAATGGCGCCCCCTCCGGGCCACGGGAGGGCACCCCCTAAGCTCCGCCTCCTCCGGGCAGCAGAAAGGCGCCCCATGACCACCGTACAAATATCTCCGGCCACTCCAGAAGAATTAAGACTTCCTCTCAAAGGGAAGGATCCATCTCCACACAAAATGTGAACAAGTCCTCACTAACAAGAAACCATATGCAAATATTGCCGAAGAAGAGCATACGTGCAAGGAAGGACGGACCGAGAGGCTTAGGCTGTCCCCCAGAAGCGTGCCCTCCCCCATTGGAGGGCGCACGGGAACGCCCCTAAAGGGCGCCTGTGAGGCGCCTTTCCCCATGGTGGAGAGGCTTTCCCGGGCGTCCTCCCTCAGCTCCCGAGCTCTCATCCCTCTCCTCAATACTTGGTGTACTCCACTCCTTACTCCAACTCTCCGTAGACATTTTCCTCAACTCTCAAGTCCTACGAAGACCACTCACTCACAAGAAATATTTTGCCTTCCAAAAAGGCTATGTCCCGCGGGGACTAGTCATATGCAAGAAACTCAATTCATGGGCTCCTGCGCTCCAAGAACCTCTCCCCTTTCTAGAGACAGCTCCTCTTAAGGATACATCACCCGTTTCAAGAGACCAACTCCTACACATATTACATATTCGCAAGACACCCAGTTGCTCCCACCTCCGAAGTCCAGAAGCTAGATCAAGACAAGTCAAACACAATTTCAATTTAGCTCCCGCACTGCTCCATACTTCCGCAGCACTAGAGTTTGGGGGGCTCATGTTGAGGGCAAAAATGTCCTTTAATATTTAATAGAGGAAAAATTAATAAACTATACGCGATTTTCTACATTGCCCCCAAAACTAATTTTTTTTCTACGTAACCCCCTCAACTACACGAAAATTTCTACGGTCCCATCCCATCTTCCCCGCCGGCGGATCTGATGGGAATATTCTGTTGGCGGGGAGGAGAAGAGGGCACCGTAGAAAATTTTATGTAGTTTAGGGGGTTAAATAGAAGAAAATAGTTTAGGGATTGGTTTCAAAAATTGTGCATAGTTCGGGGGGTACATTAAATTTTTCATAGATTTTTATATGTATACTTATTGTGTGCATTTGTATACAAATAAAGTATTAAATTAAATCATAGTTTAATAATTTCACAAGTTATTATGCATGAAAAATATTTAGACACTAAAATAAACATTTCTTTAAAGCAAAATAAAGAATACAAGCTTTGAAAACTCAATCAAATATAGAAATGACATTCATCTCCACTATATGTTGTTTTTATTCAATGCATAAGCATAAAATGGTCAAGAATAGGGATGACAATTTCGACACGACCCGCGAGTACCTGCCATGCCCCCCGCCCGCCCCGCCTTATGTTTTTTAATATATTTAATAATTTTTGTGAAGAATATTTATAAGTATATTAAAAATAAAAAAATATTCATATTTTCTATTTAAATTTATTTAATGTGGGGTAGGAGGGGCCGACCTGACTCGCCCGTGCCCCGCGATGGGTCGAGCGAGCCCCTAATCAAGAACCCAACAAATCGAAACACCATTTTGACAAAATCAATGGAATTATAACATATTATATAAGCATGCATACATATTTATGGGCACACATAATTACAATTTGATGTGCATACGAGGAAAAAATCGAACCTGGTAAGCTAGTAAATCTAAAATTGAGGAAGAATTAAATAAAATTTTAAAGTTGATTTAACTACTAGAGAAAATTTTAATATGCCCCTAACTATGCATGATTTTCACATTACCCCTAAACTAATTTTGTTTCTACTTAACCCCCGAACTACACGATATGGCCCCATCTCTTCCACCCGTCGTGAATCAATTGGAATATTCGCCGTGGGGAGGAGAGATGGGACTGTAGAAATTTTCATGTAGTTCAGGGAATCAGGGGGTTACGTAGAAAAAAAATTAGTTTAGGGGACAATGTAGAAAATCGCGTATAGTTTGGGGGGCTTATTAATTTTTCCTCTATTTAATATATAATTCAATTTATATATATTGGAATAATATTATTTATTCCCAAATAATAAATGGGCTAAAAATGGAATAACTCGGCCCACATGCCACTTTCTCCTACACGTCCTACGAGGCCCATCACCCGTGGTATATAAATGTCACTCCTCTTTTGTTTTTTTTTTTTTTTTTTTTTTTTTTTTTTGAGGAAAATGTCACTCCTCTTTATTTGTAAGTTAATTCTCATAATCTCACTTCATTATTAATTAATATTCGTGTATTGTCTTATATTATCTCTTGCTCATCGTGTTGACTTGAGTATCAGAGGGGCCTCCTTGGGACAATCCCATGGCCCGTCCAACGTTTGCTTGTATGCAGGCAAGTTCTCCATAGAAGATTTCTAGCTCAAGGAGAAGAAGACTTCCCACTTAGAAAAAGACTTGGACTTTATCAAGAACCTTAACTTGCGGCCGACTGCCTAAAAACAGCATCAGTATCATAACCAGATCCTGATTAAACCAGACTGGTACGGTTTAAAAACACTGTATACGAATCCAACCACCAAAAGAAATGAACAAAAAGTAAATAAGAAAGAAGGGGGAAAACAAACACAAGAAAAGGACCATGGATAATATACCGAATGTAGCATATATATCCCGAGTATCCACAATACATTCAACAATTTACAACTAACAATCATCTTTTAAAAAATTTCAGCCGTCTAACTATTTCTAAGTTCTAACAAGCAATCTTAAAATAGATATTGCCTCAAGATCTGCAAAAGGCAGAGCACAAATCAACAGTAAAAACCACTCTTTACTTGCATTATGACTTCTTAGCTGTTCAGGAAAAGAAAAAATAAAAAGTGTTACTTCACCCACACATGTAGTTTGAAAGTGAAGAAAATCAACTCAGACACTTTCCCCTCTATTGCCCAACCTATAAGGCTGAGTGCAGCCTACAAAACATTACTATGTGGTCACAAAAAAAATACATGTAATTCAACAAGATAAATATAATATTTCGAAAGTTAAAATATATAAAAAAGAAAAAAAATATCTTATAGCTGGTTAAAAGAGTCCCGATGGGCCAACCCTACCCATCTTCGCGGTCATTCTCCTGTTCCGCGAAACCTCCGTCACTGATATTTTCTTCAGTCTCAGCCGCATTTCCCAAAATCGAACAGGGTTGCAAGCTCGGTAGCCCATTCTGCCCCAAATACATATCCAACGGCAGATTAACAGCATTCATTAACGTCGTCAAGCTCATTCCGGCTGCTTCTGCTAGAATGTCATCTTCACGGTGAGGATCGCAGTTCAAGTCCAATTCTGCCTTACTCATCTCTTCTAAATCCATTTGGTTTCCATTCGGGTTTATTTCATTGTCTAGATTATTCATTTTCAGCAGCGCGTGTCCAGCGATATCTTCACCCTCTAACCCGATTTTAACGGAAGCCTTATCCTTTTCTTGTGCCAGCTCAGCTTCACGTTCCGATTGTCGCTTTTTCTTACGCATCATAAGCGTCTTGAATCGGCGTCTCACTGTCAAACAGACGTTGCACTTGCACGTGGGCTCGTGCTTCCCCTTTCCACTCGGAGGCTGGATGCAGACAATACAAGTGCAGCCAGGACGATGCCGTGGATGTCTCGTCGTGGCCCCGACTGAAGACTCGGCAATGTCGCTTATGTTGTCTCCTAGAACTGCGGCAGTTGCCAAGGCATCTAGCCCGGAAGGCTCCCCTTCTTTCAGCACCTTGTTGTCTGTTCTTTGCTTCTTAGAATCTGGAAAAGGCACAAGGGAAATATCAAAAACGCTAGCAAGGTTGACCAACTGACAAGATAATATGCATTGATAGGTTATGTTTGACAAACTCTGGACCTAGAAAAATTCTGGTTTGATTTCAAGACTTGGTTGATCCGATTCGACGAAATTTCTGGAACTTATTTTGTTCCATAAGTTGGAAAGGAAGGAACGGATTTGTTTCAGGCATCTCTTTATACTATTTTTTAATACAAAATTAGTACCCCCAGTCCCAGATAAAAATTAATATTATACTAAAAACTGAGTCAACTGAGATCAGACAGAAACTATAATTACATATTATTGTTTAAGGTAGTTCTAGAACAGCTAAAGATATTCCAAGTCGATTGCTCACATTCTTCAGGCTCCGTATGATTGAAAATCAATAAACCCATCAGGCTAATAGCAACTAGTAGAAAAGGAACACCTTCATATTTATTTTATTCCAAATTCTCAACATGCATGAATATATGTGTTACAGCATCAAAACAATTTGCAGGAATCAGCACCAAGAAAATAATACATCGACAGTCATTCAAAATGTGTGAACACGTCTATATCAAACCAAAATTGTCAGCTCATTGCACCCATCACACCAAAAAAAAATAATGTTCTTATTTGATCTGTTTCATACAAGCCCCAATGGGGTAAAAATGTAACAAGATTATACGTTGGATTTATTCAGCAACCCATACAGGCGAGAAACAAGAATAAAGAAATTGTAGTAATTGAGAATAGAGTTCAAATGTTGGTAAACATGGCTCAGACTAGAATGTTAAATAGCAGATTGAAGCCACTTGGGATACTTTATTAGGCCTAGTCCAGTCTAACTACATCTAACCACCCTTCTGATGTTTGCTAACTAGCAAATGTAAGATGCCGAAAGGCACGTCTAATGTTGTTTGGTGATTTTGACACTTGGGGAGACTGTGTTCCAGAATAACTGGGTATCCAATAGACCACAAAAATCCATCAAATAATGTAATCTAATATAGAACATGCCATTTTCTAACCAATTTAACGATGTTCACTTCTAATTGTTCCTTGGGAAAGAAATCTGGCTAAATAAACATACCAGAAAAACTTGATAAGCGAATAACTTCAAGGGATAATTACAAAAACTACCCCAGAGGTTCAGGGTAATTACAAAGAAACCCAGAAAAGTTTCAAAATTACAAAAACTACCCCTGAGATTTGATTCTGTCTTAATATTTCTATAAATGTAAGGGGTTTTTGAAAACTTTTTTTTTCTTACGAAGGGGAAAATGTGAGTCAGAATCAAACCTCAGGTTTTTTTTTGTAATTTTGAAACTTCTTTGGGTTTATTTGTAATCACCCCAAACCTCAGGGGTGTTTTTTGTAATTATCCCTAACTTCAATGCTAAACTTACATTTTTCTAGCAAGACGGGCATAAAATTGTGTAATCAAATAGAAGAAACTACTACCATAACAGATGTTAATCCATTCTTCTTAACATAACAAGATATTAAACCATAAGAATCATCCATTATCATCTACGCCAGGAATAATGTGCAGAACCCAAGGGTGTGAGTTGACAGTCTATACAGTCCTATTCATTTCAACACATGAAAAACACTAACGAAAGCACACAAGTTGACAAAGGACATGACCATGCACATGCACACTTCGGTCTATGCATGAGGTGAGTAACTGTGTGGGAGTGTGTGGATGAGAGAGTATGCACAAGCCTGGTTCATACCCTTGTAAACACTAATGAAAGACTCCACCTCCCTTGGATTAATATCCTCTGGACCCGAACACGAACACCTGGAACAAATTATCATTTAAAAAAAAAAACATAAGTAAAAACCGCAAGGGTTCAAAATGTTCACGATGCCATATTCAGAGAAATAACACAAGATTCAGTTATTGCATAAGTTTACCAGGTATCAGTCTGCGTGAACTATCAATAATTCATAAAGAAGTGTACAGCTGTCCTACTAGTAGAGCTGATTTAGTTTTATACTACATTTGGATCATAAATTTAAGTCATTGAATTGGAGTTGATGAAAAATTTATTTACATATGACTGGAAGTATTTCTCATTATCCAATTCCTTGAAATCGAACACCATATTATTTCTCTTCCTAGTAATATTTGGGCATTAATTTACTTTTCCAAAAAGGTGGTGTTAGCCGAGTTGGAAAAATGGGATTTACAGCTTTTCTGGAAATGGAGAACTTAGGGGGCACAGTGTTGTTTTCACTATTTTCACAACTGATTCTCCAAACTTAAGCAGTAAACACCAGAAGCTGGAAGCAGGTCCATGCAGCTTCTTGAGATTCGTGGCATTATGATAAATAAGTCAATTCCTACTGATCAAACTATATTTATGTATAACTCAACAGTTCAAAATTATTAAAATCCTAGTTATAGCCGCTAGTAACTTTGTAGTATTTTCAACACTACCTTCGCTATCAAACCACATATATCTTGAGTTTTACTATGATTTATATTACTAACTCAACAGTTCATAAATTATTAAAATCCTAGTTATTATTACCCCAAGGCAAAAAGGAAAACTTTCTTCAACTCTTGGATATAAATATGCATGTACATTTATAAGTGTTAGCATATCTAAACCTAGTAAAAAAATATATGTTAAAATATCATACATGTTTATATATAATATAATTTAGGGATAATTACAAAAGCACCCTGAGGTTTGGGCTAATTACAAAAAAAAAAACAGAGATGTTTCAAAATTACAAAAACCCCATCAAGTTTGATTATGTGTTAAATCTAAGGGGATGACTGTAGTATTTTTTATAAATATAAGGGGGTTTTTGATATGTTTTTCACTTATGAAGGGGAAAATGTAAGAAATATCAAATCAAACCTCAAGGGTTTTTTTGTAATTTTCCATCTCTGGGTTTTTTTGTAATTAGCCCAAACATCAGGGGAGTTTTGTAATTATCCCTATAATTTATGTAATATAAAGAATATGCATGAATTATAGGTCTATATGCATAAAGCATATTCCATATATATAGCTACAGAAATAATCACATATATAATAATTAACAGAAAATAATTAACAGAAATATTATTTCACTCATTTTTCACCTTCCCTTTTCGGAATAATTATATACCGAATTCATCAAGTGACCAAAGTACAAAACATTTCTTACCACGATTAAGGGAGCTGAGGACAAAATCAACAATAGACGCTAAACTATAGCATCACTAGTTATCCAGTACTCCTTATATACATTGCATTTATACATAAAGACGTCTACAGGAATGCAAGTACAATATAAGGATATATATGATTTCAACATGCATATATATATGTGTGTGTGTGTGTGTGTGTGTGTGTATGCAGATCGCATACATGCACGTACTGACTGTTGCACACATATGTGATAATGCGCACATGCACATACACAACATTACATGATTCTATTATAGTTATCTCATATGTAATATTTATACTTTATATATAATACGTCGAATATTTACAATGGCTACTGTTCAATTTATTTATAAAAATACTTAAAAAGTTATATGCTTAATATTTTTATATTGTAGGATTCAATATAAATATTTAAATATTAAATAAAAATATGAATACATATATGTATGTGTTATTCAATGGGAAAAAAATCCTAGAAACAATTGGTCATGTTAATTAAATGATTAAGTTGTCGAAAATTCCTTTAAATTATACCATTTCCAAGTATAAGGAAACATAGCCATTCAAATAAAAAGCTGTAGTTTTAATTTAATACTGTAGCTGAGAAAATGGTCATTTTTAACTTATTTCCACTTTCCAGCACCTCTGGCAAAAAAAATCCATCTTTTTCTTTGTGTCAATCCCCAATTTATCCAAACAATAGCATTTCCAAAAGTAGAAGCTTTTAGATAAGTGCTTCAGTATTTGACATATACTGTAAAAATATCCTTTTTCTGAATTATAGTTTCATGAGTTCTAAAAGTTTTTAGGCCATGAAACTCACAGGTACTTGTTTTCAACAAGCTGTTCAACATTGCTCTATATGATATTACATTATGATAGTCTCCACAAAATTGTCTCTTAGCTTTGTCAAGTACGGGTTTTCTATTATGGTTAATTCCTATGCAAGATCTCTTCAACCCTATCAACAACATAATCACGGAGTTAATAATGTTCATCAGAAGTTCATGTCTTCCTTTGTGCAAGCTGAGTGCAAAGTTAACCAAAACAATGATTTTATGTTTCCCTTTAACTACTTGGAGGCTTCACCAGTTACTTTTACAGAAATACTCACACATGTTTCACCAGAGAATAGGTAACTACATAACGAAATCTACATTTAGCTTACTATTTCCAACGCTACAAAACTAAGTTATGCCGAAAGTCACTGACCTTTTTGAGTCCCATATATTCTCCGAACATGTCCACTTTGCAGAAAGAAGAACATGCGCAGGCAATCTTCGCCATTTTAAGCAACTATCGCACTGAGCCAGTTGTTCCTGCTCCCTGATAAAATTACGAAACACTATAAGCAAAAGATGGTGCGTTCAAACCTAACATTTAATTAGTCCTATGATATATAAACTTTGGAAACGTGCTTTTGGTATTTTTGTAAGTTTGTTTTTGACATTCTCATCCTCAAATTTTTATCATAGTCCCAAAATGCCCTTTCTCTTCCAAAGTACCCATATATCATTAATATATGGATGTTTTAGTCTATCCAAATTTTGAAAGTGTTCTTTTCCCAAACACTTCAACTTTGATTTTTCCAGCTTTTCAATTCTATTTGCAAACACTACGAACTTCTGATCTCAACTACTTTTACTTCTATAATAAATCACTTCTTAAAAAGCAGGAGTGTGTGCAAACACTCCCTAAATCTTCCAGATTTACAAAATGAGATTTTCAAAAAATTAATATTCAATTTGAGAACCAAATTAAACTTCGCACAAAATTCATGAGCAGGGATCATAAATACACAAAGAACAGATCCAATAAGAAACTACAGTAAAATCTAGTCCAGTTTGAATTATGTCCTAAAGTCATTGATAACTTTGATGAGATCAAATACGATAATTCTTACCCCGACGGTCGGGAAGTAAAAATTGTCCTCTTTCCAAAAATTGGAGGTTCCTAGACAAAAAAGTAAGAATCAGAATGTGGAGTTTCAAGATATAATTTGAAAATCCAGAAAGGAAATCCCACTAAAACCTAACTGGGCTTGTAAACCAAGTAAACAACATCGAAAATTTCGCAAAGAGAAGAAATAAGGTTAAACAATACTTTACGTACTTCAAATTCTTCGAATTCATAGTCTTCAACCATGACAACAGTCGGTTCAGCAGTTGGAGATGGACGAAGCAAATCTTGTGCTTCTTCCCATGTAACTCTAAGCTCCATAGCATCGTCACTGTGCATGAGAAGCCTCTTGTTTTTAATGTTTCTTGCCTTCTTCTTTTCTGACATGGACATATGCCGCTGAAGTGAATCATCAGATGTTCTACCTCCATTCTTCACATAGTTTGGAAAACCGAAGTATCTCAGTCTTAGAGGTTTATTATACATCGAGGGATAGCGCTAGGAAAATGGCAAGTACCGACTTACTGAAAATAGATTGTCGGTAACACCAGAAAATGATGTTTCTCCAGGAGAATCGCCACTTGCAACAGCCGGTGTTTGGGAATCCTACTTGTTTGGAAAAAAAAAAAAGTATATATGCCGACCACTCAACATAATTGAGAATGTCAAAGGAAAAGAAAATACAAGTCAATCCCCAAAATGTCTGACCTGCACATCAACATTGTTTGTTGCCTTTCGACAGCCTATGACAAGTTGACCACCAGGATCTCTGCGACTAAATGTCACTACACAAAGATGAAGAACGCATGATAACAGGGGGATTAGTCACCATCATGCTATTACAGCATACATAAAATGAGGAATAAATAATCTTGAACTAGCGGATTTTCCACACTCTATGCATATGCATATTTTTTACTAAATACCCTAAAATATTTATCATTTGGTAGAAAGAACTTATGATTCTATTTCAACCAACGACACATTAAAAATATCATATTTTAGGTAGTTAAAAAAATAATGTCATTAAAAAGGAAAGGTTAAAAAAATGGAGGGAGAAAGACACATTCAGAGCAAAGAGAAAGGGGAGAAAAGTGGGAATAGTGACGCACATGTCACCAAGTGAGACGGATTATTTGAAAGACCAAATCTCGTAAAGGACATCAATAAAGCCTTCTTCAAATTGTAAAAGAGATAGATGGTATGAAGCATGACTTAGCATCAAACCAATTGCTTTAAGCTTCAAAGATTCCAAACATGCATTTTCATCAAAGTTTGAATGATTGAAACATAATCATTTGCTAATTAAGCAAGTCCATTCCATGCAAAAAAGAGAAATAAGAGAGAAAGAACAAAAACAAGGACTTGAAAATATCCAAACAAAAAACCTGCATCAAGAGTCAAGAGGGGTCAGAAGAGCTTCCTTACAGTTTCATGGCAATATAAAAACAAGCAGTCACAATAGGGCTATAACTGATTTTGTATGTGTGTGTGAGTTAAATACATTGTCTCCTAGGTTTAATGAACATTTAGGGAATTCCCAATTTCAACTTTCCAGATGGTGGCGCACACAACAATGAATGTGGTCCTACCAAATGTAAAAGTTAAAGATAATAAGATCATTACAAATAGCAAGAAAATTAATTTCGAGAAACATTAAATCATTCCCAAAAACTACTAAATGGTTGGCACATAAAGTAACAAAGCATATACCTGTGTCACCAGCTTGTACTTGCATATTTTGGATGCAAGGGGTTACACCTTCCAATACATACATCCGGCTGTTATTATTAGGCCAAAATCTGAATTGAAATGTCCACTCCTTGCCTTTTATGTCTTGAATCCTTATTGGTATACCTTCTGATTGATTAATGGGAGGGAAATATGCCTGCATAATGTATATTATTTTCATGTACAAATATAAAAAAAGGAAAGAACAAACTAGTTAAGTTATGCAACTTTAGTTTCTAGAAAACATTGTGCTAAATTAAAATTAAAAGCTCACTTCAGCACATGCTTTCGGAAGAACCAAGCGACCAATTCGACCAGCATCACTGGCACTCAGAATTTTCTCGAACAACGGAACAATGGTGGATTTTAAACTATAAATTCACAGTTACGGAAAAACATAGATATAAAGCAACAAGACATGTAAAGGTAGGTAGACAACCATAAAATTTAGGGATAATTAGAAACACAGAAACACTACCTCTGAGGTTTGGGTTACTTACAAAAAAAACGATAGAAGTTTCAAAATCACAAAAATCCCCCTGAGGTCTGATTCAGTCTTAAACTTAAGGGGGTAACTGTAATATTTTTACAAATGTAAAGGGGGAATTCGAAATATTTTTGCTTATGTAGGGGCCAAAGTGTAATACAAACTAAAACCTTGAGGGATTTTTGTAATTTTCAAAAACCTCTGGTTTTTTTTTTTTTTTTTTGTTATTAGCTCAAACCTCGGTAGTTTTTGTGATTATCACTAAAATCTATGAGATATATATATTGAAAATGAGAAAACAAAAAAAAGATATTATGGATACTCTCCAGATAATTGCTGCAATTCTTGGTCTGTGATCCTTGGCCAGTACCGAGGAAGTAACTGATTGCGGCCTCGCCCTTCAGCAGGAGGCCTAGCAACACGTGTTTGCGAAACAGTTCCTTTATTCGTCTCAGACACTGCTGTGGGGCTAGGTTTAGGGGGTTTTGGCAGAATATGGCGTGTTTTTTGCCCCTGTTGGAATGAACCTTTGCTCTGTTCACTTCCTTCAATATTCCCACCAGGAAAAGGCAGAACAGAGCTCGAACTACCTGAAGGAGTCGTCAAAGAGAAATTTAGAGACGGCTGAGCTAAAGATTCATACGTATCCTTAACCCCTTCTTTTGGTCTGTTGTCTGCTGCTTTTAGGAAAGCGGACGGTGAACACTGTTGAGTGAGATTTAGAAGGCGTTTGCTGCTTTGCCTAGTTTTAAGCATGGATTCTTCTTGTTTAAGTTGCTCAAGCGCTGAACTAACATCGTTGGCTCCTATAGCCTTGGTCAACTGCAGTAGCCTCTCAGTACTAAATTTGTCGTCATCAATTCGATTCTCAACAACTACAGGACGATCATCCTTAATACCATTTGATACAAAAGTGCCATTAGGAATAACGCCAGGAATCTGCAAGAATAATTCAAGATAAGTTCCGAGAAGCTAGATGTGAAAAATGAACTAGTAAAACAATGATGTCCTCTATACTCTAATACATGATTTTCGATGAGAATCTCAAAGAAAATTGAAAGTATGTAAAACAAGAAATAGAACTCAAATTCAGTGAACGTCAAAGAAAATAGCAATACGGTACGTCATACACATTGTAGTCAATCAAGTTTCAAGCATATAACCATTGATTTAATACAAGACTGGAAAAAAAAATCAATTTACAACTACAGCAATCATGATAAAAGTACGGTGCATTTCTTGCATTGCGCAAGCTCTAGTGACCAATAACCTGAATTGATTGCACAGAATGAATTTCCAAACGCTTTACACAGCTTAAGCATCCAACACCTCCAAGATCCATGTATTCGTGTAGATATCTTGAAGCAATGCAGCCACAGTGGATTCTCTGCCATAACAAATTAAAAATGGTAAGACAAACTGAAACAAACAAACACAGAGAAGATGTGGATATAACATTACCTTTCCACATATTCTGCATTCCCTCCAACCAGATTCCTCCGAGTGGAATGTTTCACAGAAAACTGAATTCTCATATGCAGATCTGAAATCAAAATTTAGGCCATGTCAAACCAAGAAACAAGCAGAAAGAAGATAAAAGAAAACGTAGGTCAAACAAAAGAAACAGTGGAAAAATCTTCCAGTGAAGTTCTATTTTATTATAGAGAAGATGAATACAACCACATGTTGCCATGCAATATGCATCATATTAGAGCTAAGAACACTTGTAGTTCATGGACCAACTGATGAAAATCATTTAAAATTAAACTTATGAATAATTAAATGCATCACCCAAATAGAGAGGATATTGCTTTCATGTGCAAGAATTGAAGAATTATGGTTCGTAATATGTTCCTCCAATGTTATTTTCAAGCAAAACAAAAACTTTTCAGTTCTTATTTAGAGATATAGGCATCACAACCAGCATTTGACCCCAAAGTCATACATGGGGCCAATTACACCAGATTAAGAGAAGAAATAATCACAAGAAGTTAGATATAGAACGATGTTTGTGGATTGAAAACCTTAAGCTTCAGCTATATTATATAACTTGACGCAAGTGCGTGAAATGCTCTTAGGCCAATTATACAAGATCAACATGAATATTAGACCTTTGACTTTAGTCATCCTAATTCCAAGATTTTCAAATTGAGGTGATCAACACTAACCATATAATGTGGCACCACCTCATCTTTACATAAATTTACAACAGGGATACTAAATATAGAAAACACTCACATTTTTGCAACAAATAAGTTCCTCATCATAACAAAACCAAAAAAAAATCGATAATTTAGGAATCCAAATTGAACATCACCAAAATGCCCCCTCACAAAGCTGAAATCAAATCAAAACAAGGCAGAGGTGATGGGCCGTAATCTCAATTCAACGAAGGCTAAAATTGAAATTCAGGAAATTACCCGCATCTGTAACAAAGTGTAGCAAATCCACCTGATTTCAAGCTCCAACCTTTCTTCCAGTCAGACGATGTCGTTCCACGGCACACCTCGTTCATGCAATTCTTTGACCCCATTTCTCGCACATTCAAATCTTGAACTCAAAATCCCTATTAAACCCCAAACAGAAAACATCAAAAATCAAAAACCCTAAATCCCCATCAACCAGGATTCCAGTTGACCCAGATCAAAAAATTGAAAATCCAACAAAAATAGCCAAAAAAAAAAAAAAATAGCAGTATATTTCATATACCAAACTGCAAAGTAACAAGAAGCAAAAAAAGAAAGAAAAAAGAAATCATTCCATTCAAATCTACCGAATGCAACGTCCGCATGTGAGCATCTTCAATCAAAAAGAAAACCAATGTCCCCAATTGCTCACAGCACAGACTCAAAATCGCGGATTTAATCTCAGACTAAAAGACAAAGTAAAAAACTTAAAATTAAAAGCAAGAGGCGGTAGTCGGTGGCCCTCGACGGTGGTGCTACTGCTTACTGGCAGAGCCCAAAACTAAATTAAATTAAATCAAATCAAACAGAAGAAGACACAAACACAGAGATGTGTGTGTGTGTGCGCGCGCGCGTACCTATATGTTGAGAGAGAGAGAAAGGGGATGGAGGAGAGAGAAGAAAGCGCGTGTGCATGCAAAGGGGGAAACAGAACAGGTGCACAAAATGCATGCACGACACTTGAAGACAATCCTTCATCTACTACTCCACTTACATGTCGTCTATATAATGTGGGTATGCAGTTTTCCTGTGTTAATTTTTGGGGTTTTATGGTTATGAGGATAGTCTCCCTCGGCGTTCGGACAGATATGATTACCCCTTGGTTTTGTAGATTCCCATCAAATTAATTGGGTAAAATAAGGTCAGTCTTATGGTAAGTCAATCCTAGTAAATGCTACTAATTACTATTCTTTCCTTCTTTTATTTTGTTTTCTTTTATTTCTTTGTGTTGAGCCTTAATTAGTTTAATACGGAATTAAAAATATTCGGTGTTTTATACAAAGAAATATATAATAAGTTTCTGTTAAAAGTTGTGGCAAAAACTATATTTGATTAAATTCTTTTACATTATTTTTATTTTGCCAATTAAGATATTGGACATATGCTATTACGTACTATTATATACAAATATCATACAAATTTTAATTAACAAAGATTTGGGTGTATTGTTTTTAAAAAAATATATATAGTGATACAGGTGTGCATCTCACTTCATGTTCTTGCGTGAAAAATATCTACTACAATTATGGAGTCAAACATTATATCGAATTATTGACGCATTCCATATATTACATTGAATAATTTAGAGTAATATCTAAATTTCTTTCTAGCTTTTATTGTCCGTTGTTCCATTTTTTTCTTTTTTACATGCCTATGGTATGTTGTATGTTGTATCAATCTGATCATGTAATTTTTGTGATCTTCATGTAACGTATGTAATTTTTATGGCAATAACTTATTTTCACATGGTAGATTAATTATGATACAATATTTGATAAAGACAAGACTCGGGTTAGACCGTCTAATGGGTCTTTTCCATAAGACGGATCCAACCCAACCAGGGTTTTTTTTTATTTCATGCACCGGTGGAATTTTTGTAATATTATGAGCCTTTAAAAGTATTAATTTCCCCTGAAAATTATTAGTAGTAAATTTGAAAAGTATTAGTAATCCCATTGAACACAATATTAGGCAGTGAAGTAATATTAGGCATCCCTCAAAGGTATTAGTTTTTCTCTTGAAAAGTATTAGCAATTCTTTGGAAAACTATTAGTAATCTACTGGAAAATTATTAGTAACCCCTTGAGTAGTTTTTTTAGTAATCCTCATGAAAAGTATTGGTTTTTTCCCGCAAAAGTATTAGTATTCCCCCTTAAACGTATTAATAATCTTATTGAAAAGTATTAGGTTTTTCAATGAAAGGTATTTATTATCCTGAAAAAAGTATTAGTAGTCCTCCCAAAAAGTATTAGTATCCCTCCTAAAAACCATTAGCAGTGGTCAGCAGATGTTGTTATGGTGTTAGTGGTTGTGCGGGTCAATAGGTGGATTGACTACGGATCTGGTATTTGGATCCGTCTAACGAATTATATCCATTAGACGGTCTGACAGGAGACTAACCCTTTGATAAATGACATATATCACTTTTAAATCTACCCCATTTTTCACCTACACTTTATTCGAATAGTATATACAGTAGCTTTAAGATATAGATATTAGGCAAAATGCATATATATATATATATATATATATATATATAGACCTGGTTCAAATGAGACCAATTTCCTTGGGTGAGACATTATCCCATAAACTTAGCTATTGATTGGAAGTTTTGGATGGGTGTGATTTTTCCAGTTTATTGGATATTTTTTTAAATATCTTTTATTAAGGGTATTATTGGAATTTTGTAAGTTGGCAGATTTTTTTTAGAAATTGACTTTTCAAAACCGTATTTTCTGGGGGTGTAATTGTAACTGTTTTATTTAATGGCGCAATTTTGAGGGCAATTTTTCTCCAAATTTTTTTCTGTTCTTTTGGGATCTAGGCTTCCAGCATAGTTAGTATTCTTTTGCTGGTTAGATAATTATTAGACATTAGTTATTTTTTGCTGCATGACATATATTGATATGTAAAAACCACCAGGGTAGTGGGGAATAAGTATAGTCAGTTTTTGTTGATGCTTAGATAGATATTAGACAAAGGCATAATTAGTTTTTTTTAGTTGCATAGTTTTATGATACTTATTGTATAGTTGGGTATAGTGTACTGCATATTTACTTTTTACACACTTAGTAGAAATCTTCTAGACAAGACATAGTTAGCTGATTTTCGCTGCATAGTTTATGACAGTTTACATAGTCAGGTATAATGTATTGCATATTTAGTTTTTTTACAATACATAGGTAGCTTCTAGGCAATACATAGTTAGTTGATTTTTGCAGCATAGTTTTCAACTATGCAACATCTTATAATTATTTATGTAATGTTTTCAAATTATTTATGCACCATCTCCAACGCAAAAATTTACAGATTATAGTATATAGAGTCTGGGTTGAATATATTAGTTTCAAGTTCTTCATGGTTATCAACTTCTTCTATGTTGTCCATGGGAGTTTCTTATGGAAGTATTAATGTTTATTCGCTATGAACAATAGTCATATTTTTCTTCATAATTTTGAAATTTGCAGAACTACGTTAATGGTGTAGAGAAAGAAAATTGTGATGGTATGATTTATGACGTCTTTGTAGGGATTGATATCAATCTGAAAGGTAACATAGCGTATGTTTTTACCCATTTCCATGTTTTGTAACCATTTTTTGTTGTATTTGGATTACAATTTTAATTGTGTTTTTATATTATTACCCTTTTGGTGATTAAATTAAATATTTACTATATGTTCATTTAATCACAACTCTCAATTATTATATGGGAATAGCTGAGATCAGTTTCTACGGTTTCACTCATTAGTCCAACCCCTATATATATATATATATTGAAAGGATAATTGCTGTAGAAAATCTTGCATTGTATGTATTTCTTGCTTTATAGGAATTCATTTCTTGAGGCCTTGCTTATAAATGGAAAAAGTAAATAATTATACTATATTTTTTTTACAATTTATATTATCCAGCACCCAAAAATACTACTAAAATTCACATGTCAAATAAACCATTTAATACAAAAGGTTGACAAAACTGGTTCCATATTATTTAATTTTATGTTAGCCAACTAAGAATTTTAAAAGCTCAATGTTGTCCTGGGACATGACTGTTTGACCATTGAGGATATGTACTATGAGTCTATGACAATGCATTATTCCTCCTCATTCGCCAATCCTTAATTTTTTTATTTCATCTTCTAATTAAGTTTACAAAGTAATAATTGTGATTACAGCTCTAGAATTTAACCAATCAATACCTTCTTGTATCATTTAATAAAATTAATTAAATAGTTAATCGGATAAAGATATACCATATTTCTTTCAATATTATAGGGGGTAAAGCGAGATACTAATTGAGAGTATAAAGTTTCCTAAAAAAAATGAAAGTATAAAGGGTTTACAGTAATACAAAAGGTATAAAGTGATACTGAAGAAAAATAAAAGGAGGCAAAGTGAGACTTACCCTTGTTATTAGGGTAAAACTCACTTTACCTCGGTGTTATCCATGCTACACCCATAGATGCTAAAGGGCCGCAGCCCGACGGGCTGGCCCATTTAACACGGAAAAAAATAGGGTTAGGTATGTAAGTTTGGCCCGTTTAAAATCGAGTCTTTTTGGCTCGGACTGTTTAGCCCATGGGCTAAACGGGTTGGCCTGCTGTCCGCTTTTTATTTTCTTTAATTTTTTTTTTAATTTTTTAGTTTTTTTACAATTGATTGAAAAATGTATAATTGTGTTATTTAAAGTAACAATAATTCATTGTTTGTGTTATTTAAAGAAACAAGAATTCTTTATAAATTGTGTTATTTAAAGTAACAAGAATTCATTGTTTGTTGTTTTATATATATTAGATATTAGATTAATAAGAATTGAAAGATAATATCCAAGGACGGATCAAATGTGATTGAGGATGATACTTGATTAATATTTACTTAGTTGTGTACTCAAGTCATACTTGTATGACTTTATTTAGTTATGAAATTTTGAATGGCTAAGCTTGAAGATTTTATCCATTAATCCAACTGCTACAAATTATTTGTTGACTTTTATTGTTATGGATAATTTGGTTTGTATATTTAGTTTGAATGATAATATATTATATATGTTTTAATTTAAAATTTTAGATGTAAATTTTGTTTTTTTTTTTGCTTTAGCCCGTTAGTGGTCTGTTTAGTCCGAAGCCCGTTAGAGTTAGGTCCATAATATTGCCAGCCTGTTTGATAGTGACCCGATTAACCCGAAGCCCGCTAGGACTGGCCCAAAACCGCTAGGACCAGCCTGTTTAACATATCTAGCTACAGCCGGTTTACGACAGTTGGTGGATGGACGAATGCCATATGTCCCATTATTTACATGGATGCATGACATGTGTTTGATCTTATAAGTAATGGGATATTTGTTAGGCAAAAACTCGTGTAGGACCATCTTACAGGTCAGAACCTATAAGACGGATCCTAATCGACCCACACCCGACCCGCCCATTTATATTTTTTTTTCTTATTTGTTTATTTTTCTGTGCCTTTTATTACTCTACGTTTCTTTTCAGTTTCCTTATTTTCCTTTCTTTTTATGCCCGCCGTTTCTATCTTCTTCATCTTCGATTTTCGATTTGGATTTTTAACTGTGTTTTGATACTTCGAGATAAACTCCGGCAACAACCTCTGTCATTTTCTCTATTTTGTTTCAGAGTTCGTTGCTTTTCTCTATGTTTGATTTTAGGGTTTTTTTCCGAGTTGGTCTATTGTAGTCCTGTGTGTCCCTGCCGGTGTATTTAGGTTTTGGCCGCTGCTTTCAATTTTTAAAGTTTGCAGGTACTTAATTTTATAATTTCTGCAAATTTTTCTCTATTTTTTTCGAAAAAATAAATTGGAGAGGAGATTTTCTGTTTTTCGTGGTGTACTGATGGTATTTATGTGTAGATTTGTTGTTAGTCTTGTGATTTTTACATTGTGTTTTGGCCCTACTGACAGTGTATGTGATTCTAGAGTTGTTTTGTTCTTGTGTTTTTCTTTGTTTTGTGAATTTGACTATTGTATGCATGTTTCTGTGAATTTGACTAAATAATATGCATGTTTATGCGCATTTTCAATATCTTGAGGATATATGAATATGCATCTTGGAAATATCATATTTGATGCTTAATAGTATCATCGGATGCTTTTAATGTATCATTTTTATGTCATATTTTTACTTTTAATATATTGCAGGTCTCATGGATGTATTTTATTTTGTTTAGATTTTTGTAGCATTTGCAATTCGCATTATATTGTCATTGCATTGTTATATGTTATAATGTAATATCTTGAGCATTTGTTAATGTGAGCTTGGGGTTGTTTCTAGTTCTTTTATCTTTTTTCACAACTTTTTGTAGTTTTCAGAGTGGAAGATGACACGGCAAAAGATATTAATACAGAAGAGAGGTAGAGGTAGGGGGAGGGGAAGGGATAACGGGGACTCACAAGAAGTTGATATAAATGAGGATAGTCAAGTAAAGAAGTTATTGCTGAGACATCAATGAAGGAAGCTAGTGTTGAAACATCGACAAAGCAAGCTAGTATTGAAACGCCGATGAAGGAAGCTGATGTTGAAATGTCGACGAAGGAAGCTCCTACTGAAACATCGATGAAAAAAGCCCCTGTTGAAACCTTGATGAAGGAAACCCCTGTTGAAACATCGATGAAGGAAGCTGGTGTTGAAACTTCGATGAAGGAAGCCCATGTTGAAACCCCGATGACGGAAGCCGTTGTTGAAAGCTTGACGAAGGAAGCCCCTGTTGAAACCTCGGTGAAGGGAAACATTGATGAAATATAAGTAAGCCCGTAAAAGGATGTCGGTGATATGCATGACACAAGACTGAGTAAAGTTGCTAGAAAAAAAATCTTCAATGAAGGAAATCAGTGACAGTGTTGGTGAGGAAAATGAATTGGCAGAGGAAGTTGGTAAAAATCCTCGCAAGAAAAGTTATGAAGTTTTTGTGTTTCATATACGTAGATATTTGTTCCATATTGTTATGAAGGCCATTTTATTGCTGTTGTAATCAATTTTTTTGAGAAGAAAGTTCAATACTTTGACAATTTGGTCCATGATGCAGCTGATGTTGATGATTTTGGACTTGTGACTTTGGTGGTAAAGTATCATACTGTTATTATTTATGAATTTTATACGAATTGAATTGTTCTAATATACTTTGTTTTCTCACAGCAAATGCAAATAGCTTTTTTCCTAGAAAAGGAAAATCACATTAAAGCTCATGAAGTTGCATCATACGCCTGGGAAAATGTTCCTTTTCCATGGCAAAATAATGACAGGAATATTGATTGTGGTGTTTTCCTAATGCATCATATGGAAAAATTTGTTGGTAATGTTTACTCATATCCAGATTTGTCCAAGGTATGAACATTGTTTAAACAAACTATTTGTAGTTTATAATTATTGTATGTGTTTTGATATTCTTTTTTTATTTTTGTTGAAGCCTGTGGAAAGACGCAAGTTAAGAGCTGCATACTGCGCGAGAATTATCTTGTCTGATTTGAATGAAATGAAGGTGGAAATGGAGAAGGAAGTACTTAAATTTATCAATGACTTCAAGGAACCCATGATGGAGCCCACAAGAAACGTCCCACAAAACAGAAAAAATGAAGTTGTAGAATTATAGAATCAGAAACGTAGATACAATATGTTTTGTCCCACAGAATTCTATGGTGGTTTTTTGTAAATGTTCATTGTATCTTCTTTTATTTTGACAATCTTCTTCTATTTTGACAATCCAAAAGTCAATAGGATTTTTATTTGCAGTTCAACATGGTCGATATATCTTAAAAGTATCATGTATAATGACAAAAGTATCAGCTTTTGTGTAAAAAGTAACATAATTCTGCACTTGGATGTATAAAAGGTAAACCATTATATTTTAAAAATACCATTTTTTGAATGAAAAATGTCATTAATTACTTCAAAAGTATCATCATTAGAACCATAAAGCTATAACAAATTATCATTATGTAAAATAATCTAGCATTTCGAGTCTTGTAAACTAATTTCTTTGCTTGAGAACAGTCAGACACATTGACAGTATTCTTCTTATTCTTTTCAAATTTTGTTTATCCTTTTTCATCTTTCATTTGTAACATGCATTTGGAAATATAGGATAAACTAAAAAATATCATGTATAATATGGAAAATATCACTATTTGTGTAAAAAGTAACATATTTCTTTAATGGGGTATATAAAATTTGAAACCATAATATTTGATGTTAAATGTATCATCTTTAGAATGAAAAGTATCACTAATCACTTCAAAAGTATCAAATTATAATCTGTAATCTTTGAAAAATTATCTAAAATAATCGAGCATTTGGAGTCTTGGAACCAAACTCCTTGGCTTGAGAACAGTCAGACACATCAACAGTTTTATTCTTGGTCTTTTCCAAACTACCATTTATCCTTTTTCTTCTTCCCTTTGTAACAGACCGAGTAGGATCTTGTAACTTATTAGATGTACTTGAAACATCAGATGATTCATCTTGTTCAGTAAAATTTTGTGCATTTTTCAAGGCAGTAATAAGAAGAAAATCTCTATTATTTCCTTCTTCAATGATCCTTCTTGTTTCTTCATTTACTAGGCATTTAAACACAAGATCGTAATATCTTCGTGCCATTTCATGACGCCAAGGAATGCTGTCACTAGGCTTGTCAGGATTTTCATTTCTATTATTTAAGTTATCCCACACCTTAGATTTTGTCATTCTTGTCCACCTTTTTAGAATATATATTTCCGGTATCTTCACATGAGAATGAAGATGAAGGACCCGTAATGAATGGTAACACAATATACCACACTCTTCAAATTTCTTGCAAGTGCAAGTTATCATAATTCGTAAATGATCAAACATGACACGATTTGTATCTCCACCTACAAGATTAGAGGAAATGTTATAAATGTTCAATACCTCACAAGTAGTAGAAAATAATGTAATAAACTCTGCCTCAAAGTCTTTGAACAATGTCAACGTGTATACCTCAGAAGCGTGTTTTAACATCTCAGTCAATGGTATGGTTGTTGTTGGAATTGATCTTGATGACTGGAATTCATCATTTTGTTCTTTCATTCTCCAATTCTTCACTAGTTCTTTGAAAATACCAAAACAATCAGTCAATTTTGCGGTCTTTTTTGCATTGAATCCCACGACATTATTAGTACTTTCACTCCTTTGTGAGGAAAGTATTACAGCAGAAAAGAATTCTTTACTTAAGGTTGTCCACCATTTGTCCTTTATTTCATACAATCGTTTGAATCATGTTTGATCCTCCAATCCACATGTGCAAATAAAGTTACTTCAATATTTTTCAAAATCAGTTTCATCCTAACATCCTGACAAGCATTTCCTAAATGCATTCTTAAAGCATTCTTAAAGGAATTGTTGCTTTTCAACTGTCCAAACTTGCTCACAGCATTCTGGTAAAGATGCCATTGGCATAGCCTATGTTTTATTCCAGGGAAAACCTACATGAAAATCCTGTCAGAGTTGAATTGACACTTTTATGCATTAGAGTATCAGTTTTAGGATCTAAAATATCATAATTGTTGATACAGTCACATATTAGATAGACAGCTGTTTAAGGAGGACAAAAATTATGACAGAATTAAAGTAACAGTTTTATGCATAAAAGTATCTGCATTTTGAGTTAAAGTATCATTGTCTTTGATACAACCATATATTAGGAAGACAATAGTATCAGAATGAAAAAATAAACATGATAGAGTTAAAGTAACATTTTCATGCATAAAAGTATATGTATATTGAGTTAAAGTATCATACCTTTTCTATTGCATAAGAAATTGCTTGGTCCTAATCAGTGAATATAGTGATAGGACACTTTCCTCCCATGGATTTCTTAAAAACCTCAAAAATCCACTCAAATGATTCAACTTTTTCGTTTGATAAAAATGCACAACCAAATATCACATTTTTCCAATGATTGTTGATGCCAACAAATGGAGCACAAATCAAATTGTATCTATTCATGCGATATGTTGTGTGAAATACTACACCATCTCCAAATATTTCCTAATCTTCTCTCATCATTGAGTCTCTCCAAAAAACGTTGCTTAATTTGGTCGTATCATCTAATTTAACTCTAAAATAAAACTCTTCGTCCTTAGATTGTTGTTCATACAACATTTCAACTAATGTTTGTGCATCCCCACCTTCTATCTATTTCAGTTTCAAATGATTTACAAAATTCAAATGATCTTTGATAGTGTGTCCAATACTATGATCCCCTCCTACTTCATGTGCCATATACCGATAAGAATCTGTTGGTCTCATTACGAAAGAAACCATACCTTCTATAACTTTGCCCTTTTCACTTATAATTTTTCTTTCAGAGCGATGAAGGTGATCGGAGAGACCAGGATCGATTGAACAGAAGTGATGCACAAATCAATAATTTGGGTATGAAGATGACTACTATGGAGAAGCATCTTAATCATTGGAGACACAAATGGGACGGTTAACGACTGCCGTAAGTTCTCAGCAGAAGATGACTGAAAGCTATAAACCTAGCGCTTCTTGGGAGGCAACCAAAGCACTTTTCCTGGTTTCTTAGTTAATAGTTTCATATATTATTTTCTTTAGTAGGTAATTAGTCATTGTAGTTAATTATGCGTTATTAGGATTAGTTGTATTGCATCATAGCCCGACCCCTCATTGCATGTTCATAAGGTGTTTTTAAACAAAGAAATCGGTTAACGAGACAATAGAGCTACCATTTTTCAACACAAATTCGAAGCGCCTGAATTGTTTGTCTTTGCGGTGCCCGTTCGGGCACGTTGCAGCACAGGCACCCAAATTCGCCAGGGAAATTTCCAATTAGGCACTGCACCGAGCGGATCTTAGTGCTGCAACGCGCGTCTGATTTTCCAGTTAAAAAAGGCAGCTACCTCTTCAGTTTTAAAACGTAACAAAACACCTTGACACTCATTTTTCTCGTTCCCCACCCTCTCATATGCACATACATCACAACTAACTCACCTTTTCTCATATTTGGGAGCTCACGCATCACACACCTCCCTCATCTCTTGCACACCACACTTGGTAAGTAGGCTTAACTCACAACCCTTCCCTATGGTTTCCCCCTTTTTCACTATCTTGGGTTCATTGGCATGTGTGTTATGTGTTGATTAGTTGCTGGGTATTGGTTTATGTATTGAATTCTTATGCTAGAACTAAGATTGATATTGAACTTCTGGGATTAAAATGAATTTTCCAATGTGCTTACAATCTTTTTTCAAATTCATGCCCACAAGGTGTTTGACAAAATGCTCCATTGAAGTTTTCACATTGTATGGTTGTCATCTTGAGCATTGATGATTGCATTCTGCACATTGACACTAATTTTTGTCACTTTGGTGCATTGTTACGTACTTTGAATACAAATTTCTTACCCGTAACGCTCCTCTTTGTTTCTACGTGCCTTGTTTTCTTTTTCTTTTTTATCTTGCTAGGTTATGAAGATGAAGACTAAAAAGGGCACGGGCAAGGGCAAAGGAAAAGAAAAGGCCACTAAAGATTATGATAGCCTTCGGTTTGTAAGTTTGGAGGCACAAACACTCTTCTACAAGAAATTAAGTACACGGAGTATCACCGCCAAGTGGGGGCTTTAGCCAGGCCCACAAGATGGGCTCCTCAAACATGTGATTCAAGAGCAATGTTGGAAGAAGCTAGCCACCAAACCCGAGCCTTATGCACCTACTTTTGTTCGGGAATTCTACACTAATGCACGTTTGCTTCTCAGCCCGCCCAAAGATGTTGTATGAAGCCAAATTTATCTGCGAGTATTATACATTAGCTGAGGTCGATGACAAGCCATACACTGAATTTGTCTCCCAGCTGTCTGATTTGGACATGATTGTTCAAGCTCTATATCGCCGGCACATCGACGCCGCCTACTCGAGCCGGTGGTACTCCGCATTCTCCCACACTCAACTGGTATAGTTGTTTGGTGTTATTTCATATGCCACAATTTGATGCCAACCAAACATGTTAGTGATGTCACGAAAAGCCAGGCCTATCTTCTATATGCTATCATTCATGACATGAAGCTTCGCAATTATTCTTTGCGAAAAATACCAAGTCCCTGGAGAGAAATGCTTATCAGGGAATATAAGGCTGCAGATGACTTAGATACAGTGACCAGAAGAATGTCATTCCTGAAGGCCAAACTATCAGAATGGTGCCATCAAGCAGCACTTTACAGAAATTATAAGAGATTGAGAGAAATAAATAAAATAGTTCCTCTATGTGACGAAGATGATGACATCCCAATAGTTGTGGGAGGTCAACCATGGAGGTATAAGAAAAATAAGCACAAAAGCCATCTATACAGCCATGTAAGTAGCAACAAAAGGAGTAGGTCTTCATGGAGAACTAGAAGGTTTTGGTTAAAACAAAAGTCCAAAAGTTATAAATCAGGGAAAAGACCAGCACCAAGCAGGAGTAGAGCCTCTTCATTAGGTTCTAATCAAAGGAGTCCAGCAAGACCCCGGGAAGAAGAGCTTTCAGACGAGCTCACACCAGAGCTAATAAAAGTTTTAAAGATTGTAATTGTTGGACGTGTGGAGCAAGAGGGCATATCTGTAGGTCCCAAGGGGTGAGAGTAAGGTTTAGAATGGGGGGTTGAATAAACCTTACTAACTTTTCAATTTTAGTCCTTTTAAAATATTACAGAGTTAAATACACAGCTAAGTCCTTGGGGAACAACTAAGTTAGTTAATCGTGAGTTAGCCACTCAACAGACTCGATTGATTGAGTTGATAGAATAACTCAATTTTTTAGTCTAAACCTTAACTTGTGTGATAAGATTTTCATTGGAAGACTTAACACCCTTGAATTTGGTTTAACTTTGTTTTAAACACTTGATTTTAACACTTTGTTAATTATCGATTGGATAGCAAATTATCAAAGAGATATAAAGTGATATGCGTAAATAAAAAATCTTTGAAATGTAAATAACACAATAATTTTTATAGAGGTTCAAGATGGGGTAATTCTTCTTGTCCTCTCTTCTCCAACTCCCGGAGGAATCCACTAAGTATTGATCGAGTACAAAGTGGTTATCATCCGTATACAAGTCTTGATCACACAAACGACTTGCTCTTTTGGGACTTAGTCGAGAGATGCCTTGGTCACACAAATGGCTTCTCGTCCGACTCGAATTTTTCTTCACAGGGCGATTGCCTTGTTACTTGACTTACTTGTTCAAGCTTCTTGGATTTGATCACGAAGCCCTCTAATAACTTGAGACTGGTTTGACCTTGAACCTTTCTACAATCCTCCTTGGAATGTAGACCCCTTTTGATTCTTCAAAAATTTCCTCTTCAATAGTTTAAAGTTGTCTTTCCTTCACAGCTTAGTGTTGGATCGATTTCCTTCGAGATTTAGGCTTGAGGATTTGCTTGAATAACTTGAGAATATATTATAGGTTACAAATTGAATAATCTCTTGATTATTCGTGGTTCAGCTAACCTTCTCTCAATGAGATTCCTCAGCCTTTTATAGTGAACTTTCAAAAATCTGCCCGTTGAAGAGATAGGCTGATTTTACGAAAATCACTTGCGTTCGTTGGCTTGTCTTGTTGCAGTCTTTGATGTTGACATTTCCTCGTATTAAATGAATGTTCAGCTTTTCAAAATCTGACACGAGGTGCAGTGCTTCCCATTGGTTTATTCCTTTTGCACGCTTCTGGGACTGAGCATTTTAAGACATGACATCATGGAAGTATTACTTGATTAAGTAATATTCTTGACTTCTGTGCAATGGATTCTTTTCAATTAACTCCTCTTTGCAGCTGCCTTTTCCCCAGGTTACTTGAGTCTGCCCCAATGATTGAAAGACTCATCTGTCACTTCAACTTGAAACTTGGCTTCTTGAGATGACTTGACTGACTCTTCACACAATTGTATCTCAGCTGATACTCCTTCAGTCGAGTCCTTGATATTTCTTCCTTGCCACACTCAGTTGCTTCACAGCGGAGTCTTCATCCTAGTCTTCAGTTGACTTCTTGTATATCCAGGCATAGCTGACTTGACTCAGCTCATACAACCCTATCTATTACAATACAAATTACAAGGAAAATGGGGTGCCAACTTTCTAGTCTAAGTTTTACATGGCATTCATCAAAATCTAAACAATAAATTTCCCAACAATTTCCCCCTTTTTGATGATGCCAAAACTTAAAACATACATACAAAATGTAAATGGCAAAGATACATACAGACAATGTAGTAACAGAGAATGTATGCGTAGAATCAATCTTTTTATTGATCATAACATTCTTGTCCTTTACACAACTGTTTACAATGTGTATCAGAGCAAACTATATCTACGCAAAAATGTAGAAATTACAAATTTCTTATTCAACAACGTACAGAAGACTTACATACATATGCATTTACAATAGTAAAATACATGAAGGGGTGGACAACAACACTTCATCGCCTTCGCCTCCCTTCTTTCTTCTTGACTCTGTTCGTCCTCTTCTCTTTCTCTTCTTTTCATCTTCAGCTGCTTTCTTCTTCTCGTAAGCTCTCTTCGCAGCTTCATCTCTTCTTTTTCTTTCCTGTCTTTCTTGCCACAACTGATCTTGTCTTTTGTTCTCTTCTTCAATTCTTTTCGCATATTCAGCATTCTTCCTAGCCACTTCCTGATTGGCTAATTCATCATACCCAGTCCAGTAGATCCTTCCCTTCTTGCCTGGATCTACGTATTCAATATTTTTGGGTAGAGGTCTAGGTTTAAAGCCTCTACCTCCACCACTTTTTCCTCCTCCTCTGGGCGTGTATTGTATTGGAGTCTTATTCTTTCCAGCAGAGTGACCCACAGAGTGACTGCTAGTAGTCTGCTGCTTGTCAGCTTCTTCGCACAGCTTCAGACCTTTCTCCCAGTACAAGTCCCAGGCTTGGGCTATGGACATATCCTTGAAGTATCCCTCGGACTCGAGCGTTTTAAACTCTTCAACGGATCTTGGCTCGTTCCCATCATCTGGAATGGCATTGGTGTCTTTTCCTGTCGGAATGCCTTCGAATTGTTTCAACACTTCTAGAACACGTGCATCCGTCTTCCTTTCAACCTCCTTCATCCCTGCTTCTACAATTTTTCTCTTCTCAGACATAGGCACAACAGAGTGTTGGAGCGGCGAGTCACCGGAGTTTACGATTATGCTAGGTGTGACATGGTCTTGTTGAGGGTTTCAAAGAAACATTAGGGT
The DNA here is from genome assembly GCA_016081115.2 of Rehmannia glutinosa. Lineage (NCBI taxonomy): Eukaryota > Viridiplantae > Streptophyta > Magnoliopsida > Lamiales > Orobanchaceae > Rehmannia > Rehmannia glutinosa. The sequence goes on from CM071924.1 coordinate 46,962,031, forward strand.
CATATCCTTTGATCCTTCCCCCTCAACAGCTTTTCCCTTTTTCTTCTTTTGTTCTTCAGCTGTTTCCCTCTTCTTCTCAACAGCTGTCTCTTTCTCCTTCTCATCTGCTGATCCTTTCAACAGCTTCAGGTATTCCTCTTCCCTTATTTTGGCATCATCAAAGGAGAGAGGAACCCCTGGAAACATCCCTGCGAGCATGAAATCTAAGCGGTGATAGGCCGAGTTCTCGCTTGAGTCTCTGCGAGTATCTTTGTTCAAAATTCTGAGCGGGTGGCTTTGGATTCGGCTGCCACTAGTTTCATTTCAGCCATAAAAAGGCTGAACTTAGCATTCATATTTTCTTCTACACGCAGAAGTTCTTTCTTGTGAAATTCTCGCAGTAGTTCCATTTCAGTGGTATGAGAGACATGCATTCTGTCAATATTTTCTTGCATCCTCTTCTTCATGTCAGCATTATCAGCGCTCCAGATCAGCATTTTGTTGTACAATGCTTTGAAGTATCTGACTTGTTCGAATCGCATTGTAATCTGCTGTTGACACCATTCTCTGATCCTCAGCACACTCTCTCTCAAGTCGGCTGTGAGATTGGCATCCCTGTTGTCCAGCCGCATATCCAGCGAGGCCTGGTGCCTTTCAATTTTCTCAATCTCTCCAAGGATAGTCTTGAAAACTTCACGCACTTCAACTGTTACCTCAGTCTCAGCTGGCGGCCAAAAAGCATCAAAATCGAACTCTGCTGGGACAATGGAGTCAGTGGGAATCACTGGATCAGGTTTGTGGTATCGTTTCCGCTCACGAGATGTTTCTTCTACAAGGTCAGGCACCTTAATTGAAAAAGGAAAAGTCTCTTCGAAAGCATCATCACGGACGTAAGGTATGGAATGTACAGTCGTTCGAGCCTATGATGTGCCTAGTTGAGTCAACTCTGCTGCAGCTTTAGGAGCCTGCGCAGACGACTCGGTTTTAGCTGGGCCTTGGTGTGAGGGTTGACCAGTTGACTGAGCTCAGCTGTCTCAATAGCTTCTTCGACCTCAGTGTTTTCTGCTAAATGAATTGGCGTGTCCTCAGCTGCACCATCAGCGTCATCGGAAGATGATGAAGCCTGAGGATTTGGTTCATCATCAAAATTGAAAGTTTGTCGAGAAGCCTTGAATTCTGGCTTGCTCGTACTTGGTAGAACATCCTCAGATGAGTTCTCTTTGGCAGGGGTTGATTCAGCTTCATCTGCGGATCCCAAGAATGTTGTATCAGGATCATCCTGGGAGTCATGAAGAGCGTTGATTTCCTCCTCTGAATAAGCAATTATGTTCTGAGGAATGCTCTTATCTCCTTGATTTTCACCTAGGGAAGTCTCAACCTCCCTTAGGTCTTCATTACCTCCTGCAGTCTCAACTGCAGCGGGGCCTTGTACAATCCCTTCGACAGGCGCAACTGTCTTAGGGTTTTCTGCGATGGCATCCACAGGAGTCTCAACTCCGTGGATTGCACTTTCATTGCTCAGAGTGTTAACTCCGGGGCAGATCCATCCTGTGCCTCCACTGCATCATCAACATCCTCAGCCTGCAAAGCTGTTGGCACTTCAGATGAGACAGACTTAACTGTCCGAGCTTCATCAGTGACAACTTGTTGTTGTTCTATTTTTTTCCTTCTCCACTTCGCCTCCTTTCTGCATTGTGGAGTCATCTGCAACATCCTCCGACCTAGCCGCAGCGGTGTGAGTTTCCCCTCGGTGGCTCACCACCGGTGACTCATGTTGGGGTCACTCTACTCTAGACTCCCGGCTATTTCCTTTGAGTGTTCAGCCGTGGGGCCAAGTGGTAAGACACCTTCAATAGGGGTTGGCTCAACTTGGGTGCCCAAGTTCCCAGTGTCATCGCCAATTCCCTTAGATCCGTCCTCTGAGTGAACTGGGGAAGTGGTTGCAGCAATAACTGTGGCAATCTGTTGTACCACTCCCAACGGATCAATCTCCAGCTGTATTTTGGAGGACTCTCCTGGTCTTTCCATCAGCTCTTTCTCATGCATCAATGTGGATTCTCGCATGGCTTGCTGCATGTCCAACTTTTCTTGTGCAGCAATAGGGTCCATGTCCTCATCACTATCTGAGAGCACGTCGAGATGAGGATGAGTATGGTCGTTGGTTCCAGTGAGAGGGCAAATGCTGGCTTTCTCACGAGCTTCAGCTTCCTCTGCTAATCTCTCTTTTTCTTTTTCCTTGAAGATATGCAAGATATCCATGCAGTTATCTTCATCAAGTGCCTGAAGCACGGTGGTAAATCCTAGGAAATTCAACAATTCTTCCTCTTTCTCAATGAATTTAGGGCGTTCAAACTGTACCCTCGAGTGACTCAGCTTCCGTGCTAGCCATTCACGCATACGGCATTGAATGTCTGGGTATACAGGAGAAACCACCATCACATCATCATCTTCATCCTCTTCTTGTTGCCCTTCCCTTTCAGGAATGGAAGGCAACATACTCTACTGCACAGCTCCTTCAGCAGCATAGGGGCAGGTGGAGACACAATCCTGTCAGGGAATTCTGCTGTCTCCGCTGCTTCATGTTCCTCAGTTGTTTTATCCACAGCTGGGTCTTCTGGGGGCCTCTGCTGATCACCTTCAGTAGATTTGGCGGTTTCATCAAGAACTTCTAGAGATTGCACTTCATCAGCAGTCTCAGTGTTTTTCTCCAGCTAAGTGGCGGACTCAGCTGTCTTCTCAAGCTCTGAGAGCTTGGTGATTCTTCTTCTTCTTTTAGTTTTTACCAGAGGAATGTCTGGTTCTACTTTCTCTGGTTCCTCGAAGGTAAAGGCCTTGGGATTTGTCTTAGAGGTAGCTGCTTCTCTCGTCTTGGCAGTCCTCTTCTTCTTAATTCCTGGAGAAGGTATTAAGGGTTCTTTCTCCACCGCGGCTGTGTGGGCAGGAGACACGGCTGCAGGGGCAGGTGGCTCGGCTGCAGGGCCAGGAGCGTCTTTCTTCTTTGCTGCAGGAGCAGCTTTCTTCTTTACAGCTGCAGGGGCAACTCTCTTTTTAGGAGGGAAGGAAGCAGCTGTGTCGACAGGGTCAGCTGATTCCCCCTCATTGGTATCAGCCCTTTTTGCGTAGGCTCTCTTCTGGTCTCCTGAGAGATTCGCCCGGAACATCTTCTTGTTGACATGGAATGGCTTTCCATGTCGAAGGGGAACACCTTTCACCTCCATCAGATGGCCAATGACTAGGCCATAGCCAAGTGATCCTCCAAAGGATCCATCCTCCTTGAACGACTTATTGCCAATATTCTGGCAAAGTCTGCTGTAAATGAATTCAGCCCAATTTATCTTCTTCTTTTCCATGATCGCAGCCATGACGATCAGCTTGGTTTTGGACAGCTGATTGAAGCTTCCAAACTTCATGTCCACGCATTTTGCGACGATATCCATCAGTTTGTGATAATCTTCCTTTAGCAGTTTCTTCTCAGCTGTGTAGACTACTTTCGCAACACATTCAGGTTTGGCTACTTCCTTCCATGCAGCAGCCAAGTTGACGTCGGCTTCATATATCTCCGGCATGCCCTCCAACGGCAATAAACAGTGCTCCGCAAGGTCCTTTGCAGCGATTAGAATGTCCTTGCGGTGGACGGAGGACTTAATCCCTTCGTCCTGCACCTCGGCATTGACGTAAAACTGCGCGACCTCCTCAATGTATGTCATCGGAAATTCTATCGTGAGGAATGGTTTCAGTCCGGATTTCTCGATCTTATCCGCTATCTTCTTCACAAGGGTTTCATCGGAACCCTGCTTTATCATCCCTTCAAAATCTACAGTTGACTCGGTGTGGATTTGTTTTGCGAGCTTAGCGAAATCATGTGCTGGTGCCATTTTTTGAAGATTCTACCGATTAAATCTTGATAAACTTGCTTTGAGAACTGGTAGGGTTTCGAGAGAGAAAAGAGACTTGCTTTCTTAGTTTTGAAGATGAACAGTTTTCAATGTAAGAGAGAAAACTGAAGGAATGAGTATATATGGGTTATGAAAGGACGTGTTCTTGGTTTTTGAATTTTGGATCAGGATCAACGGCTCAGATTTAGCACGCCTTATTGCATTTAATTGCTCACATTTAATGCGACATCATTTATATCCAATCATATGCTTACTGTGCAACTTTTTGACTGTACCCGTAATTATTACGCTGACATCATCCTTAAAGACATTACCGCACATTAAAAATGATTGCATTTTTGTCACTTAGCTCATAAATGACTCACCTTCTCTCTTTTCGTATAGTGACTCAGCTGTCAGCTAACTTGATACAGCTGACTTTTCGATACGGCTGATTCACTTGGTTGATTTATGAGATCTGCTCTGTTTTCATCTTTTCATTGATTCATCTCTTCTCATTGAGTCTTCTGAGTGTCAACTCAGCTTAATTAACCCTAGCTCATGCTTAAGTTCTTCAAATCTTGATTCACATATTGGCTTTGTGAATATGTCAGCTAACTGTTTATCAATTGAGATGTATTCCAAGGTGATGTCTTTCTTTTCAACATGATCTCTTATGAAATGATATCTGACATCAATGTGCTTTGTTCTTGAATGCAACACAGGATTCTGAGTGATTGCAATAGCACTTGTGTTATCACACATAATTGGAATCTCTTTTTCTTCAATTTCATAATCTCTCAACTGTTGTCTCATCCATAAGACTTGGGCTGCAAAATTACTGCAGATTATGTATTCTGCTTGTTTGTGGATGTGGCTATTGAGTTTTGCTTCTTGCTAACCAGGAAACTAATCTGTTTCCAAGTATTTGACATGTACCTGAAGTACTCTTCCTGTCAACTCTACATCCAGCATAGTCAGAATCTGAGTAACCAATTAGCTTGAATCCACCTTTCTTTGGATACCATAAGCCCACTTCTTGGCATCCCTTCAAATATCTTAGGATTCTCTTAGCTGCAGTCATGTGACTTTCCTTCGGAGCAGATTGGAATCTTGCACATACTCCTACTCTAAAGGTGATGTCTGGCCTGCTTGCAGTTAGATAGAGCAGTGATCCAATAAGTGCTCTGTATCTTATTTGATCCACAGGCTTGCCATCTGCATCCATGTCCATCTTGACTGATGTATTCATTGGTATTTTCACAGAAGACTTCTCTTCCATACCAAATTTCTTCATTAAGTCTCTGGTGTATTTTGTTTGACTTATAAAGGTTCCATCCTTCAGCTGTTTAACTTGAAGTCCTAAGAAGAATGTCAGCTCTCCCATCATGCTCATTTCAAGTTTGCCTTGCATGAGGTTTGAGAATTTATCACACAACTCCTTGTTTGTTGATCCAAAAATGATGTCATCCACATATATTTGAACAAGCAATATACTCTCCCCATCTTGAATTCTGAAGAGTGTTCTATCCACTTTGCCTTTGGTGAATCCATTATCTGTCAGAAATTGAGATAATGTATCATACCATGCTCTAGGTGCTTGTTTCAATCCATATAGAGCTTTCTTAAGCTTGTACACCTTGTCTCCAAGAGTCTTCTGCTCAAAGCCTGGAGGTTGCTCAACATAGACTTCTTCTTCCAACAATCCATTTAAAATGCACTTTTCACATCCATTTGATATACAGTGAAGTTCTTGTGTGCAGCATAGGCAAGAAACATCCTTATTGCTTCTAATCTTGCAACAGGAGCAAATGTTTCATCAAAATCTATTCCCTCTTCTTGGCAGTACCCTTTGGCTACCAATCTTGCTTTGTTTCTTACCACGTAACCTTCTTCATTTATCTTGTTTCTGAAAACCCATTTTGTGCCAATAACATTTTGATGGGTTGGTCTTTGCACCAATTCCCATACCTTGTTTCTTTCAAACTGATTCAGCTCTTCTTGCATGGCTTGAATCTAATGTGTGTCATACAATGCTTGGGACACATCTTTTGGTTCTATTTGGGAAATAAAACAAGTGAACATTGCTTCTTGTTGAGTTCTGGATCTGGTTCTTAAACCATCTCTTACATTTCCAATGACTAGCTCTGGTGGATGGTCTCTCAGCCATCTCACATCAGGTTGGAGTAAATATGCTGGGTTCATTCGTCTTGCAGCTGTGTTTTCTTGAGCAGCTCTTTCATTCTCATTCGATTCAGATTTTCCAAATTGTCTTTGAGACTCAAAGTGAGTCTCATCTTCATCATCTGATTAATTGCTCCACTTGACTTCAAACATAAGGACTCTTCTCGCATAGTTGGTGATTCAACTTATCGACTAACTCTTCAATGTCTTCTCCATTTACATTAGGTTCATCAAAAATCACATGGATAGACTCTTCTGTGACCATAGTCCTCTTGTTCAGCACTCTGTAGGCTTTGCTTTCAGCTGAGTATCCCAAAAAGATACCTTCATCAGCTTTAGCATCGAAAGCCTTTAGATTATCCTTGCCATTGTTGTGGATGAAGCATTTACATCCAAATATTCTAAAATATGCAAAATTTGGCTTTCTCCCTGTCCATATTTCATAGGGAGTCTTTGTCAGCTGTCTATTGATCATGCATCTATTTTGAGTAGAGCATGCAGTGTTGATGGCTTCAGCCCAAAATCTCTTTGGCAATCCAACTTCAGCTAACATGGTTCTTGCAGCTTCCTTGAGAGTTATGTTCCTTCTTTCTGCTACTCCATTCTGCTGTGGAGTCCTTGATGCAGATAATTGATGAGCAATACCATTTTCAACACAATACTGAGTTATTATCCCATTGACAAACTCAGTTCCTCTATCAGACCTTATCTTTATAATGGTTTGACTCTTCTCGTTTTGAACTCTTCTCATCAGTTGAGGTAACTTCTGCAAAGTTTCCTTCTTTTTACACATGATGATTGTCCATGTATAGCTTGAATAATCATCCACCACTACTAAAGTGTATTTCTTTCCACATATGCTAGCTGGCTCAACTGGACCAAATAGATCCAAATGCAACAGATGCAATATCCTTGTTGAAGATGGACTTGACTTCTCTTTAAATGATGATTTGATCTGTTTTCCCATCTGACATGCACCACAAACACTTTTCTTCTTGTACACTGAGTCTGGCAATCCTTCCACAAGTTGACTCCTTGCAAGCTTGTTGATTGTCTTGAAGTTCAGATGACTCAACTTCTTGTGCCCACCAAACTTGATTCTTGACAGCTCTTTTTTGCTAACAGACAAGTGCTTGGTGTGGCAGTAGACCAATCTACCACATACATGTTCTTTTGTCTGGATCCTTGCAACACTACTTATTGATTCAGTGTCTTTAATTTGGCACACTCCCATGTTGAATCCAACATTATAGCCCTTGTCACAGAGTTGGCTGATGCTTAACAGGTTGAAGTTGAGGCCTTCAACGTATGCAACATCTGTGATTTCTAAACCATTTTTCTTGATGGATCCAGTGCCTCTAATTTCCCCTGGAGCTTTATTTCCTCCAAATATGACCTTTGCGCCTCTAATCTCCTTGAATTTTGACAGATTTTTCTTATTTCCTGTCATGTGTCTGGAACAGCCGCTATCCATGTACCAGGTTCCTTGGCACTCAGCTGTTCCTTGAATCTGCAATCAAGAAAATTAGTTTTTAGGTACCCATATTTGTCTGGGTCCTGAGGGGTTAGTGATGTAAGATGATCCAACCAACCTATAGCCAAATGATCTGACTCACTTTGGCAAATTGCTTGGGGGCTTTAGGTTCATATAGCTGTCTCTTTTGTCTGTATGCCTGTGTGTGTGTTTTAGCAATTACCTTCTTGGGGTAGTTGTGATATTTCTGAGTGTAGTGCTTGGGTGCATATGAGTGCTGATGATAGCTCTTTTGCCTTTGGAATGACCTTTGCTGAGTTCTAGGCCTTTGCCATTTAGGCTTATATTCCATAGGTCTTTGCTGATATTTCACATTATTCCAATCAGCTTGGCTTGTGTAATTTTTACCATTCCCATCATATGTGTTTCTTTGATAAAACTTATGGGGTTTTTGGTAGCTCTGTTTGTTCTTTATAGAGTACTTTCTATTTGGAGTTTGCTGAGGAACTCTGCTGGATTTCTTCTCAGCTGTCCTCTCAGCATACTCAACTGGCTGTTTTCCTTTTCCTTTATATCCATGGCCAGTTTGTTTGTGATTGTGCTTTGGAGTGAATGTGGGTGCAACATTTGGTGTCTTGGGTTTTTGAGATGCTTCATTACTTGAAGATCATTTTTCCAAGATCACTCTTGGAGTTTGACTGTGCACAAAGTAATTGAATCCTATGCCTGTCTTATCTCCACACTCGTTTTGGCTCATAATAAGGTCATCCAATGATTTAGATGCCTTTGTGAATGAAGCAATCACATTTTTGAGATCATTTTCCCTCTTTTCTATAACAGCTATCTCTGCTATTAGTTTAGCATTCTCAGCCTTCAGCTCTTTGTTCTCATCAGCTATGTGACTTAGAGTACTCAACTCCTTAGTCAGCTGTGAGTTTTGGCTTTTGAGCTGGCTGTTTTCCTCATTTAATAGTGTGTGTGAGGACTTAATGTGCTCAAAGTCTTTCATCATTTTGCCTAATGAATCATAAAGATCAGTGGGTGATGAAGTGTGTGTGTCACAATCACTATCACTAGAATCTGAGTGAGATGAGTTAGAGTGTACCTCATCTTCTTGGTCAGGTTGATCTTGTTCTTTAGCCATTAGACAGATCATTGTTTCTTCTTCAGAGTCACTTGAGTAGTCAGCTTCACTACTCTCTGAGTCTGCTGCTTCTTTTGACTTAGCTGTCTCAACAGTCTCTACAGCCAACATGGCCTTTTTCTTTTCCTGTCTTCTTTCTCTGAAGACTCTTCTTTCTTCTTCATTCTTGTATCTATTGACTACAGGGTATGAACAGTCAATAGCAGAGTGTCCTGGTTGTCTACAGTTCCAACACACAGTTCTCGGCTCTTTGGTCTTTTCCTTGGATTATCAGTTCTTTGATATTAAACATTTTGATGCTCAGATCTCTTGGATGGCCTATCTTCCCTTGACTTGGAGGGAGCTGAATGTCTCCTTGAGGATTCACCCTTGTTTCTTTTATAGTTCTTGTTGAAGAACTTGTTGAACCTTTTAACCATCAAGGCAATTTCCTCCTGGTCAAAAGTTTCCTTGACATCAACTCTCTTCCCATCCTTGACTATAAGTGCAGCTGTTTTGGGTACAACTGTCTCCTCTTGATCTTTTCTTCTCAACTCAAACTCGTAGGCTTTGAGGTTTGAGAATAGCTCATGGTTGGATGTTGTTATGAGGTTCATAGAATGTCTCAGGGCCATGACCTTCATTTCCTATTCAGCTGGGAGGCTTCTCAGAATCTTCATACACATTTTCTTTTGTGTATATTCTTTCCCAAGTGCTGATAATTCATTTGTGATTTCAGTGAATCGAGCATTCAGCTGATCCAAGGTGTCACTTGCAAGCATTTTAAAATTTTCAAATTTTTGTACAACAACGGACAATTTGTTTTCTTTAATTTGCTCAGATCCTTCACAAATTAAAGTTAATTTATCCCAGATTTGTTTTGTAGTTTGACAAGATTTGACTTTGTTGAACATTGCTTTGTCCAAGGTTTTGTAAAGTATGTCCTTGGCCACATTGTCCAAGTTGTATCTTCTTCTGTCCTCGTATATCCATTCAGTCCTTGGTTTCTCAACTAGGGCTGGTCTTGCTTCAATGAAAGAATTCCTCTCCTTCACCGCGGTCTCTCTCTGTCTAATCCGTGTTCACTTTCGATGTTTGCGCCCATCCTCTATCACTATCCACATTTCATCATGTAAAGCAGATAGATGAGCCTGCATATGAATTTTCCAATCATCAAATTCCTCAATAGTGAACATAGGAATGCGTGTCAAATTTGCTTCCATGATAATAACTTTGCTGAAAAGAATTAGCTTTTGAAAGAGCAAGTGTTAAAAACTTCTTTGAAGGATTGGAGATTTAGTTCAGTAACCAGTGCGGAAGGCTCAATGAACCAACCGCTCTGATACCACTTGTAGGTCCCAAGGGGTGAGAGTAAGGTTTAGAAGGGGGGGTTGAATAAACCTTACTAACTTTTCGATTTTAGTCCTTTCAAAATATTACAAAGTTAAATACACAGCTAAGTCCTTGGGGAACATCTAAGTTAGTTAATCAGCAGAGTTAGCCACTCAACAGACTCGATTGAGCTGTTGATAGAATAACTCAGCTGTTTAGTCTAAACCTTAACTTGGCTGTGATAAGATTTTCAGCGGAAGACTTAAAACCCTTGAATTTGGTTTAACTTTGTTTTAAACACTTGATTTTAGCACTTTGTTAATTATCAGTTGGATAGCAAATTATCAGCAGATATAAAGTGATATGCAGAAATAAAATGCTGAAATGTAAATGACACAATAATTTTTATAGAGGTTCGAAGATGGGGTAATTCTTCTACTCATCTCTTCTCCAACTCCTGGAGGAATCCACTAAGTATTGATCAGAGTACAAAGTGGTTATCAGTCCAGATACAAGTCTTGATCACACAGCTGACTTGCTCATTTGGGACTCAGTCTGGAGATGCCTTGGTCACACAGCTGGCTTCTCGTCCGACTCAGCTTTTTCACAGGGCGGCTGCCTTGTTACTTCAACTTACTTGTTCAAGCTTCTTGGATTTGATCACGAAGCCCTCCAATAACTTGAGACTGGTTCAACCTTGAACCTTTCTACAATCCTCCTTGGAATGTAGACCCCTTTTGATTCTTCAAAAGTTTCCTCTTCAACAATTTAAAGTTGCCTTTCCTTCACAGCTTAGTGTTGGATAGATTTCCTTCGAGATTTAGGCTTGAGGATTTGCTTGAATAACTTGAGAATATATTGCAGGTTACAAATTGAATAATATCTTGATTGTTTGTGGTTCAGGTAACCTTTTCTCAATGAGATTCCTCAGCCTTTTATAGTGAACTTTCAAAAATCTGCCCGTTGAAGAGATAGGCTGATTTTACGAAAATCACTTGCGTTCGTTGGCTTGTCTTGTTGCAGTCCTTGATGTTGACATTTCCTCGTATTAAATGAATGTTCAGCTTTTCAGAATCTGACACGAGGTGCAGTGTTTCCCATTGGTTTATTCCTTTTGCACGCTTCTAGGACTGAGCACTTTAAGACATGGCAGCATGGAAGTATTACTTGATTAAATAATATTCTTGACTTCTGTGCAACGGATTCTTTTCAGTTAACTCCTCTTTGCAGCTGCCTTTTCCCTAGGTGACTTGAGTCTGCTCCAATGATTGAAAGACTCATCTGTCACTTCAACTTGAAACTTGGCTTCTTGAGATGACTTGACTGACTCTTCACACAGCTGTATCTCAGCTGATACTTTTTCAGTCGAGTCCATGACATTTCTTCCTTGCCACACTCAGCTGCTTCACAGTGGAGTCTTCATCCTAGTCTTCAGTTGACTTCATGTATATCCAGGCATAGCTGACTTGACTCAGCTCATACAACCCTATCTATTACAATACAAATTACAAGGAAAATGGGGTACCAACTTTCTAGTCTAAGTTTTACATGGCATTCATCAAAATCTAAACAATAAATTTCCCAACAATATCTCAATGGATTGCCTAGAGAATAAAAAATGAGGAGTCAAATAGTTCGAAGCTACACCAGAATTTGAAGAAGTTGTCTACTATCAAGATCTTATACATGTGTATCAATTTGAGGATCTACCCTCAGATGAAAGCATCTATGAATAAGAAATCTATTATGACGATGGAAGTGAATCTAATACAGAATCAGAGTGAAGAAGAAATTCTTCAACAAATTGTCAGAGAGGACATGTCCGGATTTCTCTCTCATACTATGATTTCTCATAAGACCCTTATGAGAATTATGAAAGAAAATCCAAAGCTTCAAATATATGATGGATTACAATCAGAGCTATGTAAAAGGCCTTGGATAAGATCGGGTTTCAGAATAGAAAACACCAAATTATTCACAGAGTGACTACGAGAAAATTTGCCATCCCAATGGAGTTCACGGGTAACCTGATTGAGATGCAATTGGTGTTAGTACAATTGGTTACGAAAATCTAGAGGGGGGAGGGTTGAATAGATTTTCCCAATTTTCCGATTTGCACCCTCTTTTTCGATTATGAAGACACACAATGATTTATAGAGTTTAACCCAACTAGGGCCTAATCCTCTACCACCCGGTATGTTCGAATGGATTTCAAAAAGGAAAAAGTTTATTAATAGATACCAAACTATTACAATCTTTACCTTGAAGAGTACCACACTCTTTTTACAACACCACCTATGAAGATTACCGCAATCTCCTTACACCAATGAAGAACACCAAACTCTTCAATACCTAGAATCAACCAAGTGTGTTCTTACCACAAAAACACTAACAAGGATTTCTTGTTTTGGATGATTTGAACCAATTCAAGATTACAACTCAAATGAAGTATACAACTTTGAAGTAAGTGTAATCAATAATGACATCTAATACTCAAGATGTGCAAGTGTAAAGCTTAGGCTAAATACAACAAGTATGTTGAAAATGAAGAAGAAGAAGTTTTCTGATTTTTGCTTCTTGTTTGTATGCTTGTGTTTTTTTTTATCCTTCAAGCCTTCAAGTATTTATAGGAGAACTCTTTGATTTGAATACCAACATAGGCTCCTCCTAGAAGAGAGAAATCTGTAAAAGAAATGCCAAACAATTCAAGAAAATAGCTGTTAGAATTAATCCCACAATTTCATGAAACGTTGTCTGCTGCAACATATAGTTTCTGCTGATAAAACCTTAGGGCGACCGGTCGACCACTAATAAGAAAAAGACGTTTGAAATATTTAAACACGGGTTGCCCTGGGGGTGGACCGGTCGACCAGGGGGTTGGACCGGTCAACTAAGGGTTGGACCTGTCTCCCTTGGGTTCGACCAATTTCCCTTGAAACAGAGAGAGTCAGAAGAAAACAAATCAAACCAGGCACCGGTCGACCTCTTAGTCGACCTCTTGTCCATATTCCCACGGTTTGTTCTCTGTTTTGTGCAACTTTTAGGTACGAGTTGCCCTATAGGGCGACCGGTCGACCTAAGTATAGAGAAGTTGTCTGAATTTTGTCAAAAATAAAGTTCAATAAATACTCCAAAAAATTAGTAAAAAACATTTGAATAGTTTTGAAGTACTTGGACAACATTTAGGGATTTTGTTTTGGTATAAAACTTAATTATATGAAATCATCAAAATTATGATAAAAATATTTATCTAACAATTGGTCCCTCACCGAGAAGTTCAGGAGATCAAAGGCAGAGTTAAGAAAGAAGTTGCAAACACACTTTCATGGATTCAAATTGGAGCCATATGGCACATTCAAATAATGAATCGATTCGCCACTCAATCTTACTATCTTTGATAAGCGAATCTCAAACATCAAGGATTCATGCCTTGGAGCAGTTACAGGAAACTTATATGCAGGAATATTGGTATTTAATGTCTATCCCAGGATTGCATATAATTTGGGACATCGAGATTTCAACAGAGTCTTGACTCTTCATCAAAATTTCAAAAAACTAGATTTGATGAAAGAAGGGAAACCCTACTCGATCACATACAAAATTTCATATGCTCTCTCGAATACAATCATCCAGAAGTATTCATGAGAATGGAATTTTTTGAAGTTCCAAGAATCTTTGAGGACTTTGCATGGCTAGTTCTACCAGAACTTGTCAAATCCCCGATAATAAAGGAGATCGGTATGAAGATTCATGATCAATAGATCTTCAACAAAAGTAGAAACCTTAGGATTGAGCCAAGAAAGGTGTCTTTCCAACAAGATTGAATTATCAATAAGAGCCATTGGGAAGAAAAGAGACCAAGTACAATTCAGCGAATCTTTGATGTATTCAGAACTCAGGGAGAACGGAAATGTCCAGAAGGATAGAGAGAAGTTTTAAATAATATTTGACATCACTCAAAAGGATAACATCTTTCCTTGTGATGTTTAATATTTCCTCCAGCAACCTCTAGTTGGAAGGTATCAAGGAAGCTTAAATATGGGTGAAATTGAGTTGACTATCACAGGAACAACAGGGAAAATCCCAGAGCAATTAATACTGGGAATTGAATTTCTTGAGGATCATAAACTTTGGAAAACATTACAAGATGGAATGGAGTTCACAGTGGCAGATAAAAAGATACAGAATCAGATGACCACTAGCACATTCTCCATATACATTTCTATCAGAATGATATGTGCACAATACTATGCTGAGTATTTTCCCGCCTATATTGATTCAGGTGCCAGAATATGTACTGCAAAGCTGGAGGTTTTCCCTAAAGAAATCGGAGAAGATTTACCAGCTATTTCAGGAAGGGGTTTCTCTAAGAGGATTCTTATCCTTAATCGAGGAATTGAAACAAGCAGAAATTATGATCGGTGGAGCAGTGTAGGTCCCAAGGGGTGTGAGTAAGGTTTAGAAGAGGGGGTTGAATAAACCTTACCAACTTTTTGATTTTAGTCCTTTTAAAATAATACAAAGTTAAATACACAGCTAAGTCCTTGAGGGACAACTAAGTTAGTTAACCAGCAGAGTTAGCCACTCAATAGACTCGATTGAGCTGCTGATAGAATAACTCAACTATTTAGTCTAAACCTTAACTTGGTTGTGATGAGATTTTCAGCGGAAGACTTAACACCCTTAAATTTGGTTTAAGTTTTGTTTTAACACTTGGTTTTAGCACTTTGTTAATTATCAGTTGGATAGCAAATTATCAAGAGATATAAAATGATATGCGAAATTAAATCTTTGAAATGTAAATGACACAATAATTTTTATAGAGGTTCAAGATGGGGTAATTCTTCTACTCCTCTCTTCTCCAACTCCCCGGAGGAATCCACTAAGTATTGATCGTAGTACAAATTGGTTATCACCCGGATACAAGTCTTGATCACACAACCGACTTGATCCTTTGGGACTCGATGCCGAGATGCCTTGGTCACACAAATGTCTTCTCGTCCTCGACTCGATTCTTCTTCACGGGGCGCCTTGCTACTTCACTCACTTGCTCAAGCTTCTTGGATTTGATCACGAAGCCCTCCAATAACTTGAGACTGGTTCGACCTTGAAACTTTCTACAATCCTCCTTGGAATGTAGACCCCTTTTGTTTCTTCAAAAGTTTCCTCTTTAACAGTTTGAAGTTGTCTTTCCTTCACAACTTGGTGTTGGATCGATTTCCTTCGAAAGTTAGGCTTGAGGATTTTGCTTGAATAACTTGAGAATATATTGCAGGTTACAGTTCGAATAATTGCTTGAATGTTCGTGGTTCAGGTATTCAAGGTAACCTTTTCTCAAAGTGATTCCTCAGCCTTTTATAGTGAACTTTCAAAAATCTGCCCGTTGAAGAGATAGGCTGATTTTCAAAAGTCACTTGTGTTCGTTGGCTTGTCTTGTTGCAGTCCTTGATGTTGACATTTCCTCGTATTAAATGAATGTTCAGCTTTTCAGAATCTGACACGAGGTGCAGTGTTTCCCATTGGTTTATTCCTTTTGCACGCTTCTGGGACTGAATACTTTAAGACATGGCATCATGGAAGTATTACTTGTATAGGTAATATTCTTGACTTCTGTGCAACAGATTCTTTTCAGTTGTCTTGACTTGACTGCAGTTCTCTAGCTTCCCCAGGTGACTTCGAGTTTGCTTCCAATCAATGGATGACTCATCTGTCACTTCAACTTGAGTCTTGGCTTCTTGATTTGACTTTACTGACACTTCACACAGTTGTATCTCAGGTGATACTCCTTCAGTCGAGTTCTTGACTTCTCCTCCTTGCCATACTCAGCTGTTTCATAGCGGAGTCTCCATTTCAGTCTTCAGTTGACTTCTTGTATATCCAGGCATAGTCCGACTTGACTCGGCTAAATGCAATTCTATCTATTATAATGCAAATTACAAGGAAAATGGGGTGCCAACTTTCTAGTCTAAGTTTTACATGGCATTCATCAAAATCTAAACAATAAATTTCCCAACAATTTCCCCCTTTTTGATGATGCCAAAACTTAAAATATACATACAAAATGTAAGCATCAAAGATACATACAGACAATGTAGAAACAGAGAATGTATGAATGGAATCAATCTTTTTATTGATCATAACATTCTTGTCCTTTACAAAGCTGTTTACAATGTGTATCATAGCAAACATTGCAGATTATATCTACGCGAATATAGAAATTACACAATCTTTATTCATTGTACAGAAGACTTACATATATATGTATTTACAGTAGTAAAATACATGAAGGGGTGGACAACAACACTTCATCGCCTTCGCTGCCTCCTTTTTTCGTCTTCAGCTCTGTCGTCCTATGCTCTCTTTCTTTTCTTTTCATCTTCAGCTGCCTTCTTTTTCTCGTAGGCTCTTCTGGTAGCTTCGTCTTTTTCTCCTTCTTTCTTGCCTTTCTCCCCACAGCTGAGTTTGTCTTCTATTTTCTTCTTCGATTCTCTTCACATACTCAACATTTTTCCTCTCCATTTACAGATTTGCTATGGCATCATATCCAGCCCAATAGATCCCTCCTTTCTTCCCTGGATCTATGTATTCAATGTTTTTGGATAGAGGTCTAGGTCTGAAACCTCTTCCTCCACTACGTCTTCCTCTTCCTTTGGGCGTGTATTGTACTGGAGCCTTTTTCTTTCCAGCAGAGTGACCAGCAGAGTGACTGCTAGTAATCTGCTTCCTGTCAGCTTCTTCGCACAGCTTGAGGCCTTTTTCCCAATACAAGTCCCATGCTTGGGCCATGGACATGTTCTCGAAGTATCCCTCGGATTCGAGCGTTTTGAATTCATCAACTGATCTAGGCTCATCTCCGACGTCTGAAATGGCATCAGTGTCTCTTCCTACCGGAATGCCTCTGTATTGTTTCAATATTTCCATCGCACGGGCATCCATGTTTCTTTCGACCTCCTTCATCCCTGCTTCTACGATTTTTCTCTTCTCAGACATAGGTACAACAGAGTGTTGGAGCGGCAGACTGACTGGAAGTTTGCTGATTATGTCAGCTGTGACAAGACCTTGTTGAGGGGTTTTAGCAAACATTAGAGTCGTATCTTTTGAACCTTCCCCTCAAACTGCTTTTTCCTTTTCTTTCTTCTGTTCTTCAGCTGTTTTCTTCTTCTTCTCAACAGCTGCGACCTTCTCTTTCTCCACTTCAGACCCTTTTAATATCTTCAGGTATTCCTCTTCCCCCTTTTTGGCATCATCAAAGGAGAGAGGACCCCTGGGAACATGCCAGTAAGCAGTGAAATCTAGGCGGCTGATAGCTGAGTTTTGCTTGGAGTCTGCTGCGGAGTATGTTGTTCGGAATTCTGAGCGGGTGACTTTAGATTCAACTGCCACCAGTTTCATTTCAGCCATAAGAAGACTGAATTTGTTATTCATGTTTTCCTCTACGCGCAGAAGTTCTTTTCTGTGAAATTCTCGCAGCAGTTCCATTTCAGTGTTGTGGGAGGCATGCATTCTGTCAATGTTCTCTTGCATCCTCTTCTTCATGTTAGCATTATCAGCGCTCCAGATCAACATTTTATTGTACAATGCCTTGAAATATCTGACTTGTTCGAGTCGCATTGTAAGCTGTTGTTGACACCATTCCCTGATTCTAATCACTATTCCACGCAGATCAGCTGTAAGAGTTTCATCTCTATTGTCCAACCGCATATCTAATGTGGCCTGGTGCCGTTCTATCTTCTCAATCTCTGCAAGGATTATCTTGAAGACCTCCCGTACCTCAGCTGTCACCTCGGTCTCAGCTGGCGGCCAAGCTGCATCAAAATCAAATCCTGTTGGGACGATAGTGTCTGTGGGGATAATCGTCGTCCGGTCCGACGTTGAAACGTCATTTGCTCTCGAAATGTTTCTTCATCAAGATCGTGCAAATTTAATAGAAAAGGGGAAAGTTTCTTCAAATGCATCATCACGAACATAATGTATAGATTCCTCCGTAACTCGTGCCTGTGATGTGCCTGGTTGAGTGGAGTCTGCTGCGGCTCTGGGAGCCTGCGCAGACGAATCGGTTTCAGCTGGGCCTTGGTGTGAGGGTTGGCCACCGATCGAGCCTCACTGTTTAACAATGACTTCTTCGGCCTTAGTGTTTTCTGCTAAATGAATTTGCTGTTCCTCAGCTGCACCATCAGTGTCATCGGAAGATGATGAGTCTTGAAGGCTTGGATCATCATCAAAGTTAAACGTTTGTCAAGCAGCCTTGAAGTCTGGCTTACTCGAACTAGGTAGAACATCCTCAGCTGAGTCTTTTTGATTTGCAGCAGGGGAGGACTCAGCTTCATCTTCAACTTCAGATCCCAGAAAAGTTATGTCAGGGTTGTCTTGGGAATCATGAAGAGCACTTATCTCCTTCTCAGAATCATCACTGTGAACAGGAGGGATGTTCTGTGTTTCTGCTTTTGTACCTCGAGAAGTCTCAACCTCCTATAGGCCTTCATTACCTCCTGCAGTCTCAACTGCAGCAAGGCCCTGGACAATCCCTTCGGCAGACTCAGCTGTCTTAGGGTCTTCTACAGTGGAATCCACAAGAGTCTCAACTCCGTAGATTACACTTTCATTGCCCAGAGTGTCAACTCTCGGGGCTGAACCATCATGTGCCTCGATCGCATCGCGCGTCGTCTCGGCCTGACGAGCGGTTGGCTTCACTTCGTGAGAAGCAGTCTCAACTATCCGAGCTTCGTTAGTGACAACTTGCTTTGTGTTTCTTTTTCTTGTTCCTTCTCCACTTCGCCTCCTAGATTCATGGTGGAGTCAGCTACAGCATCCTCCGACCTAGCTGCAGTAGGAGGGAGTTTCCCCCTCAGCTGGTACACCAGCTGAGTGACTTATGTTGGGGTCACTCTGCTCCAGACTCCCGGCTTTGTCAAATGAGTGGTCAGCTGTAGGGGCAAGTGGTAAGACACCTTCAGCAGGGGTTGGCTCGACTTGGGTCCCCAAGTTCCCAGTTTCATCGCCAATTCCCCTAGATCCGTCTTTTGGGTGAACTGGGGAAATGGTTGCAGCAATAACGGTGGCGATCTGTCCAGTTGACCTTCTTCTCCTCCATGATCGCAGCCATAACGATCAGCTTTGTTTTGGACAGCTGATTAAAGCTTCCAAATTTCATGTCTACACATTTGGCAACAATGTCCATAAGTTTATGATAGTCCTCCTTCAGCAGCTTTTTCTCAGCTGTGTAGACATCTTTGCAGTGATTAGGATGTCCTTGCGGACAGAGGACTTAATTCCTTCGTCCTGCACCTCGGCATTCACGTAGAACTGGGCGACCTCTTCTACGTACATCATAGGATATTCCATCGTCAGAAAGGGTTTCAACCCAGATTTCTCGATCCTATTGGCTATCTTCTTCACCAGGGTTTCATCGGAACCCTACTTCAACATTCCTTCAAAATCCACGCTTGATCCGGTGTGGATTTGCTTTGCGAGTTTAGTAAAATCATGTGCTGGTGCCATTTCAGTGATTTTGTCAAACGAAACTTGACGAACTTGCTCTGAAGATTGGTAGGGTTTTGAGAGAAAAGATACTTGCTTTCTTGCTTTGGAGAGATGAACAGTTTTTGAAGTGAGAGAAAAACTGAACAAATGGGTATATAAGGGTTATGAAAGGACGTGCTTTCAGTTTTTGAAAATTTGATCAAAATCAACGGCTCAGATTTATCACGCCGATTAGCATTTAATTGCCCGCATATAATGCGGCATCATTTATATCCAATCATATGCTTGTTGTGCAACTTTTGACTGTACCTGTCATTATTACGCTGACGTCATACTTAAAAACATTCCCGCTTATTAAAAACGACTGCGTTTTTGTCACTTAGCTCATAAATGACTCAGCTTATTACACAGATGACTTAACTCTTCTTCTCTCCTTTCGTATGGTGACTCAGTTGTCAGCTAACTCGATACAACTGACTTTCCGATACGGCTGATTCACTTGGCTAATTTATAAGATCCGCTTCGTTTTCATCTTATCATGTTTCATCTCTTTTCATTGAGTCTTCTGAGTGTCAACTTAGCTCAATTAACCCTAGCTCATGCTTAATCTCTTCAAATCTTGATTCACATAATAGCTTTATGAATATGTCAGCTAACTGTTTATCAGTTGAGATGTATTCCAAGGTGATGTCTTTCTTTTCAACATGATCTCTTATGAAATGATATCTGACATCAATGTGCTTTGTTCTAGAATGCAACACAGGATTCTGAGTGATTGCAATAGCACTTGTGTTATCACACATAATTGGAATCTCTTTTTCTTCAATTTTATAATCTCTCAGTTGCTGTCTCATCCATAAGACTTGGGCACAACAGCTGCCCGCAACTTTGTACTCAGCTTCAGCTGTGGATTTGGCTATTGAGTTTTGCTTCTTGCTAAACCAGGAAACCAACCTGTTTCCAAGCATTTGACATGTACCTGAAGTACTCTTCCTGTCAACTCTACATCCAGCGTAGTCAGAGTCTGAGTAGCCAATTAGCTTGAATCCACCTTCCTTTGGATACCATAGGCCAACTTCTTGGCATCCCTTCAAATATCTTAGGATTCTCTTAGCTGCAGTCATATGGCTTTCTTTTGGAGCATATTGGAATCTTGCACATACACCTACAGCAAAAGTGATGTCTGGCTTACTTGCTGTGAGATAGAGCAGTGATCCAATAAGTGCTCTGTATCTGGTTTGATCCACAGGCTTACCATCTGCATCCATGTTCACCTTCATTGTTTGCAGTGGCCCATCCTCTATCACTATCCACATTTCATCATGTAAAGCTGATAGATGAGCCTGCATACGTATTTTCCAGTCATCAAATTCTTCAATGGTGAACATAGGAATGCGTGTCAAATTTTCTTCCATGATAATAACTTTGCAAAAAAAAAATGGCTTTTTAAAGAACAAGTGTTAAAAACTTCTTTAAAAGATTGGAGATCTAGTTCAGTAACCAATGCGGAAGGCTCAATGAACCAACCTCTCTGATACCACTTGTAGGTCCCAAGGGGTGTGAGTAAGGTTTAGAAGGAAGGGGGTTGAATAAACCTTACCAACTTTTCGATTTTAGTCCTTTTAAAATAATACAGAGTTAAATACACAGCTAAGTCCTTGAGGACAACTAAGTTAGTTAACCAAATAGAGTTAGCCACTCAACGACTGATTGAGTGTTGATAGAATAACTCACTGTTAGTCTAAACCTTAACTTGGCCGTGATGAGATTTTCAACTAAGACTTAACACCCTTAAATTTGGTTTAAGTTTTGTTTTAACACTTGGTTTTAGCACTTTGTTAATTATCGGTTGGATAGCAAATTATCAACAGATATAAAATGATATGATTAAATCTTTGAAATGTAAATGACACAATAATTTTTATAGAGGTTCAAGATGGGGTAATTCTTCTACTCCTCTCTTCTCCAACTCCTGGAGGAATCCACTAAGTATTGATCGGAGTACAAATTGGTTATCGGTCCGGATACAAGTCTTGATCACACAAAGTGACTTGATCCTTTGGGACTCGATCCGAGATGCCTTGGTCACACAAATGTCTTCTCGTCGACTCGGCTTCTTCACAGGGGCGGCCGCCTTGCTACTTTCACTCACTTGCTCAAGCTTCTTGGATTTGATCACGAAGCCCTCCAATAACTTGAGACTGGTTCGACCTTGAAACTTTCTACAATCCTCCTTGGAATGTAGACCCCTTTTGATTCTTCAAAAGTTTCCTCTTTAATAGTTTGAAGTTGTCTTTCCTTCACAGCTTGGTGTTGGATCGATTTCCTTCGAAAGTTAGGCTTGAGGATTTTGCTTGAATAACTTGAGAATATATCGCAGGTTACAGTTCGAATAATTGCTTGAATGTTCGTGGTTCAGGTATTCAAGGTAACCTTTTCTCAAAGTGATTCCTCAGCCTTTTATAGTGAACTTTCAAAAATCTGCCCGTTGAAGAGATAGGCTGATTTTCAAAAGCCACTTGTGTTCGTTGGCTTGTCTTGTTGTAGTCCTTGATGTTGACATTTCCTCGTATTAAATGAATGTTCAGCTTTTCAGAATCTGACACGAGGTGTAGTGCTTCCGATTGGTTTATTTCTTTTGCACGCTTCTGGGACTGAATACTTTAAGACATGGCAGCATGGAAGTATTACTTGTTTAGGTAATATTCTTGACTTCTGTGCAACAGATTCTTTTCAGTTATCTTGACTTGACTGCAGTTCTCTAGCTTCCCCAAGTGATGCAAAGTGAAAACACCACCAATCTATTTTCATGATACATGAGCAGATGTTTTGTTAGGAAATAATTTTCTACAAACATTCAAGCGATTTACACAAGAAAATGAGACAATAAAACTTATTTTCACAATGCTATGTGATCATAAGATTATTGTCCAAAGACTGCAGAATGCATTTTATCGAAAAATGCCTATCAATTTTCGTAGCGAGCGTGGTGATGAAGCCAAACTTTGGAATCCGAAAATGGCGGATCGAAGAAAATTTTGTGAAGCATTATTATCCTTTAGACAATACGGTTCGACACAGAGAGACACAAAATGATGGGATAATAATTTGTATTTATTTAGAATACAAGGAGAAGAACGAGTACCTCCAGAGGCTATCTCAAGATTGATGATGAGCCTAATGGAGAATCCACATAGTGAAATTACCATAGATGAACTTATATCACTTGAAGATGTCAAGAAGAAGATCCAAAAGAATTACAATGAAAATCCTTTGGCATGGTGGGACAAGAACGAGCTCAAAGCTTCCTTAAAAGTCAAGACAGGGAGTGAATTCGAGTTCGTAAGATTCAAACCAATCCTTATGAATCAAGAAGATGGTGAGGATATAAGAAAGATACTTAAGGAACATCGTCTTGACCTTAAGTTAATATAACCAGAAGTTTCTCCATACAGTAGTCCGGGATTCTTAGTCAGGAATCACGGAGAAATCAAAAGAGGAAAACCAAGACATGTTATAAATTACAAAGGGATTAATAATATTTTGGAGTTCGACGGATATTATATCCCAAACAGAGAGCATCTAGTTAACTGCATCAAAAGTGCCAAGATATTCTCAAAATTCGATTGCAAATCTGGATTCTACCAGATTAAGATGGAGGAAGAAAGTAAGAAGTTCACATCTTTCTCTACACCACAAGGTCATTATATCTGGAATGTGATGCCTATGTGATTGGCAAATGCACCCCAGATATATCAAAGGAAGATGGATAATCTGTTCACGGATTATTTTAGTTTCATGTTCGTATACATCGACGATATTCTTAATGCATCAAAGAACATGAAGGAGCATCTCAAACATTTGAAAATATTTTCAAATGTTTGTCATAAAGAAGGATTAGTGCTTTCAGAGAAAAAGGCAGTAACTGCTACAAGATAAATTGAATTCCTAGGAATTGAAATCGATGAATCTGGAATCATCCTATAAAGCCATATTGTGGAGAAGATACAATGATTTTTAGATACCCTCAAAGACAAGAAACAACTTCAAAGTTTTCTCGGAGTTGTTAATTTTGCTGGAATGTTCATAAATAATCTGGCACTGTAGGTCCCAAGGGGTGATAAATAAAGTCTAGAAGGAAGGGGGATTGAATAGACTTTAAAAACTTTTCGATTTTAGTCCTTTTTATAAATTTCGAGTAGACTTAAGTCAGCTGGGTCCTTGGTCGACAGCTTAGTTTACTTGCACAACAGAGTTAGCCACTCAACAGACTCGACTGAGCTGTTGATAATATAACTCAGCTGATTTAGTTAACTCTTTAAAGAACCAGTAGACTTGGTTTTTAACAGCGGAAGACTTTCACCCTAAGTTTGAAATATATTTTCCAACACTTGTTTTAAGCTTAGTTATTATCAGTTGACTTAGCAAATTAACAAACAACAATAATAATAATGTGCAAGAAAGTAAGTATGCTGAATGTAAAAGACACAAGCAATTTTATAGTGGTTTGAGGATGGGGTAATTCCTCTAATGCACTGTTCTCTAACCCCTGGAGGTAATCCACTAAGTAACATTGACTTTGTTACAAAAGGATAGCAGTCCGAGATAGCCTTGATCACATAGCTATCTTCTCCTATGACTCAACTTCTTCACAAGACGGTTGTCCTGCTACTTCAGCTCCTTCAAACTTTTGGATTTGTTCACACAGCCCTCCAACAAGTTTAAAGCCTCTGGTTCAATCTGGATCATTACTACACCTCCTTCAACCTTGGAGTGCAGACCCCTTGTTCTTTGAAACAAGTTTGTCCTCTTCAACAAATTGAAGTTGTCTTTCCTTCACTGAATATGTTGGATTGATTTCCTTTGAGTTTAGGCTTGAGGATATGATTTTAATGCTTGAGAGAGTTTATGCTTTGATTGTTTGATTTCTCTTGTGTGTCTCAGATTGCATAAATGTCTTCTCTCTTAAAAATCCTCAGCCTTTTATAGTGGCAGTTCGAAAATATATCCGTTGAAGAGATATATGCATTTTCAAACATAACTTCTAGGTCGTTGGCTTGTCTTGTCTTGCAACTTTGATGTATATTGTACTTTGAATTTAATGATCTGCAGCCTTTCTTTAAACTCTGCAGGTTTTCAGGTACATCTCTTGGCTCATTGCTTTTTACACTCTTTCAGTAAAACTACTTTAAGGTAGGCAGTCTGACACATGCCTATTTCCACCAAACACTTGACTTTGCTTTGACAACGGATCTCTTCAGCTTTTGTTGATCATTTTTGCTGCATAACCCCTTTGACAGTCAACTCCACTAATCTTGGAATGACTCGGCTGTTAGTCAGCTAACTAAGTCAGCTTTTCTGTCACTTGACTGATACTTCTCTGCATTTCACTCAGCTGCCATACAACTGGGTCTTCTCTTCAATCGTCAGTCGAGTCTTGCATTATTTAATTTGGCAGCTTTTACTCAGCATACAAAATTGATTTACATTTGAATTGGGGTGCCAAATTCCTAATCTAAGTTTTACCTGGCATCATCAAAATTTATTACATAAAATTCTCAACAATTTCTCCCTTTTTGATGATGCCAAAACCTAAATAAAAATAGCAAAGTAAATAGTGGATTAACAGAGAATGATAGTATTGAATATGTCATTTTATTGAACATATCATTCTTGCACTTTACAAACCTTTACAATGTATAATAAACAACAGTATACAAAGTACTTACAAATGTTTGTGTATTTATATTTTAGTAAAGGTACAACATGAAGGGTTCACAACAGTCTTTAACGCCCTCGATGCCTCCTTCTTTTCCCAGCTTCTTCATCTGCTCTTCGCCTGTCGTCTTCAGCTCTTTTTATTTTCTTCTCATCTTCTTTTTTCTTCTTCTTCTCATAGGCTCTTTTCGCAGCTGGGTCTTCCCTTTTCTGTCTCTTTTCCCACTCGTGATCTAGCCTCTTATTATCTTTCTCTTGCCTCCTTCTCATCTCTTCATTCCTCCTGGTCACTTCTCTATTATCAAGTTCGTCCAGTCCAACCCAGTATAATACTCTTTTCTTCTGGGGATTAATGAATTGAACATCTTTAGGCCTTGATGGTGGAGTGCCTCTGCCTCTTCCACCATTTCTTCCCCTTCCTTGTCCAGAGTCTGCTACTTCTCTAGGAGTGTATTGTACAGGTTGTGCCCTAGAAGTTTGTTGACTGCTTCCCAGAGTCTGCTGCTTCTCGACTGTTTAACATAATCCCAAACCTTTCTCCCAGTACAAATCCCACGCCTCATTCAGAGTCATTCCCTTGAAAAATCCTTCAAATTTAAGCGTTTGGAATTCCTCTAAGGATCTTGGCTCAGATCTTGTATCAGCAGCACGAGCAAGCTCTTGAGGGAGGTTCACTACTGGAGAATCTTTGAGTAACCTTGATGGGGGACCATCAAACTTGGCTTTTAGAATATCTATGCGACCTTGTTGCCTTTCATCTACTTTGACTTAGTCAGCTTGAATTTCTTCTCACGTCTTCTTGAAAGCTAACTCACCTTTCTCTTCAGCTGATAAACCCTGCGGCAGCTGACTGAGGAGTGAGCTGGTGGATGAGCTTTGTTGGGGTTTTGCAAGCATAATTTTCATAGGGGCTTCTTCAAATCACTTCTTTCCCCCTTACTTGCTGAACTTTTGATTAATCTTTTCTTTTCCCCCTTTTTGGCATCATCATCACCAGAGAGATTCTGCTAAGAGGATTTTCCAGGATAAGATCCAGCTTTTCATGAGTTGTGGAGTGTGTTGCTCTGTGTTTCGATCGTAAAGCCTTCATTTCAGCAGCCATTATCTTTATCTCTGCGTTTATCACCATCATCTCGGTGCGCATGTTGGCTTCAGACTTTAGAAGGTCTTGATTATGTTGAGCTTTCAGCAACTCCATATCGGTTTTGTACAATTGGTCCATCCTGAAAATGTGATCCATCTATCTCTGCTGAAACTTCGCATTTTCAGCACTCTAAATCACCAATTTGCGAACAGTGATTTGAAGTAGCTGACTTGTTCTCTTCGGAGTGCCTTAGTTTGAGCTATCCAATCCCTGATTCTGAGCAGTGTACCTCGGATATCTCCAGATATTGTTCATCATGATTATCTAGTCGTTGGTTCAGAGCAGCAAATCCCTTCTCCATGTTTTCTATTTTAGCACAGATAGCCTTGAAGGCTTTTCAAAAGTTTGCTGAATCAGCGGACTGCTCTTCTAGCAATACAGCATCGAAGTCGAATCCGAACAACACAACTGTAAGATCATCTGGATCTTCAAAATCATCAGGTTGGATTTCCATAGTGTGTTTGGCAATTTTAGCAGCGGACTCTATCTCTAATAGTACTTCCACCAAAAATGGGAAGTAATCAGAAAATAAATCATCTGGGACCAAAGGAATTTCTCCCACTCTTCTTCAGGAACTTTTCCTTTTCCCTTGATATCAATCTTTGACTCTATGTGCCTCGATGTTTCACTTCATCGGACAGAATCATAATCGTGTTAGCTTTCTTGGTGACCGATCCTCAACTGTCTCAATAACTTCATTGGTCTCAGTTTGTTTATCCTTTGGAGTAACATGTTCCTCAGCTGCCTCAGCAGCGTCATGGGGTAATGGTACCATACCTGGTGGGCCATCAACCAAAGTTAACTTGGAAATGGCAGCTTTCTCGCTTGCTTTCCTTATTTTAGCCACAGCCTCCTCGATTTTTGGGTCCTCTTTTGGTTTGTCTTTTTGAGCGGACCCAGCTTCGTCATCTGTGTCAAGAAAATCCACAGAGACATTTTGTTGAGAGTCTCACTCATTTCTTCATGTTCAGTAGACTCTGTTTAAGGAGTTGTCATTGGTTTCTCTTCTTCAACCGATCTACCCAAGGAAGTCTCAACCTCCTTTAGGCCTTCATTACCCTTAGCAGCAGTCAACCGCTATGGGGCCTTCAGCATTCCCTTTAGCAGATTCATCTGCAGCAGGGTCTTGGACAATCCCTTCAGCAGACATAGCTGCTTTGGGGTCTTCAATGGCATCCTTCGAGGCCTCAACGTCTTGGATTACACTTTCAGATCCAGCAGTCTTAATTGTCATGGCTTCATGTCTAACCTTTGCCTTAGCTACAGTAGCAACTTCATCAGCCTGCAGCGTAGTTGGGATTTCAGCTGAGATAGTCTGAACCGTCTGAGATTCGTCAACCCCACTCTGTTGTTCTGTAACATTCTCCACTTTGCCTCATAACTTTAAATTAGTAAGGTCTCCCATATCCTCCTCCAACCCGGCTATGGTGTTTACAGCTTCTCCCTCAGCTGGCGCACCAGCTGAGTCACTAGCAGTGGGGTCACTGGAAACTTGAGATTCGCCTGTTTGTCCTTTTGAGTGATTAGCCGACTGAGCAGGTGTCTCAACACCTTTCACAGGGGTAGGCTCAGCTAAGGTGCCCTCTTCATCACCTTCCTTAGCTTCATCGCCAGTCTCCCTGGTTTCTTGCCCTTTAGAGTGCACAAGTGAGGTTGAAGCATCGATTTTCCTCACAATATCCAATATGTCAGGGGTAAGAGAGATTTTCATAGATGATGACTCTCCTGGGCCCCTTTTCAATGTTTGTTCATGCAGCTCCTTGGACTCCTTTAGGGCTTGCTTTAGCTCAGCCTTCTCCATAGGGTTAGCAGCGTCTTGTACTTCAACATTACTATCACTGCTGGTGGCTAGCTGTAAGGCACTTTCTGGGGCTTTCGTGAAAGCACAAGTGTGAGGATTTTTAGATTCCTCAACCGCTTTGGCTTTCTAAATGGCCTTAACTTTCCCATCCTCCTTCTTGTCAAAAATAAAGTTGGTGCAGCAATCTTCATCCAGTGATGTTCGAACACCAATATTCCCCAAAAATTCCAGGAGGTATTCTTCCTCCTCAATGAACTGTGGGCTTCCGAATTGATCTCTGGAAAAACTCAGCTTCCAGGATCTCCAAATTCGTAGCCTCTCCTGTATTTTAGGATATGGAGGAGATAACATTATCAAATAATCATCTTCCTGCATGGGCTCAGAGTAGCCCTTTCTTCCTCAGCAATCCTCGCATCTGTCTGAGGGGTTTGTACATCTAACTCTTCCTTACCTTGGTAAGCTGTGTTGGGTTCTGATTCTTCAGCTATCTCCCTAACTGCTAATTCTTGACATGGCTAAGCAGCATCAGCTGATTCCTTCTCAGTGACCATCACGTCATCTTTTTCTTTCACACTTTGTTGTTCATCAACAACATCTTCTTCTTCAATAGTTGTTCCAGACTCAGCTGTCTTGGCAGCTAAGTCAGGCTGTTTCACCAGTTTTCTCCTTGATTTCTTTTTCAATGGAACTTCAGGTTCAACATTCTCAGGTTCTTCAGCTGTAAAAGTTTCCCCTTCCAACTTCTGCTTCTTGGTTGCAGATGGCTTGCGAGGGACAACTGACCGCTTCTTCTTCACGATTGGAGAGGGAGTTGGAGGTTCTTTCTCGGCAAGTGGGGCGGGAGCGAGAGTCTTTCTCATTTGTAGGAGCGAGTGCGATCTTTAGCTGCGGGCGGAGTGCCTTTTTCTTTGGAGCAGGCAAGGAGAGGGGGCTTTCGTAGAAGCAGTTGTGTCCATGGGGACGGGCTCAGCTGATTCCCCTTCACTCGTAGCCATCTTTTTTTCATGGGCTTGGCGCTGGGAAGTAGAGAGGTTTTCCTTGAACATATTCTTGTTAACATGGAATGGTTTTCCATTCTGGAGAGGAATCCTCTTCACCTCCAACATGTGGCCTAAGATCAGGCCATAGCCGAGTGATCTGCTAAACATTCCATCATCGCTTACGGACATGTTCAGCACATTCTGGCACAACTTTCCAAAAACAAACTCAGCCTAGTTAACTTTTTCTCTTCAATTATCATCGCCATCACTTTCAGCTTAGTCCGAGAAAGCTGATTGAAAGATCCAAATTTCATGTCGACGCACTTAGCCACCACATCCATTAACTTGTGGTAGTCTTCTTTTATCAGCGACTTCCTGGCAGTGTAGTTGGGCTTCTCAGCAGCCTCTGGTTTGGCTATCTCATTCCAGGCAGCAGCCAAATCAACATTCTTCTCAGTTATCTCCTTCAGACTAGAAGAATGGAGATAACATTTATCAGCTAAGTCCGCAACAATCAGCTTAATTTCGTTGATGTGGACCAATGAGCAGATCTCACGTCGTGAACCTGAGCATTCACGTGAAACATTGCGACCTCCTAGAGGTATATGTGAGAGAACTCCATAGATAGAAACTGCTTGAGACCAGCTTTCTCAAGCTTTTCACCGATCTTCTTTGCAACAACTTTGTCCACGCCTTGCTTGACAAAGCCTTAGAAATCCACAGTAGCGCCTGTGTGGACCTTCTCGGCGAGCTTTGCGTAATCATAAGATGGAGCCATTTCAGTTCTTGGATAAGAGATTTGAACAAAAGTGAAGACTAGGGTTTCAACTTTGTTGTAGAGAGAAAATGCTTGAAATTCCTTTGAGAGCAAGAGTGTTTGAGGGGAGAGAAAATTTACTTTCTCTATATATGGGATTGAAAGGACAGTTTTTGGAATTCAAAAAGGTGAAAATTGATCAACGGTTGAGATCACGTCTTAGAAACTGCATTAATTTTCCTGCATTTAATGCAGCATCATTTATATCCAATCATGGGTAAACTGGTGCGGGTTTTTTACTGCCATCATAATTAAAGCTGACATCAAGCCTACAAAACATTCCTGCTCACAGAAAATGACTGCGTTTTGTCACTTAGCTCATAAATAACTTAGTTATCTTCATTAGTGACTTGACTCTGCTTCTCTCCTGATTTAATAATCACTCGGCTGTGCAGCTAACTTGATACATCTGACCAACCGTCTTGGCTGATTCACTTGGCTGATAAGTGAAACTCTGCAAAATTTCATTTCTCTCTTCCGAGTATCCTAACTCAGCTCAATCAATCCAAGCTCATTCTTAAGCTCTTCAAATCTTGATTCACATAAAGGCTTAGTGAATATATCATCTAATTGCTTATTAGTTGATATGTATTCCAATATGATGTCTTTCTTTTCAACATGATCTCTTATAAAGTGATATTTGACATCAATGTACTTGGTTCTTAAGTGCAATACTGGATTTTGAGTAATTGCAATGGCACTTGTGTTATCACGCATAATTGGAATCTCTATTTCTTCTATATCATAATCTCTCAGTTGTTGCCTTATCCATAAGACTTGGGCACAACAGTTGCCTGCAGCAATGTACTCTGCTTCAGTTGTGGATGTAGCTATTGAATTTTGTTTCTTACTGAACTAAGAAACCGACCTGTTTCCAAGCATTTGACAGGTACCTGATGTACTTTTCCTGTCAACTCTACATCCAGCATAATCTGAGTCTGAGTAGCCAACTAGCTTTAATCCTCCATCCTTTGGATACCATAAGCCAAGTTCTTGGCATCCCTTCAAATACCTTAGGATTCTCTTGGCTGCAGTCATATGACTTTCCTTTGGAGAAGATTGAAATATAGCACATACACCTACAACAAAGGTGATGCCTGGCCTACTTGCTGTCAAATAGAGCAATGATCCAATGAGAGCTCTATATTTTGTTTGATCAACAGCTTTGCCTTCTGCATCCATGTCCATCTTGACTGAAGTATTCATGGGAATCTTCACATATGACTTCTCTTCCATACAAAATTTCTTCATTAAATCTCTAGTATATTTGGTTTGACATATGAAGGTTCCATCCTTCATTTGCTTGACATGAAGACCTAGAAAGAAAGTCAGCTCTCCCATCATACTCATCTCAAATTTCCCTTGCATGAGATTTGAGAATTGTCACACAGCTCTTTGTTTGTGGATCCAAAAATGATGTCATTCACATATATTTGAACAAGCAGTATACTCTTCCCAACTTGAATTCTGAAGAGTGTCCTATCAACCTTGCCTTTGGTGAATCCATTGTCAATAAGGAACAGGGACAATGTGTCATACTAGGCTCTTGGTGTTTGTTTCAAACCATATAATGCCTTCTTGAGCTTGTAGACTTTATCTCCAATAGTTTTCTGCTCAAAACCTGGAGGTTGCTCCACATAGATTTCTTCTTCCAAAAGTCCATTTAAAAATGCACTCTTCATATCCATTTGATAGACAGTGATGTTCTTGTGTGCATCATAAGCAAGAAACATCCTAATTGCTTCCAGTCTTGCAACAGGTGCAAAGGTTTCATCAAAATATATGCCTTTCTCTTGGAAATACCATTTGGCTACCAATCTTGCTTTGTTTCTCACTACAGATCCTTCTTCATTCATCTTGTTTCTGAATATCCACTTAGTACCAATAACATTTTGGTGGGTAGGTCTTTGAACTAATTCCCAAACCTTATTTCTCTCAAATTGATTCAGCTCCTTCTGCATGGCTAGAATCCAATGTGTGTCATCCAATGCTTGTGACACATCTTTAGGCTTAATCTAGGAAATAAAACAAGTGAACATAGCTTCATGTTGAGTTCTGGATCTGGTTCTTACTCCTTCTCTAACATCTCCAATGATAATCTCTGGAGGATGGTCTCTCAGCCATCTCACATCTGGTTGGAGTAAGTCTGCTAAATTTAGCCGTCTCGCAGCTAAGTTGTCTTGAACAGCTTCCTCATCATCCTTCAGTTACGCACTTTCCAACTATCTTTGAGATTCAGCTATCTCGTCTTCATCTGGGTTCAGTATTCTGATATCTGCCTCAACATAGGGACTCTTCTAAGCAGTTTGTTGATTCATCTTGTCAGCTAACTCATCAATGTCTTCTCTATTAACATTAGGTTCATCAAAAACCACGTGGATAGACTCTTCTGTAACCATAGTCCTCTTTTTCAGCACTCTAAAAGTTTTACTCTCAGCTGAGTATCCCAATAAGATACATTCATCAGCTTTAGCATCAAAAGCTTTCAAGTAGTCCTTGCCATTGTTGTGAATAAAGCACTTATATCCAAAGATATGAAAATATCCAACATTTGGCTTCCTCCCTGTCCAAATTTCATAGGGTTTTGGAGAACTGCCTATTGATCATACACCTATTCTGAGTGTATCAAGCAGTATTAATGGCTTCAGCCCAAAATCTCTTAGGCAATCCAGCTTCAGCTAACATGGTCCTTGCAGCTTCCTTGAGAGTTCTGTTCCTTCTTTCAGCTACTCTTGTTGTGGAGTTTTTGCAGCTGACAAATCATGAGCAATACCATTTTCTACACAATACTGAGTTATAATCCCATTGACAAACTCAGTTCTTCTATCAGACCTTATCTTGATAATGGTTTGACTCTTCTCATTTTGAACTCTTCTCATCAGCTGAGGAAGCTTCTGCAAACTTTCCTTCTTTTAACACATAAAAATGATCCATGTGTATCTTGAATAATCATCTACCACCACTAGGGTGTATTTCTTTCCACTAATGTTGGTTGGTTCAACAGGACCAAATAAATCCATATGCAATAAGTGCAGTATCCTAGTTGAAGAAGGACTTGGCTTGTCCTTGAATGAAGACTTGATTTGCTTTCCCATCTGGCATGCATCACAAATGCTTTCCTTCTTGTATACTGAGTCTGACAATCCTTCCACAAGATGACTCCTTGCAAGCTTGTTGATTGTCTTGAAATTCAGGTGACTCAACTTCTTGTGCCACATCCAACTTGATTCAGTTGTGCTCTTTGCTAGCACAAATGTGCGCGGTGTAGTAGTTGACCAATCCACTACATACATGTTATCCTGTCTTGATCATTGTAGCACAACTTCATTTGATTCAACATCCTTGATATGGCACACTCCCATGTTGAATCCTACATTATAGCCCTTATCACAGAGTTGGTTGATGCGCAACAAATTGAAATTGAGCCCTTCAACATGGCTACATCTGTGATTTCTAGTCAATTTTTCCTTATGGATCCTGTGCCTTTGATCTCCTCTAGGGATTCATTTCCTCTAAATATGACTTTAGCACCTCTTATTTCCTTGAACTTTGAAAGATTTTTCTTGTTACCTGTCATGTGTCTGGAACAGCCATTGTCCATGTACCAGGTTCCTTGACACTAAGTTGTTCCTTGAACCTGCAATCAAGAAAATTAGTTTTTAGGTACTCATACTTGCCTGGTTCCAAAAGGGTTAGTACTATAAGGTGATCCAACCAACCTATAGCCAAATGGTCTGACTCTAAGAGGTTGTCACCTATCAGTTCCATAATCATAATGAATATTATCAAATTTCTTAGGAGGTTCAGGCTCATACAACTGTCTCTTTTGTCTGTATGCCTGTGTGCGAGCTTGTGCATTTGCTTTCTTGGAATAGTAGTGAAATTTTTGTGCATATTGGGTGTTGTGCTGATAATGGTTTATTTGCCTTGGGAATGACCTGTTTTGATTCTGAGGTCTTTGCCACTTGGGCTTGTATCCCTTAGGACTTACCTGATGTCTCATTTGATTGTTCTAATCAGCTTGGCTAGGATAATTTCTACCATTCCCATCATATGGTTTTCTTTGCTAAAGCCTCTGGAACTTTTGGTAGTTCTGTTTAGACTTCACAGAATATTTTATGTTTGGAGTCTGCTGATGGACTCTTCTGAATTTTGTTTCAGCTGTCCTCTCAGCATACTCTGCTGGCTTTTTACCTTTACCTTTGTATCCTAGGACAGCATGGTTGTGATTGTGTTTGTGAGTCGGTGTGGGTGCAACATATGGTGCTTTGGATTTTTGGACTCCCTTATTACTTGAGGATCCTTTTTCCATTAACACTCTTGGAGTTTGGGCATGCACAAAGGAATTGAATCATATGCTTCTCTTATCTCCACTTTCCTTTTGTATCATTATAAGTTCATCCAATGATTTAGATGCCTTAGTGAATGATGCAATCACATTTTTCAAATCTTTTTCCCTCTTTTCTGTTGTAGCTAAGTCAGCTTGGATCTTAGCTATATCAGCCTTCAACTATGTGTCTCAGCAACTATGTGACTAAGAGGTTTTTACATACTCAAAATCTTTCATCATTTTGCCTAATGAATCATAAAGATCAGTGGGTGATGAAGTATTTGTGTCACTATCACTATTATCATAATTAGAATGAGAGGAGTTAGAATATACCTCATCTTCTTATTCTTTAGCCATGAGGCATATCAAAGCCTTTTCTTCAGTGTCAGAGGAGTAATCAGCTTCACTGCTGTATGACTCAGCTGGTTCCTTACACTTGGCTGTGTCAGCAGCCAACATGGTTTTCTTCTTTTCTTGTTTTCTCTCTTTGAAGACCTTTCTTTCCTACTCATTCCTGCATTTGTTGACTGGTAGATAGTGTAAGTCCAAGCGGCTACGATAATCTAGAGGGGGGGTGAATAAATTATCTCCATCTTTTCGATTTCGCCCTCTTTTTCGAACAAAACAAGCCAAGACAATAATAAGGTGCGGAATGTAAACAACACACGTCGATTTATAGAGGTTCAACCCACCTAGGGCCTAATCCTCTACCACCCCAGTATATCCGGGATGGATTTCAAAAAGAAAAAAGGTTTTATTAATTACCAAAATTAATACAACACCAACTTACAACAACACCTTGAAGAGCACCACACTCTTCTTCAACACCACCTTTGAGATTACCACAATCTCTTCTTGAAGATTACCACAATCTCCAACGGCACCTTGTGAAGATTACCACAATCTTCAACCTTGAAGAATACCAAATTCTTCAACACCTCAACAAGAAGATTACCACAATCTTCTTACACCTAACACCTAGATCACCCAAGTGTGTTCTTACCACAAGAACACTCACAGGATATCTTTTGTTGAATGATAACCCAAAAATTCAAGATTACAACTCGATAATGAATTATACAATTGAGTGCAAGTGTAATCAAGAATAGTCTAGACCTCAAAGATGTGAAAGTGATAAGCTAGGCAAATTACAACAAGAATAATGACAATATAAGACCAAGTGTTTGCTTGAGTATTTCTTGTTGTGTTGTATTGTTCTCTCTTATTGTTGTGCTTCAAATCTTCCTCTATTTATAGGAGATGATTGATACTTGATAGGCTCGTCTTGGAATCTGATATCTACAAAAAAATTGCAATTAAAATCAAGATTATAGCTGTTAGAAATTAATCCCACAATTTAAGAAAAAGCTGTCTGCAAACTCAACGGATAGTTTGCTGTCAAAAAGGGTGTGCGACCGGTCGCGCAGGGATAAGTTTGAAATGAATTTTTCACAAAAATTACACAGGGAGACCGGTCGACGGGGGGTCCGACCGGTCACCCTAGGGTCCAACCGGTTGCCCTCTTCAAAAAACCAATACAGAGAAGTTTGCAATTTTGAACAAACCTTCAGGTACCGGTCGCCCTATAGGTCGACCGGTCGACGTCACCGGTCGCCCTATAGGGTGACCGGTCACCCTCACCATTTTCTGCAAACATGAAGTTTTCTATTTTTCACAACTTTCAGGTACGGGTTGCCCTATACGGCGACCGGTTGACCTCAAAACAGAGTAGTTGTCCAATTTGTGTTGAAAATAAACTTCAAGAAATACTGTGAAAAAATAGTAAAAACATTTTAGATCAATCGGGAGTATTAGGACAACATTTAGAAACATAGTTTGGATGTAAAAACTCATTGATACAAAATCATCAAATGTGTTGTCCAATTTTTGTCGAAAATAAAACTTGAAGAAATACTCCGGAAAATATTAAAACCATCTTAAATCATTTAGGAGTATTTGAACAACCTTTAAAACCATTGTTTTGGTGTAAAAACAAAATCATCAAAATCACGATAAAACCATTTATCAAACAATCTCCCCCTTTTTGATGATTACAAACCAAAACAATTTTAACGAGGTCGATTTTGAAAACAAAACAATTTTACCGGTTAAAAGGAACTATCCGTTGTGAGCGACAACATTCCACGCAATATAATCACAAGAATGGGAGTAGAGATATTAAACGTATATAGCAAAATCTCCCCCTATCAATATGCACAACAAGAGTAATGTAAAAGCAATCATCCACAAGCTAAAAGCTTAGCTTTTACATATTGGTCTTAAGTACAAGAGCTTATAAGCTCCCCCTGTTAACAAAACATCATTAGACAAGTATATAAGTCCATAATACAACAAATGGACTAAATATAATCCACAACTTATGGCTTTTAGAAGCCATAGCTTATAGCTTTTATTGCGAGCTTTTATTAGCTTCTTTGAGCTAACGAGCCAATATCCTGTTTCTCCCCCTTTGGAATCATCAAAAAGAATGTTAAGATGATAAAAACATCATACAATTAAATCAAAGTGCGCCAAAGAAACGGTTTATCAACCATTGAACAATTTAGGCTTTAAATCCAAAGAAAATGGGATAAATGTATCATGAAGAGTTCATAAGCTCGTTTAATTTGCCAAGACATGATCTCAATAAGTATTTAAGACTTTTGGAGGCAAGAGAATCATGTTGAAGTTGAAATTTTCATTGTGACATTTCATCGAACACTTTGTGGGCGTAAAAATTAAAAGAAGTTGTATAGAGCCCTTGTAAATGAATCAAGCCAAAAATTTTCATCACCAATTCACATCAAACATCATACAATACAATATAACAACTAAACTCATCATGATCATAAGATAATTTCATCAAGAAATATACAAAAAAGCCACAAGCTCAAGGGTTCAACCCAATTGAGCAAAGAAAAGAAAATTCTTACCATTCGATCGGTAAAGATGAGTGATGATGATGATAAACATGCTATATAAGGTCCAAGATATGAATTGAATGCATGAAAACAAATTTTGAATGAAATTTTTGTGAATTTGGCAAAGGGGACGAAAAATGGCAAAAATGGGTTAAAATGACTAAGACATGAGACAGGACGGTTTTAGTCCAAAACTTTGCTTAGGGCGACCGGTCGTGGTTGAGGGCGACCGGTCGACGTTGAGGGCGACCGGTTGCCCTCAACCTCTTCAGCCCACTGTCTTTCCAGTTTTAATAAAATCCGAATTTTCAACCAAAAATCCGATTTTTCGCCCCTAAGTTTTAAAAACATGCAAAATGCAAACGTAAACCTCATTCAATATGCATTATGCCTAACCGAGCTCGTATGGATGCAAAAGTCTCGGAAGATAGTGGTTTTGTAAAAATGTCCGCCAATTGATCTTGAGATGGTACAAAAGATATCTCAATTTTTCGTTTAGAAACACAATCCCTTAGAAAATGATGCTGAATCTCAATATGTTTAGTACGGTTATGATGAACCGGGTTTTGAGCAATATTTATAGCGGATATATTATCACAAAAGATAGGAACATTTTCAAAAGAACATTTGTAATCCGCTAAGGTTTGTTTCATCCAAAGAAGTTGAGTACAACAAAAAGCTGCGGAAATATATTCGGCTTTGGCCGTTGAAAGTGAAACACAATTTTGCTTCTTTGAAAACTAAGAAACTAGGCAATCGCCTAAAAATTGACATGATCCGGAAGTACTTTTTTGATCATCAATATTTCCCACATAATCCAAATCACTATATCCTTTAAGAGAAAAGTTTTCATTCTTTGGATAGAATAAACCATATTGAATTGTGCCTTTCAATATCTAAAAATCCTTTTAACGGCACTCATATGAGATTCTTTGGGATTGCTTTGAAAACGAGCACATAGGCATATGGCATGAAGAATGTCCGGTCTACTAGCGGTTAAATAAAGTAAACTACCAATCATACCTCGATACTTTGATTCATCCACGGACTTGTCTTTTTCATCTTTGTCAATTTTGACATTTGTTGCCATGGGAGTAGAAACGGTTCTTCCTTCTTCAATGCCGAACTTTTTCAAAATTTCTTTTGTATATTTTGATTGCGAAATGTATATGCCTTCTTGGCATTGCTTAATTTGGAGTCCAAGAAAAGAAGTTGAGCTCCCCCATCATACTCATCTCAAATTCACCTTGCATTGACTTGGAAAAATATCTTGCACAAATATTCATTAGTAGCACCAAAAATATTATCAACATAAATTTGCACAAGTAAACAACATTGCCCTTTTTCAAAACAAGAAGTGTAGTATCAATTTTACCTTTTGTAAAATTATTTTGCAAAAATAGCTAAGTCTATCAAACCATATACGGGGTACTTGTATCAACCGTACAAGGCCTTTTCATAAAAATCATTTGGCCTAAAAATTTTAAACTCCGATAGGCTTCTATTTGAATAAAACCATTTAGAAAATTGGATTTAACATCCATTTGGTAAAGCTTGAAATTTTCTCAAAACAAGAATGGGCAAGTAAAGTGCAAATAACTTCTAAATGTGCTTTGAGTGCAAATATTACATCAAAATCATTACCTTCTTCTTGACAATATCATTGAGCAAACATGAAGTTTTCTGTTTTTCACAACTTTCAGGTGCGGGTTGCCCTATACGGCGACCGGTTGACCTCAAAACAGAGTAGTTGTCCAATTTGTGTTGAAAATAGACTTCAAGAAATACTCCGAAAAAATAGTAAAAATATTTTAGATCAATCGGGAGTATTAGGACAACATTTAGAAACATAGTTTGGATGTAAAAACCCATTGATACAAAATCATCAAATGTGTTGTCCAATTTTTGTCGAAAATAAAACTTGAAGAAATACTCCGGAAAATATTAAAACCATCTTAAATCATTTAGGAGTATTTGAACAACCTTTAAAACCATTGTTTTGGTGTAAAAACAAAATCATCAAAATCATGATAAAACCATTTATCAAACAGATAGGGCAGTCAACAACAAAATGTCCTGGTTGTCAGCAATTCCAACACAGGTTTTCAGCTTTTGGAAGTCTGCTCTTTCAGCTCTCTGATATTCAGTCCTTTGATGGTCAGCTCTCTTGGGTGGTCTATCTTCCCTTACTTTGGAAGGTGCTGATTGTCTCCTGGATGATTCACCCTTGTTACTTTTGTAGTTCGTATTGAAGAACTTATTGAACCTTTTTACCATAAGGGCAATCTCTTCCTGGCCAATGGCTTCTTTGGATTCAGCTCTTTTGGACTCTCCAGCCATAAGTACAGTTGTCTTGGGTACAACTCTCTTCTTGCTCCTTTCTTCTGAGCTAGAATTCATAAACTTTAAGGTCTGAGAACAGCTCATGGTTGGATGTTCTTGTAAGGTCCATTAAATGTCTCAAAGCCATTACCTTTATTTCCCACTCAGCTAGGAGTGACCTCAAAATTTTTATACACATTTCCTTTTGTGTATATTCCTTGCCTAGAGCTGAGAGCTCATTAGTTATCTATGTGAATCTGGTATCCAACAGATCCAGACTTTCACCTGCAATCATTTTAAAATTTTCAAACTTTTATACAACAACAATTAATTAATTTTCTTTAATTTGATCAGATCCTTCACAAATTAAAGTAAGTTTCTCCCATATTTCTTTAGTCGTTCTCAGGATTTCACTTTGTTGAACATGGCTTTATCGAGGGTTTTATACAGAATATCATTGGCAACATTGTCCAAGTTGTATCTCTTTTTATCCTCGTTGGTCCACTCGCATCATGGCTTTTTTACCATGGAAGGTCTTGGTACAGCAGCACGTGCGCCATGTGCAACAGGAGCTGCAACAGCCTCTCCTTCAGTGCATCGCCAGCGCGGCCTCGGGAAGCGGGACCTCGATAGATGTGTTCACCTTCATTATTTGTAGTGGCACATCCTCAATGACGAACCATATTTCATCGTGTAAGGCTGAAAGATGTGCCTGCATGCGTATTTTCAGGTCATTAAAAATCCCAACAGTAAACATAGGAATGCAAGTTAGATTTTCTTCCATGATAATAACTTGTTTTACAAGAAAATCTTTAAAATTGCAAGTGTTGATTCTTTTGAAAAAGAATGAGATAGTTCAGTAACCAGTCACGGAAGACTCAATGAACCAACCGCTCTGATACCACTTGTAGGTCCCAAGGGGTGATAAGTAAAGTCTAGAAGGGGGGAGGGGGTTGAAAAGACTTTACCAACTTTTTGGTTTTAGTCCTTTTTATAAATTTAGAGTAGACTCAAGTCAGCAGGGTCCTTGGTGGACAGCTTAGTTTACTTACACAGCAGAGTTAGCCACTCAACAGACTCGATTGAGTTGTTGATAGTATAACTCAACTGATTTGGTTAACTCTTTAAATAATCAGTAGACTTGGTTTTTAACAGCGGAAGACTTTCACCCTAATTTTGAAATATGTTTTTCAACACTTGTTTTAAGCTTAGTTATTATCAGTTGACTTAGCAAATTAACAACAACAATAATAATAATGTGCAAGAAAGTAAGTATCTGAATGTAAAAGACACAAGCAATTTTATAGTGGTTTGAGGATGGGGTAATTCCTCTAATCCACTCTTCTCCAACCCATAGAGGTAATCCACTAAGTAACGTTGACTTTGTTACAAAAGGATGGCAGTCCGAGA
This sequence comes from Rehmannia glutinosa, assembly GCA_016081115.2. NCBI lineage: Eukaryota > Viridiplantae > Streptophyta > Magnoliopsida > Lamiales > Orobanchaceae > Rehmannia > Rehmannia glutinosa. Next base: position 47,002,921 of record CM071924.1, read on the forward strand.
CAACCTTGATCACACAACTAGCTTCTCCTAGGACTCAGCTTCTTCACAAGACGGATGTCCTGCTACTTCAGCTCCTTCAAACTTTTGGATTTGTTCACATAGCCTTGCAACAAGTTTAAAGCCTCTGGTTTGATCTAGAACCTTACTACACCTCCTTTAACCTTGGAGTGCAGACCCCTTGTTCTTTGAAATAAGTTTTTCCTCTTCAACAAATTGAAGTTGTCTTTCATTAATTGAATGTGTTGGATTAGTTTCCTTCGAGTTTAGGCTTGAGGATATGATTGGAATGCTTGAGAGAGTTTTGTGCTTTGATTGCTTGATTTCTCTTGTGTGTCTCAGATTGCATAAGTGTCTTCTCTCTTAAAAATCCTCAACCTTTTATAGTGGCAGTTCGAAAATGTATCCGTTGAAGAGATAGATGTATTTTCAAACTCCACTTCTAGGTCGGTGGCGTGGTTTGTCTTGTCTTGCATCTTTGAAGTAGACTATACCTTGAATTTAATGCTCTGCAACTTTTCCTTAAACTCTGTAGGTTTTCAGGTACATCTCTTGGCTCCTTGCTTTTTACACTCTTTCAGCAAAACAACTTTAAGGTAGGCAGTCTGGCACATGCCTATTTCCACCAAACACTTGACTTTACTTTGACAACGGTTCTCTTCAGCTTTCTTTCATCCTTTCTGCTGCATAACCCTTTTGACAGTCAACTCCACTAATCTTGCAATAATTTGGTTGTCAGTCAGCTGACTAAGTCAGCTTTTCTGTCACTTGAATGATACTTCTCTGCACTTCACTAGCTTCCATATAAGCTGGGTCTTCTCTTCAATCTTCAGTCGAGTCATGCATTCTTCAACAAGGTTGCTTCTACTGAGCTTACAAAGTCCTATCTATTACAAGTTGATTTACAGTTGAATTGTGGTGCCAACTTCCTAATCTAAGTCTTACATGGTATCATCAAAATTTATTACATAAATTTCCCACAAGCACATAATAGGAAATTGTTTCGCCCATTACTCAAAAGATATGTTATATTTAAATGGGAAGATGAACATCAAGAAGGGATAAAGCAGCTCAATGGAGTTTCTGAAAAGCTTCTGAAACTTTTAATTTCACAAGAGGAGGATGAACTGGTTCTATCTACAGATGTCAATGACTATTGGTGGACAACAGTCCTTACGAAAGCCACACCAAATGGAGAAGTGCCATACAAATATTGCAGTGGTCTATTTACAGATAGTGAAGTAAATTGATGGCATATCAACGAGAAAGAATTCTTTGTAGTCAGAAAGGCTTATAAAAAATGGCCTCTATTTTTATTGGCTAAGTTCACTTTAGAAATTGACAATTCAAATGTCAAGGCTTTTCTGAAAAACAAAATTGAATCAAAACCAGAAAAGGCTAGATTACTTAGATGGCAAGTTGAATGTCAATATTATGACTATGATATGGTCATTATAAAATCTCATGAAAATGTTCTAGCAGATTTCTTGACACGAGATGGAAGGACGCGTTGTTGATGAGGTCCTTAAATAAGTAAGACATCTCAGGGAAAACTTGGAAAGTCTAGAACGAGATTTTGGGAAGTTATGTCTCAATGTAGAAGTCACTAGACGAATCAAACAAGCTGAGTAGAAATTTGTTTTCTTATTTTTAATCGTTAAATACGAGCATGACAGTTCACTCAATGAAAATAATTTTTAGCACTGCAAGGGCCTCTCCTCCAGGCCACATCTCCTACGATAATCACAAATGGGGCTCTAACCCCGAGGTTATGGATTTAAATACTATAATCACAAATGTTGCAGGTGATTCATCCTCCGAGAATGTATAAACTGTAACGAATGTTGAAGCTCCGGTGTCACAACCCCAGTCTTCAAGTCAATCCAGCGCCTCTAGGGAGGGAGAGTTAAATCTTAGGCCATATATTGGCAAATCTAAGGTTCAAACTGACGAGTTGAAGATTTCTCCAATACAGGTTTATCAACGACAATGAGAGAAAATAATTACAAGAAAATGTATTAACCCAGAAAAAACAATGGTTGATATCTCACGCAAATACCCAAGAGTTTGGATGAAACCTGGAAGTCATCCAAATGAAGTACAAGAATGGTATACTTTTGGAGATTTAGCTTTAATATACACTGTGTCACCAGGATTCCCAGAAATTTTAAAGTTACCGAAATGGATTAGGGAAGCAGTTTACGAGACTTCAGCCAATAATCCACATTTGGCTAAAGGAGATATTTTGGAATTATATTTTATCAGTGCAACTCCAGAACTAGCAAAGAAAGGTTTCAACGAAGTTTTTCATTTCATCAAGCTAAGAAGACCAAATGGAAATGCTTTAAAATATATTAAGGCAGCTTAACCGGAAGAAGTACCATTACTGGTAGGATCAATCTCAGAAGATGAAGCTTCTCACGACGAGCATGGGGACTTTGGGTTTGTCTAATTGAAATGGACAAAGTCAAGTATCAATTCAACTTTTTCTAGAATTCAGCAAATGGATCTTTCCTTCTGAATTCAATAACAGGATCAATTACATGATTTGCAAATGAACTTTTCGAGAGAAAGAGGAGAATTCTCTGGGAGAACAAAATTCCGGCCAGTAAAGAAACTTACCGGAAATTCTGTAACATGGCTCATGTGGGTCGATGGATTGATTGGATCTATCAGGCATGTCCCGACTGAAAGAACCCCAGTTTGGGAAAGGATTCCGACCAAACTCGACCGACAAGACCATACAGCTGGAAATGATAAGGCCCAACTCACAAGACTCGTTATCCTTGGGGACCAAACAAACCAACTTTTTAAAGATTCCCCGATAAACCTAACATGGGTTGAGTCACGCGGAAGAAAAAGAAAGGTAGTTGGCAAAGGCAATAATTCAGGATGAAGACATAAGCAGTGACGTCTAATATTTCAACAAGTTTTGGAATCCGCGTTTCAAGTCCGGATTCTATGTGAAAATTTGTATTATCTGAGTGTTTTAGTTTTTAATTTTATGTATTTATGAGTGCAAGCCTCATTAATGAGAGGCTAAATAAGTATTCTCCTCCCAAAAGGAGATTACTGATGTAATAAATATTTCTCCGAGTTCTTAATAAAAGAAGGCTTCTTGCTTCAACATGTATTCATAATATATTATTGATTTATCCCTTTGAAGAATTATCTTATATGCCTAGAGTAAGAAACCAACCAAGGTTGTACTGAGCCGTCGCTGAAGGAGTCGATTAACTTGTAGACCATTTTCTCTGTTGGAGAGGTTGGACGGAGACGTCTATCAAATGGTCTAGGGGTAATAATTTATCGACTGGTGGCTTTGCAAATGATCATCTCACTCGGTGAATTTTAAGGGATATTTTAATTATACGGAATCATGTTGGCCTGATATGATCGTAATGGACTATTTTTATCTAAAAACTCAATTTGTAAACGGAAAAACACTTGGTCGTGAGACCTTTGCAGAAGTAAGCCTTGTTGAGTTTATAGGCTGGAAACCAAACATGATCCTTTAAGGTCTCGGAATAGAGATTGAATCTAAGTAGGTGTAATAGTGCCACGAACAAAACATGTGACAAAAAATGAGGGTTCTTGTGTCTTGTAAAATCCGGAAAACTAATTGGTTATGCAAAACTTTATGGTTAATGAATGGTGCAATAAAATTATAATTATGTAGGGTAAAGGGTAAAGACTTTCATAGTTCAGGGGCATAGTGTAACAAATTAAAGTTTGGAGGTTAAAGTGAAAAAATTGGTAAAATTTGGATGGTTTAGTGTATTTATCTCTATATTATATTAGTTAGTCCCACCCCACACCCCACCACAAAAAGAAATTTGTGGTGCAATTTAGTTGTAGAATTAAACTTGTGGCGGCATTTATTTGTATAAGAAAAAGTTGGAGTATTTCTAAATATTTGTTTTTCTTACTTTGTTTATTTGATTTTAGTGGTCTCACTCTCACCTCAGATAGAGATGTTAAACGGGCTGGGCCTAGTGGTTTTGGGTCAAACGATCTTCAGGTTAAATGAGTTGGTATTAAACATGCCAGCGATATGTGAACCTAACTTTAATCCTAATGGGCTTCAGGCTAAACGGACCCCTATCGGGTTATAAGTCAAAATATTAAAAATTATATATTTAAATCTAATTAAACTATACAACATTTAAGTTCAACATTTTAGGATAAAGCATTCATCATAAAATAAAAAAGGCATAGATAGTTTCTAATTACATTGCATTAACAAAATTATGATCTAAATTTTAAAAATGGAACTATAATAATAATAGCTAACAGTATATACTCGTGTAAAATGAAAAAAATTAATACTTTTTTCTGAAATTACTCATATGGTTATAAGTCAAAATTTTCAAAATTACACATTTAAATGTAAAATTTAAAATTGAGCATATATAACATTTAAGTTTAATATTTAAAGTTGGAAAAAATACAAAAATAGTCCTGTAACTTTATCTAGTTGGCAATTTTGGTCCTTTCTGATTTCTGTTTTGCAAATTTAGTCCTATAACTTTAAAATTATCGCAATTTTGGTCCTCAATTGACCGGAGCTACAAATTCCTGCAACAAAATGTCACGTGATTGGTACATGGCCCGTTATGAGGCTGACTTAGACACGTGTGAGCAAAAATGGTCCTGTAACTTTACCTAGTTGGCAAAATTGGGCTTGTAACTTATTTTAACTCAAAAAAAAGTTTTTATTTTTCTCAATTTGAAATTTATTAAAGTGATTAAATTTATTTTAAAATCTAAAAATTTAAATATAAAACTATAATAATTTGTTTAAAAAATTTAAAACAGTAAAAAAATGAATTTACAATGAAAAATTGTTAAAAAAATAAACATGAAAATTATATACATTTTTTTAAACATTTAAAATTTATTTAAAATATTTTAAAATTCTAAATAAAAAAACTCAAAATTATTTTCAAAAAGTTGTTTTTAAAATTAAACGATGTTTTAAAAATTTGAAATTTTGTTTAAAAAACTAAAAGTTGTGTTAAAAATCTGCCAATTACTTCAAATATTAAAAATGAATTCAATATAAAATAAAAAATCTTGAAATTATTTAAAATATCGAAATTTACCTAAAAAGCTGAAAAATGGATTAAAACTGAAAGCTATTGAAGACTTTTGAAATATCTTACCAAAAAATTTGAATTTTTTTATAAAATCCAAAAAGGGTAAAAACATAGAATGTTTTTTGAAAAAATCTAAAATTAAAGAAAATATTGAAATTTCTTTTTAAAAAATCTAGTATTTGTTTAAAAGTCTTCAAATTATTCCAAAATCAGAATATTAAAATCTGAATATATATAGAAAATTTCTAGAATATTTTTAAAAAAAATCAATTTTTTAAAAACAGTTTTGAGTTTTTTTATTTTATTTTGGAATTTAAAATATTTTAAATAAATGTCAAATTTTTAAAAGATGATTTATAATTTTTCAACAATTTCCATAATTCTTTATAATTTTTGGATTTTCAATATAATTTCAACTTTTTTACTATTAAGTTAAAATAATTTTGATTTATAGTTTTTTTTACTATTATTTTAAAATTATCTCAATTTATAGTTTCGATTTTTTGGTAAAATAAATTTTGGATTTTAAAATAATTTCGATCATTTGGTAAAATATTTCAAAATCTTCAATAGTTTTCAGTTTTAATCCATTTTCAGTTTTTAAACAAATCTCCATATTTTAAATAAAATGATTGTTTTATTTTATATTAAATTTATTTTTAATATTTGAAGTAATGTCAATACAACTTTTAGTTTTTAAACAAAATTTCAAAATTTTAGAGCATCGTTTAATTTTCTAACTTTTTAAAAAAAATTGGATTTTTTATTTAAATTTTAAAATATTTTAAATAAATTCTAATTGTTTAAAAAGTGTATTTAATTTTCATATTTAATTTTTTTACAATTTGTCATTGTATATTCGTTTTTTTTTTACTTTTTTAAGTTTTCTAAACAAATTATTATAGTATTTATATGTTAATTTTTAGATTTTAAAATAAATTTAATCACATGAATAAATTTTAAATTGAGAAAAATAAAAACTCTTTTTTAAGAGTTAAAATAAATTCAAGTTCAAATTTTGCCAATTAGAAAAGCTTTATAAAATAAAAGGACCAATTTTGCCAATTAGGTAAAGTTTCTAACCATGTGCCACTCACGTGACCTTTTGTAGCTCAAAATTGAGGACTTGCGATAATTTTAAAAATTATAGGACAAAATTTGCAAAATACAAATCGGACGTTGCCAACTAGTAAAATTCTAAATTTTTTGCATTTTCCTTTAAAGTTAATCTATTCATTATTTAAAAAATTTTCAAAATTCATGCATAGTTTATAAATTACATTGCATTAACAAAATTGTAACATTTGATTTAACATATCATTTAGAAATATAATTTATATCCTAAATAATCTAATCAAAAATAGTTGATTAAAAATCAAAAAGCTAAATTAATTAATAAATAAAACAAATAAAACAAATTGTTGAGAAACATATATTTTTTCCTAAAGTTAAAGACTTAAAGATGAGGAGATGTAAATTTGAAAATATATTTACTAGTAATAGATAATAGGTAATAAAAGTAGATATATAATATTAGAATTATACTTATTTTTAAAATATTAATGGCGGGCTTTGATTGATTAACCTCTAGCCCTAATCAGCCTGAACTAAGCAGCTCCCGTGTTTAAACAAAAAAATTGTTCGACTCTATCCTTTTTTTCTCAGTTTAAATAATCCGGACCTCCCGGCCGCTAACCCCACCTTATTTTGTTTCTTGTCTTCTTTTATTTTTTCAACTTTTAATTTATTCAAAAAAAAAATTAAATTTATTTTAACACAAAGTCTATAATAGCTTATTTAAATCAATGAAAGAACCTTGCAATTTTATTAGATTTAGAGAATGATCGTAAAAAATTTTGTAACATTGTTTTTGGTTTATCTTTGCATTACATCTCACTAACTTGTATTTTTCAATATTTGGTATAAATATAGTTGATATCTTTGGATTTATTTTTCCCTTTTTTTTAAACAATTTTGTCTAGCTTTATTTATTCACACATTTAATCATATCTATGATAAAACAAAGAATAGTATTCCCATTCTCGTAGCTCAAAAAAAAATTGTCTTTTAAAACAAGCTTTTGTTCTTTCCATCATATATTTCGTCCTACACGAGGATAGAAATAAAAATTTGAAATTTTGTTTGAAATCCATATTGTGATAAAACACATCCATGACCACAACAATTTACTTGAAGCAAAATTAAAGAACTCTCTAATTTTCATATATGCAAAAAAATCTCCTATTTATAAAACAAACAAAGAATCCAACTAAAAAATATCTAGAAAAACTAACCATCTAACGGCTAAGAAAAAAAAACTAACGGAAGAAAAGTAATGAAAAGCAATGTATGAAATGAAGTACTTTTGGAATATGCATATGCTTCCATCCCTCCTTTGGAGCATGGTGGAGGTCTAATGCCCAACTTGGAAACCAATTTAAGGAAGACACCAACACCAATGTTTTTAGTAAAAAATCTAAATTAAAGAAAATATTGAAATTTCTTTTAAAAATCTAGTATTTGTTTAAAAGTCTTCAAATTATTCCAAAATTAGAATATTAAAAATCATTATATAGAAAATTTCTAGAATTTTTTAAAAAAAAATCAATTTTTTAAAAGGGCAGGTTTTGAGTTTTTTATTTTATTTTGGAATTTAAAATATTTTAAATAAATGTCAAATTTTTAAAAGATGATTTATAATTTTTCAACAATTTCCATAATTCTTTATAATTTTTGGATTTTCAATATAATTTCAACTTTTTTACTATTAAGTTAAAATAATTTTGATTTATAGTTTTTTTTACTATTATTTTAAAATTATCTCAATTTATAGTTTCGATTTTTTGGTAAAATAAATTTTGGATTTTAAAATAATTTCGATCATATAAATGGTTTCATCTAGATAACCATGAAGAAATGCATTATTGATGTCCAACTGGTGTAATTCCCATTTTCTAGCAGCTGCAACTGCAACAATCAACCTGACTGTGCCAAAAGCAACTGCAACAATCAACCTGACTGTGACCAGTTTGGCAACTGGAGAAAAACTATCCATATAATCAACACCAAGAACTTGATGATACCCCTTTGCCACCAACCTTGCCTTGTATCTCTCCACAGTTCTATCAGGGTTCATTTTCACCTTGTATACCCACTTGCAACCAATAGCCTTTTTACCCCTAGGGTTTGTCCTGTATGGTTAAGTTCAAGAACCTCCAACTCCTTTCTCATAGCCTCCTCCCAGTGAGGATACCACAGGCCTGAGCATAGGAAGAAGGTTCTTGGATATTTGACACATTTGCCAAGAAAGACACATAGGATGGTGAAAGTTGTGGTGATATATAGAAAGGAAAAGTAGGAATATCATATGGAGAAGAATTAGGACCTGAAGAAGCCATGGCAGCAGGACTTGGAACCAGCTGAGCATCTGTGTTATATGCAACATAGTCGAAAACTTAGCAGGTGGATGAGTGATTATGTGCCCTTTTCTATGAGCAATAGGGATGTGTAGGTCTGAAGAGGATTGAGAGGGAGAACTACTGGGACTGGAAGATGGAACAAAAACAGGCTCAGAAATTGGAATATTAGGTAAGGGTGGAGAATTATCACCAGAAGGGAAAGAAGGAAAATCAGTTTCAATGAAGAATGCCTCTCTAGTAACCAGAAACCTTTTAGTGGCTGGATCATAAAGCTTGTATCCTTTCTTACCCAATTCATACCCCACAAAAATGCACTTGTGTGCCCTTGGATCAAATTTGTGCTTGTGAGGGAGGATATTGGTAGCATAGGCAGTGCAACCAAATGGTTTAAGAAGATTATAGTCGAAGCTACGTGGAAGAGGACTTCATAGGGAGAGCCATTTGAGAACCGAGTTTGGAGATCTGTTTATGAGATAAGTAGCTGTGAGGAGAGAAAAGGGCCAAAAAGCAGTGGGAAGCTTGGACTGAAATAATAAAGATTTAGTTGTGTCTAACAAGTGCATGTGCTTCCTTCCAACTACCCCATTTTGTTGGGGAGTATAGGCACAACTTTTGTGATGGAGAATTTCATGTTTAGCAAAGAGATTTTGTGATTTTAGGCTAGTGAATTCTGTTCCATTGTCAGTTCGAATGACTTTGATTGTCTTTCCAAATTGTGTAATTATCATCTGGATGAATTTTTGAAGAATGGATGGCACTTGGCTTTTATGAGTGAAGAGAAAAGTCTAGGTGGTTCTATTGTGATCATCAACCATAGTGAGAAAATATGGAGTGTTGAAAAACAATGTACCAGAGTGAAATGGTCCCCAAACATCAATATGAACCAAATCAAACACTTTATTAGAAACAGTGGTACTACTTGGAAAAGGAAGTTTGTGTTGTTTAGAAACATGGCAGATATCACACTGTTTGATAATCTTTTCAGTGGACTTATTACAATGAGATTTCAAGAAAGGTAAATGTTCTAGAACACCATAAGATGCATGACCTAATCTATGGTGCCATGTAGTGAGCACATTATTACAAGAGGACAAATGAGAGTTGTAAGAAGGAGGAATAGATCTACTAGTTTGCTGAGTATGTAGTATATAGAGGTTGCCAGCAGTTTGTCCAATTCCTACCACCTGATCAATCTTCAGGTCCTGCACAACACAGTGAGAGGGATAGAAAATACATTTGCAGTGAGAACTTTGGGTGAGCTGAGTGATGGAAAGCAAATTTTATTTGAAAGAAGGCACAAACAAGACATCTTTAAGAACAATGGATGGTGAGATGATTACTTCACCAGTGTGTGTGACTTGTTTGGAAGTACCATCAGGTAAGTAAACAGTAATGGAGGTAGAAACAGGTTGAAGGTTAGAGAACAAGGAAATATTTGTGCACATGTGTCTACTAGCTCCTGTGTCGATTATCCAAGTGCCAGCACCTATGTCAGGTATAACATTCAATGCAAGAGGTTCAGTGGCTTTTATACCTGTGTATCCAGCAAAATGAGCAAATTGTGGTTCACCTTCTCCACTAGTGTTCATCCGGAATGTAGACAAACATTTTGCCATCTCATGTTGAATAATTGGCAATGTCACTTTGCTGCAGTCCTTTAGCTGGTGAAACATCTGCAATCTCTCCTATGTTGTTCACTTCCACAACATTAGCTGCAATTCTATTCCTCTGATCTCTGTTATTTTTAAACCACACAGGAAAGCCTACAATATGGAAGCATTTCTCTGTGGAATGTCCATTCCTATTGCAGTGATGGCAATATAATTTTGCCTTTTCTTCTTTAGACAATCTCTGAAATCCTCTTCCTCTTCCTTGAGACCAATTATTGGTTCCAGCACCTCTTCCTTGTGTCCAACTCCCAGCATTTCCAGATCTGTTACCTCTCACTATGGTGTTGATCATCATTGTTGCACCCTCTAGACCTTCAGGAAATGTTTGTTGTACAGATCTCTGCTTCTCAATACGAAGTATCATAGAATAGGCTTTGTTGACATCAGGTAAAGGATCCTTTATCAATAATTGACTCCTAGCTTGATCAAAACTCTCATTTAGTCCCATGAGGAATTGCAATAGCTTGGTGTTCGTATCATTTTCAACGATCTATTTGTGTGTTGCACAGATACAAGGTGGAGTTGGTGCCAAACTTCCATACTCATCCCATAGCCTCTTCAGCTTCGTGAAATACACCATAACAGAGGAATTATTCTGACTGATGCTACTAATTTCTCGCTGCAATTGATACAATTGCGGTCCATTGCACTGACCGAAGCGCTGAGCCAACTCATCCCATAGAGCTCTGGTTGTATCAACGTATATGAATCCATCCACAATATCCTTCGAAATAGAATTTAGGATCCAACTCGTTACCATAAAATCTACTCGTTTCCATTGCTCGAATTGAGGTGTATCCTCTTTAGGAGCAGCAACTTTTCCATTGGTGAGGCCGAGCTTTGTTTTCGATCCAAGAGCAATCATCATAGAACGCTTCCAATGTAGGTAATTATTTCCATTGAGTTGATTCGTAACAAGGATCAGCCCTGGGTGATCAGATCCATGAAGTTGGAGTGGATCCTCCTCTTTTACTACGACTTGATTAACAATCTCCATGAAGATAAGCTGCAGAATTTGTGATGACTGTAGGCGTGCTCCAGGAAATCGATCGCTCTAGATACCATGAAGAAATCCATACTTCTGCTGATAAAACACATCCATGACCACAACAATTTACTTGAAGCAAAATTGAAGAACTCTCTATATTTTCATATATTGCAAATGGCGGGTACAGGCTCCTATTTATAGAGGGAAACAAATAGCAATCCAGCTATAGTACAACTGGAAATATCTAGAAACGAACTAACCATCTAACGGCTAACAGAAAAAACTAACGGAAGAAAAGTAACAGAAAGCAATGTAACAGTGAAATGAAGTAACGGAATATGCATATGCCAACAGTCTTCTTCATCGTGGAAAGGGCTCGAGAATGGAGATAAACCACATGTTTTAGCTGCGGATGACAACATACTCCACCGAAAACTTATCGAAAGTCTTCTCACCAGCTCTGCATACAAAGGTAACACAAATACATCAATCGGTGACTTTTCTATTCATTGTTTTTCATTCGTTGCTCACCAAATTATAATTTGAGGAGAGAAAAAATAATACTAAAGCCTGCGTTAGCCACAAATGGGAGTAAATCTAATAGTTGTTCTATTCTTTTACTCTTTGTTAGATAAATGATTTTATCATGATTTTGATGATTTTGTTTTTACACCAAAATAATATTTTTAAATGTTGTCCAAATACTCCCGATCGATTTAAAATGTTTTTACTAAATTTTCGGAGTATTTCTTGGAGTTTATTTTCGATAAAAATTGGACAACACTTCTGTCTCGTGTTTAACCGGTCGCCCTATAGAGCAACCTGTATCTGAAAGTTGATTTCCAAAACAGAAACGAGACATTTTGAAAAACCCTGGAGGCCGACCGGTCGACCAAAAGGTCGACCTGTGCCTGAAGAGAATACATAATATTTGTTTCTAAAAATTGAAGCAGGGTGACCGGTCCCTATGGGGAGCGACCGGTTGGACCCTAGGTCTACCAGTCCAACCCCCCTGGACCGGTCCAAGTGTTGATTTTTGTTGTGTAAATTTTTTTCTGTATTTGTGCGTGACCGGTCGCCCTATATGTTTATTAGCAAATTCTAACCGTTGTGCAGCAGACAACTTTTGCTTAAATTGTGGGGTTGATTTCTAACAGCTATAATCTTGATTTTAATTGCATTTGTTTTGTAGAAATCAGTCCCCAAGAGGAGCCTATCCATGATCAATCATCTCCTATAAATAGAGGAAGATTTGAAGCAACACAACAAGAGAGAATATTACAACACAACAAGATACATTCAAGCAAACACTTTTGTTCTTCTATTTCAATATTCTTGTTGTAATAGCCTAAGGTCTTACACTTTCACATCTTGAGGTCTAGGCTTAATTCATGATTACACTTGCACTCAAAATTGTATTGTTCATTATAGAGTTGTAATCTTGAATTTTTGTGGTCATCATTCAATACAAGATATCCTTGTGAGTGTTCTTGTGGTAAGAACACACTTGGGTGATCTAGGTGTTAGGTGCAAGAAGATTGTGGTAATCTTCTTATTGAATAGTGTGGTGCTCTTTGAGGTGTTGAAGAATTTTGTGTTCTTCAAGGTTGAAGATTGTGGTAATCTTCACAAGGTGCCATTGAAGATTGTGGTAATCTTCTAGGGAGATTGTGGTAATCTCCAAGGTGGTGTTGAAGAAGAGTGTGGTGCTCTTCAAGGTGATGTTGTAAGGTGTTGTTGTATTAATTGTGGTAATTAATAAAATTCTTTTTCTTTTTCGAAACCCATCCCGGATATACTGGGGTGGTAGAGCACGTAGTCCCTAGGTGGGGTGAAGCTCTATAAATCGACGTGTGTTATTTACTTCCCGCACTTCTATTCTTGTCTTGGCTTGTTTGTTTCGAAAAAGAGGTAATCGCAAAAATAGAGATAATCTATTCACCCCCCCTCTAGATTATCGTATCCGCTTGGACTTACAAGTGGTATCAAAGCCAAACTCTTTGGCAAGCTCGTTCCACATCGCGAGTAAAGAGGAACGATCATCGGCTACGAATGAAGTCTACCTTACCGACGCCTCCACCAACAAGCCACCATTATTTGACTCTAAAAATTATGCATTTTGGAAAGAAAGAATGGAATGCTATTTACAAAGTTGCGGGTTCGATATTTGGAACACGGTCATCAATGGAGAATCTATTCCGATGAAAGACGGACCACTCACCTCCAAAGTCCTCAAGGAGCTCAATGATGAAGAAAAAGAAATTATCTCCTTAAATGTAAAGTTCTAAATATTTTTCATTGTTCACTTACTTCGTCGGAATACGGTCATATTCGAGGAATTCGATCGGCACATAAAGTATGGAGAAAACTAGAAGCCATCTATGAAGTATATGCAAATGAAAGGAGCTACTCAAAAGCATCTACTTCTCAATTGGATACAACATCAAATCCAACAACATGGGATGAGCCTCTTACAATTTCCGACAATGAAGAAGTCGAAAAATGTCTTATGGGCTTCGAAGAAGAAAACGAGGTACGCTCTAAACCCTCTACTTCTTATGATAATGAATTACAAAATGATTATAGTGATTTGCAAAATGATTTTGATGAGCTTCAAAATGAATTCCAAAGCTTGCTTGTTAAATACAAAAATTTGAAAAATGAATTCCATGTTTTGAAAAATGATAAGGATAATTTATTTTCCTCTTGAATCACTTTCATGTGCTCACACCACCACACTTGATAAGGTTAAAATCCTTGAAAAGGAAAATAGTACTCTTGTTGAGGATATTAATTGCATGAAAAAGGATTTATCTAAATTCAACTTGAGTACCGATAAAATGACCAAAATTATTGATGTTCATAATTGTGAGAATTTGAAACTAGGACTTGATTATAAGCCTAATATTATTAATCATATGAAAAAGAATCAAGTCTCTAAGCATGTTGGTCATTATGCTCCTAGAATTATTACTTGCTTTTATTGCGGTAAAAAGGGTCACACGGCTAATACTTGTCGGGCTAGAAATAGCTCTAATTATTATTGGAGACCTAAAAGTCTCAAAGTTAATCCCAAAGGACCCAAACACTTGAGGGTACCACAAAACAATGTCATATTAGGTACCCGACGGAATTACAATCAAAGAAAATTTATACCGCCAAAAAGATATCAAATGATTGTTTCATTTGATCAAAGGAGAAGACAACATCAAAATGAATTTCCAAGAGAAAGACACTATCAACAATGGGAAGGACACAATCCTTGGAAATGGAGCAATTGGAGAAGCTATCATCAACAAGATGATTTTCAAAGGGGAAGATACCATCAACAATGTGAAAGACACAACCCATGAAAATGGCGTAATTGGTAACCCGTATCTCCCTATTTAAATATGCATTTTATTTTGTTATTATGCATGTTTTTATTTTTGCCTTAATTGTCAAAATGAGTTTTCAAATATTTATTTTTAAATTAAGGTCTTCAATAAATATTTGTGTTTTTTAAAATCTTTTGAAAATGAGACCTTGCATGATGTTTGTAAAAACTCTTGTGCATTTACTTAGACTTATGTGTTTTATTATCTCTTATGGATTTATATAGCATAAGCATACTTGTGACATCTATTATTGCTTTAGCCTACACTTTTACCATTATATTTTGTGCAAGAATTGTTTCAGAATTGTGTAGGATATATACCTTCATAAATGACCATCTATGTCATAATATGTCAAGAGTGACATAAACTATCGAGGTACGCATACCATTGTTATTCATCTCATAGACTCGATATATTTTTGGCATTTGCCTATGTGCTTGATTTTCAAGATATTTCAAAGTATCTCACACAAGTGCCATTAAGAGGATTTTTCATTTCGATAAAGCTTTTTTTATCCGAGATTTGTAAAGGACTATATTTGTTTTGATAAAACATTTGATTTTTATCCTCCTCTCAAAATTATGCATTTGATTGCACATATTCATCTTTGTCAAAACTCTTGTTCAAATACTTCTTTTAAATAAGGTCTCGACTATATGCTCTCGGATTTTCAAATTTCAAAAGAGACCTTATATAGCTTTATATAAGCATATTTCAACTTACATGTTTTTATTGAACTCTTGATGATTTTCTTTAATGCATAGTATGTGTTACTTGTTACAGTGTCTATATTATTCGATATTACTATGCTCTTGTGCAAGATATCTTGTTAAGATTTTGCAGAAATTTTTGGTATAAACTCGATGATCAAGGCAACATTGTTCAAAACAAGGCAAGATATTTTCTAAGTTGATGCAAGGTAAATTTGAGATGAGCATGATGGGGGAGCTCAATTTCTTCCTTGAACTTCAAGATTAAACAATGCCAAGAAAGTGGTTATATTTCACAATCAAAGTATACAAAAGAACCTTTGAAGAAGTTAGGCATTGAAGAATGAAGAAAAATCTCTACTCCTATGGGAACAATATCAAGATGGACAAAAGTTTGAGAAAAGGCATATTGGTTGACAAACAAATTCGAGGTATGTTTATCTACGCTTACCACTCCTTTAGACTCGACATTCTTTATGCCTTATGTCTATATGCTCGACTTCAAAACTATCCTAACGAATCTCATTAAAGTGTCGTTAAAAGAAATTTTCAAATATTTGAAAGACACTTCTTCTTATGGCTTGTTTATCCAAAGTTTTAAAACGTTCATATTTTTCGGGATAACAAGTCTGGTGATAATAATTTCTCATAATACGGTTCGTCATAATCGAACTAAACATATTGAGATTCTATATTTGTTTCAAGGGATTGCGTTTTTTAAACAAAAAATTGAGATGTGTTTAATTCTGTCTCAAGGATAACTCGCGGATATTTGTTTTTAATCGTCAACCGCCGAGTCTTTTACCTCATTTCGAGCTTGTTTAGACATAATGTATATTGAATGAGGTCTATGTTTGCATTTCGTACGTTTTTAAAACTTAGGGGTGAAAAATCGGATTTTTAGGTCAAATTTTGAAAAATGGCAGAACAGAGAACTCCAGTGACCAAATGAAGTGAGGTCGACCGGTCGACCTCACCTCCGACCGGTCGAACAGGTGTTAAATGTTGATAAAATCGATTATGTTCCTGCCTTAGCATATTTCTTGTAGTTTTCACTATTTTCGCACCCCTTTGCAAATTTCACACACAATTCACTCAAAATGATTTCTTTCTTGTAATTATATATTTTTGAGTTTATACTATTGTTATATCATCCATGATACCCGACCTCTCCGATTAATTGGTAAGAATTCTTCTTCTTTATCTCAATTGGGTTGAACCCTTGAGAATGTGCTTCATCTTTGATATATTGTTGGAATTCTTATATTCTTATGTTGGGTATGATGATTGTTGTTGGATGATATTTGTAAAATTGCATTTGGTGATGAAAAATTTGGTTTGGTTATATTTACAAGGGCTATATACATCTTCTTTATTATTTGACGCCCGCCAAGTGTTCGATAAAATGTTTCTATGAAAAATTCATCACCTACATGATTCTCTCGATTTCAAAAGTCTTATATATTTATAGAGATCATGTTTTGTCAATCAAATGAGCTTTTGCAAATCAAATGATCAATTTTTCCTCTTATTTGGATTATAAGCTTCAATGTTCAAATAGCTCGATAAATCGGTTAAATTGCGCACTTTGATATGGATATGTGATGTTTTTATCGTGCTAACATTCTTTTTGATGATTCCAAAGGGGGAGAAATGGGCTATAAGCTCATTAGCTCAAAGAAGCTAAAATAAGCTCACGAAAAGAAGCTATAAGCTATGGCTCTTTATAGTCATAAGTTATGGATCATACTTAGTCTATTTGTTGTATTATGAACTTATTTACATGACTAATGATGTTTTGTTGACAGGGGGAGCTTATAAGCTATTGATACTTAAGCTCAATATGTAAAAGCTAAGCTTTTAGCTTTTGGTTGATTGCTTCTATATTACTCTTGTTGTGCATATTGATAGGGGGAGCTTGTGCAAAATGTTTTTGAAAATCTCTCTCCCATCCTTGTGATTATTATGCGTGGAATATTGTCGCTCTCAACGGATATTTTTTTAAATGGTAAAATTGTTTTGTTTTCAATATCGACTTCCTTAAATTGTTTTGGTTTGTAATCATCAAAAATGGGGAGTTTGTTAGATAAATGGTTTTATCATGATTTTGATGATTTTGTTTTTACACCAAAACAATATTTTTAAATGTTGTCCAAATACTCCCGATCGATTTAAAATGTTTTTACTAATTTTTCGGAGTATTTCTTGGAGTTTATTTTCGATAAAAATTGGACAACACTTCTGTCTCGTGTTCAACCGGTCCCCCTATAGGGCAAACTGTATCTGAAAGTTGATTTCCAAAACAGAAACGAGACGTTTTGAAAAATCCTGGAGGTCGACCAGTCGACCAAAAGATCGGTCGGTGCCTGAAGAGAATACAGAATATCTGTTTCTCAAAATTGAAGCAGGGTGACCGGTCCCTATGGGGGGCGACCGGTCGGACCCTAGGTCGACCGGTCTAACCCCCCTGGACCGGTCCAAGTGTTGATTTTTGCTGTGTAAAATTATTTTATGTATCTGTGCGCGACCGGTCACCCTATATGTTTATCAGCAAATTCTAACCGTTGTGCAGCAAACAACTTTTCCTTAAATTGTGGGGTTGATTTCTAACAGCTATAATCTTGATTTTAATTGCATTTTTTTTGTAGAAATCAGTCCCCAAGAGGAGCCTATCCATGATCAATCATCTCCTATAAATAGAGGAAGATTTGAAGCAACACAAGAAGAGAGAATATTACAACACAGCAAGATACATTCAAGCAAACACTTTTGTTCTTCTATTTCAATATTCTTGTTGTAATAGCCTAAGGTCTTACACTTTCAAATCTTGAGGTCTAGGCTTAATTCTTGATTACACTTGCACTCAAAATTGTATTGTTCATTATAGAGTTGTAACCTTGAATTTTTGTGGTCATCATTCAACACAAGATATCCTTGTGAGTGTACTTGTGGTAAGAACACACTTGGGTGATCTAGGTGTTAGGTGCAAGAAGATTGTGGTAATCTTCTTATTGAAGAGTGTGGTGATCTTTGAGGTGTTGAAGAATTTGGTGTTCTTCAAGGTTGAAGATTGTGGTAATCTTCACAAGGTGCCGTTGAAGATTGTGGTAATCTTCTAGGGAGATTGTGGTAATCTCCAAGGTGGTGTTGAAGAAGAGTGTGGTGCTTTTCAAAGTGATGTTGTAAGGTGTTGTTGTATTAATTGTGGTAATTAATAAAATTCTTTTTCTTTTTCGAAACCCATCCCGGATATACTGGGGTGGTAGAGCACGTAGTCCCTAGGTGGGGTGAAGCTCTATAAATCGACGTGTGTTGTTTACTTCCCGCACTTCTATTCTTGTCTTGGCTTGTTTGTTTCGAAAAAGAGGGCATAATCGCGAAAATGGAGATAATCTATTCACCCCCCTCTAGATTATCGTAGCCGCTTGGACTTACACTCTTTGGGGATAATTTGAAGTTCGGAATTCAAGGAGTTTTCGAATTTTACTTTTTTGAACCAAGTTATTTGGCTAATATATAAGAGTAGACTACAAAAGTCGCTACAAACAATCCTTCATGTTTACCAATTTGTATTTGGCAAATTCTCATATAAGGTCGTCTTACAATCTTTTTTTGTAAGTCAGGTAGCACCCGATGACCTGGCCCGCTATTTTGGCTCCTTTTTTATTTTCATTTTTTTCCGTTGTTTCTGTGTCTCTCTCTCTTCTACAACCTTCTCTGTCGCTCTTCCATAATCTCTCTCTCTCTCTCTCTCTCTCTCTCTCTCTCTCTATATATATATATATATATATATATATATATGCTACTTCAGTGGATGTGGAAACCTTGGTTCCTGGAGAAGCCGATTTCAGTTCTTTCATTAAGCTGTCTGCACTTAATTTCATTGAATCTTCGCATCGAGCCTTATTTCTAAGAGAAGCATAATTACAATTATAAAACTTCTAAAAATATTTATGTTTCCTAGTGCTATGCGAGTGTATATTCCTTCTTTCATATCCATCCAAGTTCTGATCGCGAGCATGTATAAAGATCCATGTAAAGAAAAGTGAAAAATGAAAAAGACTTCTATATCCCCATCCATGTGAATGATTTCTGAGATTCAGTCTCATAAATATAGAGAGAGTGGAGAGATGAAAGCCATGATTTTTCTTGTCTATGCCTTAAGCTCTACTTATGTATTTGGTTTGTTTACCTCTAGTGTAGTGAAATCTGTGGTTGGGTTCCTCAATTTGTAGAACAAATGGTAGATCAATAGGGCGCGGTAGTGTTTTTGTATTATTGGGGTCACATAATAGTATCTCTATATGGTAGTGGCATTTTTGTAATATTATGTGGTGGCAAAGTATCACTTTAGACTTGAAAAATATCACTAATTATTATAAAAAAAATATCACTTTTACTCTGTAATTTTCAAAGGAACAAAACAGATCATTTACTTGCAAAGCTATATACAGCCTTGTTCAAAAGTATCACTTTTTATTAAGAAAAAACTATCACTTTAAATGTAAAGGGTATATATTTTCAAAGTAGCAAAATTATATTAGTTCCCCTTGACATAGAATCACTTTACTCGAAAAGTATTATTTGTTATTAAAAAAAGCATTACTTTGAAAAGTATATGTTTTTAAAGTAACAAACTGATTTTTCACTTGTAATGTTATATACAGTCTTGTTCAAAAGTATAATTTTTTCTTAAAACAATATCACTTCTTAAGAAAGTATCACTTTTACTCTAAAAATATATGTTAATTTTCAATGTAACAAAATTACATTAGTAGTTCCCCTAACATAGTATCCCTTAAGAATCGAAAGTTACTATTTTCTATTTAAAAAGTATCACTTTTACTTTGAAAAGTATACGTTCTCGAAAGTAGCAAAATTGATTATTTACTTGCAAATTTATATACATGTGGTCAAAAGTATCACTTTTTATTAAAAAAGTATCATTTTACTCTAAAAAGTACATGTATTCAAAGTAACAAAATTACATTAGTAGCTCCCTAACATAGTATTACTTTAAACTTGAAAAGTATCACTTTTATTCTGAAAAGTATATGTTTTCAAAATAACAAAACTAATAATAATAGTTTCCCTGAAAAGTATTAGTTTTTCAAAAGTACTAGTATTTTCTTGAAAAGTACTGATTACATTCAAGTTCTGCAATGTTATTCAATCAACCACCTTGCCCTCTAGTCATCGTCACCATTCCACCGACAATCTCACCGAAACATAACAACCAAAATCTCCAACCAACCAAGAAAAATCACTCTATTTCCACTCAAATCCAACATCAAAAAGTGTCAACCATTATGCTTGGTTTTAAAATTTTGTGCAGGCAATATTCAAAATATTATATGTTATTTTCTCATATTAGCATATCCTTTTTAAGTAATCCATCACCCCCGAAAAATGAGAAAAAAGATAATCATCTATCCGTCCCACTCAGGGGCGGACCCAGGATTTGGAACCGAGGGGGGCCAACTAGGGATTGCTCGGATTGGTAGACTCGGATATCCACACCAACAAAAAACAAATCATAACCATGTCTAAGCCAACAAAGAAAAATTGATATAAGCCAACAAAGAAAAAGAAATATCGATATTTATTTGTTTGACTTTTATTAGTGCATTTTCTTTCATTGTCTTTTTTTATATATTTTAGCTCCAAACTCTTTCATCGTATCTAAGTTAATAAGTTACAAATTTAAATGCATTAATCTTTTAATATATATTATTACAAAGTACAAATTTATAATTATATTATCATTTACACATTTATAATACAAAACACAAGGTTTATTTATATTATACTTTTATATAATTATATAATAGGTCGGTCAAATTTTGGCCCGGCGCCCGAGGCAGCGGCCTCATTGGCCTCAATGGAGGATCGGGCCTGCTAATAGGATTGGTAAGGGTAATTTTTGTTGGGGTTGGGATATTTAATTTATGAATAATAGGTGTAATTTCTTAATATGATTTGAGATGTACGGGTAATATTAATATTATAGGATTCTGGTAGAAATATATCATAGCGCCAACATTTAATAAATAAATTATCAAACACATATGACCATAAAATTTACTTATATAATAATAGAATATATATATAGATAGATAGTTAAAAAAAAAAAGTTTAGGGGGGCCAAAAAATAATTAATGTGACTATATATAAAAAAAACTTGTAAATCAAAACCCCATCTAGCCAAATCTAGCTATAAAAGACTGATTTTGTCAAAAAGAAAAAAAAAAGCTAAAACATTGATAAATGTAACAGGAAATGTGGTTGGCATACATGCAATTCATATATGAAGCAGAGAGAGAGATGGAGATGGGAATAGGGGTGGAGAGGGGGGGGGAGAGACGAGAATAGGGTGAAGAGGAAAGAGATATTGCTGCGTTTTTTTTTTAAAAAAAACACAGATCTAGATATTGGATCTTGATCTTGGGCTCCGTCTAACGGCTCTTACAAAAGTCCTGCTCTTTGCATTTGATGGAGAACCTTCACGTAAAGACGTCAAACATTTGGTTCTTTCTTCCAACTCTTAATTTATACTTATTATCTAACTAGTTAGGTGTACGTGCGTTGCACGTAATTCAAATATTCTTTTTATTTAATTAAATTAAATCTTATAAATGGAATAATTTTTATTAAATTATTTTTTATATATGGTAAATGTCACTCTTGTAGTTTGATCCTAAAATAAAATTTAAAAAATCAAAATTGAACTTCTTAATAGGTGAAATACGGTTAGAACATTTTGAACATGAAACACGATACTTACATGATATTATCATTGAACAAAATGCAATGAATATTAAAAAACTAAAGAGTAATTAAAAAAAAATATTCCACTAACTCATTTTGAATCAATTCAACTCTTGTTTTACTTTTTTAAGTGTCTCATTCTTCTTCATGGTTTTATTTTGCAACTTTTTAATGCATTCTTAGCTCATGCATGATTGATTGACGTACGGATGACTTCCTCTTTTTCTCCATCTCCAAAATGTGTTTTATCTTTCGACTAAGCAATAACATTAAGTTTTCCATTCACCAACCGTGCCTTTGCCTTTTTGTTAAGAGTGATGAACAAGTGAATTTTTTTCGTATGTTCTCATTTCCAAACACCTATTTTCAATTTTGTACTACTCAAAATCGAAAATATTTTTGTTTCAATTGTTTTTACTATTTTAAATTAATATTCAAAGCTACTTTTCTTACATATTTCCCTACCTTGTCATTCAATCACATCTGTCAAATTTACATCACTCTCTCTCACTTTTCACCAAAAATTAGTCGTTAGGTCAAACCCTAACTTACAATAAAATTATTCAAATGCATAAAACTATTATTTTATTTGTATGATGTGTTTTTGTGTAAAAACATTTTAGAAAAATATTCAACCAAATATCAATTTATTTCTTACCCTATATTTATTTTCAAAATTGTACATTCAACTAAACATATGTTCATTTCTCACGCGAAAACTAACACTTACTCTCAAAGAAAGTGATGGAAATGAAAATTCTCAATTGAAGTGTGGTCATATGAGCCCTTAGCCCCATATAATATTCTCACTCGCTTGTTGTTCCTTAGTAAATTAAATATTCATATGTAAGAAATGAAATTAAAATATACTAATCAATACAATTGGAAATGGTCAATAAATTAAAATTAAAAGAAAAGTCGCATGTTTATATTAGATAAATTATTAAACCACAATCCATTTTCATTCTAATGCAAACTATATATTAATGAAAAAGAAAAAATAAAAATATGAAGAAAGATAAGTAATGTATAATATAATATTATTACATATTCAATCAATGTTGAATATTCATTTATTGGAGATCTGATACATATAGTCATTGCCTACTCAAACATAAATGAAAGCGTTTTGTACCACATTCAGTTGTAGTCTATATTTAAAATTCATGAATGATTAGTATTTGATGGATTGATAAAATATTTAACTACTTTAAATATTATTAATACCTTGGTGTCTTTTCAAAATCTTCATTATTAGATTTATTGCTAGTGACATTTTCTTTAGGTATGCTTTGTTTTCTACTTTATCAATGATTTTTTTGAAATAACATTACATATCCTGTAAATAGAAATTAGTTAATATACTACACAAGTTAATTATAGATTGTGAGTATACGTATAACATTGTTGATATGATTGTTAAATTTTCAACATTGTTTCAATATATAATTTACTTTTACTAAGTATAGATCGAAATGAATTATTAACTAATTGTGTATATAACTCAATCCAAGAAAAGTTAAAAACAATATAAAACTATATAGGTTTTTATGTTTAGTTTACAATCAAATTTTCTCTTGTTTGGTTTTGATGGTTGGAGATGCCTTTTTTATTACTTTTAATATTTCTGTTTGCATTAGATGCATTATAAATAACTAATCATGTAATTTACATGCTAAAATTTGATAACCCAAGTTTTTGCATTAATAAAAAAATTGAATCTAAATCATGTTAAATAGTATATCCGTTATTACAAAAAAGTAAAAAAAAAAAAACATAGATAAAGATTAATGAATAATGCTTGGATAACAAAATAATTTTTACAAAATTTTAGTAGTAACTTATGTTTCACTAATCTTTTTTTTTAATAAGCTGGGAGTAGTGGTTGGAGAATTTCAAATAAACTGAAAGATACAGGGTTCGAACCCTGGTTAACACCCTTATAAAAGGTTAGTGATACCACTTGAGCTACAAGCTAGTGGTATTATGTTTCACTAATCTGAAAACTAATTATTTTTTATTTAAAATACATATTTTTCTCTGTAATTCTCAATGGTCTCAAACCTCCATCTTCACGTATCTAGAAAAATGTCATTTAATTATCTCACAATTTAGGAAGGGTGATAGATGATAAATTGATTATTTTATGGGATATTTGCAACCAAAAGTGAATTTAGAAAATATATTTTGTCCTCAACTTTAAAATGCTATAATTATCTCATATGAAGTCTTTTATATATGCTTATAGCATACTGTTGGAAAGCTCTCGATGTCTAGTTGAATATTATTTAAAAGTTCAAAATATTCTAAGAATTACAATTTAATGAAAGCATATAAGAAGAATGTGGAATACAAATAGACACTAATCATATTATCAAAAAACTAAAAACAAAATCAATATAGAAAACTACTTAATTGTCTTAAAACTAACTTTATTATAAGGATATTTTTGGCAAATCAGTTTTTCCAAGAAACCTTCAAACACATTCACACTTTTATAATAAATAAATAAATATAAATATAAATAAATAAATAATAAATATAAATATAAATATAAATATAGAAGATATAGATTACAAGTCTTTTCATGCGGAATTCTAGATTCAGTTTGGCTTGGGCAAACCCAAGTCAATGACATGCCAAGTGAATTATACTCTTGCACGCTCCACGAAGAGTGACCAATTACAAAATAAGTGTTATTACATTTATTATGCCATGAATTAAAATGTAGCGAAACCCGATTTTGATCAGAATTTTTTGAGTTCCCAT
The DNA here is from genome assembly GCA_016081115.2 of Rehmannia glutinosa. Lineage (NCBI taxonomy): Eukaryota > Viridiplantae > Streptophyta > Magnoliopsida > Lamiales > Orobanchaceae > Rehmannia > Rehmannia glutinosa. Next base: position 47,027,718 of record CM071924.1, read on the forward strand.
AATGGGACCATCTTTTATTTTCGATATTAAAAGTAGGATTTGATTGGGTATATCATTCTCTTCTATAAGCTTTTGACAGACATCTTGCTGAATTAAGATTTTAAGCCAACTCAGGCCAGACTCAGTTTGGGATTTGAATAGTTTAGCAAATTTAACTAGTGTTCTAAAAAGCGCTAGGCGCTAGTCGGGCAGTAGACTGGAGCCTACCGCCTAGGCGGAGCCTGGGCGGGGTTAGACGGGACATGAGCGGAGTTAGGCGGGGCCTAATCGAAAGAATAATCAAGACGGATAAGGAGGGCCTAGCGCCTAGACGGGGACTAATTGGAGCTAGACGAGAATTTTTAGAACAATGAATTTAACGCAATCACATAATCCATGAGTTACACAAGGCCTAAACTCACCAAAATTTGAACCCAAATTTAGGTTTATGACCCCATTAAGAATCATTCGCATTGATCCATCCTCTATTTGATCCCAATATGAACTAGCATTACAGACTAGGTGTTTGATTAGTATTCGAGATTTCTCCAATTCTCTACTATATGAATCATGTTTGTTTCACACCATCTCCCCCCGGTACAATTTCTTCTCCAAACAAAATGAGACCTAGAAATCTAGTATAAAAATATCATTATATTTTTCAATTGTATATTATTATAAACATTTACATATATAAATTAATTCGAAAAATACAACACGTAATATTTAAAACACAGTAGAGACTAACCAACAAATTAAACACAATTTGAACATTCGTTTCACTCCAAATTCATTTCCCAATACCTACACTTCCCCCCATCAGTCCCAAATGCTAACCAAATATTACATAGACTCACTGCTCCAAAGAAGAAACAAAACTAATGAGCTTAAAATGGAAACACAGAGAACTAGGACACAACAGTTTGTTTGCCCACAAAAGGTCATTTTAATTCACCTGACATTTTAGGGAAATGTATTATGCTCCATCCCTAAAACTAAAACTTTCGGAAGTCCTAGGCATCTAACAGATAAAATAAAAGGTGAAGATAAAAAGGGAAAGAAGAAACAAAAATACAAAATCGGTGTTTTCCTAGAAAGGGCATAGAGCATTGGAGTTTCTGGGCTTGGGGGATGGGCAGACACAATCAACATAGTAAGCAATAATTCTTCATTTATATCAAGCTCCTATTAAAAGGGCCACATTATACTACCATAGTTACAGGAAGTGCATTGAGTATTAGGGCTCATTTCATTTGTATGTGCATGTATTTTATGTCTCGTATCATACATGTATAATTAACTTGGATTGAAGTAGTGTGGGAAAGATCTTAAACCTTTTAATAACTTCACCTTTTGTGCAGGCCTCGAAACAACTTAATACTAACTACTGCATGCCAGGAATGACAGGTTATGCCAGGAAGGCAAAACATGTTGCAGTTATTGTGCTTATAATTTGCTGATAGTATACCATCTCTTATAATGTCTCATCAATCATATGTGATAGGTGTTGGGAAGGGGGAGCTCAAGAATTCATGCTTAAAACCTCTAAACCAATCAGATGTCAAGAAATTGAGATGTCATGTGAAGAAATTCATCCAACCATGCAATGAGTGGCTTTGAATATAAAACATACAGCATGTTCGAGAGCAAACATGCAGGAGAATAGAGAGTGCAAAAAGAACCCAGAAATTTTCCGAATCATGTCAAACTTGATGCAGTTTTATAGCATGTTCAAGAGCAAACATGCAGGAGAATAGAAAGTGCAAAAAGAACCCAGAAATTTTCCGAATCATGTCAAACTTGCTGCAACATATTATGGTTAAACTATTTGGGCAGGCTACACTCTTCCTGGACGTTTCATGCAGATCAAGTTGAGTCCTACCCGGGTTCCTAGCTTTAGGACTGTTGTTTGGTTGTATCCTGAGTCTCCTTGGGTCAAGCTGAACACAAATGGTTCTTTTTATCGTGACACTCAACTTGCTGGTGGAGGAGTCTAATACGGGATCATCATGGGGAGTTAGTGTTTTCCACATGCCCCTTCAGGCTTCTTCGAGCTTTGATGCTGAGGTACAAGCACTACTGATTCGCTTGCAGATCGCTATACAGATTTCTACACATGTATGGATTGAGTTAGATGCAGCTGCCATGGTTACATTGATTCACTCGGGCCTTCCGAGCTCTTGGCAGATTCAACATCCTCTCATGCGGATTCGACAGTTAGCTTATCCAATTCCGGATTTCCTACATTCTACGAGAGGGTAACCAGCCGGCAGATTTTCCTGCTGGGTGTGGCCTGATTACCCCCACTCGACAGATTTTTCACCCTACTACTGCTCCTAGCCATCTCCTAGCTCTTGTCCGGATGGATCGGTTGGGTTATTCGTCCTTTAGATTTCGCAAGACTTAATCTATGTCCTTTAGAATTCGCAAGACTTAATCTATGTATTAGTTGTTTTTCGGATTGTTTAGGCCTACCTTTTGTTGTTTTGAGGCTTGATTGGGCTAAAAGGCGTAGGTCTTTAGCTTGATTTAGTCAGTTGGTTAGAGTGTTGGTGTGACGAGCTAAAGGTCTTTCCAACCTTTATTTGGTTGTGGCCTTTAGACTAACATTCGATGTAATTTGACTTTTCTTGATGTATGGATGAGGTTTCGGGAAGAAAAAAGAAAATATATACTTATCCTTGTTTTCATTCTCCAATAAACATTTCCAACCCTAAGATCAAGGCAAGAACCATTTTGATGGGCAATTGAACTCTGTTGAATAAGCAGTCTAATGGGAAACAAGAAGGAATATAATAAACTTATAAAGGGATCTAATAGGAGAATTTGAAGAATAAGCTTATTAATATTGTTTCCTTGGTTAGTTTATTTCCTTAATTAGGTGTTCTTTGATATGTGGAGCCTATGTATAAAAGGCTTCAAGTTTTCATTGAAATAACTTTGATGAATTAATGTTAGAAATTCTCTAGATCAATTATTAATTTAGTTAGATAAATCTTATGTGGTTTATTTATAGTTGTCAAACACAAAATCCTGGCATCATTAGCTGGAAAATGAGCTTTAAAATTATTTGGTCCAGTACTTACAAGTTTCTATCCTTAGTCAACTAATCTTAAGCTCCACATTAGCATAAAGTATCAACAGATGCACCATTCATTAAAAGAAAGTTCATGTTACTAAAAACTGTTTTATGCAACTAAATGTATATCTGAAAGAGCACGTGAGAAATATCTACCTTGACATCCAGTTTGCCGGGGAAGTCAAATTCGAGAGTGCTTATACCTGAAAAGAATGCCGATCTTGTCAATTCAATATATCTTGCCGGTAGTTTTACCTACTAAGAAGGACTAGCATGACATGGAAAACAACGTAACTACTATGGGTTTTTATCATGCTTTGTTTCTCATGATTTCTTGGTTGCATCACCCCTCACTGTACCAGAAAAAAATTATTACATTGATTACTTCATAAAAGTCAATTCTTAGAACCACAATCTAATAAAAATAACCTGCTGTGGAAGAGCATGATTCTTCACTGTTAAGAACTCACAGTAAAACAGAACGCAAATCAGTTCAAAGTAAAAGAAAAGATATGAGATGAAGAACAAATTGGCGAATGTGAAACCTCAGCCGACTCAAGCTCTCTCTATTGTCTTCTCTTACAAAGCGATTAACAGCATCTTCAACATCATTATCAATTCCAACAGAAGAATACCTGCGCCATCATACAGAACAAGACATTGAGTGGATCAAATATAACCATAAAAGTGGTCTACAAAAGTTCACTTACCACCTTGTATTTGAAATTATATCAGAAAGGTCCTCTGTGATCTGATGCTTTGTACAAGGAACTGGTGTCTCTGATCAAATGACAACAAAATTTATCTGACTTCATAGATATTAAATAAAGAAAAGTAGCAAAGCTGAAGCAGCAGTAAATGTAGTCCAGAATCTAGATTCCTTGACAAAGAGTTTCCTCAGTGTTATATGTACACTTTCCTGGTTACTCCTTAACAAAAATGCAAAATGATATATGGGGCATATACTTTTCATAGACAATGCATGTGAGGTGTAAATTGTTGTAGAATAACAGACTTACAAAGTAACAAAACTTATAATAAAGAAATTGAAAATTCTATGGAAACCAGTTTACCCTCCTTTATACCTATTTGATTACTGCAGGAAGGGGCAAAGTAAAACTTTAGATGAAAATAGTGAACAGCATTTCTGTTATTATCCCATACGATATGCATAACTTCGATTTCTCCTCTTTTCACTCTATATTCATTTTCTCCCAGCAAATCTTTCGGGTGATTGATTACTGAAGATAGAATAGAAATAATAGAAGACACCATAAACTTATAGGATTACCGCTCTGGCTTATTGCCTCGTCATAACGAAATAAATTATAAACTATTTTTGGGTTCTGCAAAGAAGATATAATGCAAGCAACACCGAATAGCTCCTGTTCATGAATTCAGATGCAAAATGTTTCAAGAAAAATAAAAACATTCTGCAAAAACAGGAATTACCTCTTATATCAAAAATTTCAGTTCTTTTGGTGCTGGACCTGTAAAGTCATAAGATCCTGTCTATTAAGAGACAGTCTTACGAAGAAGATGGAAAAAATTAATTGCAGTAGAAGACCTTTTCTTCTGTAGATTCCAGCCTTCAAAATTGAAGTCCTGCTTCCAGAGGTCTTTGTTATGGAAATAATCATCATAAGCACTTCTTTTATCTGCCCAGTTCTCGCAAAATGTTTCATGCTCTCCCAGGTCATCAGTACTGTCGTCTAAGAAGCTAGGATCTACGGAATGAAAAAGAATAAAGAGCCAGTCATACCACTTAATCATATTGGAGCCAAAGCATATAGAAATCTGCAGGGCCAATGGAGAACTAAGTTAAATACATGCCATCTTAACCCTGCATAGTAGGAAAACTTAGGAACTTGGTTTTTGATCTTCTTATTGTTAGTTATAGCTTGAAAATAAAGAATAACACAACAGGGAAAAACTTCAGTACACTCAAACAAGAAAAATAGATGACATATCAAATAAAGCCATAATCTTCAAGAAGGTTTCAATAAAACAATAAGAAAACGCCACTCAACAATCAATTTTTGGCCTATAAAGGAGCTAATAAAATTGATATCACCTATCTATTGCAACTGCCAACTAGGATAGGAATCATATTAACAGGGATGATAAATATTCACATCCAGCATTAGTATATGATTCTACTTAGTATCTACAGTTCCCCTGAGCTTCCCGAAGAGCATGCTCGTAAAGTATGAGATACATGAACTTAACGAAAGGTGCTTTCTGAATCAGCATAGATAAGACTGTAAAGAGAAGGATTGATAATTAGTTTTCATGTTATTGACCTAGACAACTCTGGCTGAAATTGAACATGTCTAGTTAGATTTCGATATGATCCTCAACCAGAATTTTGGGGAAGGAGGAGCCGCTTTCAGCTGAAGTCATTCCAGAAGTCCAGGAAGCTCAAGTCAAACGAAAAAATGATATCACTGTGAAAAACCTTGTTAGTAACCCCTAAACCCAAGACTCTGATTAACTGTACAAGAAGTTTTCCATCAACAAATAGTCTCAAAGACAATACTCCAGAAAATATAGCAGCACATCTTAATTAGTGTTAATATGATTTTCCTTTGATGTACATGACAACTTTATAGATTTATCTTAAGTTCTTCCTAGACCCTCAATGCCCAACCCAAGCGCAACCAACAGACAATTATGTTTAAAATCTTCATCAGTTTCCAGCCAAAATCAAGTAATGAGTAACTACTTCCTGAATACAACATTTTATTGGGTTGGATGAGAGTAGAATTTCAGCCTTGCTTGAATCTTTCAATATGGTTATTTAAACCACCCAATGCGTATTTAATCATTTTAATATTTTGATAAGCTACTTAGTGAACTAAAGAAAATTAAAACGATAACTGATGATGAAGATTGCACATAAGAACCTACCCTTCCAAATGTTTCTGCCACTACCTCGAATATTGCAGATGACTTCATCATTGTCAAAAGCACCTGGAAAGTTACTACCATCCCAATTGAATGGAGAGGAATTTCTGAAACTTAAGAACTTCAGGTTTGGATCATCGATGATATTCATCATGTCCTTTGAGCAGAAAGTTTGTTCTATTGAACTGTAAAATGGTGAAAAATCAGCATCCTGCATCATAACATCCTGCAGTTTGTCCGTTTGATGTATGAGTTTAGGAATACGTCAATAGCGTCCAGATATATGGGGCAAAGTTAAACTTGGAAAAATTATCATCTCAAATTAAGGATAATCAGTAAAAGATTTAAAAGGAATTAGTTATCCATCTATTCAAGAATTTTTTATGCTCCTGACAGATAATGAGACAGGAATAATTGGTAATAAATCAAATGGTTTGGGTATTTAATTTATATTGATTGCCATCTAAACTTTCTACAGCAATAAATTTCTCCATGTTTCTCCTCCATTTGTTTAATATCAGTACTGAGTGGAAAATGTTAAGTCCTAAATTAGTATCATGGCAACTATTCCATCAAAGGATCAAATTAATAGTCAACTGCTACGTAACCAGGAAAGTTGTCAAACTTGATTGATCTATACCAATTGCTGAAGGTAGAGAATAATTTGCCAATCATTAAGTCCTCTATATAACTTTTCAAAAAAAAAAAAAAGAAAAAAAAGTCCTCTACATAAGGCCTCAAACTAAGACATGAGGAAGACAAATCTATCAATTAACTAGATGGCAGACTAAAGAATAGTAGTATTAGAAGTTAATGAAAATTTATGGACAAGCTAATAGTTTAGAATAAATGATAGAACCCTGATGTTATTCTAGTAAGGTATGGGTCAAACTCAAGGTCAACCGCATAAAGCTTATGTAACTGACAAGAGACACTACAAATGCTCTTACCATTTGGGGCCCCAGGTCATGAAAACCATAATCCGTGTGTTTGGATGTGATAGATTGTCTCCTTGCTTTTTTTGGTGAAGAGAAACCATTTGGAATGGATCTGTAATTATGTAAAAGCAGAAGGCACCGATCAAATGGAGTCTAATACTCCTTATGGAATCATACATGAACATGATAATGTAAAGCACCACCAATGTCAGCATGTTAACTTCATGATTTCCCTAAAAAGATGAGTCCGTGCCTCTGAAAGGACTGCTGATTACGACAAATGACTACCACTTATTTCCTGCAATAATGCATTCACATGGAAGACACTATCTGGAAGTATACCATGATACGCAAGAATTGAAAAGGTTTGAGGGTGCAAAAGAAACAAGCAGGCAGGTATCTAAATGGAATGGAGTTTCCAAATTTCCAATTCTATGTACATTTATAAGCTGAAAGTATCAAATGCATATTTTAGAGTCTATTATCAAGTTATATGTGCTAAGACCAATATATTATATATATTCTTGTCGAAGAATGATACGGTGAATATAGGATTTGATATGATTTGAGCAGATTATGGGAGTGTTACAGTTTTCATATTCAAATAGGATATGCACTCATTTTTCATTTAATTGTAATTTACTAGAACAACACCCGTGCGTTACACGGGATTTGTCCAAAATTAGAAGAGTATCATACAAATAGTTCATTTCAGATTATGAAAAACTTCTTTGTAAACTACATTATTTGTTCAATTTCCAAGAATTTTCAAACCCCTTCTGCTCATAACTCTAGATATGGCCATATAAAGTTCACCGCGAGATTTTGATAAAATCCTTTATATTTGGGATTATAACTTATCTTTTATAAATTAGAGTTGAGATTGTGGGAAATTCCTTTATTTTGATATTTATATTTATTTTTTAGAGTTGAGATTTGAATCCCGTAGTAGCAAAAAATCAGAAACTAAAAGGTGCATATAAACCAAATATATTTTTGAAAGATAGTATTTTTAAATGTATGTCAAATCCCAATTTCTATTGGTTGTTAGATTCCTTGATGCTTTCTCGAATTTGTTGAGAAAATTAAAAATAATTTGATATGATCATGTAGTATAATCACTATCCGGCCTCGTATTGATAATTGAATAAACTGATTTATTTTAATTTTAATTGTTGGGATAGGTTCATTTATACTTATGATGAGCTTATTTAATTTGATTATAATTTGGATTGAATTACTTATTTAATTGTGAATATAATTGGTTAGTGGGTCAAACCTGAATTTAATAAGAGTAATTTGAAATATACGTTGGAGTTAGCATAAATCAAAAATTAAAAGGTGCATATAAACCAAATATATTTTTGAAAGATAATAGTTTTAAATGATAGCATAGATAAATCCTTGATATTTAGATTATTTCTTATCTCTTAAAGTTGTTATTATCTTTTAAATATGTAATCTTTTAAATTCAAAAATTCAAAAATATATTATCAATTCACCTTTAATTTGTAGATAGCAATGCTACATGGAAAATTATAAAGTAGACATGTAGAATTTGGAGAATTAGGAGTTGACACATGTCAAAATTAATGATGTGATGACATGTGTCAACTTTATTTTCTTTTTTTGTATATAGGGTTAATAGTTTAATTAAAGGGATAAGTCAAACCTTCCTACAATAGATTGATCAGAACTATATATATTTTGTATACTCCATTTGATTGAAATATATTTCGAATAGAGAATTTCTCTAAATTATCTAACAGAGTTCCAGCCTCAACGAAAAAATTGTGTCAAAAGATGTGGAAAATTATTAAATAGATAAGATTTCCTGCACATTTCATTATAGAAATAGAAGCTGACTTTATTTGATTTTATTTTAGTTTCCTAATAAAAAGGGAATATGTCCTTTGATTGATTGTCAATTATTGTAAATTATAAATTCCTGATTTTCAGGAATTATTTCCAGATTTTCTGGGATTATTTCCTTTTGTTGTATAGTGACCAACCTATAAAAGGAAAGGGTTGCAGTTGTTTTCTGATTTATGATTTCCATTGAAAAGTTAATAAACAAACATTTCATTTTTATGAATAGTTGGAAAATGGAAATAGGCACTTGGAAACATTTCAGATCGATGTATTTCAGATCACCCATACTCGTACAACGTGTCAAGTTGCACATATACTAAAGGCCTCGCCAACAAAAACTTTCAAAAACTTGAGTTGCAAGCTTGCTGTGAAATATTCAACCTTGGCAGGGAGTTCGAAAAATATTTGTATTATTTGTTTCTTATTGTATAGGACTTAATTTTAAAAACTAGTTAAATTCTTATGTTACTCTATTTTCGAGTCTTATCAAAATTGGGTTCCTGATTCCCCGATTTAATTCCCTATTTCTGTTATTTTGTTTGTCTATTTGGGGGATTCTTGTTACTAATAAATTCTTTGAAATCATCGTAATCTCATTTAATTTAAGTAAAGGGGAAAAAAGGAATGTTTCATATCATTTTCTTCCACAATGTCCTGAGAAGCGGACGACTACATGGCCAAAGTCTGTACATGACTGATTCGAAATTCATGCACTGTGTATTACCGCTTATATAAAAATGTCCACAGAATTTACCTGCCATGTATTTTTGGTGAGTGAAGTGGAGTTTCTGCTTCCACTTTCCCTAAACCTGAAATGCAAAAGCAATCAACTTCAAAGCAAAAAAGTATTAAGGTCCTGTGAAATTTACAAGTGCCAAATTTCTATACAATTTTGAGAGGGATCATATCAAAGCAAAAAAATCCTATAATCAATTGACTTTCCTAATATGCATGAATAAGAATACTTGGATTATTTATTAATTCAACATAACAAAACCTTCAATTGAAAATGCAACATGAGCTTCCTGGGCATGCACTGAATTTTCTTCTGCATTAGTATTTGGTCCACCATCACCAAGCAAATCGATGACTGATATCTCTGCTGAAATGGAACAAGAAAGAAAAATAAAAATCTGATTTCAGATGATCAACATTGCTCCAAACAAGGTAGCAGTTAACTATGGAGGTAAAAAAAATGCCAGTCTAAGAATGATTCATTAGCATGGTTACAGCATAAAAGCTATAAGGAACAGAGAATAAACCAAACCAATAAATATTGATACTCACGAAGCGTCGTGGACAACTTGAAAGGATCAAGTTTGTTGCCATTTCCAACTAAATCTTCATTGTGATCAGGTAAATGAACTGAAACCCTGTAAAGCTAGTGATGTTAAAGTCCTCCCGAATCAGATAAAATCTCCTTAAAAGAGCAACAATACATCTTGTGAAGGGACAATGGAATGCAGCACACAGCACTGCATGTATACGACTTCCACCAATCTTTTATAGAAACTTTGATCGAAGTCGTATATGTGCAGTTTCTATAAAAAAAAATAATGGAAGTAATCCCTTTGTACTCCTTTCATAGAATTAGAAATTAAAATAATTGAAAGAAATCAATTAAGTACTCCAAAGGCTCTATATTTCACATTGAACCAAGCTTACTTATTTGAATATTCAGCCCCTGTCCCGTAGCTTGATGGAGTTCCTGAAACAAACAGAGAATGGTGCCTAGCCTCTTGTCAACATACAATAGCTACCATCTCAAGCAGCAAATGAATGGCCTAGTTAAGAAAATAAATAAATAAATAAATAAACAAATAATGGATTAAAAACAGAAGCATACTTTCTTCTTTTGTTTCAGTTTGATCCGCAGGGATGTCTTCATTGTTGGGAATAGCGAGAGAAGGCTGTGCATATTGATGATTCAAAGTAATATCATCGTCCTCTGAGTTATCCCTTGCTTTTGGAGAAGGAAAAGGAAAATTAATTAAAATGAAATAGATAATAATATAATGGATATTGAAATTTAAAGCTCACTAGTATTTCTTAGGACCAAAGTTTCTAAATGTATGCATGTTGAAATTAAAAAGAACAAGTCCACATAGTTTCAACTTAGTACATACTCTAAACATAGAGGTCTCTAATATTACTTTAATATATACATATTAGATGAAATAAAGAGTACAATTCAACTTAAATTAACATGAATTAGTTGACAATGAAATATGGAATTCGAAAATCAATAACTCAATATTGAAAACTAAAACATCAAAATGCCCAACTCACACCCCGAACACCCCGATGTAGGTTCTTTAACCTCGTTCTCTCTTCTTTTTTTTTTTGACCAAAACCTCGTTCTCTCTTCTACTTAATCAAGAATAAGCACAAAATGTCAGACGACAAATGAGGTTAGCAATTAAGAAACCGTTGAACAACAAATACATCATCGATATAAGTACTCAAAGCACATACACAGTCGTAAACGAAGAATAAATGGGGAAGTATCATTTAAGTACTCATGTAGTCAAGTAACTAATGATACCAGAATTTGTTCTGGTATGTAAAATATGTTTAAGCTGGCGATGTTGCAAACAATGACAATAACTGCAATTGCTGACTAGAAAGAAGTTGTCCTTGAAAGATTAGCAAAAATAGATTTAAAATTGAATTTGTTTGGTATGGGAGGGAATAATGAGGATTGGTATCACTAGTTAAATTGCTAGCATGGATATAAATATATTTCTAACTTAAATAAATCTTAAATGGATTGCTAAGAACATGGTCAAGGGTGATCTTCAGTTTCATCATGCTTAAAATACTGTGTGAGAGGACCAGCATGTAAAAGTGAACAAAACCTATGTATGTTTATCCAAAATAATATTATGGGATAATTTCAAATTTATTACCTAAACTATACATCGTTTTCACTTTTGGTCCCCACATTCAGGTCATATCAATTTGGGTACCCCATGTTTATCGTTTAATCTTATTTGCTACATTTCATCAAACATCCGTCAATTTCGGTACCCCGTGTTTTACTTTTTCATCATCAATTTTGGTACCCATATTTTACTTTTCATTCACTTATGACACAGAATGTGGCGAAAGTGATTAAAAAGTAAAACACGGGGTACCAAAATGATATGCTCTAAAAGTGGGTTACCAAAAGTGGAAAAGTTGGCATAATTTTAGGTACTAAAATTAGAATTATCACTAATATTATGTACCAAGGTTTCAGTTCGTGATTACGTGATGAAAAACGATGTGCATCCCAGGCAACCCTCATTCACTTCGTAAAATAAGAATTTCCAAGAAATTTCTGGCTGTTTTGAAGCTCAAAGTTGGGGAAATTACCCGTGATGCAACTGGTCTTGCATTCCTGAGCTATAGTTGATACATTTATTAGACTAAGAATATCAAGCGATCTATTATTTTCACTGCACATGCGTCTTCCATCAGCATAGCTCTCTAAACCAGCTGTCTGTTGTTGCTGCTGTCGTTTCCTTTGCTCAAAATATTGCTTTTGCCTATATTCATTTAAACTCTTGGCAACTAAAGTTAACTCCAACTCAAATGGAAAATGGCAAGAACTCACGAAAAGATCAGAGTGAAGAAAGTTTGAGTAAAATCACCAATGGATAAAGTCAGAATATGTTTTGTACCTCTTATGAGTTGACTTTCTTGACTGCAATTATTCCATCCCAGCGTAATTAAATACCAGAATGTACAACACATAAAAGACAAAATGCTTATTACATTCAAATAAAAGCAAATTAAGAAAGTGAAACAATTCAAGTAACAAAAACCACATCAATTTTGATCACATAACTCAAGAAACCCAAACAACAAAGAATAGACAGACATCTTTCTAAACCTACAATTCCCTAAAAGTAAGATGGACTTCAAAATACAAAACAAAAATGAGAATTTACTATAAACAGGACCATGATAGGAGAACTTCGTTTAACCGTAGTATGTTAGTGGCTCATCAAAGTCCACATGACACAACTGGGGCCTCATACAAGATGGACTCACTTCAACGAGAACAAGACTTTGGATATCATGAGTTCACACAGTTAAAACAATGAAGAGAGTATAACAGTTTGTTTAAATAGAGTAGAGCAAGAAAAAAGCATAGTAGATTTAAGCCCCGTTCGAGCACACAGATTTGCTTCCCATTGCTTGGACCTAAATCTTTAGGAGCACTTGAAACAGGAAAAAAATAGGCCCAGAAATAGTAACCCATCAACCGGGCCACCGTGTAGGTCAATTTGTATAATCTAGGCATATTTGTAATGATAAAAATCCTGATCTAACAGTCAGTTTGTTGTCATACATTTACCAATCTGACTTCTTAGACAGTAGTAACTCAAAATATCGCTTTCCAGAGCTTTTTCACTTAATTAGTCAACGACTTATGAAGTTCATGAAAAGTAATATCAATCGAATATCAAATAAGAAACAATATCAACAAATTACATCACCACCAAATATAGACGAACATTTCTGAAAAATGAATGGTCAATAACATCATATTTATGAACAGGTGGACGTTCTCTGATCACATAGTAGTAACGTAAGATGGAAACAAGTTAGCACATAAACATACTGTTGTCACTTTTCTTCTCGATCCTCCCATCCATTGTAACATTTTGCAACATGCAATACCTTTCCCAGTCTCAACTAAAGAAAAAACAAGAGAAAGCATTAAAAACAGATAGTGATAGGCAAAACCAAAAAATAAATAAATTCAAAGAAATCTGAAAAATCCATTTAAAATTAATCTTCCTTTTTGGTAGCAAAGTAAAACACAGCAGAGACATCTATAGCAACAAAACTGGACAAGTTATAAGGAGTGCTAGTTAGTCAAAAGTATTTGCAAAATCAAGATATGGTTGCTAGTAAAAAATTTCAAAAATGCACTATCCACGCACTCCCATGTTTTCAGTCATCAATCATATCCAGTCCTCATTTCACTGAATAAACATCATATCAATCATCAAAATTACACTTTCATCTCACATAGACACTATTCGCTCACCCTCATTTTATAATCATCAATCACATCAAATCATCATTTCACTTCAAAACATCGCATCAACTATCATCATTACGTGTTGATCCCACATTCTATCACATTCTCAATGAATATATTCATTCTTCTTTTTTCAAATAATTTTTTGTCACTATGTTATAAGCCAGGAAAAAAACAATCCGAGCTGAAAAGTCAAGCAATCTCTCTAAGTTATTCGCGCTGTTTTACTTCGTTTATCAATCTACTTGAAACCAAAAAAAAAGATAAATAAATAAATTAAAAAAAAACTACTTTAAAACAACAATTTTTATTTTTATTAACAATAGACGAAAAGTGAACCAAAAACCCAAATACATCTCATGATTTGCACGTAGATGTGATCACAGAAACTTTTAACCAAGTCAATGGGAAAACCGACCATTTCATAATCGACTTACGTAGACAAAACTGCAACAAAGAAAACGAACGATAGGCGTGCTCGAAATTGTCTCAAGCTGGACGCAGAATCAGAAAAAAGTCAATATGTTGATACACCGAAAAATCAACGAACACCTACCAGTAAAATTCTCAATTAATCGATAAAAAGAGAAAATATGGAACCGCTAGCCAAGTGTGACAGTGTAGACAAAGGTAAACAGAAACGCAAAAACTGGCGAAATCGGTACCTTTAATAGCTAATCACTTGAAAATGACGACAGAGTTGCAGACCATTGGCGGAGGAATTAGCCGTTGTGTGATCTGCAGCAGGCGTTGATTGGGGTCACTCTATGCGCAGGCAACAGTAGAAATAGCGGGAATGCTGAAGTTTCAAGGACGTGGCTGGAAATATTTTTCAATTCTGTATCTAAATAATGAATGAAAATAATTATCTACTAATCGTGTTTGGACACTCAATTAATCAATTAATTATTCATTCAACTTTCCTTGTGCTTGCTTGAAAGTTGAAATTATGGTAAACAAACAAGAACGCCAATTGGGCTTCACCCCTCAAAAAATGGGCTTATGACAAAAATACCCACCTTTTTTAAGTCAATGTCAGCTTTTTACGCTTCCCTATACAATTTTACCTAAATTTACGCTTTCCGGTGCAAATTTACCTAAATTTACGCTCCCCGCTCTTTTTTTACACAACAATACGCTCCAGCAAAAATTTCCGGAAAATTTTACGCTTTGTTTCAACATTGTTTCAAACATGTTTCTAATATGTTTCAAACATGTTTCTGTGTTTCAACATTGTTTCTAACATGTTTCTTTTAATAAAAATAGATAAAAAAAAATTGTATTTAAACATCGAAAACTTCATTGAAACAACAAAGAAATATCGAACAACATTAAAAAGGGTATGGAAACAACCCAGAAACAACGTAAAAAATATTTAAAACACAACATGAATAAAAAGAACTTAAAAATAGGTAAATATTATATTTACACATTGAATACTACATGAAAACAAAAAAATAATTATTAGAACAACATTAAAAATATTATAAAACAACACCGAAACAATAGAAACAATGTACAAAATAATATATGAATAAAAAACAGCATAAAAAATAGGTTACAGTTATTTTGAAACATCGAAACAACAAAGAAACAACATAGAAATAATAATGAAACAAATTTAAACAACCTCGAAACAACTTATATAACATATAAAACAATGCAGGAAACAAAAAAAAACGAAAAAAAATAAAAATAATCAAAAAATAGCAAGGAACTTAAAAAAAAAAAAAATTAGGTACAAAAGTAAAAAAATAGGCACAAGAGTAATAGGAGCGTATTGTTTGGTAATTGTACAAAAAACAGCGTATTCTGTGTAATTTCCCCCAAAAAATTTGGCAATAAAAAGATATTTTATAGTGGTAGGATTAACTTATGTAATATCATTTTGTTCAAAATAAAAAAAATTATAAAAAAATATTTTTTTCATTGGGGGTGCTATAAAATTGATAGAAGTATTATAAAATTAATTTTTTTTATGAAAATAACGAAGATTCAATATGATTTTGAATTTTTGACACTTCAAATTATAACAATTTCGGGCAAGGTTAAAAACTTCAAAAATGTGCAAGCTATAATAGATACCATGCAATAGGTGTAGGAGCCTTCGAGTTTCGGGCTTGAGCCTACACTTGTTGTTGTTGATTTTCTTTAGAGCATCTATAATGCTTGGTATATATTGTGGGCTTTTTATGCAAAAACTTGGTTCATTTAAACACATTCCGTTGTGAGATCTAGGTTGATGATGACATGGCCAAAAGTTGTTGATATATCAACCACTTTATAAGTTAAAAAAATGAATATAATTAGTAATTGTGTGTGATAGGGGGGTCCATGGAAAAGTAGTGGTAGATGATTATGGATTGTGGAGAATGGTTAACAAAATGTGTTGGGTTTCTACTTTTGATGTGGCACTGATGTGTCACATGCATGGGGTTTTTGTTTGGTTGAGCATAGGAGATGCCCTTAGAGAAATCATAATGGACTAGGACTTGAAATAGGTTCATTGGCCAAACTTCAATACATTAGACACAGTATTGATTGTAGTGTTTGTTCAAAGTGGATTAGCATTGATGTTAATAGTCATGCGCTCTGATCTTAATTCTCATAAGAGTCAATTAAGAGTCAGCTCAAACTCATAGTCATGTCTCTTAGCAACTCTCATTAAGTAGTGTTAAATGAGTCACACATTACATATTATTTCTAGTTCTTGAACCTTATTCATGCAATTTCCAATCACAAAGAATGTGTTACTTTCGAAGGTGCTCCCTTGTAGGCATAAGTTCATCCCCTTAATTATTCAAATACACCCTTATTAGCTAGACCATTGGTCAAATTGTCTCTCATTTTTTTCATACTACACAAAATTAAGAGATATCACTTTTCTCTTCAATAAAGACTTTGCACTTTTATATCTTACTTGTAAACATCTACTCGTTTTTATATTAGAACATGTCTAATTTACAAGATCAATCACACTCTTACAATCTAATGTTAAGAAATAGTGAGCAATGATTTATATAATAATGGAATATTGTTCGTGATTTTCTTAACCGAAAGCGTACGATGTTAAGTTTTACTATAGATTATGAATAAGGTTGTTGTCTCCATAGGGACCGATAACTATAATACCTTAATTCTATCTAGATGATCGAATAATGATGAGGATGATTAACACTACGAATAATCTTAAAATTAAACTAATAACTCGTTCCGACAATTTATCTAACACTTGGTGGATATGAATTCTAGATGTTTGATTCACCTAGTTTTCCCCTATGTTATCAATCCAGTTCCTTAATCACAAATTGTAAATCTATAAGCCCGATATTCCTATAGTGATCACTCCCTCTCTCGAGTGTCGAGTGATTCTAGGTTTCAATCCGGATTTGGATATCTCTATAAAAATCATAAACTAAACCCTAACATGCTCAATGAATATTCTTTTAATGGCTTCAAAAGTTTGATAAACTTCTCATTCTATGAAACCCTAAGCTATGCTATTCTATGACTGTATATTCAATTACCTCTCTCAAGTGTGAAACCAAATACCCCAAACAATCTAAATTATTGATCAGATAATTCAGACGCAAGCAATCCAAATAACATAGATAGATTGAATAACATGTGAATCACTAACTAGAATATCAAAATATAGGTTCAAACATCAGTTACATCAGTCCTCTAGAAAAATAGGTTTAACTCATAATGGATGTACAAAAACCCGTAGGAAAGTAATTATACATCTGAATAGATCAACAAAGATAATAAAAATTAAATTCAAAAGATAAAAGAAGAATCATCTTTGTTTACAGAAGATAGATGCCTTCGATTGTTGTCCCAAACTCTTTCTATGTGCCTCTTGGCGTCTGTAGTACTCGAAAATATGCCCAACCCCCTTTTCACTCGTAACTTCTCCTATTTATATCCCCAATCCATATAAAAACCTGTTTAAGACCTTTCCTTGTTCAGCACGCACAGCGGCGCTGCATCGTCAACCGACGCGCACTACAACGCCAACCAGGAAAATTCCCCGGATTTCAGACCCCCACGTTGTAGCGCGAGGTGTGGTGGCACTGCAACGTCACTTCTTCTTCAGGTGCAATTAGCGATTTTTCTCTTTCAAATGCGATTTCTTCCCATCAAATGCAATTTTTATTTATTTTTCCTGCTCTTGGCTACCATCACATGTACCGACTCGCTAACGACACCTAACGTCAAAATGAACTTAAACTACTCTAATTTACCCAAAAAAACACGCAATATCTTAGTCTAGAACACCTGATTTGTTGGTATAAATCCAACTCAACAAATACCCTCAAACTTAGAATATTGTTTATCCTCAAGTAATTAACTGACTCTTGAAAAACGAAAGACATAACTTGAACAAACACATTAACTAGTAACCCTTACAGACCGACTGCAAAACTTCACGATCAAGTTAATTCGCCTTATACATTGTTTCACTATCAAACAAGCATGTACATTTCAAAATATATCATGTGATCTCGCATGTGCATATAGTTGATCTTTCAACTCCATTTTCATTATCCAGATGGATTCGCACAATCAAGTATCTTCTAAACGATCCACTTTTAGAGTATAGGAGTGAAATATTTCCTAGACTCCATAGACTTGCCTTTCATACTAATCTCCACTAATGTAGATAGATGTAACACAAGGATCAATAGGACATTCAAGGCTTGTATTGAGGGCTTGGGGTTAGGTAGAAAGATTAAGTATCTTAGATCACCCAAACACACAATTATAAAGACTTGTCGATCAAATATCAATGCTCAACTATCAATTTCCGACATTCCCCTTTCTATAAGCTTTATGAGTGTTTTATTCGTTTTTTTTTCGAAACCTCCAAACTTAATCTTTTTCATAACTCTATACATGGAGTTTTAACATCCTCGATTCCCAGGCAACTTCACAAATTCCTCACAAATTCCTGGCATTCACCCTTTCTATCATACCCATCCCCGACTTCCAAGATGTCCTTCTAGGAATTGTGTATATGAGTGAGGGATGTCTCAGATCTTATTCATATAAGTCTCGGGTATTGTATGAGATGCCAAAGAAAAGGGTTTAAAAAAACTCAAAAAGGGACACTAGGGGTAATATAGAAACATAAAGGTAGGCATTTATAAGCTCTAGCTGTTCAACGATGAATTAAATCACTTCCCTAATGTTACTTCATCTAGGATTTCGCCTCAACTAATATCCAGATAAGTTCTAGAGTCCGGTGGGATCATTCAATTAACAATTAATCACACAAATCATCTCCAAACAAATCAACAAATTTATTCAAATGGATGGTGCGTAAGTAAGGAAAGGAGATCACAACTCAAGCACATGCTTTTTGATAGCTCAACTCACATTCAACAAATTCACTTAGGCATGTAGTTTTACAATCATACAAACCACAAGACTAGATAGGTTTTTTTTGTTAGACATTCGACTCATTTGCTACGCACAACATAATACTAACCTAACATAAAACCACTCCCTCCAAACTTAAAACAAACATTGTCCCCAATGGAGAGGTGGTGGAAAAACTTTCCTGATAGCCGAGGAGCTAAGACTCCTCATCTGAATCACGTGGGGGAAGGTAAAAAACATACCCTGGTGGTGGTGGTGGTGGAAATGGGGATTGTGGGTACATCTAGACATATATCTATACGAGGACTCGGCTGTGTGCGTTCTCGTACTCTTCGTGTTTGGCCCGATGGCATTGCTTCACCTGAAAGGAAATGGCCAAGCGGTGATGGTTCCTGCGCAACTCCCATATCTCCGCATATAAATTAATCATAGGCTCTCCATGGGGGCCGAAAGAATGAGACTGTGCGGCCATAGAATTTGATGGTGCGTATGCACTGTGTGTCGTGGCGGGAGCATCGGGCTCGGCTGCTGGAGGGATCTAGTCAGGATCAATGATGTAGCGCACAACTATGGGGTTAGCCTGGCCACCGACCAACTCAGTATAAGAGGTTATGATGGCAGAATCAATCGGCCCCTTGGGGCGCTCTAAGGGCTCGTCAATGCTCCAGCTGGTTTTTCTTTCTTAATAAGACCACAGATCAAAGCCGGCATAATGAATCCCCTAGTGGTGCAGTGGTGAATGGCATGGAGGATCGACTCATATATGATCATAGCCAGGTCAAACTGGATATTGCGAATGATAGCATAAAGAAGATAAGCCCGACTTTTTGTGACATTGCTAATGTGCTTTGCCGGCTATAGGTTGTGGCAAATGAAGTAGGACCATGCGCGGCCATACCAACTGAGTATGATGTGTGAAAAGGTAAGGGCCCCGCCAACGGCCTTGGTAGGTAGCCATTAAGTTCCCGATCGACAGAGGCCTTAATAATCATATCCAGATCAGGTGGCTGGAGATGAATTCCATGTATGACGTGTGATCTACCTGAGGAAATGTGTAATATTACAAGATTTCTTCGGGATTATACGGGATTTCTTGGCCACGAACATGGATGTCAGTGGACACAATGATTGGGAAGTGCACATTCACGTAGAACTCCCAAACTATAGTAGGTGGATATGGTTAGGTTGAGTGGCTAACTTCTGCCAATGCTACTGTCGGATCATACGTGCGGGACGACTGTCATTTTGGATGGGCTGCAGCCCCGCTCGGCGGTGATACTACGCATACACAACTTCTTGTAAAAGAGTTGTTGCGCTTCTAAGCATTCGAAACGGTGGAAATCAAATTCACCTGAGCTCGTGGCCTTTTCCTTGCCTTTACCCGTACCCTTGCTCGACTTAGACTTCATTGTAGTAACCTAGCAAGAGAACCAACAAGACAACACATGGAAACAAGTAATCCGGTTATGAGCAAGAAAGTCGCATTCAAATCGAGTAAAAATACACCAATGTCACATAATTACGGTCAACACATTGAGTTCAAGCATGGAGACTCAATATGACATGCAAAACTGTGAGACTCTTCATTGGAGCATTTTATCAAATACCTTATTGACATAAAGATAGGGGAATGGTGCAGATGCATTGGATATATCAATTAAGCCCAAAATTACAACACTAATCTTCATACTAGCACAAGAATGCGATCAAGTAAACTATACCCAACAACTAGTGGTCACACAATTTGACGTTCAAAGTAGCACAATGGAGCCAAAGGGGGAAACCATGGGGAAGGGTTTTGAGTGAAACCAACTTACCAAGTGTAGTGTGGTGGAGGTAACGAATGTGGGCAATGCATGTGGTGGCCCCCGAATGTAGTATCAAGTGAGTTTGTGGAAGGTGTTAGTGTATGGAGTGGGGGAGGGGACAAAATAGATGGGGGAACTTGTGGGATTGTTTTAAAAACTAATGGGTGTTCGGGAGTTTATTTTAAAAAATTCAGGATGGAGCTGCAGTGCCATGTTGTGGGCGCCGCAACACTGAGGTTCAAAATTCCCTGGCTCGATTTGGGGGGTCGCGCTGCAACACCCATCTTGGGCGTTGCAGTGCCAGCAGCAGGTTTGCCCAATTTTCCTTAGCTTGCAGCTGAGGCTCTGGTGGACGGGGGCATGCCACTTTCACCCGGGTTGGCATCAAGATCCCATTTTGAGCATGAAATGAGGGGTAGGGGTAAGGTGTAGTACGACTAGTCCTAATAAAACATAATTAACCATGTTTACCTATTAACAACGAAAGCAAATAAACCACGAAAGCAAACAACTAAGAAATCAGTGAAAAGTGCTTGGGTTGCCTCCCAAGAAGTGCTAAGTTTACAATCTTCAGCCAATCTTTATCAGACCTCAAGAATCTGCATCTCCAAGTGGGAAATTAAGGATCTTCTGGGCTTCATCTCTAAAATAGTGTTTCAATCTCTGCCCATTAACTTGAAACGTGTTTCCATCCTAGCCCCGCAAGTCTATAGAACCAAACGGAGATACACACTCGATAGTAAACAGTTTAGACCATCTAGAATTTAGTTCGCCCGGGAATAATTTCAGCCATAAGTTGAATAGTAATACTTGCTATCCAGGGAGAAATTCACGCCTTAGAATCATTTTGTCATGCCACTTCTTGGTTTGTCCTTTTATATCTTGCCATTCTCATATGCTTCATTTGGGAATTCCTCCATCTCATCTAGCTGAATGAGTCGCTTCTCACCGGCCGCCTTCAAGTCAAATTTTAGCTTCTTTACGGCCCACTAAACACAATGATCCAACTCCACCGGTAAATGGCATACTTTTTGAAACACCAATCGATATGGGGACATATAAATATATGTTTTGAAGGCCGTTCGATATGATCATAGTGCATCATCAAGTTTATGAGCCTAGTCCTTGCGATTGCAACTCATGGTCTTCTCAAGAATTTGCTTCACTTCTCAATTTGAAATTTCAGCTTGACCGTTAGATTGTGGGTGATAAGCTAGAGCAACCTTGTTGCTTACACCAATCTTAGAAATAAGGTTAATAAGCAGTTTATTACAAAAATGAGTACCTTCATCACTAACAATAGCCATAGAAGTACCAAAACGAGTGAATATATGCTTGTATAAAAACTTTAACACTACCTTGGCATCATTAGATGGTGTAGCGATTGCCTCCACCCATTTGGAGACATAGTCAACTGCAAGTAGGATATAGGCTTGTCCGAACAAAGAGGGAAATGGACCCATAAAGTCCATTCCCTAAACATCAAACAATTCTAATTCCATCATATTAGTGAGAGGCATCTCATGGCATCAAGAGATATTGCCAACCCAATGGCATCAATCACAAGTTTGCACAAAAGTATAACAATCTTTGAATAGATATGGACAGTAGAATCCAGATTGCATTACCTTGGCAATAGTGTGGGTCGGCCCAAAGTGGCCGCCATATGGGGCATAATGGCACTTCATCTCGAGGCATACAACGGCTAATGACAGAATCCGCACACCTCTTGAATAAAAGTGGATCATCCTATAGATATGACTTAACGTCGTGTACGGATTTCTTCTTTTGGTGAGAGGTCAAATCCGGAGATAAAACTCCACCGACCAGATAGTTCACAAAATTAGCATACCATAGGAGGTGAGCCTCAACAACCAAAATACGCTCATCTGGGAAGGGCTCTTGGATAGGAGCTTCAATTAATTCATCTAGTTGTTCCCATCTTGACAAGTGGTCAGCTACCACATTTTTCACTATCTTTCTTATCCCGGATCTCAATATCGAACTCTTGGGGAAGAAGAATCAACCGTATCAATATGGGTTTTGTGCCCTTCTTCGCAAAAATGTACCAAATTGCTGCATGAACGGCATACACAATGACTTTGGTACCCACCAGATAAGCTCGAAACTTGTCGAAGGCAAAAACCACTACTAGTATCTCCTTTTTTGTGGTCGTGTAATTCTATTGAGCATCATCCAGCGTCCGACCTGCATAGTAAATGGCATTGAAAATTTTATCTCTTATTTTGTCCCAAAATAGCCCCTATCGCATAATCACTAGAATCACACATGAGCTCAAAGGGTTGTACCCAATCCAACACTACCATTATAGGAACATAAATGAGTGACTCTTGATATGCTCAAAAGCCTGCATACAAAGATCATCAAAGCAAAAACGCACATCTTTCTCTAAAATATTACATAGGGGCTTGACTATTTTTGAAAAATCTTGAATGAACCTCCGGTAAAAATATGCATGCCCTAAAAAACTTCTCATCCCCTTTATATTCGATGGTCGTTGTAGTTTTTCAACGGCCACTATTTTCGCTCTATCCACCTCTAACCCCGTAGCGGACACCCGGTGACCTAGTATAATGCCCCATTTCACCATGAAATAACATTTCTCCCAATTCAGAACTAATAGTATCTTCGCATCGTTGTAAGACTAGAGATAGATTATGGAGACACTGATCGAAAGAATTCCCAAATACAAAAAATCATCCATGAAAACTTCCATAATCTCCTCTACCATGCCGTGAAATATGGACATTATACACCTCTGAAATGTGGCCAGTGCCCTACACAGCCCAAAGGCATTCTGCGGAATGCGAAAGTGCTATAAAGACATGTGAATGTAGTATTCTCTTTGTCCTCCGTAGCAATGGCAATCTGATTATAACCCGAATAACCGTCAAGGAAGCAGTAATACTCCTATGCGGCTAACCTATCTAACATCTGATCAATAAAGGGTAAGGGGAAATGGTCTTTACGAGTGACTTTGTTTAGTTTCCTATAGTCAATGCACACTCGCCATCCAGTCATAGTTCGTGTAGAAAACAATTCATTATTGGAACTTTTGACCGCCTTTGTACCCTTTTTTGGAACTACTTGGACTGGATTAACCCATGAGCTATCAGATATGGCATAAATGATGACGACTTTAAGCCATTTAAGAGTTTCAGCCCTAACCACCTCCTTCATTGCAAGATTAAGCCGTCTTGGGTGCTCAATGGAGGGCTTGTAAGAGTCCTTCATGAGATTTTGTGCATCACGATGGAGGGATTGATGCCCTTCAAATCGGCTATGGACCAATCCAATAAAGACTTATGCCTTCTCAAAATATGCAGTAATTTGTCCAATTCCAAACAAGATAGAGAGGCTAGGACTATTACTGGATGTGTATTACTTTTCCCATGTACAGGAAGTTCCTTCAATTCCGGTGTAACTTTCGGGATTTCGTCAATAATTGCGTCTCCTAAGCTCTCCTTCAATCCCTTGCTCATGTCAACCTGTGTGGCATCAAGAGAAAACACGTAATCAAGTAAGTCAATATCATTAAAGATGTAATCCATACCTTGCACCAGGGATTGGATGAGAGATCTTTCTAAAGAGTCGCAAGTAGCATTGGCAACTTCCACGTGGGCACACTGCTCTACAAATCTATCACATGACATGCGTGGTGTTCCTCTTGAAACTTCATAGCATGATAGACGTTGAACACCATTTCTTCCTCATTAACCTACAGAGTCAGTTCTCCATGTTGAACATCAATCAAGGCACGACCAGTCGCTAAAAATGGTCTCCCCAATATTATTGGAACCTCACGATCCTCCTCCATATCAAGTACCACGAAGTCTGCCAGAAATATGAATTTGTCCACCTTCACCAAAATATCTAATTTGATTACCCATCGCGGATATGTAAGTGATCTGTCCGCCAGTTGTAAGGTGATAGTGGATGGTTTCACCTCGCGTAGACCTAATTTCTTGAAAATAGACAGAGGCATAAATATTGATGCTAGCACCAAGATCACAAAGAGCTTTATTGAAAATAGAATCACCAATGGTACAAGGGATAGTGAAACTCCCTGGATCTTTCAATTTCTGTGGTAGCTTCCTTTGTAAGATGGAACTGCAATCCTCTGTGAGCTTCATATCTCAAACTCCCCTAACTTTCTCTTCTTTGACATCACATCCTTCATAAATTTGGCATAGCTAGGCATTTGCTCGAGTGCATCAGCAAATGGGATGTTGATGTGTATATTTTTACAAATTTCCAAGAACTTGGAAAACTGAGAATCAATCGTCTTTTTCTGAAATCTTTGTGGGAATCAAAGTGAATTATGCACTTTAACTGTAGAATTAAGAGTAGAGGAAGATTTAGGCTTTTTAGCCCTCGTCTACTCATTGTTCAGCTGGTCTTCTTCTTGTTTTGACTCCTCCTCAATATGTAACCAGAATCGGAAGGCTTCTCAGAAGTGGAATGAGAGGGATGCTTAGGAACTTCATATTCATCCATTTCTAAACCGTATGGCTTTACAGTGCTCTAATAGTCATGCGCTCTGATCTTAATTCTCGTAAGAGTCAATTAAGAGATCTCAAACTCATAGTCACGACTCTTAGCAACTCTCATTAAGTAGTGTTAAATGAGTCACACATTACATAACATTTCCAATTCAAAAACCTTTTTCATGCAACTTCCAATCACAAAGAATGTGTTACTTTCAAAGGTGCTCTCTTGTAGGCATAAGTTCATCCCTTTGATGATTCAAATACACCCTTATTAGGTAGACCAATGGTCAAATTATCTATCATTTTGTTTTCATACTAACTTCACAAAATTAAGAGATAACACTTTTCTCTTTAATAAAGACTTTGCACTTTTATATCTTACTTGTAAACGTCTACTCATTTTCATATTAGAATGTATCTAATTCACAAGATCAATCGCAGTCTTACAATCTAATGTTAAGAAATAGTGAGTAATGATTAATATAACAATGGAATATTGTTCGTGATTTTCTAACCGCAAGCGCACAATGTTAAGTTTTAGTAGAGATTGTCAATAAGGTTGTCATCTCCACATGGACTGATATCAAATTAATGCTAAGTACAATAATTATAGTATCTTAATTCTATCTAGATGATCAAATAATGATGAGGATGATTAACACTACGAATAATCGTAAAATTAAACTAATAATTCGTTCAGAAAATTTATCGAACACTTGGTGGATATGAATTCTAGAGGTTTGATTCACCTAGTTTTCCTTTATGTTTTCAATCCAGTTCATTAATCACAAATTACCAATCTACAAGCCCGATATTCCTACAGTGATCACTCTCTCTCTCTCTCTCTCGAGTACCAAGTGATTCTAGGTTTCATCCTGATTTCGATATCTCTATAAAAACCATAAATTAAACCCTAAAATGCTCAATGAATATTCTTTTAATGGATTCGAAATGTTCATAACTTCTCAGTTCTACGAAACCCTAAGCTATATTATTCTATGGCCATGTTTCAATTATCTCTCTCGAGTGTGAAACCAAATACGCCAAACAATCTAAATTACTGATTAGATAATTCAGACGCAAGCAATCCAAATAACATAGATAGATTGAATAACATACAAATCAATAACTAGAATATAAAAATATAGGTTCAAACGTCGGTTACATCGGTCTCTTAGAAAAATAGGTTTAGCTCATAATGGATGTACAAAAACCCGTAGGAAAGTAATTATACATCTCAAAAGATCAACAAAGATAACAAAAATTAAACTCAAAAGATAAAAGAAGAATCATCTCTATTTCTAGAAGATATATGACTTCAGTTGTCGTCCTGAACTCTTTTTCCGTGTCTCTGGTCATCCGTAGTTCTCAGAAATATGCCCAACCCCTTTTTCAATCGTAACTTCTCCTATTTATATCCCCAATCCGTCAAAAAACTTGTTTAAGACCTTTCATTGTTCAGCATGCACAGCGACGCTGCAGCACCTATTGGGAAAATACTCTGGTTGATTTCAGACCCTCGTGCTACAGCGCCACTTCTTCTTCAAGTGCAATTTGCGATTTTCTCCTTCAAATGCGATTTCTTCCCACCAAACGCGATTTCTATTTATTTACCCTGCTTTTAGCTACCATCACCTGTACTGAATCTCTAACGACACCTAATGTTACAAAATGAACTTAAATTACTCTAATTTACTCAAAAAACACGCAATATCCTAGTCTAGAACACCCTATTTTGTTGGTATAAACCCAACTCAACAAATATAAAGTAATAACCCTCTCAACTATTCTTTAGTTGTACAAGTTATATGAACTCAACTTCCAACGTATTTATAGATATAACAGTTGTTTATTGTATTCCTAAATTATTACTACTTCACCCAACATAAAACAAATCCACTAGTACGTAGACCTAATGTTAGAGCTATCAATAATTCAATTGACATCACCATGTTCTTCAAGTATATTTTGAAAACCTTTATAATATAAAGAATAACTTAAAATTCCTCTAAGATATTTAGGCCACGATTGGATATGAGAATTTTCTCATTTCACTTCGCTAGAGAAATTCTTTTATCCTAAAATGATTGTTTATGAAAATTTTCAGAAAATACACTATTCACTCACTTTCACTTTTTTCTTCCACTAAGCACCCCTACTCATTTTTCAAAAGAACAACCATCAAATCACTATTCATTATTATACAATTTTCCACAAACTCTACTATTTACTCACTCACATATTTTCAACTACCAATCATATTCAATCATGATTTTACTATTTCTATATCAAATCAACTTTCACCATTACATTTTCATCTCATATCCAATTATATTCTCAAAATTCATTCTTCTTCTTTTAAAAAAAAATATCATACTTTTCTGTAGTAGAAAATAATTTAAAATGAAAGGGTATCCAGTTGCATCCTTAAGAACTCTTTCTAAAGAACTCAATCTATTCATACCATAATATGAGTATCTACTAAATCTCTCAACTACATAAGGAATATTAGGTCGAGTTTTGGTGAAATATATTAATGATCCAAAAACTTAATAATATTTCGATTAAGATTAGGTTCACACAAGTTTGTATACAAATTTATATTTGGGTCATAAGGAGTAGAACTGATCTAAAATCATAATAAATGAATTTCCTAAAAGAAAAAAAATCAATGGAGTAAGATTGGTTTAGTAAAATGCATTCTTCAGTTATCCAGACCTTCATGCTCATGATTATATGAACTTCTCCTAAATTTTTCATTTTGAGATTCTTAAACAAGTAACTTTTTACTTTTCTAATAAATTCCATTAGATTATGAGTACATATTTTTACATGGTTTAATATCATTTTCTCCACATTTTCTATGTTTTTTCTTGCTTATTTCATAATTGTGATAATATATTTTTTTGTTTTGATCAGATTTAGGAACAAATGTTGAATAAGGGATCAAAAAGGGTGAAAAGAAAGACAAAATAAAGAATGTCTAAGTATGGAGCAAACTGTAGTTTAGTGCCATGACACTAGTTGAAGTTGAAAGTTCAGGCAACAACACGAGTTGTTGCGTAAAGGTCGCGTTGCGACACAAGTTGCTACTAGAGGGCCATGCCACACACTAGCATCAAGTGCTGCCACACTGTTGGACAATAGAATTTTTATTGTATGAATGAGTACGAATGTTATTGTGCAATTTACTAATTGGAATTATTTATGTTTTTCTATGTTAACTATTTTAGGTGTTTTTACCTTGTTTGAGTGCGTGGTTGAATTAGGTGGGATAATTCTTTATTATGTACTATGTAAAATTGTAGATCTGTAATTGCGTATAATTTTTAATCACAAGTAGAAAATTGTTTTCAATGATTATACGGTTTTGTTATTTGCAATAGAAAACAGCCTAAATTGAATAGACATTGCTTGTATGGTTATTGCTTATATTAGCCTATCATTCACATTTTAATGCATCCATTTAATTGAACCTAAAGAGCTTATTCTAGGTTATTGAATGGGTCAAGAGTAGACAGAGATTATTCTACGAAACGAACAACTCAAAAATTATTCGATGTAGTATAGCTTGTTAGTATCCACAGTTGATAATATTAATGGAAAATTGTTAGTAACGTTGATAAGAGATTATGACTCAATACTAGATATGGAGAAAGAGGCCTTAACATATTCCCAACTAATTGATACTAATTGTTTTAAATTTGATTTATTGACATTTTGCATTAATTAGTTTTGCATATTTGTAGTTAATTGATGTGTAGAAAATTAGGGTGTGTGTGTATTTCATATATTTATATACAACATAATAAGTAGGGCTAGGCTCACTAAAATTAGGTTCATTTTGTTTTTGTATCTCAATTGTACTCCACCTCAAACTAAAGCATATATAATAATATACACCAAGCTTGTTACAAATATACACTATTCTAGGACCTTTCAAAGACTTAGTGAGGATATATGGCACTTGATCAATTGATTTGACAAAGCATAACATCCAGACATGATATTCTCCCTAATGAAAGTGGCAATTAACCTCTATATGTTTGGTCCGTCCATAATATACTCGGTGTAGACACCTAAGTTTTATTACCAAGTATTTCCAAGTGGTCAAAATCTTTAATCTTAGCAATCAAGATAAAATCCTGCAAATAAGTAAATGATTTACCAATATTTTGGTAAATAAATCAAGTAAAATCAAATTAAATTACAATTTTGTGATTATGGCAAAATATGCAAGACAATCATGATCGGCCAATCAAATCGTGCATTTCATAAGGTAATTATGGTAATAATTATCATCATACACCTATAAATATGGGTCATCTTCATATTTCATATACACCAACAAAAAAACACAAGTTATGGAGAAGAAGTAAAGCAAAAAAGATGGCATCAAATTCTCTCAACTAAAGAAGTTCAAATTCAAGGTGATCCACGGTGATCAAAGCATCATTCAAGGTATTCATCATGGATTCAACTCAAGTCCTAGGAATAAGTTGTCACACCCTCGAGTTAACGTTATTGAAGTGCAAATTCAAGCTCGGAGGAGATCAAACTTATGATTCCGCCACAAAAGTTTCAAATCCCAATAATTCTTGTTCTTCAAGAGAAGAATCAGAGGAATCTTAGATATTGTAACTCATATTTTTCATTTGATTCATCAAATTTAATTTGTATTATGTTTTCTTATTTGTTAATTTTATAGACACAAAATTTGTGTTACAAATTTTTGACACGCCCAATAGGACAATTTCTCTCTCTATCTCTCTCTTCTATCTTTTTCATCAAAGTTTTCGAAATATCATGATGGCTAGTCGCAAGGCCACAATAGTCAAAGTTGGTTTATCAAGTTTCTTCAAATACAGTAAGTGGAAGCCTTAGCTCATGACAAAAACATGTCCAAGAAGTTACAAGCATCCTCTGAGATGACTACATTGCTCAAAATTACTGAGAATAAATCACTTTCCAACAAAAATAAAGATGACAGAGATCTGAAGAATGAGTCTACTTCATCAACTCCTAGTTCAACATCAAGTTACTCATTCACTTCAATGTGACGTCTGTCATGATGACAAATGTTATACTCTAGAGAAGCAAATTGCAAGCTTGACAAAGGTTATATAGGGACTCACAAAACATATTCAAGAGTGAGACTCTCAAATCATGAAGTTAATAGACAAAGTTGATTCAAGTCGCGTGATGGGCAAACTAGTCGAAACTCAAGATGATGTTGAAACATTGACAAAGCAACAACCAAATGAAAATGAGAAATCTCCAACTGAGGAGCTAAAAGTCTCGTCTGATGGGCTGATTCTGATTGATCAACCGAATGAGTTCATCATGGGAACTATCAAAGATAAGTATGATGGAAGCTCCAAGTCATTTTGACTTACACAAAGTCATACACAGAGAATCGACAACTTGAAAATGCCTTTTGGTTATCAAGCACCAAAGTTTCAACAAGTTGAAGGCAGGAGCAATCCAAAGAAGCATATGGCTCACTTCATTGAAACGTTCAATGATGATGGGACTTATGAAAATCACTTTTTGAAGCAATTTGTCTGATTCTTGAAGGAAAGTGCATTTGATTGGTATACCGACTTGGGGGGATAATTCAATTTACAATTGGGAGAAGTTGGAATGCAATTTTCTCAACCGCTTATATAGCACACGATGGACCGTTAGCATAATTAAACTCACAAACTCATGCCAATAGAATGAAGAGTATGTCATCGACTATATCCATCGTTGGAGAATCCTAAGCCTCAACTGCAAAGTTCAACTGTCAGAAGCTTCTGCAATTGATATGTGCATCCAAGGAATGAACTAGGGTCATTGCTACATACTTCAAGGAATCAAACCAAAAACTTTTGAAGAATTCCCAACTTGTACACATGCCATCGAGATAAGCATGAACATCGATGAATAATAATACCCAAGTGATATTAATGTCGATCAAAAAGAAGAAGCTGAGCATGGGTGTAAAGAAAATTAACCTTAAAAAATATGACAAAGAAAGCTCCTTAATAAGAGCCAAAACCATATATAGGTCTCCTAGATATGAATTTTAAAATCAAATTCTCAAATGCTCCTTGACACGAGCATAAACTATAGAGTAGGTCTCTTGTAGAACCGTCTTACGGATCCTATTCCATAAAACAGATCCACCAGCCCACTCGCCCAACCTACCTGTTATTTTAAAAAAATAAATCCGCTTCAGCGCTTGTGGGGAATCGAACCCGCGCTTATGGAGACATAAGGTGGTATTCTACCACTACACCACTAGTGCTTGTTGTGCAATTTTAGTATAACCATGTATATAAAGTCATTCATAAATACGTCTGGTAAATTGAATAAAAAATAAAAATGCCTCTAAATGCAGAAGCTAAGAATCGAACCCAAGTCTATTAAAAAACATGATACATTATCTCAATAAATGGATACTTATAAAATTATTATTTTAACTACATCTTATTTATTTTTTATTTTTCCTCTTTTTTTGTTCCTAGTTTGTAACTGTATTAAGAAATCTGATACTTTATCTCAACAAATGGATATTTTTACTTATAAAAGTGTTACTTTAACTATATCATATTTATTTTTTATTTTTCCTTCTTTCCTTCATTTCTAATTTGTGACTATATTAAAAAACATGATACTTTATCTCAAAAAATAGATATTGTAACGTATAAAAGTGTTACTTTAATCTGTTATATATATATTTATTGTAATATATTCATAATTTGTGACTATATTAAAAAATATGTTACTTTATCTCAAAAAACAAATACTTTTACTTATAAAAGTATTACTTTAACTCTATCATATTTATTATTCATCTTTCTTTGTATTTATTATTAAAAAATATAATATTTTATTTAAAAAAACATATATTTTTACTCTTCAAAACTTGATATTTTGTCTCAAAAAATGTATATTTTTACTCATAAAGGTATTACTTTAACTCTGATATATTTATTTTACCTTCAATATAATGTAATCATAATTTGTGGCTATATTAAAAAATATGATACTTTATCTAAAATAACCGATACTTTTTCTCATAAAACTGTTACTTTAACTGAGGAAGAAAAACAGAAAAAAATGCAGCAGGTGCTTTCACCCGCGGACCTGGTCAATAGGATCCGCGGTCAAATAGGATCTGTCTTACGGATTGAGACCTGTAAGACGATCCTACATGAGTTTTTGCCTAAACTATAATGCTCCATGATATGAGCATAAACTATCAGTAATACTCCTTGACAAGAATATAAAGGGTCTACAAATCAAATCCAAATGAAGACTTCTTTTTAACGAGTTTAAACTATCAACAAATCTCAAATTCAAATGAATATTTCATGACGCGAATATAAATTATCTTTAAATCCAAAATCAAATGAAGACTCCTTGACACGAGTATAAACTATTTACGAATTCAAGTTCAAGTGAAGACTCTATAACACGAGTATAAACTATTTTCAAAATCGGACACAAATGATGAACTCCTTGATAAAAGTATTAATTTCTACAAATACAAATTCAAATAAAAAAATTCTTGATAAGAGTATAAACTATTTAAAAATATAAATTCAAATGAAAAGCTCACTGACATGAGAATAAACTATATATGTGCTTTAAATTGATCCAAAGTGAAACTATATCGCAATCCATTCACTCCGCAAGATGTTTGTGAACAATCGCAAGGCATCATTTGTAGACACCTAAATTTACTGTAAAGTATTTTCAAGTGGTCAAAATATTCAATCTTAGCAATCAAGATAAGATCCTACAAATAAGAAAGTTATTTACCAATGTTTCAGAAAATAAATCAAGTCAAATCAAATCAAATTACAATCTTATGATTATGGCAAAATATGTAAGGCAAATCATGATGGGCCAATAAAATTGCATTGTTCCTCGGGTAATTATGGCAAGAATCCTCATCATACACCTATAAGTATGGGTCCTTTTAATAATTCATACACATCAACAACAAACAAGTTGTGGAGAAGAACACAAGCAAGAAAGACGACAATGAAATCCTCTCAACTCAATAAATTCAAATTCAATGTGTTCCAGGTGATCAAGGAAGCATTCAAGGCATTCATCGTGGATTCAACTCTAGTCCTAATGTTTTATTGGGGAATAAGTTGTCAAGCCCTCGAGTTAACATTATTGAAGTGAAAATTCAAGCTCGCAATCAAGTTGATGATTCCCCCTCTAAAGTTTCAAATCCCAAAAATTCTTGTTCTTGAAGTGCCAAGAAGAAGGTATAGATTTTGATGAAACATTTTCTCAGTTGCAAGATATGAAACAATAAAGATGTTTCTAGCCTATGCTGCTCAGAAGAATTTCACACTCTATCAAATGGATGTGAAGAGTGCATTCCTGAATGGATTATTGGAGGAAGAAGTCTATGTTGAGCAACCTCCAAGATTTGAGCAGAAAACTACAAGAGATTAAGTGTATAAGCTGAAAAAGACACTTTATGGATTGAAGCAGGCTCCCAGAGCTTGGTATGATACATTGCCTCAATTTGTCATAGACAATGGTTCAAAAAAGGAAAAGTTGACATAACCTTATTTAGAATTCATGATAGAGAGAGTATACTGCTTGTGCAAATTTATGTGAATGACATCATCTTTGGATCCACAAACAAGGAATTGTGTGAAAAATTCTCAAAGGTCATGTAAGGAAAGTTTGAGATGAGCAAATGAAGTTTGGAATCTTCATTAGCCTAACCAAGTAAACAAGAGATTTAATGAAGAAGTTTGGCATGGAGAACTCATCTGTCAAGATACCTTTGAATACATCTATAAAGATTGATCGTGATGCTCAAGGAAAACCAGTAGATCAAACAAGGTATAGAACACTTATTGAATCATTGCTCTATTTGACAGCCAACAAACCCAACATCACCTTTGCAGTAAGTGTATATGCAAGATTTCAGTCTGTCCTAAAGAAAAGTCACATTACCACAGTTAAGAAGATTCTGAGATATCTAAAAGGAAGTCAAGAAGTTGGATTATGGTATCCTAAGGAAGGAGGTTTCAAGTTTATGGGCTACTCCGACTCTGACTATGCTGGATATAGAGTTGACAGGAAGAGTACATCTGGTACCTGTCAACTGCTAGGAGGTTGATTTATTGGTTCAACAAGAAATAACACTTAATTGCTATATATACAGCTGAGGTAGAGTACATATCTGCAGGAAGCTATTGTGCACAAATCTATCATGTGTGATAATACAAGTGCAATAGCTATCACTCAAAATCATGTATTGTACTCAAGAACTAAGCATATTGATGTCATATCACTTTATCAGCAATCATGTTGAAAAGAAAAACATCAAGATGGAATATGTATCAACTGAAAAGCAGTTAGCTGACATATTCATAAAGCCCTTATGTGAATCAATATTTGAAGAGCTAAAGAATGAACTTGGCTTGATTGAGCGAAGTTAACTATATCAGAAGAATATATTAGAAGTGTCAAAAATGGAAAGAATTGCATTTCAAAAAAGTTTCTACTCTTCTAGTTAAGTAAAATCAGTAGAATCAGGCATTTAGCAGAGTCAAATCATCTGACAGCTGATAAAAGCATCAGTTGACTACCCATCAAAAGAGTCAACGACAGACAAAGGACAACAGACACATTTAATGGCTACATGACAAGTCGATGTCAGATTGAATGTGTAGGAATATTAGTGTATGATGTCAGCATCATTAAATGCCCAACAGTCATCCAAAATTAAAGTTGTACGTCTACAGTATGAGGAGGCTAATGATTGGCCATAAGTGGTGCTTCTCATTTAATGCAGCAACAAAGTGGTTTCTAAGATTAAATCTAAATCGTTGCTCAAATTTCAAAATTCTCACGATTTTGATCATGTCTTATCATCTTCCATATAAACCTTTCACAACCTTTCTCTTTCCTCACACATTCAAAGTCTCAAAAATCTCAAGACTATCTCTCATTGAAAACCTTTCGATCTTTCTCAAATCTCTCAAATCAAAAATGGCACCAAAGAAATCTTCCGCTCAAGCCCTTGATTTCGGTAAAATATTCGATAAGGTGTGCTCAGGAGCCCTGATTGATGTTGAGGGTTTGGTCAAATAGTCCAGTGACCAAACTAGGGCTCATAAAATCATCACTTGTTTGGAGAAGACGAAGTTGTTGGAGTTCCTTATTCTGGAGATGCCACAGACATACCAAGAAGAAGTGGCAATGTTCTACGTCAACTTTGAAGTGCAGGATGACGAAATCCTTTCTTCTATGAATGGAAAATAATTTGTGAGAACAACTGATGGCGTAAGTAAGTTGTTGAAGAAATCAGCTGCCGAGCCAAGGGTAGAGGCAACTGCTGCAAATATTAAAGAAATAGTTGTTGAAGTTGTTGCTGTGTTAGCTGTGGAGGCAAGGCCTAAAGGAGGAAAGGGCCTTCCTGTGCAAAATTTCAAATCTTTGCCAGCTAACTCAGTGTCCAAAGAAGATCATTCCTCTCTATATCCTGAGGAAAGGAAGATGAAATCATAATGGGAAATGTGGAAGCTCAGCAGGAGAAGACTTCAATTTCAGCACCCAAAAATGATAAATGATGAGGAATGGATTTCGGACTTCTTGAATGGGTCCTCCATATCCCAAGCTTTAGATCATGGATACGTGTGCAATATTATGTTCAAAAGGAGGAGAGAAGATAAAGAGAAGGAGATGGAGAAGAGAAAGGCCCCAACAGGGTCACACAACTGTATGTTTGGGACAGCTGCTGACCAGATGTCTGAGGCTGATGAAGAGGAGTTAGAGAAAATTGAAGCCGTTGAACTGCAAGAATCCATTCATGAATGGAAGGACATGGCTAAGCAAAGACAACATATTGGGCAAATGGAATCTTTATCCCCTACCAAGATCATTGGGAATGTGATAAGAGACAGTTGCACTCTCATTAGCAGCTCATTCCGCTTCACCTCAAATCAATCAAACTCGAGGTGAAACCATGGTTGAGACTGGGGATATGGAGTTGGAAACTCAAGCTGGAAGAAATATGGCTGAGGCTAGTGGAAGTGATGAAGCTGCCAAGGACATCAATGTGGTAAATGTTGAGGATGGTGATGAGGAAGTGAGTGCTGGCGTAGGAGAGAGCACACTTTGCCTCAAATCCTCCTGTAGATGAAGGCGAAATGCCCACAGTTGAGTCCAAGAACACAACTGAGCCTACCAAGAAGATTGTTGTTGAGACATTAGAAACTAAACCAGCTAATACGAATGAAACAACTAAATTACCATTGCCAGCTGACCCCACTGTAATCAATGAAGAACAAGCTATTGAGACAGTTGAGCTAACTCAGGTGAATATACCTGCAGTTGAGACTACTGAGGAAGAAATGGGTGAAGAAGAGGCACAGAATGAGGAAAATGTTTCAGTAGAGCCAATAATTGATCCAATGCAAGTAGATGAAACAATTGATACTGACAATGCAAACATTCCAAATCCAACTGACTTAGAAGGTAAATGATCCGAGACTACTGAATCTGAAATGGTTGTTCGAGACACAACTATTGAGATGGATATCGATGATGTAGTTGAGTCTAACCCAGAAGATCAAGATTAAGAAGTTGGATCCAACTATGCACAGTTTGGTTTTGTGCTGGTTGATCCGCTGTAATACCCTAATTTTAGCAGTTGGTGGTTTTTGTATTTTTTTTAGACTTTTAGGATTTTAATTTCTGGCCCAATATAGAATCTCAGACTTAGTCTTTTTCAAGCCCAGTATTGAGGACATTAACAGGCCCAATTGTAAATTTACTACTTATTATATATAAAAAAAGGCTCATATCCAGTTTCTAGAAGACTTAAAATCTGTAGAAAATCTTTAATTCAAATTTCAAAATTTCAATTATACTTTATTTTCTCTTAATAGATTCTATTAGATAAAACCAAATAATTTTGTTAAGCTTCAGATAATCTCATAACCCACGTTCCAAGCTACACTCTCCCACTCCCTCCTAAAAACCCACGATTCTACAGGCACACAAAAACCTTCAACAAACTCAAAATATAACCCCAAAGCACTGTATTCATATTTTTCATTATCAAAATTTCAGAAGCCTTCTTCCATCTTTCTGCAAACCTCCCAAAGACAAAGCAAGGTAAACTCTCTACTTTCCTAAATTCTTGTCAAAACTTCACCGTCAAACATCAACCACTTCTCCACAGAATTTCTCAAACAAAAAGAAAGAAAACAGAAACCATTGAACCCGAAACCCGCACCAGTTACTACCTCCGGCCCTTTTTCCGAAAAACAACCTCAAACCCGCTGTCAACCCGTAGGCCCGAAACCACGTCGCCGGAAAAAAAATCCTAGAAACCATTTCTACCAAATTTCAGAAAGAAAAATTTGAAACTCATCCAGAAATTTCGAAACTCTCCGTGAAACACAAAATTTTCGAAACCATTTAGAATCCAGACCCATCGCTGCTTTCCACCGATTTGTCGCTGCTACATCTTGGGCAGAGGTGTGTGGTTATAGGGCGGTTTGAGAGACGAGAGAGAGAAAAGTGAGGGTGAGAAAGAGAGAGAGTCGAGAAGGGAGATGTAGGTCCCAAGGGGTGTGAGTGTAAGGTTTAGAAGGGGGGGTTAAATAAACCTTACCAACTTTTCAAATTAGTCCTTTTAAATATTCAGAGTTAATACTTCACAAAATTGTGTCCTTGATGGACAACTAAGTTAGTTAATCAACAAAGTTAGTCACTCAACGCACTCAACTGAGTGTTGATAAAATAACTCAAATTGTTTTGACTAAAGACTTAACTCGACCGTGATTTGTTTTCATTGGAAGACTTAACACCCTTGAATTTGGTTAAGTTTGTTTTAATACTTGGTTTTAGCACTCAGTTGATTATCAATTGGATAGCAAATTTATCAAAGACATAAAAATAAGATGCACGAAATTAAAGTCTTTGAAATGTAAATGACACAATAAGTTTTTATAGAGGTTCAAGATGGGGTAATTCTTCTACTCCTCTCTTCTCCAACTCCTGGAGGAATCCACTAAGTATTGATCAATATACAGAGTGGTTAACAGTCCCATATACAAGTCTTGATCACACAAAGTGACTTGATCCTTTGGGACTCGATCGAGATGCCTTGGTCACACAAATCGGCTTCTCATACGACTCGAACTTCTTCACAGGGGGCCGCTTTGCCTTGCTACTACTGACCCACTTGCTCAAGCTTCTTGGATTTGATCACGAAGCCCTCCAAAAACTTGAGACTGGTTCGACCTTGAACCTTCCTACAATCCTCCGTGGAATGTAGACCCCTTGATTCTTCAAAAATTTCCTCTTCAACTGATTGAAGTTATCTTTCCTTCACAGGTGAGTGTTGGATTGATTTCCTTCGTAATGTAGGCTTGAGGATTGATCTTGAATGATATGAGAATATTTTTGGTTACAGTTCAAATGTTTGCTTGAATGTTCGTGGTTCACGTCGGTAACTTCTTCTCAAATACACTCCTCAGCCTTTTATAGTGATCTTTCAAAAATCTGCCCGTTGAAGAGATAGGCTTATTTTTGAAAGTCACTTGTGGTCGTTGGCTTGTCTTGTTGCAGTCCTTGAAATTGCCACTTCCTCGTATGAATGATTCTTGACTTTTCGAGTTCGACCAGTGCGATGCTTCCCATTGATTTATTCTTCTTGCACGCTTCTGGGACTGAGCACTTCAAGAAAGGTAGTATGGAAGTATTACTTGTTTAAGTAATTCTCTTGATTTCTGTGCAACGGATCTCTTTCAGTTATCTCGACTTGACTGCATTTTCTTGACTTCCCCAGGTGACTTGAGTCGACTTCCAATCATTGGATGACTCTTCTCACACTTCAACTTGAGACTTGGCTTATCTTGAGTTGACTTGACTGATACATTACATTACTCACCGCATCTCACCGCACTTTCAGTCGAGTTCCTGTCTTCTCTTCTTTGCCACACTCAGCTACCTTGCAGCGGAGTCTTCCTTCTTATCTCCGGTTGTCTTCTTGCATGTTCAGGCATAGCCGACTTAATTCACTTTCGACCACCTATCTATTACAATGCAATTTACAACAAAAATGGGGTGCCAACTTCTATTCTAAGTTTTACATGGCATTCATCAAAATCTACAAAATAATTTCCCAACAATTTCCCCCTTTTTGATGATGCCAAAACTTAAAACATACAACAATAATTAAATAGCAAAGATACATACGAGACAAATGGAGAATCACGAGAATGTATGCTTAGAATCGATCTTTTATTGATCATAACATTCTTGTTCTTTACATAGTCATTTTAAAGTGTATCGAGCTTGAATCAAAAGAAAATGTATCGAGCTTAAGTGGACCTTAAAGTATCCATGTTGTTTTATATCTACACAAGTAGAAATTGTACAATTCTATTCAATGTACAGAAGACTTACATAAAATGTATTTACATAGTAAAATACATGAAGGGGTGGACAACAACACTTCATCTCCTTCGCTGCCTCCTTCTTTTATCTTCTTCAGCTCTGTCATCTTCTCGACCATTTTCTTTTTTTTTCTCATCTTGATTGCCTTCGTTTTCTCATCGCCTTCCGGCGCCTTCATCTCTTCTCGCCTCTTTCTTGTCTTTCCTCCCATAGCTGAGTTTGTCTTTTATTTTCCTCTTCAATTCTCTTCACATACTCAAGCATTGTTCTTAGCCACTTGCAGGTTGGCTACTTCGTTAAATCGAGCCCAATAGATCCCTCCTTTCTTGCCTGGATCTATGTACTCAATGTTTTTGGCCGAGATCTAGGTCCAAGCCTCTTCCTCCACCATCGCTTCTTCCTCCGCCTGGGCGTGTATTGTCTTGGGGCCTTCTTTTTCCCGGTGAGTGACTAGCGAGTGACCAGCAGAGTCACTCACCGGTGGTCTCGTCGCTGTCGGCTTCTTCACATAGTGTGAGACCCTTTCCTCAAGATAAAATCCCGGCTTGAGCCATGGACATATTTGCGAAGTATCCTTCGGATGCGGCGTTTTGAATTCATCAACCGATCTTGGCTCGATTCCGCATCGAAATGGCATAGGTGTCTCTGTCTGCTGGAATGCCTCCATGTTGTTTCGAAATATCCATAACTCGGGCATCCATCCTTCCTTCCACTTCCTTCATCACTACTTCAATCGTCTTTCTCTTTTCACCATAGGTACAACAGTGTTGGAGTGGCGAGAGTCATCGGAGTTTGCTTTGATAATATCACCGTGACAAGACCTTGTTGGGGGTTTTAGCAATCATCAAAGTCACATCTTTCGAACCTTCCCCCTCAACAGACTTCCTTTCTTCTCTCTTATTACTTCCTCACTTGTCTTTCCCTTCACAAATGCTTCCTCCTTCTCGGCTTCGGATCCCTTCAGCGCTTTTTAGGTATTCCTCTTCCCCCCTTTTTGGCATCATCAAAGGAGAGAGGAACCTTTGGAAACAAGCTAGCAAGCAAGAAGTCTAGTCTGGCGATAGTTGAGTTACGCTCGTCAATCTGCTGCGAGTAAGCCGCACGGAACTCGAGCGGGTGGCGTTGGATTCACCGCTACCAACTTCATCTCACCATGAGGAGACTGAATTTTCGATCCATATTCTCTTCCACACGCAGGAGCTCGTTCTTATTATGTTCACGCAGCACTTTATCTCGTAGTATGAGATTCATGCATTTGTTCAATGTGCTCTTGCAATTTTGTCTTTGCATCGCATTCTCACCCGCCGACTAACAACTTGTTGAACAATGTCCTGAAATATCGAGCTTGTTCCACACGCATTGTTTGTTGCTGTTGCCACCACTCACGGATCCTGACTATTATGCCTCTCAAATCAGTAGTAAGGTTGGCGTCCCTGTTATCGAGCCTCATGTCCAGTGAGGCCTGGTGCCTTTCCATTTTTTCTATCTCAACAAATAAGGCTTTGAACACGCCCCTAACTCTCAATTTGTCACCTCTGTTTCACCGACGACGGCCAAGCAAATCAAAAGTCATAGTCACCGGAACAATGGTGTCTCGATGGAATAACAGGATCGGTGCGTGGGAAGCGCTCACGATCGTTAGGCGATTCTTCGGGAGGTTAGGTACCTCCAGAGAGAAGGGAAATGATTCTACGAAAGGATCATCACGGACAACTGGAATCTGTTCAATGATAATTGGTCCTCGTGAAGTCCCTTGTGGAGTCGAACCTGCTGCAGCTTGGGGAGCCTGCGCAGTGGACTCTGTTTCACCGTGGTCTATTGTGCGGTCGACCCGACCCAACTTGCCGAGCCTCAATTGTCTCAAACAGCTTCGTCGGTCTCACCGGTTTTTCCAAATGAGTTGACTCGTCCTCGGCCTTATCAGAAGCATCATCGGACGATGATGAGATTTCCATGGGTGGCTCATCATCAAAGTTGAATGTTTGGCGAGTAGTCTTGAGGTCAGACTTACTCGTGGTTGGAACATCCTCACCGAGTCTTTGGGATCGATCCAGGGGATGACTCACCTTCATCGTCTCCTTCCAATCCCGGAAAGGTTACATCAGATTATCCTGAGAATCGTGAAGAGCACTTATCTCCTTTTCCGATGGATCAATGATAGCAGGAGGGATGTTCTGTGCTTCAGTTTCTCTACCCCAGGAAGTCTCAACCTCCCGTTGGCCTTCATTACCTCTTGCAGTCTCAAGCTGCAGAGGCCTTGACATCCCTTTCGATTCGACAGTGTCAAATTGTCTTGGGGTCTTTCGAGGTAGCATCCATTTGAGTCTCAACTCCATGGATTGCACTTTCATCGCCCAGTGTTAACTCCTAGGCGCTTCCTTCTTGTGCCTCGACCGCATCAGCGGCGTCATTAGCCTGCGAGAGCGCTTGGCACTTCACCGAGATCTGGCAACAATGCCTCGAGCCTCGTCGGACAACTTGTTGTGTGTTCACCGTTGTTCCTTCTCCACTTCGCCTCCGAGATGCATTGTGGAGTCACCGCAAGATCCTCCGACCTCGCCGCAGTGGAGGAGTTTCCCCCTCACCGGGGCGTGACTTGGAATGGGGTCACTCGTCTCGGACTCTCGTTTCCACCGAGTATTCACCGTTGGGGCGGTGGTAAGACACCTTCATTAGGGGTTGCTCAATGGGGTCCCCATAATCCCGTCGCCAGTTCCTTAACACCCCCTCCGAATGAGCTGGGAAGTGGTGGCGAACAATAGTGGCAATATCCTCGCACCACTCCCATTGGGTCTATCTCCGGTGTGATTTGGAGGACTCTCCTGGTCCCTCCATCATTCTTTGCTCATGAAGGATTCTCGATTCTTGCATTGCTTGCTTTGCATTTGCAATTTTTCCGTGGCGAAAGAACAGAT
Source organism: Rehmannia glutinosa (assembly GCA_016081115.2). NCBI lineage: Eukaryota > Viridiplantae > Streptophyta > Magnoliopsida > Lamiales > Orobanchaceae > Rehmannia > Rehmannia glutinosa. The sequence continues at coordinate 47,070,592 of CM071924.1, forward strand.
CCAGATCCTCATCACTTTCTCGATAGGGCGTCAAGGTGAGAATGTGTATGATCGGTGGTGCGGTGAGAGGGCGATGCTTTGGCCTTCTCACGTGCTTCTCACGTCCTCACCGCTCTAGCCCATTCGTTTTCTTTTTGAATCTGCAGTTTATTGATGCAATTATCCTCGTCAAGGGCTTGCAAAGATCTTTGTGTCCACCTCAAGAAACCTCAAGAGTTTTTCTTCCTCAAAGAATGAACTCGGACTTTCAAACCGCTCTGGATAGACTCGCTTCCATTTTCTCCACTCTCGAGACGATTTTGGATGTCCGGATACAATGGAGAGTACATGATTACATCGTCTTCATCATTCTCTAGCCGCCCTCGTTTCCGGGATTAGGGGTAGTAGACTTTCTTTGCCGACACCCTCAGTAGCCTCTGTTACAGGCGTAGACACAACCCTATCAACAGGTGATTCTGTTGTCTCACCCATTCCTTGTACCTCAATTGCTCATCTACAACTGGGTCCTCGACTTGCCTCTCTGGGATCGGCCTCAAGCAGACTTGGCCGTTTTCATCGATCACTGAGACTCTACTTCTCCAGCGGTCTCGGAGTATCTTCTCCAAATTGAGTGACAGACTCTTGTCTTCTCAAGCTCGGAGAGCTTGGAAAGTCTTCTTCTTCTCTTTGTTTTTACCAAAGGAATATCTGGCTCCACTTCCTCTGGTTCATTGAAGGTAAATGCCTTCGCAGATGTCTTAGAGGCAGCTGCCTTCCTTGTTGTGGCAGTCCTCTTCTTCTTGATTACTGGAGAAGGGATTAATGGTTCCTTCTCCATTGCGGCTGCAGGGGCAGGAGACACGGCTGCGGGGGCAGGTGACTCGGCTGCAGGGGCAGGAGCAGATTTCTTTTTCTTTGCTGCAGGGGCAGCAGTCTTTTTAGCAGCTGCAGGGGCAGCCTTTTTCTTTGGAGGAGAGGAGACAACTGTATCTTCAGGGTCAGCTGATTCCCCCTCACTCGTATCAGCCCTCTTGGCGTATGCTCTCTTCTGTGCGCCAGATAGGTTTGATCTGAACATCCTCTTGTTTACATGGAACGCCTTTCCATGTCGAAGAGGGACTCCTTTTACCTCCATCAGCCGGCCAATCACCAGGCCGTATCCTAGGGAACCTCCAAACGTTCCATCCTCCTTGAAGGATTTGTTCCCAACGTTCTGGCAGAGTCTGCTGTAGACAAACTCAGCCCAATTCACCTTCTTTTCTTCAAGGATCGCAGCCATTACGATCAGCTTAGCTTTAGACAGCTGGTCAAAGCTGCCAAATTTGATGTCTATGCATTTGGCAATGATGTCCAGCAATTTGGGGTAGTCCTCTTTCAAAGACCTCTTGTTAGTCAGTGTAGACCACTTTTGCAAAGATAGTCGGACTTGGCTATTTCCTTCCAAGCGGCGCTTAGGTCGACCTCGCTTCATGAATCTCCGGCACTCCTTCCGCCGGTAACAAGCAGTGTTCAGCCAAATCCTTGGCAGTGATGGTGAACTCCTTTCCATGAACAGAGGACTTGATGCCCTCATCGTGAACTTCAGCGTTCACGTAGAACTGTGCGACCTCTTCCACATAGGTCATCGGAAACTCCAACGTTAGAAACGGTTTCAGCCCAGACGTTTCCAATTTCTCAGCAATCTTCTTCACTAGGGTGTCGTCGGACCCCTGTTTAACCATACCATCGAAATCCACAATAGACCCGGTGTGGATTTGCTTTCCTAGCTTGACAAAATCATGTGTAGATGCCATTTCGAGATGTTTTACCGAACGAAACTTGAAAACTGAACTGAGGATAGATAGGGTTTTGAGAGAAAATTTTTGCTTTTGCTTTCGAGAGAGAGATGAACAGTTTTTGGTAAAGTGTGAGTGGAATGGACGAAATGGTTTAAGTATGGTTCATGAAAGGACGTGCGGGTGGTTTTTGAAATTTGATCAAAATCAACGGCTTAGATCTTGCACGCCGATTTACATTTAATTTCTCGCATTTAATGCGGCAGCATTTATATCCAATCATAAGCTTGGTGTGCAGCTTTTGCCTGTACACGTCATAATTATGTTGACGTCATTCTTAAAAGCATTCCCGCTTAGTAAAAACGACTGCGTTTTTGTCACTTTGCTCATGAATGACTCAGCTTGCTCCTTAGCTGATTCAATCCTTCTCCTCACTATTCTCCTAGTGACTCATTTGTCGACTAACTCGATCTGGTGATTTTCCGATCTGGTGATTCACTTAGTCAATTAATTACTTAATTCACTCTTTTTCCTCTTTTCATGTTTCATCTCTTTTCTTTGAGTCTTCCGAGTGTCAACTCACCAATTAACCCTAACTCATGCTTGAGTTCTTCAAATCTTGACTCACATAATGGTTTTGTGAATATGTCGCCTAACTTCTTATCGCTTGAAATATATTCCAAGGTGATGTCTTTCTTTTCAACATGATCTCTTATGAAGTGATATCTGACATCGATATGCTTTGTTCTTGAGTGCAACACAGATTTTGAGTGATTGCAATTGCACTTGTGTTATCACACATGATTGGAATTTCCTTTTCTTCAACTTCATAGTCTCTCACCGTCTCATCCATAAGACTTGGGCACAACAATTTGCCCGCAGCCTATGTATTATGCTTCAAATTGTAGAGGTGGCTATTGAATTTTGCTTTTTTGCTAAACCAGAAATTAGCCTATTTCCAAGCATTTGACATGTGCCTCGAGGTGCTTTTCTGTCAACTCTACATCCAAAGATAGTCGAGTCCGAATAACCAATTAGCTTGAATCCGCCTTCCTTTGATACCATAAGCCTACTTCTTGGCTTCCTTTCAAATATCTCAAGATCCTCTTGGCTGCATATCATGTGGCTTTCTTTTGGAGCAGATTGAAATCTTGCACATACACCTACAACAAAGGTGATGTCCGCCTGCTTGCTAGAGATAAAGCAATGATCCAATAAGTGCTCAGATCTTGTTTGATCTACAGGGCTTGCCATCCGCATCCATATCCATTTTGATTGATGTATTCATTGGTATTTTCACATAAGACTTCTCTTCCATACCAAATTTCTTCATTAAATCTCTCGTGTATTTTGTCGACTTATGAAGGTTCCATCCTTCACTGTTTCACTTGGAGTCCAAGGAAGAATGTCGATTCTCCCATCATGCTCATTTCGAATTTGCTTTGCATAAGATTTGAAAATTTATCACACAACTCTTTGTTTGTGGATCCAAAAATGATATCATCCACATATATTTGAACAAGCAGTATACTCTTCCTATCTTGAATTCTGAAGAGTGTTCTGTCCACTTTGCCTTTTGTGAATCCGTTTCCAGTCAAGAATTGTGACAATGTATCATACCATGCTCTGGGTGCCTGTTTCAACCCATATAGAGCTTTCTTGAGTTTGTATACTTTATCTCCAAGAATCTTCTGCTCAAATCCTGGAGGTTGTTCAACATACACTTCTTCTTCCAATAAACCATTGAGAAATGCACTTTTTCCCTTCTTCTTGGCAATATTCGTCCATTTGGTATACAATAAAGTTCTTGTGAGCTGCATAGGCAAGAAACATCCTTATGGCTTCCAATCTTGCCACAGGAGCAAATGTTTCATCAAAATCTATCCCTTCTTCTTGGCAATATTCTTTGGCTACCAATCTTGCTTTGTTTCTTACCACAGAACCTTCCTCGTTCATCTTGTTTTTGAACACCGATTTAGTGCCAATAACATTTTGATGGGTGGGTCTTTGAACCAATTCCCATACTTTATTTCTTTCAAACTGATTCAACTCTTCTTGCATAGCTTGAATCCAATGTGTGTCATCTAATGCTTGTGACACATCTTTAGGCTCTATTTGTGAGATGAAGCATGTGAACATTTCTTCTTGTTGAGTTCTGGATCTCGTTTTGACACCTTCTCTTACATCTCCAATGACTAGTTACGTGGATGGTCTCTCTCACCATCTTACATCGGGTTGGAGTAAGTAGTTAGCCGGATTCGATCGTCTTGCCTTGGCGCTGCCCAGAAACTCATCCGTGTTGCTTTGATCTACTCTCTCATCATCACTTAGCTCAACATTGCAGATTTTCCAACTGTTTTTGAGACTCAATGGTATAAAACTATCTCATCTTCATCCGGGTTTATAATTCCCATACTTTATTTCTTTCAAACTCGATTCAACTTTCTTGAAATCCAATGTAGGGACTTTAGGCTCTATTTGTGAGATGAAGCATGTGAACATTGCTTCTTGCATGGTTGGTTGATTCAACATTATCACCGACTCTTCAATGTCTTCTCCATTTACATTTGGCTCATCAAACACCACATGAATGGATTCCTCTCGTAACCATAGTCCTCTTTGTTGAGTACTTTGTAGGCTTTGCTTTCAAATTTGAGTATCCCAAGAAGATACCTTCATCACTTTAGCATCAAAAGCCTTTAAATTATCTTTGCCATTGTTATGGATGAAGCATTTGCATCCAAATATTCTAAAATATGCAACATTTGGCTTTCTCCTGTCCAAATCTCATAGGAGTCTTTGTCACCGTCTGCTTATATCATCTATTTTGATATTAGCATGTTTGTGTTTATTGCTTCACCAAAAATCTTTTAGGTAGCCCCGCTTGACTAACATGGTCCTTGCACGCTTCTTTAAGAGTTCTGTTCCTTCTTTCTCGCAACTCCATTTTGTTGTGGAGTCCTTGCTGCAGATAATTCATGACCAATACCATTTTCAATACAAGATCGAGTGATTATACTATTGACAAACTCGGTTCCTCACGATCTTATTTTGATAATGGTTTGACTCTTCTCATTTTGGATTCTTTTCATCACCGTGGTAGTTTCGCAGAGTTTCTTTCTTCTTACACATGAATATTGTCCACGTATATCTTGAGTAGTCATCTACTACCACCAAGGTGTATTTCTTCCCACTTATGCTTGCTGGTTCAACTGGACCAAATAGATCCATATGTAGCAGGTGCAATATTCTTGTTGAAGATGGACATGTCTTTTCTTTGAATGATGATTTGATTTGCTTTCCCATCTGGCATGCATCACATATACTTTCCTTCTTGTATACTGAGTCTGGAAGTCCTTCCACAAGATTACTTCTTGCAAGTTTGTTAATAGTTTTGAAATTCGTGGTGACTCGGCTTCTTGTGCCACGTAACTTGATTCAGCTGTGCTCTTTGCTAGTAGACAAGTGCTTGGTGTTGCAGTTGACCAATCTACCACATACATGTTCTTTTGTCTGCATCCTTGCAACACCACCTCGTTGGATTCAGTGTCCTTGATTTGGCATATACCCATGTTGAATCCAACATTGTAGCCTTTGTCACAGAGTTGGCTAATACTTAGCAGATTGAATTTGAGTCCTTCAACATATGCAACATCTGTGATTTTTAATCCATTTTTCTTGATGGATCCAATGCCTCTTATTTCTCCCCGAGCTTCATTTCCTCCATATATGACTTTTGCACCTCTCGACTTCCTTGAATTTTGATAGATTTTTCTTGTTACCTGGCATGTGCCTGGAACAACCACTATCCATGTACCAGGTTCCTTGCACTCACGCCTCCTGAACCCGCAATCAAGGAAGTTAGGTTTTAGGTACCCATACTTGTCTCGGGTCCCGAGGGGTTAGTATTGTAAGATGATCCAACCAACCTATAGACAAATGATTTGACTCTAAGGGGTTGCCATCTATCGCTGCCATAATCATAATTAATTTTGGCAAATTGCTTGGGGTTCTAGTTCATACAAATTGTCTCTTTTGTCTGTATGCTGTGTATGTGTTTTAGCAATTGCCTTCTTTGGGTAGTTGTGATATCTCCGAGTGTAGTGCCTAGGTGCATATGTGTGCCGATGAAAGCTCTTATACCTTTGGAATGGCCTTTCTTCTTCTGGCCTTTGCCACTTAGACTTATATTCCATAGGTCTTTGCTTTGAAAGTTCACATTATCCCAATCAGCTTGGCTTGGGTACTTTCTACCATTCCCATCATATGTGTTTCTTTTATAGAGCTTCTGGGGTTTTTGGTAGCTCTGTTTCTTCTTTACAGAGTATTTCCTGTTTGGAGTTTGCTGAGGAACTCGGCTGGCTTTCTTCTCACTGTCCTCTCAAAGACACTCAACTCGGTCAATTTTCCTTTTCCTTTATAACCAAGGCCAGTTTGCTTGTGATTGTGTTTTGGAATAAATGTGTGTGCACCATTTGGAGTTTTGGATTTTTGGGATACTTCATTACTTGAAGATCCTTTTTCCAAAATCACTTTTGGAGCTTGACATAGCACAGATGAATTAAATCCTAAGCCTGTCTTGTCTCCACATTCTCTTTGACTCATAATAAGATCATCCAATGATTTAGATGCCTTAGTGAATGAGGCAATCACATTTTTGAGGTCATTTTCCCTCTTTTCTATAGCAGCTATCTCTGCTTATTAGCTTAAGCATTTCCAAATTTTTAGACTTTCATTCTCATCGGCTATTTGACTTGAGTACTCGGCTCCTTAGTCACCGTGTGTTTTTAACTCTTGAGTAGGTCAATTTTTTTTCCTCATTTAGTAGTGTGTGTGAGGATTTAATGTGTTCAAAGTCTTTCATCATTTTGCCTAATGAATCATAAAGATCAGTGGGTGATGAAGTGTGTGTGTCACACACTATCACTAGAATCGAGTGTGATGAATTAGAGTGTACCTCATCTTCTTGGTCGGGTTGGTCTTGTTCCTTAGCCATCAAGCGGATCAAGGCTTCTTCTTCAGAGTCACTTGAGTAGTCGGCCTCACTACTCTCTAAATCAGTTGTGTCTCTTGACTTGGCTGTCTCAGCAGTCTCTGCAGCCAACATTGCCTTTTTCTTTTCTTGTCTTCTTTCTCTGAAGACCTTTCTTTCTTCTTCATTCCTGTATTTGTTGACTACAGGATATGGGCAATCAATGGCATAGTGACCTGGTTGCCTGCAGCTCCAAAGATAGATTTTCAACCTTTTGATCAGCTCTTTCCATTCTTGGATTGTCAGCCCTTTGATATTCAACTTTTTGATGCTCTGCTCTCTTGGTTGGCCTATCCTCCCTTGACTTGGAGGGAGCTGAGTGTCTTCTGGAGGATTCGCCCTTGCCTCTCTTGTAGTTCTTATTGAAGAACTTGTTAAACCTTTTAACCATCAGGGCTATTTCCTCTTGGTCAATGACTTCTTTGACCTCAGCTCTCTTGCCATCCTTAACAATTAGAGCAGCTGTTTTGGGCACAGCTGTCTCCTCCTGGCCTTTTCTTCCCAACTCAAATTCATAGGCTTTGAGATCTGAGAATAGCTCATGGTTGGATGTCTTGGATAGGTCCATGGAATGTCTTAGTGCCATGACCTTCATTTCCCATTCAGCTGGGAGACTTCTTAGAATCTTCATACACATTTCCTTCTGTGTATATTCTTTTCCAAGTGCAGATAGCTCGTTAGTAATATCTGTGAACCGAGCATCCAGTTGATCCAAGGTCTCTCCTGTGATCATTTTGAAATTCTCAAATTTCTGTACAGCAACCGATAGTTTATTTTCCTTGATTTGCTCTGAGCCTTCACAAATCAATGTTAGCTTGTCCCAGATTTCTTTAGCCGTTTTGCATGATTTGACTTTATTGAACATGGCTTTGTCCAAGGTTTTGTAAAGAAAGTCCTTGGCCACATTGTCCAAGTTATATCTTTTTCTGTCATCATTTGTCCATTTAGCTCTTGGTTTTTCAACCATGACTGGTCTGGGAGCAACATCCTCTTCACCTTCAAATGCAGCTCTCCTTTCACAGTTGTGTTCACTTTTAAAATTTGCAGCGGGCCCATCCTCTATCACTATCCACATCTCATCGTGTAATGCTTTGATAGATGAGCCTCGCATACGAATTTTCCAATCATCAAATTCTTCAATTGTGAACATAGGGATGCGTGTCAAATTTGCTTCCATGATAATAACTTTTGCTGGTAAAAAGAGTTTTGAAAGATCAAGTACTAAAACAGACTTTGAAAAATTTGGAGATCTAGTTCAAGAACCAAAGTGCATAAGGCTCAATGAACCAACCACTCGATACCACTTGTATAGGTCCCAAGGGGTGTGAGTGTAAGGTTTAGAAGGGGGTTGAATAAACCTTACCAACTTTTCAAATTAGTCCTTTTAAATATTCGAGTTAATACTTCACACAATTTGTGTCCTTGATGGACAAATAAGTTAGTTAATCAAAGAGAGTTAGTCACTCAACGGACTGACCGAGCCGTTGATAGAATAACTCACTTGCTTTTGACTAAAGACTTAACTCGACCGTGATTTGTTTTCATGGAAGACTTAACACCCTTGAATTTGGTTAAGTTTGTTTTAATACTTGGTTTTAGCACTCGATTGATTATCAATTGATAGCAAATTTATCAAATGAGACATAAAAATAAGATGCGAAATTAAAGTCTTTGAAATGTAAATGACACAATAAGTTTTTATAGAGGTTCAAGATGGGGTAATTCTTCTACTCCTCTCTTCTCCAACTCCCGGAGGAATCCACTAAGTATTGATCAATATACAAAGTGGTTAATCCCGATACAAGTCTTGATCACACAAATGACTTGATCCTTTGGGACTCGATGCCGAGATGCCTTGGTCACACAAATGGCTTCTCGTGCGACTCGGCTTCTTCTTCACAGGGCGGTGCCTTTGTCACACATGACCCACTTGCTCAAGCTTCTTGGATTTGATCACGAAGCCCTCCAAAAACTTGAGACTGGTTCGACCTTGAACCTTCCTACAATCCTCCGTGGAATGTAGACCCCTTGATTCTTCAAAAATTTCCTCTTCAACTGATTGAAGTTATCTTTCCTTCACATGTGAGTGTTGGATTGATTTCCTTCGTAATGTAGGCTTGAGGATTGATCTTGAATGATTTGAGAATATTTTTTGTTACAGTTCAAATGTTTGCTTGAATGTTCGTGGTTCAGGTCGGTAACTTCTTCTCAAATACACTCCTCAGCCTTTTATAGTGATCTTTCAAAAATCTGCCCGTTGAAGAGATAGGCTTATTTTTGAAAGTCACTTGTGGTCGTTGGCTTGTTTTGTTGCAGTCCTTGAAATTGCCACTTCCTCGTATGAATGATTCTTCAGCTTTTTAGAGTTCTGACCCAGGTGCAGTGTTTCCCATTGGTTTATTCTTCTTGCACGCTTCTGGGACTGAGCACTTCAAGAAAGGTAGTATGGAAGTATTACTTGTTTAAGTAATTCTCTTGATTTACTCGTAACGGATCTCTTTCGATTATCTCGACTTGACTGCATTTTCTTGACTTCCCCAGGTGACTTCGAGTCAGCTTCCAATCATTGGATGACTCTTCTGTCACTTCAACTTGAGACTTGGCTTATCTTGAGTTGACTTGACTGATACATTACTCAGCTGCATCTCAGCTGCATCTCAGCTGCACCTTCAGTCGAGTTCCTGTCTTCTCTTCTTTGCCACACTCAGCTACCTTGCAGCGGAGTCTTCCTTCTTATCTCCAGTTGTCTTCTTGCATGTTCAGGCATAGCTGACTTAATTCAGCTCGACCAGCCCTATCTATTACAATGCAATTTACAACAAAAATGGGGTGCCAACTTCTATTCTAAGTTTTACATGGCATTCGTCAAAATCTACAAAATAACTTCCCAACAGGAGAGAACAGAGAGATTCAAAAAAAAAGGGAAAAAGAGGGACGAGAGTTTCCGAATAGAGGCTGAGAAGATGACAAGAAAGCATTGTGAGAGAAAGTTTAAGCAAAGCAGGGGGAGCTGGGATGTTTGCTTTGACCAAATAAGGGATTTCAGATTTCTCCCTTACTTAAAAAAAAAATTTCAGTTTCTACCCCAGATTTTCCCATATTAAATTCGAATAGTCTTTATTTCTTTCCTGATATTCCAAAATCACCCCAACACCCTCTAAAACTCTCATATCAACCATTGACCTCACTGTTTGGCCGAAAACAACAATCCATCTTTCAATCATATTTATGTTGTTTTCATTAAACCACTCCAGCTAACTTTTTCTTCCTTATTTGTCATATTTATTATTATTAGTTTCTTTCTTTCTTTCTTTCTTTCTTTTAGTCATGAATTTTCAAAAATATTGTTTAAGTAAATTTGATTTTATTTTTATTTATAGGAAATCGTTCTTACGAAGTCTAAAATTTTCAAACAAGCATTCGTTCATATTTCGACATTTTATTTGAGGTGGGGTTTATTGCTTTTGTTTAATTTAAATGCCATGTTTTAACTGTTAGTTGCATGTTCATGATAAATATGATGCGTGATGTTGAGACTATTTGTATTTAATTGTACGTGAGACTTTGAGACTATTGGTACTTAATTGTACTCGAGACTTTGAGACTATTGGTACTTAAATGTACATGAGACTTTGAGACTATTTGTACTTAACTGTACTTGAGACTATGATATTTTTCCGTGAAAGTTTGTGCTAACTGTTATGCATGCGTATTTAACTTGAACAATTGTTTCCCCACTGAGTTGACGATAACTCACCCCAATAATTTTACCCCTTTCAGGTTGAGGAGTCCGACGTGGTGCATTGCGGGTGAATTGATCATGACAATTGTTCTGTCGAATTTTTATTAGTAGTAGAATTTCTTGAACGATGTTGGTCTTTTAATCTTTTTCGTATTTATAAAACATACAGTGTACTAGTTTTATTTCAATTGATGGATGATGAAATTTTTATTTAAGTTAGTTATTTTATTCTTTGGGCAAAAAAAAAAAATGGTTGACTCGTTTCCGTTAGATTCTTAGTCATTTTGTGGAGATTATTTTACATAGTTGCATTTTCCAAAACTAGGGCGCTACATTAGTGGTATCAGAGCAGGCTTACGTTTCTGTAGACTTGGAAAAAAAAGTCGATTTTTTTTAAATAATCTATGATCAATCACCTTTCGCCGCACCACGGGGACTTCGAGGTAATACTTATATTTTTCTCGTCATATTGTATTATGAAATTTGAGCTTTATGTCATGTATTATGCAAGCATGTTACTTTATGAGACTTGAGTCGTATGTTAATGCCTTTTATTGCGAAAAATGCATATTTTTAATGTTGAGAAATGATATATGTCTTCATTTTACTACGCTTCGAACTTAAGAAATTTCATGATATTTAAAAAATTTCATGGGCCTGATATATGTATAGTTAGATGGTTGGGCCTCACGAGACCGCTAGGAAGTCTGTCATTTGCCCCGCAGTCCTGAAAAGAAGGCGTATTAGAGAATTTAAGAATTATGAGATGTTGGACAACCATGATTTGGGAAGCCACATTCTTGCTATGGGAAGGATGTGGGCCGTAGTAAAGCAAGATGGCATCTCAGACTATGACGCGGCCGTGAAACTGATGGACAGTATGCCCCCAGAGTGGGAACCTCGTGTGAGAGCTCTCTTTCTTCGAGAAGCGACCTTCACCTACAATGCAGATGCTCCTATCATTAGCTTTGCTGACTTCTCTACTTCTTTGTACGGGATGTGGCTGAAGCAGATAACGGAGCCAGAAGATCAGATGGATGAAGATCCTGAAGAAGAACCATGGAATGAAAACTCTAGCAATGCTCAGTGATTTAGCGTAGTAGTTAGGATTTCTTTCTAGTTCAACATTTTGTTTACCTTTTCCAATTGTTTTTCAGATTAGTGCATTGTACCTCTTGAAGGTTTTTGAATTGATTATAATGGAAATGTTCTGCGTTTACTTTTATATTATGGATGTCATATCTGGTGATGAGTTGGCTTATAAACTATATTTTTTGACTTAGAATGCATACCTCAGATGAGTTTACTAAGTTATGATTACACTTTGACTATAGGAAAATGATTCGAGGACGTAGATTGGGAGCCCAAGCTGCTGCTAATAACAACATACACCAAAATAATGAGGTAAACCCATTACCGGCGGGGAACCAAGGGAATAACGAGAATGAAAATGCATTCAACCAAGCACCGACATTAACTCAGGCCCAAGTGGTGGAGCAGTTTCGCCGCTTCTCACCCCTGAGCTTTAATGGGCAAGAAGGACCTGCCTATGTGGACGAGTGGTTTGTATCACTGGAGCGTACTTTTGAATTAATCGAGTGTACTGAGGCACAACGCATCCTTTGTGCTCAGTACCAGCTGGTACAAGATATAGGACGTTGGTGGATGAGCTACTGGAGACTAAGGCCTGCCAAGGAACGAGCAGCCCTAACTTGGGAGGGGTTTAAAGAGATAGTGATGGAGAGGTACCGTCCCCAATATTATCGGGACCAGATGGAGCGTGAGTTTTGGGATCTAAATCAAGAAGGAATGTCCGTGACAGAGTACGAGAGGAAGTTCAACCAAATGAGCTTTTTCATAGAAAATATGGTGGATACAGACCGTAAACGAGCGCTAAGGTTCCGAGCGGGTTTATGGCCAGGGATACGCCACATTGTGGCAAGCCATGGGGTCCTATCATACGCAGATATATAGTATTCCGTGCTCAGGAGATTGCTGCCAGTCAGGAGCTAGATCGGCAACAAACAGGGAATTTGGGAAAATGGAGCTGGAACGAAAACCAGGACAAGAACCGAAATCAGAATAAACATGCAAGGACTAACGCGATACCGGGGCCTAAACCCCAAACTGGTAAACTGTTGTGTGCGAAATGCAGGAAGAATCATAATGGGGAGTGTCTTGTGGGACATAATAAGTGTTACCGGTGTAAGATGCCAGGACATTCATCATGGGATTGTCCCACTCGGGAACAATGTGTTTTACGTATCCATCTGTAATAGCCGGAATGTGTTTTACGTATCAATGCTGAGGAAATATGTGTTTGACCCTAATCACATTGTTAATTACAAGGACCTACACATGGGTAAGAATTTGTCGTACAAAGATGCCTATAGCTATTTTGGATCGTAAAGTGCATGGGCTTAGAAACAGAGATGTGGTCTTTATCAAAGTACAACGGAGTGGACATGGGAAAAATGAGGCAACATGGGAAAGAGGAGAGGAAATCAAATCCAAGTATTCCGTCTTCTTTGATCAAGGTATGTAACCGAAATTTTGAGGACAAAATTTTTTGATTGAGGTGGGTAGGATGTAATACCGTAATTTTAGCAGTTGGGTTTTTTTATTTTTTTTTAGACTTTTAGGATTTTAATTTCTGGCCCAATATAGAATCTCAGACTTAGTCTTTTTTAAGCCCAATATTGAGGATATTAACAGGCCCAATTGTAAATTTACTATTTATTATATAAAAAAAGGCCCATATCCAGTTTCTAGAAGACTTAAAATCTGTAGAAAATCTTTAATTTAAATTTCAAAATTTCAATTATACTTTATTTTCTCTTAATAGATTCTATTAGATAAAACCAAATCATTTTGTTAAGCTTCAGATAATCTCATAACCCACGTTCCAAGCTACACTCTCCCACTCCCTCCTAAAAACCCACGATTCTACAGGCACACAAAAACCTTCAACAAACTCAAAATATAACCCCAAATCACTGTATTCATATTTTTCATTATCAAAATTTTAGAAGCCTTCTTCCATCTTTCTCCAAACCTCCCAAAGCTGAAGCAAGGTAAACTCTCTATTTTCCTAAATTCTTGTCAAAACTTCACCGTCAAACATCAACCACTTCTCCACAGAATTCCTCAAAAAAAAAAAAAAGAAAACAGAAACCATTGAACCCGAAATCCGCACCAGTTACTACCTTCGGCCCTTTTTCCGGAAAACCACCTCAAACCCGCTGTTAACTCGTAGGCCCGAAACCACATCGCCGGAAAAAAACAAATCTCGAAACCATTTCTACCAAATTTCAGAAAAAAAAATTCGAAACTCATCCAGAAATTTTGAAACTCTCCGTGAAACACAAAATTTTCGAAACCATTGAGAATCCAGACCCATCGCTGCTTTCCACCGATTTGCCACTGCTACATCTTGGGCAGAGGTGTGTGGTTATGGGGCGGTTTGAGAGACGAGAGAGAGAAAAGTGAGGGTGAGACAGAGAGAGAGTCGAGAAGGGAGAGAACATAGAGATTCCAAAAAAAAAATGGAAAAAGAGGGACGAGAGTTTTCGAATAGAGGCTGAGAAGATGACAAGAAAGCATTTTGAGAGAAATGTTAAGCAAAGCGGGGGGGCTGGGATGTTTGCTTTGACCAAATAAGGGATTTCAGATTTCTCCCTTACTTTTAAAAAAAAACAATTCAGTTTCTACCCCAGATTTTCCCATATTAAATTCGAATAGTCTTTATTTCTTTCCTGATATTCCAAAATCACCCCAACACCCTCTAAAACTCTTATATCAGCCTTTGACCTCACTGTTTGACCGAAAACAACAATCCATTTTTCAATCATATTTATGTTGTTTTCATTAAACCACTCCAGCCAACTTTTTCTTCCTTATTTGTCATATTTATTATTATTATTTTCTTTCTTTCTTTCTTTCTTTCTTTTGGTCATGAATTTCCAAAAATATTGTTTAAGTAAATTTTATTTTATTTTTATTTGTAGGAAATCGTTCTTACGAAGTCTAAAATTTTCAAGCAAGCACGCGTTCGTATTTCTGCATTTTATTTGAGGTGGGGTTTATTGCTTTTGTTTAATTTAAATGCCATGTTTTAACTGTTAGTTGCATGTTCATGATAAATATGATGCGTGATGTTGAGACTATTTGTACTTAATTGTACGTGAGACTTTGAGACTATTGGTACTTAATTGTACTCGAGATTTTGAGACTATTGGTACTTAAATGTACATGAGACTTTGAGACTATTTGTACTTAACTGTACTTGAGATATGATATTTTTCCGTGAAAGTTTGTGCTAACTGTTATGCATGCGTATTTAACTTGAACAATCGTTTCCCCACTGAGTTGACGATAACTCACCCCAATAATTTTACCCCTTTCAGGTTGAGGAGTCCGACGTGGCGCATGGCGGGTGAATTGATCATGACAGTTGTTTTGTCGAATTTTTATTAGTAGTAGAATTTCTTGAACGATGTTGGTCTTTTAATCTTTTTTGTATTTATAAAACATACAGTGCACTAGTTTTATTTCAATTGATGGATGATGAAATTTTTATTTAAGTTAGTTATTTTATTCTTTGGACAAAAAAAAATGGTTGACTCATTTTCGTTAGATTCTTAGTCATTTTTTGGAGATTATTATACGTAGATGCATTTTCCAAAACTAGGGCACTACATCCACCCCGTCCGGCTACTAGATCCGATGCAAGTGATGATGTTGAGATAACTGATACACAAGGTACAATTGAAGCAGAATATGCTGGTGCCAGTTAAGCTGTTAACACAACTGAGGCACAACCAGCTGAGTAGGCTAACACAACTGCTCATTCCCGTGAAGCTAACCCAACTGAGGCACAAAGAGTTGCACATCAGGGATAAGAGGTTAGGTATCTTATCAGAAATGGACCGGGGCCTTCCTTAACTCCTAACGACACTTTTGATGAAGAACAATTCCACTTTGATAAGGATATCCCTAACGAGGAGCAAACTGCAAACATGTCTAGTTCCATTGATTGTCTCATTATAGAAGAACCCACTGAACCCACAAAAAATATATTGGTTCCACATGATCCCCAAGGCCAACCCCGTGAGTACGTCTTTTCTCTTGGGAATGACATCCAACTGGCCAATGAACTAAGAAGGGCATTGCGATATATTTTTGGAGAGATGGATGCAGTGAGATGTGGATAAACTGATCTTTGCTTGAGAATTGATAATCACGATGAAAACCTTACCAAAGATCAGCGTGGGATTATGCTAAAGATTAAGGAATAGATAGTTGAGATGTCTGCTCTTTGAAGGGAACAAGAAGGCAATTTTAAGATGTTGTACAAGAAGTTGGTCATTTGGGGCTCTGATCAAATAGCATTCCAGGGTCTCCAGAAAGGCTGATAAGTGTGAAACATGAATGCATTTAGAGGAATATTTTGGTGCATAATTGATACATTTGCATAGATATTAAGTGTGTTTAGGTTAGTTTCTCTGGTTGGGCATGATATTGTGTATTCTTGTGTACTTTTGTGAGAAATAGAGCTATATTTGAAAGATATTAGTAGAACGACCCAAATCGGATGCCAAAAGCTAAGGTACGAATAAAGACACTAAGAAAACAAGGAAAGCAAGATCACACGACTAGACCATGTGAAACCACACGATCATGTGATTGTGCGAGGATCAATTTACTGGTTGCAGATTACACGGTTGGGTTGTGTGCAAGGACACAATCATCTAAGGTGTGACGTGTGAGTTACAGAGACTGAAGACCATTCACACGACCTTGTCATGTGCATGCACATGGGTCGTGTGATTGGTGACGTTTGTTGGACTTTAATTCCTTATTTTGCGAGGACTAAAATGGGGATCCCGAAAGAAACTATAAAAGAGAGCACTAAAGTCAGATATAACATACTTTGGAGAATATAGAACATCTTAGAGAAAAAAGAGATGGTCTACGTGAAGAAAAACACAAGACTTTTATCAACCACGAAGGCACAAAGGGTTGAAGTTGTGAAGACGGATCCATGTACTCATGAGGGTTTCATCATCATAGTTTAAATCTTTTCATTTCCTTCTTAATTCTATGTTTAACTCTTTGTTTACAAGTTTGTCTATAGATTTGCAAATAATTATGTTAGGCTAAATCTTTTGATTCTAGGACATGATAAATACTGTGGATTCATGTTAATTCTAATTTGTTTATTTCATATTAATCATTTCTCGTTATCTATTCGTGAATTCGTGGGCTTATTTCTTGTATATTATCTTACTAATAATTTTCATGTTTAATTTGTTAGTTCATAATTTGGGAGATGAGATCTACCATTAGATAACGGATCCATAACACAAATGGGAGTAGAGTCGGGAGGCTTACAACGTTTGTGGGGGTTTCCTTTAATTCTCTATGCTTTTGGGAGTTGTTATTGATTGTTCACTAGGGATGCTAGCAATTCAATATTGATCTACAATTTACTTGCTTCAGGAGAGGGAATAAACTACATTAGAAATTAAACCCAAAGATATAGGGAAGCTGGTTATTGTGAAACACTAATTGGAATTAATGTTGATGAATCATGTCAAGATCATAATCCTCGGATTTTTTTTGTGATTGATTAAATGTCATGAAGTTTGATAATTGTATAGTAATTGAATATTTCAATTTAATAATTTTAAGGTGAATTATATATACTTCTTATTTTACGAATGCTTTGATAAAACTGAAATACGAGAATTGCTATAGTTTATGTGCTTCAAATCAATCCCTGAGGCATACGACCTTGTTTGCCACTATCTATAAACTACACTGTACACTTGCGGTTTAGCGTAAAAGATTTTAGCGATCAAGTTTTTGGCACCATTGCTGGGGATTGAAAGATTCAACATAAATATAGTGATAAGTAATTCAATCTTAATTGAAGCAACAATTACTATCGATTTTAACATTTTTCTTATTGAGTGCAAATAGTGTGTGATCACACATTCATCACTAGTTGAGCCAGAACCCATTGACATGTAAATAGTAAGAACTGCTAAACAATTAAGAAGTGAGAAAAGAAGATAGTTGAGAGTAATGGAAGAAGAGGTGAACCGTGGAAATAATGGTAATAATGGGAACAATGAGATCATCCGTTGATACCACCAGTTAATGCTAATAGACAAAATTTAGTGGTGGATAGACCGGTGAGACGGGCTGTGATAGATTACTCTCAGCCAGAAGTTAATCTCGGTATGAAGGAGTTGCACGCCAGCCAATCAACGCAAACAACTTTGAATTGAAACCAACGTTGATTCAGATGGTGTCACAGAACCAGTTTCGGGGGAAAGTAGTGGAAGATCCAAATGCGCATCTGGCGCAATTCCTGGAAATTAGCGATACAATTAAGATAAATGGTCTTTCTGAAGATGCCATTCGTTGTCGCCTTTTCGCATTCTCTCTACGCGGTAAGACCAATGGATGGTTGTCTTCATTAACACCACTTACTGCCAACTAGATGAAGCTAAGTCAGAAATTTCTAGCAAAATACTTCCCTCCAAGAAAAACATTGTAGTTGAAATGTGATATCGCTTAGTTTAGACAGCTCGACTTTGAGCCACTATACGAGGCATGGGACAGATTTATAGAGTTATTGAGTAAGTACCCACAACACGGATATCCAGATTACTAACAAGTGCATTAATTTTATAATGGTCTCAACAGTAACACAATGACTATTATAGATGTTGCATTCAGAGGTGCACTATTGGGAAAATATCCGGAGGTACACAAGGACTATTATAGTTGCTAGCACACGACCATGTGTGCAGCCACGGGCTGCAATTTCCTTCCCTTGTAAGTCCAAACACTCCAAAATTACTATACTTCTTCCTTCGCAAACCCTATAAGACCGTATTTCCCCTCTATAAAACCTCTTCCCAACTCCACAATTTCTCAAAATTCACTCTTCAATTCACAAACTAGGGTTCATCTCTCCTCTTCCTCTTACACAATTCACCACATAATTGTAATACCTGATTTTCAAATTACTCATTTGGATAATATAGTTTATCTGATATGTTACTTATATGTTACGTGCATTGAAATGACACTGTTTGATTTATTTTATATTATATTGTATATTTACCCTTAGACTTTATAAACCTTCACATTGTACTTGTTATCAAGTTTTTAGCTTAAATGGTTGATTATGCATTAAAATAAAAAGATTATATTAACTGGAGCTATATGTAACCTCCAACTATGCTCATATGAATAGAATTATGTTATCAGACTACTGATCAAATTTCATTATGTGGTATAGTACATGAATAAATTCATTAATAAGAGAATATATAGTACTTGAAAATGAGTCGGAATAATACTTTTATTAAATAATAAAAACAACAATACTAACAATAACAATAATATATAGTAATAGAAAAAAGGAATAAATCATAATTAGGAAATAAAGTAAAACCTTATTTGTAAACATAGTATATCATTATTAATCTCAGATATTATAAAATAAAAAAATACTTGGCTTATATATCTATACATATATGTAATAAAGTGAATCATATATATATATATGTTTGTACTTTATATAATTATATGTGCATGCAGCTTGTATATATATATATATATATATAACTAATGCATCTTTTATGCTTACCTAATCAATTACAAACTATATAAATCCTCATGCCACCGCCTCAAGAAAAATAAATTTGTATATATGTGCACCTCGTTGAACACATGTTGAACATGTACGGACACATATACGGCTGGAGGGAAAGGATATATGTTTTATATCACACACATCTTGTGCAAATTATGTGAGAAAATCAAGACGATATATATGAGGCACCGACTTATGTAGATTAGTAGACAATATATATATATATATATATATATGATTTTGTTCAAATGAGACCACCCTCCCTAGGTGAGACATTGTGGATTCATCTTATCATTGATCTTAAAAAATGAAGGGATGTGATTAATTCAGTTTTTTTTTTAATTTTCCTGATTTCCGCCATTTTAAGGGTAATTTCGTAATTCAAATCAATTATCCCCAGCGGTTTTTCTGGTATATTTGAATTTCTGTAACCATTTTTATGGGGTGAGATTGTAACTGCCATATTTAATGGCATTAATTAAGGAAGCAGTTTTCTTTCAATTTTTTTTATTTTACAGTATAGTTAGGGTCTTCTGCTGCTTAATTAGCTATTAAATAATGCATATTCGGTTGTTTTTATTGCATTGTTTTATGACCATAAGATATACTGCATATTTTGTTTTGGGATATTACATAATATACTGCATAATTAGTTATTCCACACTGCATAGATAGTTTCTAGATATGCATAGTTAGTTGATTTTGATGCATAGTTTATGACGCCTTGCATGGTTGGGTATAATGTACTGTATATTAGTTTTTTTACGTTGCATAGATAGTTTTCATGCAATGCATATATAGTTGATATTTGTTGCATAATATCAAATATGTAATATCATATAGATATATGCATTTCATAAGTATCTATGCATCATTTCATAAGTATCTATATATCATTACATAAGTATCTATGCATCGTCTTATTCGTGAAAATTACAGTTTTTTAAGAGTTAATATTAATGGCTAGTTTCGAGTTCTCCATCAATGTCTACACCATTGATGCTATTGGATATATTGTTTTCTACGACTGATGATTCATCATCATGATTCGAACTCACATGTTCGTTGTTTTTTCATTTGCAACAGAAATCACATCTTCGTTAGTGTTTTTTTTCACCATTCGAATTCTTCACAGTTCTTTCATTTGCGTTAATGGAGGAATTGTGTGTGTGTGTGAGAGAGAGAGAAAGAGAGAGAGAGAGAGAGAGAGAGAGAGAGAGAGAGAGAGAGAGAGAGAGAGAGATTGAGAGATGTATGAGAGAGAAAGATATTTGATTCCATTTTTGTAACTACCTTGTTATGTTATTTTACCCTATTACCTTTATATTGATTAAATTAATATTTTAATATATATATATATATATCAATACACAAACACACTCGTGCATCCGTCATGAAGAAATAATAAAAGGTGGTGGTGCCGACCAGAAGAGAGGGAATAATGAAAGAAAGAAAGAGAAAGAGAAAGAAGAAAGTCCTCGAGGTGCATGTACTTTTAGTCAATTAACTTTATTTTATATTGGATTAGTGTGGTTTTATAATCAAATTCAATCTGATGTCCTTTACCATAAAATAAAATTATGTTTGCTAATTAGGATTTTAACATAAAATACACAAAATATTTATAATTGCATATATTTATGCCTGGTTTGTAAAACTATAGAATTAAATATAGGGGTATTGATTTTTTGGTACCTGAACTATAGGTGTTTTGCTACTTTGGTACCCGATTTTTTTGACTTCCTAAATTAGTACCCATAATTAGCTAATTGTTATTAGTTGGTACCTAATGACAACAGGCGGTGAAATTTCCCATCGGAATTTGCTCACGTGACACACATGTGCTGGGCTGGGGGCTTTTTAGTCATTTCTTGTTATTATTTGTTGCCCGTTGAAATCCTCCAAAAACAATGCTAAATCTGAAAAGCCCCAAATCACGATTTTTCTAGGGTTTATGCATTTGGGTTTGAGAAACACATAAATTCCTCCATTCTCTTCGATCATCTTCCCAAAATCAGTCTGAATATATTGCAAAGTGAAGTTTCAAAACCAATACAACAATGGGGTGGATTATTCGAGATAAAAAAACTGACTCTCTCCCTCCTGGAGTTGCATGCCCTGAATACGGTATGTAAGGTCCATTTTTTGTATATTTTTTATGTTTTTATTCTAGGATGAACATGTATAGTGGGTTTATTGTTTTAAATATCAAAAATATTTTTAGGGTATGTGCTGGGTTGAAAATCCGAATTTTAAAGGTCCTCACTGTAGGATTGTTTGTGAAATTGTGTTACCATTGTTCATTTCTTGATGTTTTCATGCTTTTTGTTGTATCAGGTCCTGACTCACAGCATTTCACCATAAGAATCCACCATTCTGGAGAATTTTTAAGGTTAGGCCATACATATTATGTTGGGGAGAATATGGGAGTAGATCATATTGATTTTTGTGATCCAGATGAGTTGTCATTCCTTGAAATCCTTAGTATGGCACGAGAGCTAGGTTTAGAGGGATATAAGACTTTCCATTGTAGTAAACGTGGGGTAAGTGACAGTCAGTCCTTGTTTGCATTACAAAATGACAGTGATGTTATGTTCATGGTTAATTTTCTGGATGAGAATAGGATGATAGGTTTGTTTGTTGAGCATATAAATAGTAAACTATCAATTGTTGAAGAGTTGCATGATGAAGAATTGCATGATGAAGAGTTGCATGATGAAGACCTGCCCAATGTTGATGAGCCTTTAAACTTTATGGGAGATTTTGGCCATGAAAATGTGGAGAGGAATGAGGGAAGTGATACAAACAATAGTGATGTTGGAAAAGGTGACATCAATAATGGTAGTGATTTAAGTGACAGTGATTGTACCCAATCTATTGGATCAAGATTCCTCATACTCTGAAGGTTTTGTAGATAGTGATTGTGAAGTGTCTGAAGATGATGACATGTTATTTGATGATAACATTGATGCTGAGGTTGAATGGGGGGGTTCACAAATGAAAAAAACAAACATTGAAACAGGTAGTAGCAGTCATGCTAAAGGTAAAAAAACTAAGTGCATTTGCTGAGTGTGAAAGATTAGATATTGAGAATCCTAAATTTAAGCTAGGACAATGTTGGCCTGATGCTGAGACATTTAGGCAGAGTGTGAGGGCATATTCAATCAAACAGGGCAGGGATATAGCTTTCACATTAAACAGGAAGTATAAAATTCAAGCCAAGTGTAAGCATGATAGTTGTCCTTGGGTTATCTATGCATTAAAGGTGAAGAATGAGGACAACCTTCAAGTAAAAACATTTGTTGGGAGCCACAAATGTCCTAGGGTACAAAAAGTGTCTCATGCAACGCCAAAGTGGCTAGCTACCATGTACAGAGAAAAGCTGGCTTCTGATCCTAAATGACCTGTTGATTCCATGATCACTATCATGCAGAAAGACATTAAACTTGTCTTCACTAAGTGGCAGATGTATAAGGCAAATAAGATTGTGCATACTTTAAGTACTGGGAATGATGTAGAACAATATGGCATGTTGTGGGCATATGCTGAGGAGATTAGGCAGTCAAACCCAGGAACAACTGTGAAAATAAAATCCAAAGTATTGAATGGGCGGCCACAATTCAAAAGATTCTACATTTGTTGGGGTTCTTTAAAGAGAGGATTTTTGGAGGGATGTAGGCCTGTGATATGCTTAGATGGTTGTCATCTCAAGACTCGGGCTGGTGGTATTTTGTTGAGTGCAGTAGGCATTGATGCCAACAACTGCATGTATCCATTTGCATATGCAGTTGTTGAAAAGGAAAAATAGAAATCATGGTTGTAGTTCTTAGAGTTGTTAGTGATGGATTTGGACATTCAAAACAGTTACCATTGGACAATAATGTCTGATAAACAAAAATGTTTGATTGATTCTATTGAACAATTGTTGCCAGGATGTGAGCATAGATTCTGTGTCCAACATTTATACAGAAACTTCAAAGCTTCACATAGGGGTCTAGCACTGAAACAGATCTTGTGGAAGGCAGCCAGGGCAACAAGGGTTGTTGATTTTAGTGATGCCATGAATGAATTGAAAGCCAGAGATGTGATGCATATAATTGGCTAGCTTAAAGACCTGCTAACCAATAGTCACACTTCAGTTGCCATTCTAAGACTGATTTGTTGCTAAATAATATTTCTGAGAGTTTCAATTCAATGATATTAAGGACTAGAAACAGCCCAATCATAAGCATGTTGGAGATGATAAGACTGATGCTAATGAAAAGAATAGGAGTTAGGAGAGATCAAATGAATAAGTACACTGGTGATATTTGCCCCAAAATTGCAAAGTTGTTTGAAGAAAACAAGAAAAGGGCAATGGAGTTTATTGCACATCGGAATGGCCATGACCAGTTTGAGATAGAAAGTTCTTTTGGTAAAAGATTCAAACTACATTTGGGAGATAGAACATGCTCTTGCAGGAGATGGGATCTCACAGGCATTCCTTGTGCACATGCAATATCTGGTATGTACTTCATGGGAAAGAGACACACGAGGATTTTGTGGACAAATCGCTACAAAAAAGAGACTTTTTTTTGAAAACATACAACCACTTGATGGAAACTCATCTCCTACTAATGATCGTGTGACATGTGGCCTCAAGTTGATGCGAGAACCATTGCAACCACCACATTACATTTTGACGTTGCATGGCGGGGCCAAAGAAAAATGATAGAAGAAAAGATCCAGATGAGCTGAAAACCAAAAAAAATGAAAAGGGGAAGAAAACACCTGTGAAGTTGACTAGAAAAGGAGTTGTCATTACATGTTCTGTGTGCCATAAACAGAATCACAATGCCAGAAAATGTCCTCTTAGGAAAGAGAGTCAGCCCACAAGTCCAGGATTGGATGTTCCTGCTGCGAATGAAGCAGAAACTTCAAGGAAAAGAAATGTATATCTTGTTTTCACAATGCAAACATTTAGTGTTGTATTTTCTGTTTATATAACATGTCATAGCTACTATTATTGATTATACAGTGGAGAAGCAAAAAGTCATCTCCAACTATTATTGAGAAAGAAAGTCAGACTAAGTCACAACCATTGCCTGTTTCAAAAGATAATCCTGCTAGAAATACCAGGAGTAAATGGACAATTTGGAATCCCAAATGAGCATTTATAAATGTTGTCAAATACAATCTCAATCTTTTTACAAATTTTTTGATCTCAAGGATTGTCCAAGACATTAGGGGTGAGAATAAAGTTGCAGGTAATGTATGGATTTTTTGTTGTTGTATTACAGTATCTCAAGGATTGTCCAATTATGACATTGAATTTGTATTGTAGGTGAACAAAAAACCATCAGAAGTGGTGGGCACTCAAGTGTCAACCAACAAAGCCATTGGTAAAGTGCCACAAAGAAGCATAAAGAAACAAAAGCAGTCAGTTCCAAAAAAGGCTACTTGGAAACCTCTGGGGAGAAGTAGTTTGACCCAGAATGTTAGATTCTCAATTAACAAGGGTCAATCATCTAACAAGCAAGAAGTTGCTAGGGAGGAAGAAGCACCAATTTTAGGGTCTTACTATGTAGCTATTTGTGATTAGTTTAGTTTATGTTGATATGGTTTTTTGGCTTTTTGGCTTTTTGAAACTCATGCATGCCATGTTGGCACAATTGGTTTGTGCACCAATTAATGTTCTTTTTGGCTTTTTGAAACTCATGCCATGTTGGCACAATTATCTGGATGTTATGGTACATATTATGGGATGTTAGAACTATTGGTGTGTCAACCAATTGATGTTTTAGATTATCTGGATGTTTTGTGACTTTATGACAATTATATGATAATGGAAGTTCTTTCATCTTACTGAGTTCATTCATTATGTCAAATTATTGAGTTAATGCAAGAACCGTTAATGTCAAATACTATGATCATGTTGGCACAAAATGACTGCATTAACATCACCATTAGCCATTGCAAATGTTGTATTAACATTAGTCATTACAAAAAAGTTGTGTTGCATTAGCCATTACATAGTCAGCCTACATACATTATGCATTACATAATTCCTAAGCCATTACATCATGAGGTAAACAACAATCCAAGATAGCACAAGGACAGTCCACATCCACCTATCCCTTGACCTTTTCTTTTTCAGTTCATTATCCAACTTTTCCACTACATCTTCAAGCTTCTGCACTTCATCTTCAAGCTTCTGCACTTCATCTTTCAGTTTCACCACTTCATTGTCATGTTTGTTAATTCGTTTCAGAAGTCCAGGAATGATTTGTTGAGCCCTACTTCACATTGGGGAATCAATCCAAGAAAAGTAGTGGCAACCTCCTACTTCCTACAAAATTGCAATTTTTAAAAATAAAAACAACAATAAAAAAATCAGTTTCAACTACAAATTTTCAATTTTTATAGCACTGAAAACCATAAATTCACAACTAAAGCTGAAATTCGAGATTAATTCATATAAGAAAGAAAATTGAAAATTAGGGTTTCAAATTTTACAAACTTACCCAAAATTTTGTACAAGCTTTGTATCTCCTTCCCGCATTTAGATCAGTCCATGAAGTTTTTACAACCGAATTTCTACCGCAATGGCACAAATCCTCCACCACATACTCCGATGTCTGCCTCTACATCCTCTCCTTTGCGTCTGTGAAGAAGAAATCAAAAGGGGAAGAATGTATTCTTTTTAAAAATTGATTTTCAAGTGTAAAATGTGGATAAGTCATTTTTGCCCATAATAATAACAAGAAATGACTAAAAAGCCCCCCAGCCCAGACATGTGTGGCACGTGATAAAATTTCGGTGGGAAATTTCACCGCTGGTTGTCATTGGGTACCAACTAATAACAATTAGCTAATTATGGGTACTAATTTAGGAAGTCAAAAAAGTCGGGTACCAATGTAGCAAAACACCTATAGTTCAGGTACCAAAAAATCAATACACCTTAAATATATTTATGTAATTAGAATATACTAGATTGTCTGTTTGTGGTTGTCTGTTTGTCACCACTTTAACTTCAGTCAAAATTTCATACCTAGTTAAGTTAAATATATTTTATTACAAATAAAAGAAAGAAAAAAATGAACACTCATGTAACACGCATATACGTACAGTTGGGGAGGCCTTTTAGTACTTGCATTATGAAGTCTATTCAACACCATTTTAACCTAAGAGAATTAAATTCTCTAAATTTATATGTTGTTTTGTTCAATTCATAGTTATGGTAAAAGAGGTTCATATATGCTAATTTTGGTAATATATGTGAAAGAAACCATGTATGAAGCCTGACATGTAATCAATTGGTAATAAAATGAAACCAGTGTATACTTAGTGGAAGGTTACACAAAGGAGTAATTAGATTAATAATTAGTTTAGCTTTTGGAACTTCGTATATAGGGAAATAACTTTAATTTGTCTGACAAAATCATATTAGTCTAGCTAAAAGTAAATAGGAATTCTTATTATCAGATTGAAAAGAATTTTAAGAAAATTTAGTAGGTGAGTTTAGTTATGTGGTTTTACATTAAGTTTCAAATACTCGATATAGCAGTTCTAGGATGATTTAATAATTACAGAGTTTGCATAGAGTTATAATATATCAATTTTGAATGTCAAGATAAATTCAAACGGCGAAATTGAGGTGTTTTGAATATTAATTTGACTAGGTCTAAATTTTATGTTTCAAGGTTTGAAGAATTATCTGATTAAATTAAGATTAAGTTCGTTTGTCATATCAAGAATGGTGAACTTATTAATCGAGTATTAGAATTTAATATATTACACTGCTACAAATTGTACGCACTAAAGGTTAGGGAGTGACAACTAATAAAATCGTAAGTAAGCCACAAATGATACGAGGTAAGGTAAAATTCTTCCGCAACTATAATGCATGAACATAGTATTTCCTGATTTATTTATACTGAATGTGATTATTGTAACTTGATGGATGTATTATAAGTATTTTGTCATGTATATTTTGTTGAACGATATTGGAACGTGGTGGGTTGTTGTTTCATTAAACATGATATTCATTAGCATTTGCACATGCATGCATAATATATGAGCATTGTTGAGATGATACATGCACAACATGACTTTTTGAGAGAAAAGATTTTTGTTGGCCACTGCTAGTGCACCGAGGCATGTGAGGTGTGATTTATGATATGTTTTGGGGCTCAGTGAGTGTTACTTGTTGGAGGATCATAGAGGTTGACAGGGAGTGTGCCTCTGATGGTCACGAGGGGGCAGACATTTGAATGTGCCCTTATTGACACGCCAGGGGGAAGACTACTTAGGGATCATTGGGGAAGATATTGGGTAAACCTCAGGTGGTCCCAGGAGATGGCCCTAGGCAGTGTCAATTTGATTATGGCCATGTGATTAATGATATTGTGTTGAGCTCTCTCCGGTGCATAGCAGGTGGACCAAGGGCCCAGTAAAAGAAAACGATTTTGAATAAAATACCTTGGTGCATAAACATGAATCTGTGGCATAACATATTGGAATGCACTGCATGTATATTGCTCTATTCCTTTGGCATGCATGTTAGCTCACGTAGTTCATGTATTGTAGGTGATCTGTTGATGCTCGATTAGATATACTTACTGGACAGGCTGTTGGGGCTCCTACAGGTTTTTGAGGATCTTGTACATGGATGACGACCTGTTGGGCTAGCTTATTGGCTTATTTTCCTTTTGTTTCTAATGTGTTCTGTTTCATATTGAAACTATATGTCACTTTGGAAATCCCTAAATGTAAATATACATGTCAGTGACTTGAGGTATGGGTTGCGAGCTTGTGTTGTTATTGTATTTATGTACAGAGGGGTTACCTACACCTTAGATTTTGGACATTGTGTGTCATTCCCTGTAGTATTACAGGGATAATGAGTGTTGGCATTTTTTTTTTATCTTTTATCAAACAAAGAAAAAAAATCACACGTTCTTATAAATAGAGCCCATGTTCTCGAATTGTAAATATTTTTCTTATAATAGTAATATGGGTGGGTGCCACAGAGTGGTATCAGAGACCAACTGCAGGTTCTGTAGACTATCCATGTATATGAACTCAGGACATGTGGAGCACAACCATGCCAGTAAGTTTTATATTATTTACAATGATTTACATGTTTTAGTATTTATGTTGGTCATGTGATATAAATTATATCCTGATGTTACAATGTGAACTTATATTTTGTAATAAAAGTCTTGTGAATCCTTATGAATCTATTGTTCACATGATAAACCTTAAGAACAATCCAATTTGCATTTGAGATAGTGTGGTTAAATATAGGTGGCAATCATTCCGGAGATAGAAGCAGGTAGTTTTTATATATTACTCGTAAGATATACTAAAGAGATATTTTGTTATCCGCGTGTGGATTTATTTGGAAATGTAGCAGACATTAAGTTTGAAAAATTCATATGGTAAATTTTGATATAACTTGATTAAAATTTATTCTATATAATCACATATACATTAGGAACACCACTTAAAGGTTCTTGGGGTAACACCATTATTAGATTACTTCATCGTAACTACTAAAGAAAAAGAATAAGAACTTTATTAGTACGTGTAATTTTAGAATGTTATATATCTAGGTTTAAATTGTTAATAGGGATATTTAAATATTTGACTACAAGGATAATAGTTGCAAATTAGGGATCAAATTGAAAGGCTAAGAAGCGTTCTATGTCACACTATCGATGAGAGAAATTTCAAGATGGGAAAGGAGTTAATATAATTTCGAGTATTTATTGTGGGTTTAAATTTCCTTTTGGTTTTCTCTTGTGTAGTTGATCAGTGTCCTAATTATATTTGTAAACTTGATGAACATGTTGCTTCTTTGTATTTAGGATTATCTAATGGTACGAATGTGTTCGATCCTAATAAGAGAATGCTTCGGAGGTCTTACACTATATTAAGGTAAGTATGATATAATCATTACATTTGTGGAATGAAAATCTATGAGCCTGTTATTTGGATGCTTTTCTAAAAGGTCTTATATATATGAAGTTGATAGCTAGGCTATAATTTTATTAGTATGATATTGGAAAATCTTAGGCTAGATATGATTTGAAAAGATATAAGTATATACAATTCGTACAACACCAGGAGTTGACCATGTAATTATGCAGCTTAAAAAAATAATACTACTTTCTTAGGGACCATATACTTATGAAAGTGAATTAAATATAAAGGAGCGATAGAGTTTGGGAGAAAGAAAAACTCATGTATGAACATCATTTGTTAAATATATTGAAAATATTGGGGCCACTATCTTTACACTTGTCCATTCAGTATCAAAGTTTTTGATCCATTATGTATTTTATGAACTCATGTTCAAAACATACATTGTAAACCTTTTGATATTTCTATGAAGGAACCAGAAGCGATAACGATAAAATTAGAGTTTTGAAGAAAGATCTACCAATATTTTACTATCTTAAATACAAAATGCAGTAATAGAAATATTCGATTAAGGTGAACTAATTAGATGGAATCGCTAGAAATAAAAGATATAATTGGGGGTACGAATCAAACTCTTTTAATAAGCAAAATTTCGAAGACGGAATTTTTATAAGGAGAGGAGGATGTAATACCCGAATTTCAAATTACTCACTTGGATAATATAGTTTATATTATATGCTACTTATATGTTACGTGCATTGAAATGATACTATTTGATTCATTTTATATTATATTGTATTTTAATCCTTAGACTTTAGAAGCCTTCACATTGTACTTGTTATCAAGCTTTTAGCTTACATGGTTGATTATGCATGGAAATAAAAGGATTATATTAACTGGAGCTATATGTAACCTCCAATTATGCTTATAGGAACAGAATTATGTTATCAAACTAAAGATCAAATTTCATTGTGTTGTATAATGCATGAATAAATTGATTAATAAGAGAATATATAATACTTGAAAAAGAGTCGGAATAAATACTTTTATTAAATAAAAAACGACAATACTAACATTAGCCATAATATATAGTAATAAGAAAAAGGAATAAAATCGTAATTCGGAAATAAACTAGAACCTTAATTGTAATTATAGTATATCATTATTAATCTCAGATATATAAAAGAAAAAAAATACATGACTTATATATATATATATATATGCTTATAGGTAATAAAGTGAAACACACACACACACACACATATATATATATATGTGTGTGTGTGTGTGTGTGTGTTGTTTGTACTTTATACAATTATATTTGCATGCAACTTGCATATATATGTATATATAACTAATGTATCTTTTATGCTTACCTAATCAATTACAAACCATATAAATCATCATGCCACCACCTAAAGAAAAAGAAATTTATTTATATGTGCACCCAGTTGAAAACCTGTTGAACACGTACGGACACATACACGGCTGGAGGGAAAGGATAAATATGTTTATATCACACATCTTGTGCAAATTAAGTGAGGAAATCAAGTGGATACATATGAGGCACCGATTTATGTAGATTAGTAGATAACATATATATATATATAATTGAAAATACTCTCACACACACTCATGCATCTGTCATGAAGAAATAACAAACAGAGGTGGTGTCGATCAGAAGAGAGGAAATAATGAAAAAAAGAAAGAAATAGAAAGAGAAAGGAGAAAGCCCTCGAGGTGCAGGTAGTTTTAGTCAATTAACTTTATTTTATATCGGATTAGTGTGGTTTTATAATCAAATTCAATCTGATGTCCTTTACCATAAAACAAAATTATATTTGCCAGTTAGGATTTTGAACATAAAAATACACAAAATATTTATAACTGTATATGTTTATGCCTAGTTTGTTGAACTACATAATTAAATATATGCATATAATTAGAATATATTAGATTCTGTGTTTGTCACCACTTTAACTTCAGTCAAACGTTTATACATAGTTAAGCTAAATATATTTTATTACAAATAAAAAAAATGAACACCTATGTAACACACATATACGTACAATTGGGGAGGCCTTTTAGTACTTGCATTATGAAGCCTATTCAACACCATTTTAACCTAAGTGAATTAAATTCTCCAAACTTATATGTTGTTTTGTTTAATTCATAGTTAATGTAACAGAGGTTAAATAGATGCTAATTTTGGTAATATATGTAAAAGAAACCCTATATGAAGCCTGACATGTAATCAATTGGTAATAAAATGAAACTCATGTATAATTTGTGTAAGGTTACATAAATGAGTAATTGAAGTAATAATTAGTATAGCTTCTGGAACTTCATATATGGGGAAATAACTTTGAATTGTCTGACAAAATCATATTAGTCTAGCAAAAAGTAAATAGGAGTTATTATTATCAGATTGAAAATATTTTTAAGAAAATTTAGTACGTGAGTTTAGTTAATGTGGTTTTATATTAAGTTTCAAATAATCATACAACAATTCTAGGATGTTTAAATAATTTCGGAGTTTGCATAGAGTTATAATATATCAATTTTGAATGTCAAGATAAATTCAAAAGGCGAAATTGAGGTGTTTTGAATATTAATTTGACTAGGTCTAAACTGTATGTTTCAAGGTTTGAATAGTTATCTGATTAAATTAAGATTAAGTTCGTTTGTCATATTAAGAATGGTGAACTTATTAATTGAGTATTAAAAATTAGTATATTACACTGCTACAGATTGTTCGCACTTGAGGTTAGGGAGTTACAGCTAATAAAACCGTAAGTAAACCACAAACAATGCGAGGTAAGTGAAAATCATCTGCAACATCAATGCATTAATAAAGTATTACCTGTTTTATTTATACTGAATGTGATCATTGTACCTTGATGGATGTAATATAAGTATTTTGTCATGTATATGTTGTTGAACGATATTGAAACATGGTGGTTGTTGTTTCGTTAAGCATGATATTCATTAGCATTTGCAAATGCATACATAACATATGAACATTGTTGAGATGATGCATGCACAACATGACTTTTTGAGAGAAAATATTTTGTTGGCCACTGGTAGTGCACCGAGGAATGCGAGACATGCTTCATGATATGTTTTCGGGCTCAGTGGGTGTTACTTCTCGGAGGATCATAGAGGTTGACAGAGGGTGTGCCTCAGATGGTCACGAGGGGGCAGACCACTTGACTGTGCCTTTATTGACACGTCAGTAGGAAGACTCATGAGGGATCACTGGGGAAGATAGGGGTGGACCTCAGGTGGTCCCAGGAGATGGCCCTAGGCAGTGTCAATTTGATTATGGCCATGTGATTAATGATATTATGTTGAGCTCTTTCTGGTGCATAGCAGGTGGACCAAGGGCCCCAGTAGAAGAAAGTGATTTTGATTAAAATACATTGGTGCATAAACATGAATCTGTGGCATAACATATTGGAATGCACTGCATATATATTGCTTTATTCCTTTGGCATGCATGTTAGCTCACGTTGTTCATGCATTGTAGGTGATATGTTGATGCTCGATTAGATGGACTTATTGGACAGGCTGTTGGGGCTTCTACTGGTTTTTGAAGATCTTGTACATGGATGACGACCTTTTGGGCTGGCTTATTGGTTTATTTTCCTTTTGTTTCTAATGCGTTCTGTTTCAGATTGACACTGTATGTCACTTTGGAAATCCCTAAGTATAAATATACATGTCAGTGACTTGAGGTATGGGTTGCGAGCTTGTGTTGTTATTGTATTTATGTACAGAGGGGTTACCTGACCTCAGATTTTGGATATTTTCTGTCATTCCCTACTGTATTACAGGGATAATGAGTGTTGGCATTTTTTATCTTTTATTAAACAAAGAAAAAAAATCACGCGTTTTTATAAATAGAGCCCATGTTCTAGAATTGTACCGTTTATATATTTTTCTTATAATAGAAATGTGGGTGGGTGTCACAGAGTGGTATCAGAGACCAGCTGCAGGTTCTATAGACTATCCAATGTACATGAACTCAGGACTTGTGGAGCACAACCATGCCAATAAGTTTTATATTATTTACAAAGATTTACATGTTTTAACATTTATGTTGGTCATGTGATATAAAGATTATATCTTGATGTTACAATGTGAACTTATAGTTTGTAAATGAAAGTCTTGTGAATCCTTATAAATCTATTTTTCACATGATAAACCTTAAGAACAATCCAATTTGCGTTTGAGATAGTGTGATTAAATATAGGTGGCAATCATTCCGGAGATAGAAGCAGGTAGTTTATATATATTACTCGTAAGATATATTAAAGAGATATTTCATTGTCCGTGTATTGGTTTATTGGGGAATGTAAACAGACATTAAGTTTGAAGAATTTATATGGTAAATTTTGATATAACTGGATTAAAAATTTATTCTATATGATGACATATACATTAGGAACACCGCTTAAAGGTTCTTGGGGTAACACTATCAATAGATTACTTCATCGTAACTACTAAAGAAAAAGAATAAGAACTTGATTGGTTTAGAAGGTTATATATCTAGGTTTAAATTGTTAACAGGGATATATAAATGTTTGACTACAAGGATAATAATTGCAAATTAGGGATCAAATTGAAAGGCTAAGAAGTGTTCTATGCCGCGCTATCGATGAGAGAAATTTCAGGATGGGAAAGGAGTTACTATAATTTTGAGTATTTATTGTGGGTTTGAATTTCCTTTTGGTTTTCTCTTGTGTAGTTGATTAGTGTCCTAATTGTTTTTTGTAAACTTGATGATCATGTTGCTTCTTTGTATTTAGGATTATCTAATGGTGCAAATGTGTTTGATCCCAATAAGATGCTTCTGAAGTTTTACACTATATTAAGGCAAGTAGGATTTAATCTTTACATTTGTGGATTTTGTGGAATGAAAATCTATGAACCTGCTATTTGGATACCTTTCTAGAAGGTCTTAAATAGATGAAGTTGATAGCTAAGGTATAATTACTATGATATTGGAAAATCTTAGGCTAGATATGATTTGAAAAGATATAAGTATAAACAATTCGTACAACACCAGGAGTTGACCGTGTAATTATGCAGTTTTAAAAAAATAATACTACCTTCTTAGGGACCATATACTTCTGAAAGAGAATTAAATATAAAGGAGCGATAGAGTTTGGGAGAAAGAAAAACTCAGGTATGAACATCAGTTGTTAAATATATTGTAACTATTGGGGCCACTATCTTTATACTTGTCCATTCAGTATCAAAGTTTTTAATGCATTATATGTTTTACGAACTCATGTTCAAAACATACATTGTAAACCTTTCGATATTCCTATGAAAGAACCATAAGAGATAACAACGAAATTAGAATTTTGAAGACTGATCTACCGATATTTTACTATCTTAAATACAAATTTCAGTAATAGAAATATTTCGATTAAGGTGAACTAATTAGATGGAATCGCTAGAAATAAAGAATATAATTGGGGGTACGAATCAAACTCTTTTAATAAGCAAAATTTGAGGATGAAATTTTTATAAGAAGGGGAGGATGTAATTCCCGAGTTTCAAATTACTCACTTGGATAATATAGTTTATATGATATGCTACTTATATGTTACGTGCATTGAAATGACACTGTTTGATTCGTTTTATATTATATTGTATTTTAATCCTTAGACTTTAAAAGCCCTCACATTGTACTTGTTATCAAGATTTTAGGTTAAAAGGTTGATTATGCATGGAAACAAAAGGATTATATTAATAGGAGCTATACGTAACCTCCAATTGTGCTCATAGGATCAAAATTATGTTATCAAACTAAAGATCAAATTTCCTTGTATGGTATAGCACATGAATAAATTGATTAATAAGTGAATATATAATACTTGAAAAAGAGTCGGAATAAAGACTTTTATTAAATAAAAAACGACAATATTAACAATAACAATAATATATAGTAATAAGAAAAAGGAATAAAATCGTAATTAGGAAATAAAGTAGAACCTTAATTGTAGATATAGTATATCATTTTTAATCTCAGATATATAAAAGAAAAAAAAATACATGACTTATATATCTATGCATATAAGTAATAAAGTGAAACACACACATATATATACATATATATTTATATATATTTGTTTGTACATTATACAACTATATGTGCATGCAGCTTGTATATATATATATATATATATATCTGTATATATAGCTAATGCAAATGTTGATCATTTGAAAAAGAATGAGATCTAGTTCAGTAACCAGTGCGGATGGCTCAATGAACCAACAACTTTGATACCATCTGTAGGTCTCAGGGGTGATAAGCAAAGTTCAGAAGGGGGGGAGGGGGATAGTTGAATAAACTTTACCAACTTTTCGTTTTTTGTCCTTTTAATAATTTCAAAGTTGACTCAAGTCAACTAGGTCTTTGGTGGACAACTAGGTTTGCTTACACAACATAGTTAGCCACTCAACAGATTCGATTGAGCTATTGATAGTATAACTTCGCTGTTTCAGCCAACACTTTAAAATAATAGTTCACTTGGTTTTTAACAGCGAAAGATTTTCACCCTTAGTTTTGAATACGTTTTTCAACACTTGTTTAAGCTAGGTTATTATCAGTAGACTTAGCAATTTAACATACAACAAATATAATGATATGCAAGAAAGTAAGTGTGTTGAATGTAAAGAGACACAAGCAATTTTAGTGGTTCGAGGATGGGGTAATTCCTCTAATCCACTCTTCTCCAACCCCTGGAGGAATCCACTAATGTAACTTGACTTGGTTACAGAATTGTTACAGTCCGAGTCAGCTTTGATCACACATCTAGCTGCTCCGGGACTCGGCTTCTTCACAAGACGGTTGCCCTGCTACTTTAGCTTCCTTCAAACCTTTGGACTTGATCACTTAGCCCTCCAACAGGTTCAAAGCTCTGGTTCGATCTGGAACCTTACTACACCTCCTTCAACCTTAGAGAGTAGACCCCTTGTTCTTGAAATAAGATTTTTCCTCTTCAACAAATGAAGTCGTCTTTCCTTCACTAAGTGTAGTGGATCGATTATCTTCGAGTTTAGACTTGAGGATATTCTTTGAATACTTGAGAGATATTGCTTTGCAGGTTATTTTCTTGAATGCTTGCATTCATATTCATTCTAGGTAACCTTCTCCCAAATGAATCCTTAGCCTTTTATAGTGCACGTTTGAAAATATGTTTGCAAATAGATAGACGTATTTTAAAACCACACTTTGTAGGTTGTTGGTTTGTCTTATATTGAAGCATTGATGTATACTGTACCTTGAATTTAATGCTCTGCAGCCTTTCCTTAAACTTTGCAGGATTTCAGGTACATCCCATTGGCTCCTTGTTTTTTGCAGTTTTCAGCAAAACAACTTTATTGTAGGCAGTCTGACACATGCCTAACTTAGTTGATTCAGTTAACTCTTTAGAAATTCAGTAGACTTGGTTTTATAGCGGAAGACTTTCACCCTTTGATTAAAATGCGTTTTTCAACACTTGTTTTTAGCTTAGTTAATATCAGTTGACTTAGCAAATATAAGAAACAGCAAATAAAGAAATGCAAGAAATAAAGTGTTGAATATAAATGACACAGAGCAATTTTTTATAGTGGTTCGAGGACATGGTAATTCCTTTAATCCACTCTTATCCAATCCCTGGAGGTAATCCACTAAGTAACGTTGACTTTTTTACAAAATGATGACAGTCCAAGCTAGGCCTTGATCACACAGCTGGTTTTGCTTCTGGGACTCAGCTTCTTCACAAGACAGTTATCCTTCTACTTCAGCTCCTTTAGACTCTTGGATTTGTTCACATAGCCCTCCAACAAGTGCAAAGCTTTCTGGTTCGAACTGGAACCTCACTACACCTTCTTCAACCTTGGATGTGTAGACCTCTTATCTTTAAACAAGTTTTTCTCTTCAACAGTTTGAAGTTGTCTTTCCTTCACTGAATGTGTTGGATTGATTTCCTTCGAGTTTTAGGCTTGAAGGTAGTATTGAATGATCGAGAGTATTATGCTCAGATTGCTTGATTTCTCTTGTGTGTCTCAAATTGCATAAGTATTGGTTTTTTTCTCTCAAATAATTCCTCAGCCTTTTATAGTGCTTGTTTGAAAAAATATATCCGTTGAAGAGATAGATGTATTCTTCAAACTATATTTTGTGGTTGTTGGCTTGTCTTATCCTGCATAATCAATGTAGACTAATCCTTGAATTGATGTTCTGCAACCATTCCTAAACCTCTGTAGATTTTCTTGGACATCCTATTGGTTCCTTGCTTTTTGCACTCTTTCAGCAAAATAGCTTTAAGGATGGCAGTCTGACACATACCTACTTTCAGCAAACATTTGACTTTGCTTTGACAACGGATCTCTTCAGCTTTCTAGGATCCTTTTTGCTGCATAACCCCCTAGTCAGTCAACTCCACTTATCTGAGAGTGACACAATCAGTCTGCTGACTGAGATAGCTTTTCTGTCACTTGACTGAGACTTGTCTTCACTTCACTCAACTGCCACACAACTAATTCTTCATCTTGGTCTTCAGTTGACTTTTGCATTCTTCAACTTGACTGCTTCCACTCAGCTAATAGAACAATATCTATTACAAGTTGATTTACATTAGAATTTGGGTGTCAGCTTCCTAATCTATATTTTACATGGTATCATCAAAATCTATACATAAATTTTCCAACAATTTTTTCCTTTTTAATGATGCCAAGACTTAAATAAAAACAACAAAGTAAATAGTGCATAACAAAGAATGATTATATGAATATGTCATTTTATTGAACATACCATTCTTACACTTTACAATGTGTTACAGAGTACAATGAAAATATACAAAGTACATACAATTTTCTGCGTATTTACAAATATGTAAAAATACAACATGAAGGTGTCTGCAACAGTCTGCATCGCCTCTGCTGCTTCCTTCTTCTCTCTTCATCCTCTTCCCTTCTTCTATCTTCTTCAGGTCTTTTCCTCTTCTTATCATCTTCCTCTCTTCTCTTCTTCTCATATGCTCCCTTTCCAGCATCGTCTCTCCTTTTTATTTCTTCCCATTCTTGAACTTGCCTTATGTTTTCTCGTTCTTGGCGCTCAGCTACCTTAGCATTTTTCCTGGCAACTTCTCTATTCTCAAGCTCATCAAGTTCAGCCCAGTATAGCTCGTCTTTCTTCTGGGGATTTATGAATGTAAAATTCTTAGGCCTTTGTGGTGGAATACCTCTGCCTATTCCACCACTTCTTCCCCTACCTCGTCCAGAGTCTGCTCCACCCCTAGGAGTGTCTTTGTCTGCCGAGCCGAGCCCTAGAAGTCTCTGATTGCTACTTTGAGTCCGGCGCTTCTACGATTAAAAATTTCTAAGCCTCTTTCCTAGTACAAATCCCATGCTTTCTTCAAAGTCAATCCTTCAAAAAATCCTTTTACTTTGAGAGTTTGAAACTCCTCAAGTGATCTTGGCTCTGATCCTGCATCAGGAACGGGTTCATGTGGGAGCTTTACAGCTGCAGAGTCTTGAAGTAACCCTATTGGGGGACCATGATACTTGGATTGTAGATAATCAATGCGTCCATGCTTCCTTTGTTCAACTTCTGCTTCGATTGTAGCTCTTGTCTTCTTGAAAGCTAAGTCAGCTTTCTCATCAGCTGACAGTTCATTTGGTAGTTGTGAATGGAGAGAGAGCTGGTTGATGAGCCAAGTTGGGTTTTGTCAAGTAAGATCTTTAGGGGGGCTTTCTTAAGGGATCATTCCCCCTTAGTTCCACTACCTTCCTCCTTTCTATCTTCCCTCTTTTTGGCATTATCTCCAATGAGAGAGGTCTGAGAAGTTTTGGATAGAATTAGATCCAGTTTTTCATGCATTGCTGAGTGAGCTACTCTATGTTCTGAACGAAGAGCCTTCATCTCTGCACTCATGATCTTCATTTCTGCATTCATTATCATTATTTCCGAATGCAGAGTGCTTTCAGTCCTTAGAAGGTCTTGCTTATGTTGAGCTTTCAACAACTCTATATATGTCTTGTGCGTCTGGTCCATTCTGAACATGTGATCCCATTGTCTCTGCTGAAACTTAGCATTATCAGCACTCCAAATCACCAATTTAGCAAAGAGGGATTTGAAATAGCTAACTTGTTCTCTTCTCAGTGCCTTCGTCTATGCTGTCCATTTCCTAATTCTCAGAACTGTACCTCGGATATCTTTAGAGATTATTGCATCATGATTGTCCAACCATTGGTTGAGAGCAGCAAACCCTTTTTCTACACTTTCTATCTTAGAAAATATAAACTTGAAGGCTTTTCAGAAGTCTATTGCCTCAGGTGACTATTCTTCCAGCCACACTGAGTCAAAACCAAATCCAAACGGTACAACTCGTAAATCGTCTAGAGCCTCGAATTCTTCAGGATGGATCTCAACTGTGTACTTAGCACGTTTTTATGCAGTTTTGGTCTCTAGCAGTACCTCCGCAACAAATGGAAAATAGTCAGAGAATAAATCATCTGGAACTACATGAACATCTCCCATTTCTCCTTCGGGAGTCTTTCCTTTGTTCCTTTGACTTGCTTCAGCTTTATGTGCCAACTATGTCGCATTGGTGTTTCAAAGATCACCGTTGCACGTTGTGTGTTAGCACCATTGGGGTGGGCCATCAACCAATACAAACTTTGATCCTCACTTCTTCGTCTCCTCCTCAATCAGCTTTCACATGGCATTGGTGTTTCTTTTCTTTTGAGTTTCAGAAATTACATTTTTATCACGGGTTGGTGATGGCACCATTGGGGTGGGCCATCAACCAATACAAACTTTGATAAGGCAGTTTCGCCTTGTGACTTCTTCGTCTCTGCTGCCATTTCCTCAATTTTTGGGTCCTCTGTAACTTTTTCTTTTGGGGCGGACTTAGCTTCATCGTCAGTATCCAAAAATTCCACTGACATATTTTCTTCAGAGTCGTGCAGCGCACTAATTTCTTCTCTTTCAGGAGACTCTGAAGGAGGAACATGCATTTCCCCTTTCTCAGTAGCAACATTACCCAAGGAACTCTCAACCTCCTTTGGGCCTTCAGCAATCTTAACAACAGTCTCAACCGATGTACGACCTTTTTCAATCCTTTTTGCAGACTCAACTGCATTAAGGTCTTCTACAACCTTCCCTTCTGCAGACGGATTTGCATTGGGGTCTTGGACTCTGGCATCCTTTGAGGTCTCAACCTCTTGGATTTCACTTTCATGACCAGCAGTCTCAACTGCCATGGTCTGTTGTCCATCCTTTGCCTCAGCTGCAGCAACAACATTCTCAGCCTTAGTGTAGTTGGAATTTCAGCTGAGACAGTCTTAACTATCTGAGCTTTGTCAATCCCACTCTGTTGTTCCATTTCAGTCTCCCCTTCTCCTCCTATCTTCCATTTTGTGAGGTCTCCCACAACCTCCTCCAACCCGGCTGTGCTGTGTGCAGTTTCCCCCTCAGCTGGCGCACCCGTTGAATCATGATCTGTGGGGTCACTGGACACATGAGACTCGATTGTTATTCCCTTTGAGTGATCAGCTGATTGGGCAGTTGTCTCAACAACTTTTATAGGGGTTGGCTCAGCTAAGTTTCCCACTACATCTTCATCCTTAGCTTCATCGCCAATTTCCCTGTGCTATGTCCATCGGAGTGAGCTGGTCAGGTAGAAGCATCAATGTTCCTCACCATTTCCAGAATGTCAGGGATAGGAGATATATGAATAGATGACGACTCTTTAGGGCCCCTTTGCAACGATCGCTCTTGCATCTCCTTAAACTCTTCCGAGGCTAGCTTCAGCTCAACCTTCTCGGTTGGATCAACAGCATCTAATACTTCCTCATCACTGCTACTGCTCACATGTTCTAGGGCTTCTGGAAGGATGTTGGGATCATTTAGGCCACAAACATGAGGTTTTAGGGGCTCCTCAATGGCCTTGGACTTCTCAATCGCCTTAGCCTTTTCATCCTCCTTTCTGTCAAAAAGAATATTCGTGCAACAATCTTTGTCCAACGAAGTACGAACACCAATATTTCCTAAAAACTCTAGGAGGTATTCTTCCTCCTCAATAAACTCACGCCTTTCAAATTGAAACTGGGCAGGACTTAGCTTCCATGCCCTCCATATGCGCAGTCTTTCTTGAATATCTGGGTAAGCAGGGGATAACATAATACGATCATCATCATCCTTCTGTTGCATAGGCTATTCAGCAGCCTTGCCTTTCTCAGCGACTTGTTGCATAGGCTATTCAGCAGCCTTGCCTTTCTCAGCGACAATTGCATCTATCTGAGGGGATGTTACAGCTAACTCTTCTTGCCTGTTGTCAGTCGTGTCTGGTTTGGATTCCTCAGTTGTTGGCCTAACATCTGTCTCTTGTTGTGGCTGAGCAGCAGCTTCAAAATCATGCTCAGTGCCTTCCACAACTTCTCCATCTTTTACAATCTGCTGCTCTTCGGCAACAACCTTCTCCACTTTAGTTGTTCCTGACTCAGCTGGCTCAGCAGCTAGGTCAAACTTCTTCACCAACCTTTCTCTGGTTTTTCTTTCAAGAGGAACTTCTACTTCTTTCTCTTGTTCTTCGACTATGGCAGCAGAC
This sequence comes from Rehmannia glutinosa, assembly GCA_016081115.2. Taxonomy (NCBI): domain Eukaryota; kingdom Viridiplantae; phylum Streptophyta; class Magnoliopsida; order Lamiales; family Orobanchaceae; genus Rehmannia; species Rehmannia glutinosa. Next base: position 47,112,314 of record CM071924.1, read on the forward strand.
TCTGCCATCTTCAACTTCTTTGTTGCAGCTGGCTTGCGAGGCGCAACTGTTCTTTTCTTCCTCACAATAGGTGAGGGAGCTAGAGCAGGGGCTTTCTTCTTTGGTGTAGGAGCTGGAGTAGGCTTAGGGGAGGGATCCTTGGTAGAATCAATTGTTTCAACTAGGACATGTTCGGCTATTCCCCCTCATTTGTAGCGGACTTCTTTGCATGTGCCTGCCTTTGGGAACTAGAAAGTTTCGCTTTGAACATTATCTTATTAGCATTAAAGGTTTTTCCATTGCAGAGAGGGACACCTTTCTTCTCCATCAAATGAGCTAAGATCAGTCCATAACTCAACGAGCTTCCAAACTTCCCATCTTCACCAACAGACACATTCATCACATTTTGGCACAGCTTGTCAAACACAAACTCTGCCCAGTTAACTTCTGTTTCTTCCATAATGGCTTCCATGACAATCAGCTTAGTCTGAGAGAGCTGATTGAATAAGCCGGACTTCATGTCAATACATTTTGCTACCATATCCATCAGCTTATGGTAGTCCTCCTTGATTAGTTTCTTCAAAGATGAGAAGTTTTGCTTTCCAGCAGCCTTAGTCTTGACTATCTCATTCCAAGCCGCAGTCAAGTTCACATCCTTCGCAGTTATCTCCTTCAACCCACTAGTAAGGAGAAAACAGTGATCAACAAGGTCAACAGCAGTCAACTTAAACTCTATGTTGTTGACAGATGAGCGGATCTCATCATCGTGAACTTCAGCATTCACGTAGTACATCGCTACCTCCTCAAGGTAGGTGTGAGAAAACTCAATATAAAGAAATTTTTTGAGACCTGCCTACTCAAGCTTCTTCATAATCTGTTTGGCCAACTCCTTGTGGATGCCCTGCTTGACAAGGCCTTCGAAATCCACAGTTGCACCGGTGTGGATCTTCTCATCAAGCTTCACAAAGTTGTACAATGGTGCCATTTTAGTCTAGAATGCGAGAAATGAAAGATGAAAAACTAGGGTTTGAGCTTTCTTTGCAGAGAAAGTTCTGAGAATCCTTTGAGAGCAAGAGTGTAAGTGTGAGGAGAGAGAAAAATGAATTTCTCAATATAAGGGACTTGAAAGGACAGTTTTTGGAATTCAAAAAGTTTAAATTTGATCAACGGTTGAGATCACGTTTGAAAACCACATTTATTTCCCGCATTAAATGCAATATCATTTATATCCAACCATGGAAAAACTGTCGCAGGCTTTTGACTGGCACCACTTATGATGTTGGCGTAATGTCCAAAAACCTTCCCACTCGCAAAAAACGACTGTGTTTTGTCACTTAGCTCATAAATGACTCAGTTGTCTTCATTTATGACTCGACTCTGCTTCTCTCTTGACTAAATAACCACTCGGCTGTGCAGCTAACTCGATACAACTGACTAGCCATATAAGCTGTTTCACTTGGCTGTTAAGTGAAACTCTTCTGAATTCCATTTCTGTCATCTGCGACCCTGATGAATGAGTCTTCTGAGTTCCTAACACAACTCAATCAATCCAAGCTCATTCTTAAGCTCTTTAAACCTTGATTCACATAATGACTTTGTGAATATATTAGCTAACTGTTTATCAATTGATATATATTCCAATATGATGTCTTTCTTTTTAACATAATCTCTTATTAAATGGTATCTGACATCAATGTGTTTGGTTTTTGAATGCAATACTTGATTCAGATTAATTGCAATGGCACTTATGTTATCACACATAATTGAAATCTCTCTTTCTTCAGTATCATAATCTCTCAGGTTTTGCCTCATCCATAGCACTTAGGCACAATAGTTGCATGCAACAATATACTCTACTTCATCTATGGATGTAGCTATTGGATTTTGTTTCTTGCTGAACCAAGAAACAAACCTATTTCCAAGCATTTGACAGGTACCTGATGTACTTTTCCTGTCAACTGTACATCCAGCATAGTCTGAGTTTGAGTAGCCAACTAACTTGAATCCTCCTTCCTTTGGATACCATAAACCAACTTCTTGGCATCCCTTCAAAAACCTTAGGATTCTCTTGGCTGCAGTCATATGACTTCCCTTTGGAGCATATTGAAATCTAGCACATACACCTACAACAAAGTTGATGTCTGGCCTGCTAGCTGTGAAATAGAGCAATGATCCAATCAACAGCTTTGCCTTCTGCATCCATATCCATCTTGGCTGATGTATTCATGTGAATCTTCACAGATAACTTCACTTCCATATCAAATTTCTTTATTAAATCTCTAGTATATTTGGTTTGACTTATGAAGGTTCCATCCTTCATTTGCTTGACTTGAAGACATAGGAAGAAAATCAGCTATCCCATCATGTTCATCTCAAATTTTCCTTGCATAAGGTTTGAGAATTTGTTTCAAAGCTCTTTGTTTGTGGATTCAAAGATGATGTTATCCACATATATTTGAACAAGCAGTATACTCTCTCCATCTTGAATTCTGAATAGTGTCCTATCAACCTTGCCTTTGGTGAATCCACTGTCTATAAGAAACTGAGACAATGTGTCATACCAGGCTCTTGGTGCTTGTTTCAAACCATATAATGTCTTCTTAAGCTTGTAGACTTTTTCTCCAATAGTTATCTGCTCACAACCTGGAGGTTCTTCCACATAGACTTCTTCTTCCAAAAGTCCATTCAGAAATGCACTCTTCATATCCGTCTGAAAAACTGTGAAGTTCTTGAATGTTGCATAAGCAAGAAACATCATAATTACTTCCAATCTTGCAACATGTGCAAAGGTTTCATCAAAATCTATGCCCTCTTCTTGGTAATACCATTTGGCTACCAATCTTGTTTTATTTATTACTATAGATCCCTCTTCATTCATCTTGTTTCTGAATACTCACTTAGTACCATTAACATACTGGTGGGATGCCTTTAAACCAATTCCCAAACTTATTCCTTTCAAACTGATTCAGCTCTTCCTGCATAGCTAGAATCCAATGTGTGTCATCCGGGTTTGCGACACATCCTTTGGCTCTGGATATGTTCTGTAATTATATTTGCTTGACAATTTTTGAATGATTTTGTATTTTAGTCTATATAAAACGTACTTGAAGATATATTTCTAACACCAAGTATAATAGGACCGCAGATGTCATGTTATTCGCTTAAAGAATGAATCTGTTTTTTTCTTGTTTGAACATACCACTTAACTTTCATATTTGATACAAACCCGAGAAACAGATTTACAAAGAGATGTTTTAAGTAAAATCCTAAGATTCAATCACACACGTAGTAATAATACATGGAATCACTTGACATCCCCATTATAAAGTCACCAAATAAATAAAATCTCAAACAGATCGTGGCTTCAACACAATGGTGGAGTGCTTCAAAATATGCAGACTGAATTGCCCGCCTTTCTCGGTAGTGTCCAGCTTTGATTGCCCAGGAGGCGGCAACATCTCAAAATTCTGCACCAACCGCCCCAACGTGATACCAAGAATCGGCAACGCAAGAATAATTCCGGGACAGCTTCTCCTGCCGACACCAAACGGCAGATATCGGAAGTCGTTGCCATTGGCCTCAACCTTAGACTCCTCTTCCAAGAATCTCTCCGGTCTGAACTCCTCCGGTTTCTTCCAGTGTGAAGGATTGTTAGCCAACCACCACGCGTTGACCAAGATCTTGCTCTCCGCGGGAATGTCATAACTGCCTAGCTTGGCATCGTGGAGGTTCATGTGGGGCACTAAAAGCGGAATGGCCATTCTAAGGCGAAGAGTTTCTTTGATCACTGCTTGAAGGTATGGGAGCTTGTGGGTATCAGGCTCTGTTATTGGTACTCCCACGCCAAGAACTGTGTCGATCTCCGCTCGGAGCTTTTTCTGGATCTTCGGGTGGTTGACTAGTTCGGCAATACCCCACTCGATTGACCAAAGTGTTGTTTCAATTGCTGCTCATGAATAAAGTAATTTTAGAACTAAAACGAAGCAGCACGCATGAACTTCAACAGGAAATTAAAACAACAATAAACATTAGGGATAATTACAAAGCACCCCTGAGGTTTTAGCCTAATTACAAAAAAAACTCCAATTATCTTTCAAAATTACAAATACCCATTATAGTGTTACAACACAAACACCCCTTAACGTTTGTATTTACCTAGCAAATAGCACCCTATGGAGGGGTGATTTGTATGAGATAAACAAATGTCAAGGGTATTGTAATTTTGAAAAATAACTGGTCTTTTTGTAATTAGGCTAAACCTCACGGTTGTTTTTCTAATTATCCCTAAAAATTATCATGATTGATGAGTCTTTCAATGTTTAGATGGGTAACAAGCTGAGGCGAAGAAGAAATCACATGTGACTAGTTTTTATTATGGGCATGGGCATGCATTTTGTACTGGTAATAATTCAATTCTAGGCACAATATGCAAATCATAGAAATATTAATTTTTGTTGTCATCACCATACACATCCATATCAACTTGACTAGATATCAACATGAAACCACACAAAGGAAATATATAGATGTGGCGGGTGCATTCGCTTCAACATAGGCTATGTGGCCAAACTGACTACCACTAAAAATTACATCAAATGAAGGATGTATTTTAATTGAATCATGTGCAATTTGCAACACCTACCAGACCAGCCTTTTATGGACAATAAATTGATAAATCTTCTAGAGTCTTTGCAAGACATAATGAAGCACTAGTTCATTAATATGAAGGGATATTAGATCATGGACGGCTATACTACATTCATTCCGAAAACTAAAGTAAATGGCTCCAAAACTAATTTTCTCAAAGCCCAGAGGTGATTAAAAATTATCAATTTATAAGTGTTCATATTTCTTTATGCCATGTATTGACAAAATGAGCATTAAAATAGTTTTGTGGTGCTGCACATCTGCTAACATATGAATTGTAGGACTTTTTAGGACAAAATCAATGTGACAAAGGAGTAGGATGGAGTTTTCTAAGGAAAAAAACAAGAACAAGAAAAAGAAAGCTATGAATTTACCTGCAACATTAATGTTCTCAACAATGTATAGGACATTGTCCTCATTGATCTCTCCCTTTTGCTGGGCTTCAAGAATGTGATCGATGGCACATTTTAGGCCATCATTGTCCATTGGCTTTGTGCTTGCAAGCTTCCTGTGACATCAAAACACTAATTAATATCTTTCCATGTTCCCAATAGCCATAGTGTACATGATCAGAGAAAAGATGTTGGTCAATCCCTAATAATTGCGCTTTTTATTTTCAACAATTACTACAGTGCAATTAAATACAGGACAGCTCAAAACCTTTGCGAAAGAAAATAAAGTATAACAAAATTATTAAAAAATATTTGATGAAATTAAAGAATTATTGTAAATGGAATAATAAGAATTATTTAGGAAATATTCTTTAGAGTAAAATTTGAAATAAATAAATTGAAATGAAGTTTAAATTTAGTTTAGAAGTTACACTGCTTTAGTTCTAATAAAGTTAAGAGTTACGTTAAAATACAGTCATGGATTCGGACAACGTCTATTAAAACAAGTTGCTATATCAAAGAGCAACCCCTCCAATGGGAAAAATAGTTATATTTATCATGTAGAAACTGAGAATCACTTTTTTTCTTTTAGGGTTTGCAAACACTCCCAATAGCTATTATGACAAAATATATTCTACATCAAGTCTTCACCTGATAGACACTAATGCACTTTCCGATACTTGAATTGGTACAGTTCATCTAGTCATCTAGTCGTAACTGCTAAGTTTTTACCCACACATAATATATATGACTCATCAAGTTAACATTCAATTCTACAGAGGATATTCATTTTCCTATAAATCCCCTAACTCTAATGTAACATCAGAGTGACTACTTAATCAAATTAATTAAAGGTCATAAGTACCCACAAAACACTGTGTGTGAAAAGGAGACAAAAGATAAGCTAAAATGAGAATAAACAAAAAGAAACTTTAAAGCTAACTTGAAGAGTATGTTGTAGGGGAAAAAGTGAACTTACTTTCTCTCATCGACAAAATAATCCTTGAACAGTTGTAGCCTCTTATCTTTCACCTCTTTGCAGATCTTGAGATACCCTTTTAAGAAAGGCCTCAAAATGGGGATAAAATCACCATAATTATATTCAAAGCTCTGCGCCAACCTGCTCCTCTCCCCATTCAAAGCCCTGAGCTTCACAAACAGGGGATCATCCTCACTCTCAAACCTTTTATCAAACATAATCCTGTACATATTATTGTACATCATCAGCTGCAGTCTCCTCCTCAGCACAATCCCATTGGTTGCCGATTCAGGATTTTTCTTCACATCCTCCACCACGGCGGCGGCCTCAGCCTCCCACCCGTGGCGGTACTGCTGAACCACCTTATTGGTGAAAAACGGCACCGTCATGATCCGGCGCATCTTCCGCCAGTGCTCTCCGTAAACCGTGAACACCATATCCTGCCCTTTTCCGGTGAAAATATCGAACACGACGTTCCGTGTGCGGGACCCGAACTCCACCCCCTGCGTGTGGAGCACTTCCTTGGCGAGGTCCGGCGAGGAGACGACGACGAGGTTACGCTGCCCCATTCGGAGCAGCAATATGTCACCGAATTTCTTCGCGTAATCGGTGAGATTGCGGTGGTTCAAGTCATCACCGACTTGGAGCCAGTTCCCGAATATCGGAACAGGAATTGGTCCCGGGGGGAGCTTGAATTTTTTGCCGCGTAGCTTAGAAACAACGGTGGCGATAACGATGGCGAGGAAGAGACCAATAAGGGTCTTCTCGACAAGGAGAAGATCCATCGGTAGTAGGGCCACTCAGATGGAAATGGCGGTGGTTGAAGGCGGAGAGATGTTGGGTAAATGGTGGTTGGAGAAAGTAGAAAGTGGTGGAGCTGTTTTATTAAGGTTGGCTAAACGTGTGAGGATTTATAGAAGAATCGCCGGTGTGGTAGGTGGAAGTGGGGTGGGTTTGAGGGATTTGACGGCGTCAAAGATAACGGAGGAATGGATGATTGGGATTTGGGAGCTGCGGGGTAGGTAAGCGGGTTTGGTGGCACAGAAAGAGAAGCACAGTCATATTTTCAATTAGTTGCATTGCAAAAGTTTGCAATTACTTCTCTCCTAATTGGTTGGTAGGGGTAGGGGTGGCCAAATGGAATCGAAGCCGGGTTCCAAACCGGAACGGAATCATGGTCAACAGTTTCTAAATTGTAACAATGCTCAACGGTTCCAAAATTGGAACCGAATCACAGAGCTGTTCCGATTCCAGGTTCCTGGTCTCAAAAAACAATGTGGGCAGGCGGTTAGAACCGTAGGTGGAACCGTGATAGAACCGTGATGGAACCATTTTTTTTAAGGTTAAAACCAACAATCTTGTTTTGGTAAATACATACTAGAAGAAATGTTAAATGTTTATTATGATATTTTATTTTCGTAACTACATAAGACACGTTTCAGATCAAATGTTGTAAGCGAACTACGTGAACTTTGATTCTTCTATACTCTAATAGTACATATAGATAGTTTAATATTATTATTAATATTAAGTATAAAACTTTATTGAATATTAAGTCCAAGCCTTTTTCTTTAATTTCCTTTTTTTTTAAAAATAAAATTGATAAACTATTTTAAGAAATTAAAAAATTATCAAAAGATAAATAAATGGTTCCTAAGTTAAAACCTAATCGAACCTTGAGGAACCGGGTTCCAAACAGTCGAGGCAACCGGTTCCCGATTTTGAACCGAATCGGGCACAGAGGCACGGTTCCGGTTCCGTGTCTCCAAAATGAGGAACCGGAACCGGCGGTTTTGGAACCGGAACCAGCGGTTTTGGAACCAGAACCAGCGGTTCCGGAACCTTGGCCACCCCTAGGTACGGGTGCTCGCGTGCGGTATTGCAGTTTTTGGTTGGGCTACAAATGAACCAAGCGACTCATTAGTTATTTGAAACTCGAATCGATGAAAGCTCGTTTGACTTCGTTTAATGAATGTCGTTAAAATAAATAACTCAAACTCAAACTTAGAGATATTCGACTCGTTAGCTTATGAGCAGACTTGTTAGTAAGCTTTTTTGAGCAGGCTCGTTTATAAGCTCCTAAGCAGGCACATTAGTAAATTCGTATAAGTTAAACTAATGTTTTGACTTTAATTTAATTTTTATATATTTACTTATCGTAAGTATAAAAATATTTAAATAAACTTATTTGTTTGAATAAAATCATAGGTTTTAATAGATATATTATGCTTTTTAAAAATATATAATTTATTTGTTATAAATTGAAGAATTTTTTATTTATAAATGATACTTGCTAAGCTCGTTTAGGTTCGATTAACCTCGAACAAGTTTGTGAACCATCGATATATTCGATAAATTCAAGCTCAAGATTGACTCGACAATAAATGAGTCAAGCTCAAACTCTCAAAACATCAGCTCAGTTCAGTTCGATTGCAGTCCTAGTTTTTTGTACTATTTTTAATTGAATTGCAATTTTTCAATAAATTGAATTCAAATTGTGGTTTTATTAAAAAAAATGCAATTTTAATAGATTGCGAACGGTTATACAGTTTTAATCAATACACAAGTAATTTTTGAAATTTTCAAATAAAAGTAGTTCATGATATTAATGAAAAGCCACTATATATAGTTCATCAAAATCAACAAAATGTAGCAACAAATCATTAATACATGTAAAAGCTACATAAGCTTGAAAGTTTAACATCCGCCATATAAGAAGCAGTCAAATGAAATTACATATACATAAAACCAAATAGATAACATGTACTGGAAATGGGTCAAAATAGTTATTTTTTCAATGACAAAATAAAATTCGCCATTTTGTGGAAACAAATGTTTTTTGCTCATTGACAAAGTATATGATATTCATATCCTTTTAGCATATCACTTTGAGTTATTGAGTTGGCCTTCATCTCTTTCTCTACTTCACTTATCTCTCTCTCACTCTCAGACTTATCTTTATTTAAAAAATTCAAATTCGTATTTTTCGTTTTTGTATATGCAATATTGGTGTTGAATTATAAATCTCAAAATGATAATTAATCTGATATATTATACATGTAATAGGGATTTGAAAAGAAAAAAATATGTGAATTCAAAGTTTTTCGGAGAAAAACAAACTAACTGGGTTATAATAAGTGAAAGTAGACTGAATTTTGAAATCAAATCTCAGTTATGTAACTCGACGGGTAACTCGATATCGCGTTATGATTACTCGATATACAACTATATAACTGGATATCGAGTTATCGCTGGTTTGACCAACGCCTAGTAAAAGATTAAAAAAATGGTTTATCGCCTACTTTAAAGACTGAATTCGAGTTAACTGGATATAGAGTAATCATAACTGGATATCCAGTTATAAAATATCCAATTACATTTAACTCGATATATAACTCAAAACAATATCTTAAGCACAACTTGATGAAAACAAACTGGCATGGATATCGAGTAATGTAACTGAATATCCAGCTACAAGATATCCAATTACATTTTACTCGATATATAACTCAGAAAAGATCTTAAGTACAACTCGATGAAAACAAACATTACTCGATATCCAGTTATTATATCTCGATATCTAGTTATGTAACTCAATATCCAGTTATGTAACTCGATATCGAGTTACATAATTGAAACCCTCATCGTCATCTTCATTCACCCCAAACACCATTAAGAAAGCATCAAGCTTTTCAATACAAACCTAAATTTGTCTAAACCATAAATATTCTACAAATCTAACAACAAATCATAACCTAAACAACTATAAACTAACTGAATCAATAAGAATTCTGAAATTGAAGGAATTGAATGAAGTGAGAGATACAGTTGCCGTAGAATCCATTTTTGCAAGTCGTCGGAATAGGATTTTGTTCCCAAGTTTTGATTGTCGAGCTATGAGGATGTGTGTGTGACTGGAAAGGGTGTAAATTGGCTTAAGGGGCCATTTTGAAATTTCACGTGTCAAAATGGCTAAAAACGTGTGTAGGTCCTAAGGGGTGTGAAGTAAGGTTTAGAAGGGGGGGTTGAATAAACCTTACCAAATTTTCGATTTTACCCCTTTTAAATGATTCAACAGAGTTGGCTCAATTCAACTATGTCCTTGGGGGACAACTAAGTTGACTATTCAGCTAAGTTACCCACTCAACAGACTCGATAGAGCTGTTGATAGTATAACTCGGCTTCTTAAGCCAAATACTTAACTTGGCTGATTTGGTTTTTAACAGCGGAAGACTTAACACCCTTTGATTTTATTTAAGCTTATTTTAAACACTTGATTTTTAGCACTTGGTTATTTATCAGTTGGATATCAAATGTAAACTAACATCAGATATAAAGTAAATATGCAGGGAATATAAATTGCTGAAAGTAAATGACACAAATATTTTATAGAGGTTCGAAGATGGGGTAATTCTTCTAATCCTCTCTTCTCCAACTCCTGGAGGAATCCACTATGTAACAGGTCAGTTTACAAGCGGTTATCGATCCGAGACAACTTTGATCACACAATCGGCTTCTCTTGCGACTCGACTTTCTTCACAGGGCAGGCAAACCTTGCTACTTCAGCTCACTTCTCAAGTTCTTGGATTTGATCACGAAGCCCTCCAACAAACTTGATAATGGTTCGACCTTGAACCCTTCTACAATCTTGACTTGGAAAGTAGACCCCTTTGTTTCTTCAAAAGTTTCCTCTTCAACTAGTTGAAGTTATCTCTCCTTCACAGCTTGTGTTGGATCGAGTTTCTTCGAGTTTAAGGCTTGAGGAATTGCTAGAATTGCTATGAGAAATTTGTAGATTGCTTGTTCGTTCGTGGTTCAGGTAACCTTTTCTCAATAGCTTCCTCAGCCTTTTATAGTGCACATTTGAAATTTTGCCCGTTGAAGAGATAGGCTAATTTCAAATGTCACTTTGTGTTCGTTGGCTTGTCTTTTCTTGGTCTGCAGCCTTGATGATGTTGACCTTTCCTCGTATTAAATGGCATTTCAGCATTGCAGGTGCCTGACACAAGGTGCAGTGTTTCCCATTGGCTCATTCCTTTCGCACAATTCTGGGCCAAACACTTTTAGACCTGGCAACTTGACATATTACTACATTGAGTAATATTCTTGACTTTAATCAATGGATCTAAGTCAGTTGTCTTGACTTGACTGCTGCCTTTACCCCAGGTGACTTGAGTCTGCTCCAATCATGGGATTGACTCAACTATCACTTCATCTGATAGACTTGGCTTTTAAAGTTGACTTGACCGACACTTCTCACAGATGTTCCTCAGCTGACTCTCCTTCAGTCGAGTCCTTGACTTCCTTCTAGGCCATACTCAGCTGACACACATCAGAGTCTTTATCCAGTCCGCAGTTGACTTCTTGTAGTCTTTGACATAGCTGACTTAACTCAGCTTTCTCAATCATATCTATTACAATACAAATTACAAGGACAATGGGGTGCCAACTTCCTAGTTTAAGTTTTACATGGTATCATCAAAATCTAACAAATAAATTTCCTAACAATTTCCCCCTTTTTGATGATGTCAAAACTTAAAACATTCAAAAAGTAAACAAAAAACATACAAGCAGTGCAATAACAAAGAATGTATGATTTGAATAATCATTTTATTGATCATAGCATTCTTGTCCTTTACAAAGTTGTTTACATCAAGTATCGGAGCTTTTTACATAAACATGACAATACAAAGTATGTCTAAGATAAGATACATACAGAGTGAAAATTACAGGGAAATTCACTGAGCTTATTACAGAAGACTTACATAAATGTATTTACAAATAAATACATGAAGGGGTTCGCAGCACACTTCAACGCCTTTGTTGCTTCCTTCTTTCTTCTTCTTCAGCTCTATTTCTGTCATCCTCTGGCCTCCTCCTCCTCTCTCTCTTCTTCTTCTCTCTTCTTTTTCTCATACGCTCGCCTAGCAGCAGGGTCATCCCTCTTCTTCCTTTCTTCCCTTTCGCGAGCAGTCCTCTCATTTTCAGCTTCTTGCCTCCTAAGAGCTTCAACGTTCTTTCTTGCAACTTCTAGGTTGGCAAGGTGATCATATCCAACCCAATACATAAGACCCTTGTTGTCTGGATCTACGTATGCTACGGTTTTTGGTTTTGGTCGAGGTTGAGAGCCTTTTCCACCACCACGTCTTCCCCTTCCTGACTCAGCTCCCCTTCCTCTGGGAGTATACTGTATTGGAGCCTTCGACTTTCCAGCTGAGTGACTACTGGAAGTCTGCTGCTTATCAGCTGATTGACATAGTTCCAATCCCTTCTCCCAATACAAGTCTCAGGCTTGCAACAAAGTCATCCCTTAAAAGTAGCCTTCTGATTCTAGAGTTTGGAATTCCTCTATTGATCTGGGCTCAGATCCATCATCAGGCATGGCAATGTCTCTCGGGGATTTGATCGCAGCGTAGTTCTTTCCAGCTGGAGGACCACCATATTGCTTCATGATCTCCTGAACGCGAGCTGATTGCTTCTCAGCTACCTCCTCAAATGCAGTTTCGATGGCCTTTCTTTTATCTTTCATAGCCACTGCAGCTTTCTCAACATGTAGGTTCAAGGGTAGTTTGCTGAGAATTGAGACCGTGACATCACCTAGCTGTGGGGTTTCAGCATACATTAATTTCAAATCCTTTGAACTTCCTTCCCCCTCAGCTGTGTCACCTCCTTTCTTCACTTCTTTCAATCCCTTAAGGGTCTCCTCTTCCCCCTTTTTGGCATCATCACCAAAAGAGAGAGGTATCCCAGGGAATAACCCACTTAGGAGGAAATCCAGTCGGCTGTTTGTCGTGTCTTGCTTGGAGTCTGCTGCGGAGTAGGCTTTGCAAAACTCGGAACGAGTAGCCTTTGATTCAGCTGTCACTATCTTTATCTCCGCCATTAAAAGACTGAACTTTTCATTCATATTGTTCTCAAGTCGGGCAATCTCAGTCTTGTGAAAATGCTGTAGAAACTCCATATCCGACTTGTGGGAAGTTTCCATCCTGACTATATGTTTCTTCATTCTCTGCTGATATATTGAGTTGTCCGCACTCCAAAGAAGAATTTTGGCAAATAGAGCTTTGAAGTAACGGACCTGCTCCGATCTCATTGTTGTCTGTTGTGCAGCCCATTCCCTTATTCGCACTATAATCCCTCTCAAATCGGCTGTGAGGGTAGCATCTCGATTGTCCAATCTCAAATCTAGAGAGGCCTGGTGATGTTCCATCTTCTCAATCTCTTCAGAGACCTTCTTGAAGGCTTCACGAAACTCAGCTGTCGGATTGGACTCAGCTGCCAACCACTCTGCATCAAAATTGAAGTCCACTAGCACAATCGTATCCGTGGGAATGACGGGCTCTTCCTGCACGATATATTTCTTTAAGTCTGCAGTAGATTCATCCTCCATGTCGGGCAGATTTGCAGTGAATGGGAACATGTCTTGGAACACATCATCGCGCACAAATGGTATCCCCGAGGCTTCACCTTGAGGGTCTTGACTTTGAGGTGCCTGCGATGATTCAGCTTTTTGTGCCTCAGCTGCGGCAGCGTCATCGACAAATGGTGTTGGTGCAGATGTGAAAGCCTGTGATTGAGCTGTAGTCGTTACTGCTACAGCTGTGGGAGCCTGCGAAGTTGACTCGATTTCAGCTGGAGAAATTGAGATTGTTTGCTCAGCTGACTGAGCCTCAACTGTCTTAACAGCTTCTTCGGTCTCAGTGTGTTTTTCCATTTGAGTAACCTGGTCCTCAGTTGTATCATTAGCATCATCGGAAGATGATGAGGCCTTAGGAGTTGGCTCATCATCAAAATTAAACCTCATACGAGTTGTCTTATCACTAACTTGGCTCTGAGTTTTGAGAACATCCTCAGTTGTGTCCGTCGTTGGATTTTCATGTTGAGTGGACTCAGCTTCATCCTCCGATCCCAAAAAATGAAGTATCAATACACTCTTGGGAATCGTGAAAGGCGCTGATCTCCTCTTCTGCAGTAGCTCCTTCAATTTGAGGAATGTTCTTTTCAGTTTGCTCTTTACCTAGGGAAGTCTCAACCTCACTTAGGCCTTCATTACCCCCAGCAGTCTCAACTGCTGCAGGGCCTTCTACATTCCCTTCGACAGTCTCAACTATCTTAGGGTCTTCTACAATCCTTTCGACAGACGCAGCTGTCTTAGGGTCTTGGACCGTGGAATCCATCGAAGTCTCAACTCTTTGGATTGCACTTTCATGACCCAGAGTCTCAACTCCCAGGGTTTCTCCATCCTTTGCCTTAGCTGCGGCAGCAGATTCATTGGCCTGCAAAGCAGTGGACATCTCAGCTGAGACAGACTCAACTGTCCGAACGTCGTTAATGTCACTCTACTGTTCTGTGATTTTCTCTCCTTCGTACCCAAACTGCAATGTTTTATCTCCCACAGCTTTCTCCGACCTTGCTGTGGTGGAGAGAGTTTCCCCCTCAGCTGGCGCACCAGCTGAGTGAATGACAATAGGGTCACTCTTTTCTCTGAGATGCGACTTCTGTTCCCTCTGAGTGTACAACCGCAAGGGCAGGTGTCTCAACACCTTCTTCAGGGGTTGGCTTGGCTTGGGGGCCCAAAGTCCCAGCTTCATTGCCAATTCCCTGAGAGCCATCAGTTGAGTGCATGGGGGATGTGGTTACAGCAATATCCGTCACAATCAGTTGTGCCACTCCCGAAGTATCAGTCCTGGGAGAGACTTTGGAGGACTCTCCTGTACCTTCTCGAAGGCTTTGCTCGTGCATGGCTTTGGATTCCCTGATAGCTTGCTCCATCTCCTCCGTATCACTATCAGTTAACCCATGAAAGTGCTCATGTGTCCCTGTAAATGCACACATCTTGGATTTCTCCAAGGCTCTGGCTTGCTCCTCAGCTTTCTCCTTCTCTTCCTCCTTAATGAATCGGAGGGTTTCCATACAGCTCTCTTCATTCAGAGCAAATTGGACAGTGGCATGTCTAAGAAATCTGAGTAGCTCTTCCTCCTCCTCAATGTACTCAGGATGAGTAAACTGCTGCCTTGAGTAATCCAACTTCCATGCCTTCTATTCCCTTAATCTTCTCTGAATGTCAGGGTAGACTGGAGAATACATAATCAAGTCATCATCATCCTCTCCTGTCTCCTGAATGGGGGCTAATGGGGCTTGTTCCTCCTCAGACTCAGTTGCATCCGTCTGAGGAGGTGAGACAACTTGTTCTTGCAATGGCTCTATTGTCTCAGCTGCTTCAGTTTCCACACCTGTCTCTCGCACATCTGGGTCTTTGGATTTCTGCTGATCGGCATCAACAGTCTTCTCAAGGGCATCTACAATTTCTGGAGACTGCTCCTCTTGAGCATCATCAATCTCAACTTGCTGTTTTGGCTGAGTGCCGGACTCAGTTGTCTTCTCCAGCTCAGATTGCTTGAACAACCGTCTCCGCTTAGTGGTAACCAGCGGAATCTCTGGTTCCACTCCAGTAGGCTCTTTAATAGTGAAGGCTGGATATCCTTTCTTAGAAGTAGTTGCCTTTCTGGACTTGGCAGGCCGCTTCTTCTTCACGATAGGAGAAGGAATTTGGGGTTCCTCCTCTATCTCGACTGTGGGGGCAGGTGTCTCGGTTGCGTGGGTAGGGGCTTTGGTTTTAGCTGCAGAGGCAGGTTCTTTCTTCGATTTGGCTGCTGGGGCAGGGGCAGGCTTCGATGATGCATCTCTCTTCTTAGATTTCAGCTTCGGGGAGAGAGTAGGATAGGTCTCAGCTGGTCTTCAATGATGCATCTTCCCCCTCACTTGTATCAACCTTTCTTGCATGAGCCTAGGATCTCACTCAACATCTTCTTATTTTCATGGAAGGGCTTTCCATGGCCCCCTCACTTGTATCAACCTTCCCGACACCAAAGGTCTCCTCTTGCATGATTCGCGGCCACCTTTTTCTCTTGCATGATCGCAGCCATCACGATCAGCTTGGTCTTGGACAACTGATTAAAGCTTCCAAACCTCATATCCACGCACTTGGACACGATGTCCATCAGTTTGTGGTAATCATCCTTCAGAGACTCCTTCTCGGTTGTATACACAACCTTCACAGTGAACTCTGGCTTGGCAATTTCCTTCCAAGCTGCAGCTAGGTTGACATCCTTCTCACTGATGTCCTTCAAACCCTCAGCGGGCAAAAAGCAGTGCTCAACAAGGTCTTTTGCAGTGATTTTGATGACCTTGCTGTGGACTGATGAACGGATTTCATCGTCCTGCACCTTCGCGTTCACATAGAACATGGCGACCTTTTCTAGGTACGTATGCGTGAACTGCATCGTCAAAAAGTCCTTCAGGCCGGACTTTTCTATCTTCTCGGCTATCTTCTTCACAAGAGCATCATCCACGCCCTGTTTGATCATGCCAGCGAAGTCCACTAAAGAACCGGTGTGGATCTTCTCAGATAACAATGCGAAATCATGGTTTGCTGCCATTTTCAGACGATTTTACCGATTAAAAGTTGAGAAACTTGACTTTGAATACTAGGGTTTCGAACTCAGTTGTAGAGAGAATGCACTTTCTTTGCTGAAGATGAATAGGTTTGCGTGAGGAGAGATAAAGTGAAATTTCGTATATAAGGGACGTGAAATGACGGTTTTTGGAATTTGAAAATGTTGATCAAAATCAATGGTCAAGATTAAGTCTTCAAAACCGCATTAATTTCCCCACAGTAAATGCAGCAACATTTATATCCAATCATATGGTTTACTGTGCAGCTTTTGTACTGACAATCATTATTACACTGACGTCATTCTTAAGAACATTCTTGCTTAATTAAAACGACGTTTTTGTCACTTAGCTCATAAATGATTCAGCTTTCTTCCAAAGTGACTCAACTCTGCTGTCAGCTAACTCGATATAGCTGACTTTCGGACTTGGCTGTTTTACTTGGCTGAAATGTGAAACTTGCTCTTTTTCAATTTTCTCATCTTCTTTCTCTGCTGATTGAGTATTCTGAGTGATCCAACTCAGCTCAATTAACCCTAACTCATTCTTGAGCTCTTCAAACCTTGATTCACATAATGGCTTTGTGAATATATCAGCTAACTGCTTATCAGTTGAGATGTATTCCAAGGTGATGTCTTTCTTTTCAACATGATCTCTTATAAAATAATATCTGACATCAATGTGCTTTGTCCTCGAATGCAACACTGGATTCTGAGTGATTGCAATAGCACTAGTGTTATCACACATAATTGGAATTTTTGTTTCTTCTACATCATAATCTCTCAGCTGCTGTCTCATCCATAAGACTTGGGCACAACAGCTGCCCGCATCTATGTACTCTGCTTTAGCTGTGGATGTGGCGATTGAATTTTGTTTCTTGCTGAACAAAGAAACCAATCTATTTCCAAGCATTTGACATGTACCTAAAGTACTCTTCCTGTCAACTCTAAATCCAACATAGTCTGAGTCTGAGTATCCTACCATCTTGAATCCTCCTTCCTTTGGATACCATAAGCCGACTTCCTGGTATTCCTTCAAATACCTTAGGATTCTCTTAGCTGCAGTCATGTGGCTCTCCTTTGGTGCAGATTGAAATCTAGCACATACACCTACTGCAAAGGTGATGTCTGGCCTGCTTGCTGTTAAATAGAGCAATGATCCAATGAGGGCTCTATATCTGGTTTGATCAACAGCTTTGCTATCTGCATTCGAGTCCATCTTGACTGATGTATTCATAGGAATCTTCACAGAAGACTTCTCTTCCATACAAATTTCTTCATTAAATCTCTGGTATACTTGGTTTGGCTTATGAAGGTTCCATCCTTCAATTGTTTGACTTGAAGTCCTAGGAAGAAAGTCAGCTCTCCCTTCATGCTTATCTCAAATTTGCCTTGCATGAGGTTTGAGAACTTGTCACACAGCTCTTTATTTGTGGAACCAAAAATGATGTCATCCACATATATTTGAACAAGCAGTATACTCTCTTCATCTTGAATTCTGAAGAGTGTTCTATCAACCTTGCCTTTGGTGAATCCATTGTCAGTTAGAAATTGAGACAATGTATCATACCATGCTCTTGGTGCTTGTTTCAATCCATATAATGCTTTCTTGAGCTTGTAGACCTTATCTCCAATAGTATTCTGCTCAAAACCTGGAGGTTGTTCAACATAGACTTCTTCTTCTAACAGTCCATTTAGAAATGCACTCTTCACATCCATTTGATATACAGTGAAGTTCTTATGTGCAGCATAAGCAAGAAACATTCTTATTGCTTCCAATCTGGCAACATGAGCAAAGGTTTCATCAAAATCTATACCCTCTTCTTGGCAATACCCTTTGGCAACATGAGCAAAGGTTTCTAACAACATATCCTTCCTTATTCATCTTATTTATGAAAACCCACTTAGTACCAATAACATTTTGGTGGGTTGGCCTTTGAACTAATTCCCATACTTTGTTTCTTTCAAACTGATTCAGCTCTTCTTGCATGGCCTGAATCCAATGTGTGTCATCCAATGCTTGAAACACATCTTTAGGCTTTATCTGGAAAATGAAACAAGTGAACATAGCTTCATGATGTGCTCTGGATCTGGTTCTTATGCTATCTCTTACATCTCCAATGACTAACTCTGGTGGATGGTCTCTCAGCCATCTCACATCAGGTTGAAGTAAGTCTGCTGGATTTAGCCGTCTCGCAGCTAAGTTGTCTTGAGCAGCTCTTTCATCTTCATTCAGCTATAGACCTTCCAGTTGTCTTTGAGAGTCAGCTATCTCATATTCATTTGGGTTGAGTACTCTTACTTCAGCTTCAACATAAGGACTTTTCTGCATAGTTGGCTGATTCAACTTATCAGCTAACTCATCAATGTCTTCTCCATTCACATTAGGTTCATAAAAACCCACATGGATAGACTCTTATGTGACCATAGTCCTCTTGTTCAGCACTCTATAGGCTTTACTCTCAGCTGAGTATCCCAAAAAGATACCTTCATCAGCTTTAGCTTCAAAAGCCTTAAAATTATCTTTGCCATTATTATGGATGAAGCATTTACATCCAAATATCCTGAAGTATCCAACATTTGGCTTTCTCCCTATCCAAATCTCATATGGAGTCTTGGTCAATTGCCTGTTAATCATGCATCTATTTTGAGTATAACATGCTATATTTATGGCTTCAACCCAAAATCTCTTAGGCAATCCAGCTTCAGCTAACATGGTCCTTGCAGCTTCCTTGAGAGTTCTGTTCCTTCTTTCAGATACTACATTCTGTTGTGGAGTCCTTGCTGCTGGTAACTCATGAGCAATACCATTTTCAATATAATACTGAGTTATTATCCCATTGACAAACTCAGTTCCCCTGTCAGATTTTATCTTTATGATGGTTTGACTCTTCTCATTTTGAACTCTTTTCATCAGCTGAGGTAACTTCTGCAAAGTTTCTTTCTTTTTACACATGAAAATTGTCCATGTATATCTTGAATAATCATCCACCACTACAAGGGTGTATTTCTTTCCACTGATGCTAGATGGCTCAACTGGACCAAATAAATCCATATGCAACAGATGCAATATCCTTGTTGAAGAAGGACTTGGCTTATCCTTGAATGATGATTTGATTTTCTTTCTCATCTGGCATGCATCACATACGCTTTCTTTCTTATACACTGAGTCTGCCAATCCTTCTACAAGATGACTCCTTGCAATCTTGTTGATTGTCTTGAAATTAAGATGACTCAGCTTCTTGTGCCACAACCAACTTGATTCGGTTGTGCTCTTTGCTAGCAGACATGTGCTTGATGTACTAGTAGACCAATCTACCACATACAAATTCTTTTGCCTTGAATCTTGCAGCACTATTTCATTTGATTCAGCATCTTTGATTTTGCATATCCCCATGTTGAATCCTACATTGTAGCCTTTGTCACAGAGTTGGCTGATACTTAGAAGTTGAAGTTGAGGCCTTCAACATGAGCAACATCTGTGATTTTCAATCCATTTTTCTTGATGGATCATGTGCCTTTGATTTCCCCTGGAGCTTCATTTCCTCCAAATATAACTTTTGCACCTCTAATCTCCTTGAATTTTGACAAATATTTCTTGTTTTCTGTCATGTGTCTGGAACAACCACTATCCATGTACCAGGTTCCTTGGCATTCAGCTGTTCCTTGAACCTGCAATCAAGGAAATCAGTTTTTAGGTACCCATACTTGTCTGGGTCCTGAGGGGTTAGTGCTATAAGATGTTCCAACCAACCTATAGCCAAATGGTCTGACTCTAAGAGGTTGCCATCTATCAGTGCCATAATCATAATGCACATTAGCAAATTGCTTGGGGGTTTTAGGATCATACAACTGTCTCTTTTGTCTTTATGCCTGTGTATGTGTTTTAGCAATTGCTTTCTTGGGGTAGTTGTGATATTTATGAGTGTAGTGCTTAGGTGCATATGTGTGCTGATAAAAGCTCTTTTGCCTTTGGAATGACCTTTGCTGAGGTTTAGGTCTTTGCCATTTTGGCTTATAGTCCATAGGTCTTTGCTGATGTTTCACATTATTCCAATCAGCATAGTTTGGGTACTTTCTACCATTCCCATCATATGTATTTCTCTGATGAAGTTTATGGGTTTCTGGTAGCTCTGTTTGCTTTTCAGAGAGTATTTTCTGTTTGGAGTTTGCTGAGGAACTCGACTGAATTTCTTCTCAACTGTCCTTTCAGCATACGCAACTGGCTGTTTTCCTTTCCCTTTATATCCAAGGCCAGTATATTTGTGATTGTGCTTAGGAATAAATGTGGGTGCAACATTTGGTGTTTTGGGTTTTTGGAATGCTTCATTACTTGAAGATCCTTTCTCCAAAATCACTCTTGGAGTTTGACTATGCACAAAGGAATTAAATAATATGCCTGTCTTGTCTCCACATTCCTTTTGACTCATAATAAGTTCATCCATTGATTTGGATGCTTTTGTAAATGAGGCAATCATATTTTTAAGATCTTTTTCCCTCTTTTTTGTAGAAGCTAACTCTACTATGATCTTGGCGTTTTCAGCCTTCAGCTTAGTGTTCTCATAAGCTATGTGACTCAGAGTACTCAGCTCTTTTGTTAGCTGTGAGTTTTGGCTTTTAAGCTGGCTGTTTTCCTCATTTAGGATTGTGTGTGAGGACTTTATGTGTTCAAAATCTTTCATCATTTTGCCTAATGAATCATAAAGATCTGTGGGTGATGAAGTGTTTGTATCACAATCACTATCACTTGAATCAGAATGGGATGAGTTAGAGTGTACCTCATCTTCTTCATCTTGTTCTTTGGCCATGAGGCAGATCATAGCCTCTTCTTCAGAATCACTTGAGTAGTCTGCTTCACTACTATCTGAGTCTGTTGCCTCATTGCACTTGGGCGGCTCGGCATCTCGGCGGACCAACATGGCTTTCTTCTTTTCTTGTCTTCTTTCCTCAAGACTTTTCTTTCTTCTTTGATGCTCATCTCTCTTGGTTGGCTGTCCTCCCTTGCCTTGGAAGGTCTTGAATGTTTTCGGAGGTTTCACCCTTCTTCATTTTATAGTTCTTATTGAAGAACTTGTTGAATCTTTTAACCATCGGGGCAATCTCCTCTTGGTCTATGGCTTCTTTTGGCTCGACTTTTTCCCTTCAACGCCAACAATGCAATGCAAGCTCTCTTGGTACAATCTTGTTTCCTCTTGCTCTTTCCTTCTCGGCTCAAACTCATAGGCTTTGAGGTCTGAGAATAGCTCATGTTTAGATGTTCTTGAGAGGTCCATTGGTGTCTTAGTGCCATGACCTTCATTTCCTATTCAATTGGGGAGTGCTCTTAAAATCTTCATACACATTTTCTTCTATGTATACTCTTTCCCAAGAGTCAAAGCTCATTTGTAATCTCGAGAAATCGGCATCCAAATGATCCGAGTTTCACTGCAAGCATTTTAAAATTTTCAAATTTTTGAACCGCAACAGTTAATTTATTCCTTAATTTGTTCCAATCCTTCACAAATTAAGGTCAGCTTATCCTAAATTTCTTTTGCGGATATGCAAGATTTGACTTTGTTGAACATGGCTTTGTCCAACGTTTTGTAGAGAATATCCCCCTGGCCACATTGACCAGGTTAAATCTCTCTCTATCTTCATTTGTCCATTCGATCCTTGGTTTATCAACCATGGCTGGTCTTGCTTCAACAATAGCCGTCTCCCTCTTGTTGCATTTGCTTTCTTCCCTCTGTTGTCTTTGACTTTGAGTATTTGCGGTGGCCCATCCTCTATCACAAGCAACATTTCATCATGTAATACTGATTAGATGAGCCTTCATACGAATTTTCCGGTCATCAAATTCCTCTCTTTGTGAACATAGGAATGCGAGATAGATTTGCTTCCATGATAATAACTTTGCTTGAAAAATGAAAGACTTTGAAACACAAGTGTTTAAAAAACTTTTGAAAAGATAGAGATCTAGTTCGGAGCTGATGTGGAAGGCTCAATGAACCAACCGCTCCGATACCACTTGTAGGTCCCAAGGGTGTGAAGCGAGGTTTGGAAGGGGGTTGAATAAATCTTACCAAATTTTCGATTTTAGTCCTTTTAAATGATTCAACAGAGTTGACTCAATTCAACTATGTCATTGGGGACAACTAAGTTGGCTATTCAACTAAGTTACCCACTCAACTCGATAGAGCTGATATAGTATAAGTCATTTCTTAAGCCAAATACTTAACTTAGGTGATTTGGTTTTTAACAAATGAAGACTTAACACCCTTTGATTTCATTTAAGCTTGTTTTAAACACTTGATTTTTAGCACTTGGTTTTTATCGAGTTGGATAGCAAATGTAAACTAACAACCGATATAAAGTAAATATGCAGGAATATAAATTGCTGAAAGTAAATGACACAAATATTTTATAGGGATTCAAAGATGGGGTAATTCTTCTAATCCTCTCTTCTCCAACTCCTGGAGGAATCCACTATGTAACAGATCGAATTACAAGCGGTTATCGGTTTGGAGACAACCTTAATCACACAACCGGCTTCTCTTGCGACTCGAACTTCTTCACAGGGTAGCATTTGCGCACTCTTGACTCACTTCTCAAGTTCTTAGATTTGATCACGAAGCCCTCCAACAAACTTGATAATGGTTCGACCTTGAACCCTTCTACAATCCTAACTTAGAAAGTAGACCCATTTGTTTCTTCAAAGTTTCCTCTTCAACTGGTTGAAGTTATCTCTCTTTACGACTTGGGTTGGATCGAGTTTCTTCGAGTTTAAGGCTTGAGGAATTGCTTGAATTGCTATGAGAAATTTGCGATTGCTTGCTTGAATATTGCTTGTTCGTTCGTGGTTCGGAGTAACCTTTTCTTAATAGCTTTAGCCTTTTATAGTGAACATTTGAAATTTTGCCCGTTGAAGAGATAAAGCTAATTTCAAATGTCACTTTGTGTTTGTTGGCTTGTCTTTTCTTGGTCTGCACCGGTGATGTTGACCTTTCCTCGTATTAAATGGCATTTTAGCATTGCGGTGTGACCTGACACAAGGTGCGGTGTTTCCCGTTCGCTCATTCCTTTTGCACAATTCTGGGCCAAACACTTTTTAGACACAGGCGACTTGACATATTACTATATCGAGTAATATTCTTGACTTTAATCAATGGATCTAAGTCGTTATTGTCTTGACTTGACTACTGCATTTACTCCAGGTGACTTGAGTATCTTTGCAATCATAGGATTGACTCAACTATCACTTCAACCGATAGAGTTGGCTTCTAGAGTTGACTTGAGTCGACACTTCTCACGCTTATTCCTTCACCGACTGACTCTTCGCCGATTGAGTCCTTCTTTCTAGGCCATACTCACCGTGACACATCGTAGTCTTTATCCAATCCATGATTGACTTCTTGTAGTCTTTGGCATAGACTTAACTCGGTTTTTAGTCCTATCTATTACAATACAAATTACAAAATGGGGTGCCAAACTTCCTAGTTTAAGTTTTACATGGTATCTTCAAAATCTAACAAATAAACTTCCTAACAACATGTGTTTCAAAATGATGGCTAACTTATATTTTGATTTGAAATGAATGGCCAAAAAACATGGAACTGTAACATGTAAGTTACCCAAATGTTTTAAACACATTACTAGTCAAACTAACTAGAAAGTGGAAAAAAGAACTCATCATAAAATAAGTCCTTCAATTAACCACTAAGAAGATTAAAAAAAGGTTTTCTCTAACGAGTGCTTTTAGCACTTAATAATATCTTTTGATTAAAGGAATAAAGGGAGAAATTTTGAAATACACTTTTTGAATAGTCCAAACTATTTTGTACTCAAAGTTATAACAAACCTCTTTTCTAACATCAATGACCAAAATACCCTTAAGTATACTGGAACCCATAATAGCAAACGTCTCTTGCCAAACCCATTTTTTCTCTCTCCACTTTACAGCGGTCAAGACAAATTCACCCCAAGTAAGTCTAATTCTATTCTCATGTAAAATTATTGGAGATTCCCCGACTTTCGTTGATTTGAATAACCACCTATGTCGTCGTCATCGAGGAGAATATTAATGAAGAGGTTAGTTCCATTATTTTGATACTCTAAATTTTACGACACATTTCCACAACGTGAATTTCGAGGTTCTAAATTTCAGGATGATCATTTCTATGTTTTCATTTTCACGATGTACATTTTTGCATTCAAGTTTTCACGAACTATTTCACGATTAGTGTTTTTATGTTAATTTGTTCCAGAAACTTTTTCACAGTTAACATTTCTACTACAGATTTTCATGAAACTATTCTAATTAATAACATTTCCATTTTATGAAAATTAGAACATACAACTTTTCTTCTCAACTTCACAAGATTTCTTTTAGTCATATTCCATAAGAAAAATAATATAAATACCATACGAAAACTAAACACATTTGATACAAAAATAACACATCATATTGTCATTGAAAATTAAAAATAAAAACACTTAAAATGTAGAGAGATTCATACCTTAAACGAGAGGAAGTTGTTTTAGAAGGATGGTATTTAGAGAGAGAATAAGGATGTTTAAAGAGTCGTAAAAGAAGTTTTGCACTTGAAAATAGTAAAATATGAAAGCAAGTATAAAGTGGAGTAAAGTTAAGGGCATTTCGGCCCACACAATGATATTTGAGTGTAAAAAGAGTTTATTATTCTTTTTTTTTGTAAAAAAAAGTGTTTACACAATCCAAAAGTATAGTTGGACCATTTTTCACTAAAATAAATATGACATATTATAATTATCTTAAAGAATTATGACAATGAAATATAATTACATAACTACATTATTATAAGTGAGGGTTCGATTTGATTTGTGGGGGTTATATTGGCTTCCAAAACTTAATTGCACCGCTAAAGCAGTGGGTTTTTTATTTTTTAAAAGAAGAATAGTTTTATTAATTAATTCAAACTAGCAATACGTTAATTGAAGACATAAACAAATATGTTAAGAACTATAAAAGATGAACAACAAAAAGATTCATAACATCTAGGTTAACAATAAAAATTGGTTTAAAGCCTAAAATTTAGAAAATTCTCAGTTAGTGTCTAGAATACCTATGATTCCAGATCTCGCAACCTTGTTGAAGACCATAATCGATTTTTATTTCTATCGAGTTGAAAACTTGCTCGTCTGAATTTGTCAAAAAAACACCACACCAAGATGGTGATAAACCAAGCGCCGTCCCCAGGCAAATGAAATCACAAATAAGAAAACAAATAAATAATCTAGATCTATGTGGGAAACCACTTATTTAGAAATTAAATTGATAAAAAGAGATGCGGGTTGGGGTGATTTCGGGCCAAAAATCACCCATTCACAAAGAAGAACAAGAAAATAAGCAAGAGAGAGAGAGGGTTGCAATATTTTGCACTTAAATAAAGATATATGTAAAGTTTATAAACCGCTTCTATCTAAAGCGGTGGGTTTATAAAAACATTCATCGCAGTTTTTTGAGGTTAAATAATTTTAACAGTGCGATGTGGTATGGTGTGATGTGGTGTCATGCGATTCAGAAGATTATGTTAAATTTATGGGCTTTGGACACAATTCCCAACTCTCCGAAAAAAAAAGACACATGTTTATGCTCGCAGGATTTTTCCAGACTTTTTTACACTCCCACCTCTTTTTTGGACATTTTTACTCTCCCGCTCCCGCCAATTTTTTCGGGTTTTTTTACATTGTTATTTCATGATGGTTTTAAACATGTTTCATACATGTTTCATCTAATAAAATTTCAGTGAAAAAATAATTTCTCTCCCACTAAATAATCAAGTTTATACTCGAAATCTTAACAATCAAGAAATATACACATAAAATAACACATATAGAAAAATAATACATTGAAAATTGTTGGGAAAATTTATTGTATAGATTTGATGATGCTATGTAAAACTTAGATTAGAAAGTCGGCACCCCATTTTCTATTGTAAATTCAACTATGTAATAGATAGAATCTATACGCTGAGTCGAAGCAGCCAAGTTGAAGATCGCAAAAGTTGACTGAAGGACAAAGTGAAGAATCAACTGAGTTGCAATTGAGTGTTGAAGATGAAGATTTAGTCAAGTACCAAAAAGCTGTCTTTGTCAGCAGACTGACAACTGAGTCACTCCCAGATGTTTGGAGAAGATTTACAAAGGGGTTCGGCGGCAAAGGTACTCAAATAAAGCTGAAGAAGTCCGTTGGAATGTAAAGTCCAAAAATGACTCAAAATGGAAAGGAGACATACTGCAACCTTAAAGTTGTTTTGCTTAAAGAGTGCAAAAGGCGGGGAACCAATGAGATGTTTGCAGAACACCTGTTGTATTTCAGGCAAACTTTCAGAGCATTAAGCCAAAGTTGGGTCAACATCAATAACAAGACAAGCCAACGACTATGAAGTGGAGTTTGAAAGTGCGTCTATCTCTTCAATGATTTTTGAACTACCACTATAAAAGGCTGAGAAGCTTATGTGAGAGAGTACCAACGAGATATAAGAGACACATTCAAGTAATCTGAGCAAAGAGCAAGCAAGCAAAAATACTCTCAAGCAATACACTCTAATACTCAAGCAAAACTCAAGCCTATCTATCCAACACATTCAGTGAAAGAAGGAAAATCTTCAACCTGTTGAAGAGGAAATTTGTTTTAAGAATAAAGGGGTCTGCATGTCCAAGGATTGAAGGAAGTGTAGCGAGGATCAAGTTAGAACCAGCTTTAAATTCGTTGGAGGGCTACGTGATCAAATTCAAGGATTCGAAAGAGCTAAAGTAGCGAGACAACTATCTTGTGAAGAGTTGAGTCCCATGAGTGAAGCCTGCCGTGTGATCAAAGCTTACTCGGACTGTTCTATCCTTTTTGTAACACGACTGTTGCATTAGTGGATTACCTCCGGAAGTTGGAGGAGAATGGAGTAGAGGAATTATCCCATCCTCGAACCACTATAAAATTGCTTTGTTTTCCTCATTTAGGATTGTGTGTGAGGAATTTATGTGTTCAAAATCTTTCATCATTTTGCCTAATGAATCATAAAGATCTGTGGGTAATGAAGTGTTTGTATCACAATCACTATCACTTGAATCGAGAATGGGATGAGTTAGAGTGTACCTCATCTTCTTGATCTTGTTCTTTGGCCATGAGGCGGATCATAGCCTCTTCTTCGAATCACTTGAGTAGTCCGCTTCACTACTATCCGAGTTTGTTGCCTCATTGCACTTGGCAGCTCGGCCTCATCTCGGCCCAACATGGCTTTCTTCTTTTCTTGTCTTCTTTCCCTGAAGACTTTTCTTTCTTCTTCATTCCTATACTTGTTGCCTGGTGGATAGGAACAATCAACAAAAATGTCCTGGTTGTGCAAATTCCAACACATGTTCTCATCTCTCCGATCGCTCACATGCGTTCTTTGATTATCGACTCTCGATAATCAACTCTTTGATGCTCATCTCTCTTGGTTGCTTTGTCCTCCCTTGCCTTGGAAGGTCTTGAATGTTTTCTGGAGGTTTCACCCTTCTTCATGTTATAGTTCTTATTGAAGAACTTGTTGAATCTTTTAACCATCAGGGCAATCTCCTCTTGGTCTATGGCTTCTTTTGGCTCAGCTTTTTTCCCTTCACGGCCAACAATGCAATCTTGCTTGGTACAATCAAGTTTCCTCTTGCTCTTTCCTTCTCACTCAAACTCATAGGCTTTGAGGTCTGAGAATAGCTCATGTTTAGATGTTCTTGAGAGGTCCATTGGTGTCTTAGTGCCATGACCTTCATTTCCTATTCAGCTGGGGGTGCTCTTAAAATCTTCATACACATTTTCTTCTGTGTATACTCTTTCCCAAGAGCTGAAAGCTCATTTGTAATCTCAGTAAATCTGGCATCCAGCTGATCCAGAGTTTCACCTGCAAGCATTTTAAAATTTTCAAATTTTTGAACCGCAACAGTTAATTTATTCCTTAATTTGTTCCAATCCTTCACAAATTAAGGTCAGCTTATCCTAAATTTCTTTTGCGGATATGCAAGATTTGACTTTGTTGAATATGGCTTTGTCCAACGTTTTGTAGAGAATATCCTTGGCCACATTGACCAGGTTATATCTCTCTCTATCCTCATTTGTCCATTCAGTCCTTGGTTTATCAACCATGGCTGGTCTTGCTTCAACAATAGCTTCGTCTCCCTCTGCTGCAGCTGCTCTTCCTACAGTTGTGTTGACTTTGAGTATTTGCAGTGGCCCATCCTCTATCACAAGCCACATTTCATCATGTAATGCAGATTAGATGAGCCTGCATACGAATTTTCCAGTCATCAAATTCCTCTACTGTGAACATAGGAATGCGAGATAGATTTTCTTCCATGATAATAACTTTCCTTGAAAAATGAAAGACTTTGAAACACAAGTGTTTAAAAAACTTTTGAAAAGATAGAGATCTAGTTCAGTAGCCAGTGCGGAAGGCTCAATGAACCAACCGCTCTGATACCACTTGTAGGTCCCAAGGGGTGTGAAGCAAGGTTTGGAAGGAGGGGGGTTGAATAAACCTTACCAAATTTTCGATTTTAGTCCTTTTAAATGATTCAACAGAGTTGACTCAATTCAACTATGTCATTGGGGGACAACTAAGTTGGCTATTCAACTAAGTTACCCACTCAACAGGCTCGATAGAGCTGTTGATAGTATAAGTCGGCTGCTTAAGCCAAATACTTAACTTGGCTGATTTGGTTTTTAACAGCGGAAGACTTAACACCCTTTGATTTGATTTAAGCTTGTTTTAAACACTTGATTTTTAGCACTTGGTTATTTATCAGTTGGATAGCAAATGTAAACTAACAACCGATATAAAGTAAATATGCAGGAATATAAATTCTTTGAAAGTAAATGACACAAATATTTTATAGGGATTCAAAGATGGGGTAATTCTTCTAATCCTCTCTTCTCCAACTCCGGAGGAATCCACTATGTAACATCGAATTACAAGCGGTTATCGGTTTGGAGACAACCTTAATCACACAACCGGCTTCTCTTGCGACTCGAACTTCTTCACGCGGGCCGCTTTGCTACTTCTTGACTCACTTCTCAAGTTCTTAGATTTGATCACGAAGCCCTCCAACAAACTTGATAATGGTTCGACCTTGAACCCTTCTACAATCCTAACTTAGAAAGTAGACCGCTTTGTTTCTTCAAAAGTTTCCTCTTCAACTGGTTGAAGTTATCTCTCCTTTACAGCTTGGGTTAGATCGAGTTTCTTCGAGTTTAAGGCTTGAGGAATTGCTTGAATTGCTATGAGAAATTTGCAGATTGCTTGCTTGAATATTGCTTGTTCGTTCGTGGTTCAGGTAACCTTTTCTCAATAACTTCCTCAGCTTTTTATAGTGAACATTTGAAATTTTGCCCGTTGAAGAGATAGGCTAATTTCAAATGTCACTTTGTGTTCGTTGGCTTGTCTTTTCTTGATCTGCGACGCTTGGTGATGTTGACCTTTCCTCGTATAAATGGCATTTTAGCATTGCGGTGTCGACCACACAGTGCGGTGTTTTTCCCATTGCTCATTCCTTTTGCACACCGGGCCAAACACATTTAGACTGCGACTTGACATATTACTATATCGAGTAATATTCTTGACTTTAATCAACGGATCTAAGTCGGTTGTCTTGACTTGACTATTGCATTTACTCCAGGTGACTTGAGTGCTCCGATCATAGGATTGACTCAAGTATCACTTCAACCGATAAAGTTGGCTTGTGAGTTGACTTGACGACACTTCTCACAATTATTCTCACCGACTCTCCTTGTGTCCTTGACTTCCTTCTAGGCCATACTCACCGACACACACGTAGTCTTTATCCAAATCCATGATTGAGCACTTCTTGTAGTCTTTGACATAGGTGACTTAACTCGAACTTTTTTAGTCCTATCTATTACAATACAAATTACAAGAAAAATGGGGTCTTCCTAGTTTAAGTTTTACATGGTATCTTCAAAATCTAACAAATAAACTTCCTAACAACATGTGTTTCAAAATGATGGCTAACTTATATTTTGATTTGAAATGAATGGCCAAAAAACATGGAACTGTAACATGTAAGTTACCCAGTTTTAAACACATTACTAGTCAAACTAACTAGAAAGTGGAAAAAAGAACTCATCATAAAATAAGTCCTTCAATTAACCACTAAGAAGATTAAAAAACAAGGTTTTCTCTAACGAGTGCTTTTAGCACTTATTAATATCTTTTGATTAATAATAAAGGGAGAAATTTTGAAATACACTTTTGAATAGTCCAAACTATTTTGTACTCAAAGTTATAACAAACCTCTTTTCTAACATCAATGACCAAAATACCCTTATGTATAGTGGAACCCATAATAGCAAACGTCTCTTGCCAAACCCATTTTTTCTCTCTCCACTTTACAGCGGTCAAGACAAATTCACCCCAAGTAAGTCTAATTCTATTCTCATGTAAAATTATTGGAGATTCCCCGACTTTCGTTGATTTGAATAACCACCTATGTCGTCGTCATCGAGGAGAATATTAATGAAGAGGTTAGTTCCATTATTTTGATACTCTAAATTTTACGACACATTTCCACAACGTGAATTTCGAGGTTCTAAATTTCAGGATGATCATTTCTATGTTTTCATTTTCACGATGTACATTTTTGCGTTCAAGTTTTCACGAACTATTTCACGATTAGTGTTTTTATGTTAATTTGTTCCAGAAACTTTTTCACAGTTAACATTTCTACTACAGATTTTCATGAAACTATTCTAATTAATAACATTTCCATTTTATGAAAATTAGAACATACAACTTTTTCTTCTCAACTTCACAAGATTTCTTTTAGTCATATTCCATAAGAAAAATAATATAAATACCATACGAAAACTAAACACATTTGATACAAAAATAACACATCATATTGTCATTGAAAATTAAAAATAAAAACACTTAAAATGTAGAGAGATTCATACCTTAAACAAGAGGGAAGTTGTTTTAGAAGGATGGTATTTAGAGAGAGAATAAAGATGTTTAAAGAGTGGTAAAAGAAGTTTTGCACTTGAAAATAGTAAAATATGAAAGCAAGTATAAAGTGGAGTAAAGTTAAGGGCATTTCGGCCCACACAATGATATTTGAGTGTAAAAAAGAGTTTATTATTCTTTTTTTTGTAAAAAAAAAAGAGTTTACACAATCCAAAAGTATAGTTGGACCATTTTTCACTAAAATAAATATGACATATTATAATGATCTTAAAGAATTATGACAATGAAATATAATTACATAACTACATTATTATAAGTGAGGGTTCGATTTGATTTGTGGGGTTATATTGGCTTCCAAAACTTAATTGCACCGCTAAAGCGATGGGTTTATTATTTTTGATAAGAAGAATAGTTTTATTAATTAATTCAAACTAGCAATACGTTAATTGAAGACATAAACAAATCATTTATGAACTATAAAAGATGAACTACAAAAAGATTCATAACATCTAGGTTAACAATAAAAATTGGTTTAAAGCCTAAAATTTAGAAAATTATGTAGTGTTTAGAATACCTATGATTCCAGATCTGCAACCTGTTGAAGACCATAATCTGATTTTTATTTTTATCGGATTGAAAACTTGCTCGTCTAAATTTGTCAAGAAAAAACACCACACCAAGATGGTGATAAACCAAGCGCCGTCCCGCATAAATGAAATCACAAATAAGAAAACAAATAAATAATCTAGATCTATGTGGGAAACCACTTATTTAGAAATTAAATTGATAAAAAGAGATGCGGTTGGGGTGATTTCGGGCCAAAAATCACCCATTCACAAAGAAGAACAAGAAAATAAGCGAGAGAGAGAGAGGGTTGCAATATTTTGCACTTAAATAAAGATATATGTAAAGTTTATAAACCGCTTCTATCTAAAGCGGTGGGTTTATAAAAACATTCATCGCAGTTTTTGATGTTAAATAATTTTAACAAAGGCGATGTGGTATGGTGTGATGTGGTGTCATGCGATTGAGAAGATTATGTTAAATTTATGGGCTTTGGACACAATTCCCAACTCTCCGAAAAAAAGACACATGTTTATGCTCGAGGATTTTTCCGAGACTTTACACTCCCACCTCTTTTTTGGACATTTTTACGCTCCCGCCAATTTTTTCGGGTTTTTTTACATTATTATTTCATGATGGTTTTAAATATGTTTCGTACATGTTTCATCTAATAAAATTTCGGTGAAAAAATAATTTCTCTCCCATTAAATAATCAAGTTTATACTCGAAATCTTAACAATCAAGAAATATACACATAAAATAACACATATAGAAAAATAATACATTGAAAATTGTTGGGAAAATTTATTGTATAGATTTGATGATGCTATGTAAAACTTAGATAAGAAAGTCGGCACCCTATTTTCTATTGTAAATTCAACTATGTAATAGATAGAATAGAATCTATCTGACTCGAGTCGAAGCGACCAAGTTGAAGATCGCAAAAGTTGATCAAGGACAAAGTGAAGAATCAATGAGTTGCAATTGAGTGTTGAAGATGAAGATTTAGTCAAGTACCAAAAAGTTGTCTTTGTCGTGACGACAACCGAGTCACTCCCAGGATGTTTGGAGAAGATTTACAAAGGGGTTCGGCGGCAAAGGTACTCAAATAAAGTCAAGAAGTCCGTTGGAATGTAAAGTCCAAAAATGACTCAAAATGGAAAGGACGGACCGCAACCTTAAAGCTATTTTGTTTAAAGAGTGCAAAAGGCGGGGAACCAATGAGATGTTTGCGGAACACTGTTGTATTTTAGGCAAACTTGCGAGAGCATTAAGCGAAAGTTGGTCAACATCAATAACAAGACAAGCCAACGACTATGAAGTGGAGTTTGAAAGTGCTTCTATCTCTTCAACGATTTTTGAACTACCACTATAAAAGGCCGAGAAGCTTATGTGAGAGAGTACCAACGAGATATAAGAGACACATTCAAGTAATCTGAGCAAAGAGCAAGCAAGCAAAAATACTCTCAAGCAATACACTCTAATACTCAGCACAAAACTCAAAAGCCTATCTATCCAACACATTCGGTGAAAGAAGGAAAATCTTCAACTTTGTTGAAGAGGAAATTTGTTTTAAGAATAAAGGGGTCTGCATGTCTAAGGATTGAAGGAAGTGTAGCGAGGATCAAGTTAGAACCAACTTTAAATTCGTTGGAGGGCTACGTGATCAAATTCAAGGATTCGAAGGAGCTAAAGTAGCGAGACAACTATCTTGTGAAAAGTTGAGTCCCATGAGTGAAGCCTAGTGTGATCAAAGCTTACTCGACATTCTATCCTTTTTGTAACACGATTTGTTGCATTAGTGGATTACCTCCCGAGGAAGTTGGAGGAGAATGGAGTAGAGGAATTATCCCGTCCTCGAACCACTATAAAATTGCTCGAGTTTATTTACTTTAGATACATTATTTCTTGCATATCTTTATATTGTTGATTGATAAATTTGCTAACTCAACCGATAATAACTTAGCTAAAACAAGTGTTGTAAAACATATTTAACAAATGGGTGTAAGACTTCATTTTAAAAACCAAGTAAGTTTGAATATTTAAAAACTCACTTCACTCACCGTTTGAGTTCCTCTATCAACAAAATCGATCAGTGTTGAGTGGCTAACTCTTCATTGAGAGGTTAAACTAAGTCGTCTCTCAAGGACTTAGCCGCTACTTGGTTTAAAGACCAAAAATCAAAAATTGGTTAAGTCTATTCAACTCCCCCTCTCCTTCTAGACTTAACACAAACACCTCTTGAGACCTACAAAAATAATATAGAAACAACACATGAATAGAAAAACACAATTAAATTTTTGTTCAAATGCATTGAAAACATCGAAAATATGGAAACAACTAAAAAACAACATAACAATATTTAAACTATATAGAAACAACCCAGAAACAATATAGAAAACACCACACGAACAAAAATAGGTTAAAAACTGCATCGAAACATTGCAAACTATATTAAAACAACAAAGAAACATCATAACAACATTATAAATAGTATAGAAACAACATAAACAATATCGGAAATACCACGTCAATAAAAAAGAGCTTAAAAACTGGTCAAAATTGCATTGAGATATTGAAAACTACATGGAAATAACAAAAAAAAAAAAAACAAAGATAACAACATTAAAAACATTATAGAAAACAACCCGGAAACAATAGAAACAATACATAAAACAACACATGAACAAAAAGAGAATAAGGATGTTTAAAGAGTCGTAAAAAAGAAGTTTTGCACTTGAAAATAGTAAAATATGAAAGCAAGTATAAAGTGGAGTAAAGTTAAGGGCATTTCGCCCACACAATGATATTTGAGTGTAAAAAGAGTTTATTATTCTTTTTTTGTAAAAAAAAAAGTGTTTACACAATCCAAAAGTATAGTTGGACCATTTTTCACTAAAATAAATATGACATATTATAATTATCTTAAAGAATTATGACAATGAAATATAATTACATAACTACATTATTATAAGTGACGGTTCGATTTGATTTGTGGGGGTTATATTGGCTTCAAAACTTAATTGCACCGCTAAAGCGTTGGGTTTATTATTTTTGATAAGAAGAATAGTTTTATTAATTACTTCAAACTAGCAATACGTTAATTGAAGACATAAACAAATCATTAAGAACTATAAAAGATGAACAACAAAAAGATTCATAACATCTAGGTTAACAATAAAAATTGGTTTAAAGCCTAAAATTTAGAAAATTATGTAGTGTTTAGAATACCTATGATTCCAGATCTGCAACCTGTTGAAGACCATAATCGATTTTTATTTCTATCGGATTGAAAACTTGCTCCTCAATTTGTCAAGAAAAACACCACACCAAGATGGTGATAAACCAGCGTCGTCCCAGCATAAATAAATCACAAATAAGAAAACAAATAAATAATCTAGATCTATGTGGGAAACCACTTATTTAGAAATTAAATTGATAAAAAGAGATGCAGATGGGGTGATTTCAGGCCAAAAATCACCCATTCACAAAGAAGAACAAGAAAATAAGCGAGAGAGAGAGAGAGGGTTGCAATATTTTGCACTTAAATAAAGATATATGTAAAGTTTATAAACCGCTTCTATCTAAAGCGGTGGGTTTATAAAAACATTCATCGCAGTTTTTGATGTTAAATAATTTTAACAAAGCGATGTGGTATGGTGTGATGTGGTGTCATGCGATTGAAAGATTATGTTAAATTTATGGGCTTTGGACACAATTCCCAACTCTCCGAAAAAAAGACACATGTTTATGCTCGCAGGATTTTTCCGGACTTTTTACACTCCCACCTCTTTTTGGACATTTTTACGCTCCCGCCAATTTTTTCGGGTTTTTTACATTATTATTTCATGATGGTTTTAAATATGTTTCGTACATGTTTCATCTAATAAAATTTCAGTGAAAAAATAATTTCTCTCCCATTAAATAATCAAGTTTATACTCAAATCTTAACAATCAAGAAATATACACATAAAATAACACATATAGAAAAATAATACATTGAAAATTGTTGGGAAAATTTATTGTATAGATTTGATGATGCTATGTAAAACTTAGATAAGAAAGTCGGCACCCTATTTTCTATTGTAAATTCAACTATGTAATAGATAGAATCTATCTGTTGTCGGAAGCGACCAAGTTGAAGATCGCAAAAGTTGATCAAGGACAAAGTGAAGAATCAACGAGTTGCAATTGAGTGTTGAAGATGAAGATTTAGTCAAGTACCAAAAAGTTGTCTTTGTCGCCAGATGACAACCGAGTCACTCCAGATGTTTGGAGAAGATTTACAAAGGGGTTCGGCAAAGGTACTCAAATAAAGTCAAGATGTCCGTTGGAATGTAAAGTCCAAAAATGACTCAAAATGGAAAGGAGACAGTCGCAACCTTAAAGCTATTTTGCTTAAAGAGTGCAAAAGGCGGGGAACCAATGAGATGTTTGCAGAACACCTGTTGTATTTCAGGCAAACTTTCAGAGCATTAAGCCAAAGTTGGGTCAACATCAATAACAAGACAAGCCAACGACTATGAAGTGGAGTTTGAAAGTGCGTCTATCTCTTCAATGATTTTTGAACTACCACTATAAAAGGCTGAGAAGCTTATGTGAGAGAGTACCAACGAGATATAAGAGACACATTCAAGTAATCTGAGCAAAGAGCAAGCAAGCAAAAATACTCTCAAGCAATACACTCTAATACTCAAGCCTCAAACTCGAAGCCTATCTATCCAACACATTCAGTGAAAGAAGGAAAATCTTCAACCTGTTGAAGAGGAAATTTGTTTTAAGAATAAAGGGGTCTGCATGTCCAAGGATTGAAGGAAGTGTAGCGAGGATCAAGTTAGAACCAACTTTAAATTCGTTGGAGGGCTACGTGATCAAATTCAAGGATTCGAAGGAGCTAAAGTAGCGAGACAACTATCTTGTGAAGAGTTGAGTCCCATGAGTGAAGCTGCCGTGTGATCAAAGCTTACTCGGATTTGTTTCTATCCTTTTTGTAACACGATTTTGCATTAGTGGATTACCTCCAGAAGTTAGAGAGAATGGAGTAGAGGAATTATCCCATCCTCGAACCACTATAAAATTGCTCTGAGTTTATTTACTTTCAGCACTTTATTTCTTGCATATCTTTATATTGTTGATTGATAAATTTGCTAACTCAACTGATAATAACTTAGCTAAAACAAGTGTTGTAAAACCTATTTAACAAATGGGTGTAAGACTTCTGCTGTTTAAAAACCAAGTAAGCTGAATATTTAAAAACTCACTTCACTCAGCTGAGTTCCTCTATCAACAGCTCAGTCGAGTCTGTTGAATGGTTAACTCTTCTGTTGAGGTTGAACTAAGCTGTCTCTCAAGGACTTAGCTGGTACTTGGTTTAAAGACCAAAAATCAAAAATTGGTTAAGTCTATTCAACTCCCCCTCTCCCTTCTAGACTTAACACAAACACCTCTTGAGACCTACAAAAATAATATAGAAACAACACATGAATAGAAAAACACAATTAAATTTTTGTTCAAATGCATTGAAAACATCGAAAATATGGAAAACAACTAAAAAACAACATAACAATATTTAAACTATATAGAAACAACCCGGAAACAATATAGAAAACACAACGCGAACAAAAATAGGTTAAAATCGCATCGAAACAATGCAAACTATATTAAAACAACAAAGAAACATCATAACAACATTAAAAATAGTATAGAAACAACATAAACAATATCGAAAATACCACGTCAATAAAAAGAGCTCAAAAACTGGTCAAAATTGCATTGAGATATTGAAAACTACATGGAAATAACAAAAAAAAACAGCATAACAACATTAAAAACATTATAGAAAACAACCCAGAAACAATAGAAACAATACATAAAACAACACATGAACAAAAAGAGCGTAAAAAATAAGTAAAAGTTGTATTGAAACATCGAAATAACATTGAAACAACCAATAAACAAATATAAACAATATTGAAACAATAAAAAGAACATATAAAGCAATACATGAACAAAAAGAATTCGAGAAAAACGTAAAAATAACAAAAAAGATATGCTAGGAGTGTAAAAAGGTAAAAAAAAGTCAGTCGAAAGGGTACAAAAATGATGTGAACGTAAACAGTGTCTTTTTTCCAAAAGAGAGGTATTTCTGCCAATTTCTCTAAATTTATTATCACCCCTATTGGTTGGTTCCACTGATACCCATGTTTGATTTATTTTTTGATTTGGGAGGCACTTTGGTTTTACTTTTATCTAACCTTTTCAATTAATATATTATTTGAGGAAAGTCCTGAATTATTATAGTTAACAGTGGTTGAATATTTAGATTATAATTAGGATGTTGAAATCAAGCATTTCAATTTCTTTTTCAGAAAGTACTTTGTTTTCTATTGTTTCAAAATAAAAAATACTTTTATTTTACTCATTTCATTTGAAATATTTTTTTAAATAAGCGTAAAAATATATAAAAGAAAGAAAAAAGTCCTAATCACAAGACGATCAGGTGGCGTAAGTATGAGCCTCGTTACCCTTGAAAGACAAAACATCCACACAAGAATGCATAAATAAAAACACTAAACAATTACTCTAAAATCCTCATTATCAGATGAATCCACTTCATCAGCATAGTCCTCCCACCTTTTGGTAGCAGCCACGTTTAAGGATTTGAAGCTATCGGATTGAGCATCGTCCAAAAGAGTGAGATTATGAATTGGAGGAGTCAGACCTTGTTAAACATCACAAAAAAGTTGTTGTTTAGAAGCCTCCAATGACTTATCCTGAATAGTCTGACAAAGAGGACGAATGGGCTTGGCCAACTTGTATTGAACTGTCCGTGGCTGACTCTTGATATTAGAAAAAGTGGGCAAGGTGTCCCTCGTGAAGGGTGGGGGTGCCCAGATGCATCATTCATTGCGGTGTTATCCAATTCTGAATGTGCATCCAAAAAAGCTAAATATGCCAATGGAGAAGGCGAAGCAAAAGATGGACTGACATGTTCTTGCATAACAACCGAAGTGTCTTCCATGGAAGTAGAAGCCATGGCTTTATCTTGATCATCCTTGTCATCCACTAAGTCATCTGCATCCTCTAAAGCAGCAAAATAATTCCCCAAAGAAACACTATTAGACTTTGAGATCATACCAGAAGAAACATTTGTAGAAGCATCAACATCCCTAGGCGAATGAACCACGGTCGGAAAATTAGGATTGTGCTCCATAGTGCTAGCTATCTTTGCCTTACCCTTAACATTGTAAGGACGACAGACTTTCTGAACACGAGAACGACCTCGCCTAGGAGTGTCCGGGCACCCATCCTCCTTGGGAGCCGTATCCAAAGGTTTTTTTCGACGACAAGTCACAATAGAGTGTCCCGTGATATTACAATGAGAACAAAAATCTAGAAGGTTTCATAACTCAGTGAAACGAACGAGCAATGACCCACCATCTCAACCATAATATGATTCTGAAAGGGTTTACACAAATCTAAATCAACGAGAACACGGGCAAAATGCCCAAGAGACCATTAAGGGTTCGTTCATCAATTTGAAGGTGAGTCCCAATCGCCTTGGCAATATCCATTATGATACTCGGACGCCAATATTCAACGCTCAATTCAAAAATTCGAACACATACACTAGCCTTAGATGGAAAACCTTGTACGAATTAAAGTCCAGAGTCCATGGAGATAATTGAATAGAACCCGGATTGATCTGCCATGAAGAGCGTATAGCCGCCCGAGCCCTGTCCTAATTTGAAAAATTTGATACAAAAGTACCCTTTACCCAAAGGAGTTAACGCCCAATTATGTAGGGTTTTCCATAATTCTGCTAAACGGGTTCGAAGGGAGATTAAAGGCCAGGGCTTCTCCCCTTTATCAAGCAAGATACGACCAATCAATGAACACGAAAATTCACTAACATATTGCTTATAGAGATTTTCATCAATAGTAACTGAAAAATAATCCCCTTTTTTAACCGGATTAATACCATCAATGTTAACCAAAGAATCCATAAACGTCGGATTAACATGTTTAACCAAAGAATCATTAAAACTAAGGTTAGCAGGTTTTACCAAATAATCCATAAAAGTAGGGTTAACATGTTTTACCAAAGAATCGCTGAACATTGGATTTGTACTAGCGCATACATGGGGCATCACTGTACCAAGGCCAACTTGTTGCATCCTGATATTTGGAGGGGAGGGACCACCATAGAGAGAGTTGTGGACGCTATCAAGGAGGGAGAGGGGACCACAACCACATCTCCTCTTGATGTGGAGGCCACCATATGAGGATTGGTTGGGACCTCCATAGGAGACAAGTTTGTTGTGACCACCTAGGTGGCGTGTGAATCTGGGACCACCATGGGAGATGAATTGGTTGCAACCACCAAGGAGGCGTGTGGCTGCAATGGCGTCTGCCTAGAAGGGACCACAATGGCACCAAACAACATGTTGGTAGCATCATAAGCATGGATCGCAGCGGCCTGATGAACAATGGAGGAGAGATTTGTTTTAGGGGGACGAAATTACCATAGGAGAACATAAAGGGGCTGAAGAGACGACGGAATATGCCTTATCCATCACACTGACGCTGGAAAAAGTCGCCGGAAAATCCATGGAAGGCGACGACTCCATGAAAGGGGACGAATCTAGGGTTTTAGAGAAAAGAACATTTTTTCTTTTTGTACTTCCATTTCATATGAAATATTACTTATTCTTATTATTAAAACTAGTACTATTTCGATGCACATGCTAATGCCATTTTCAAATATATTATGTCTTGTAATGCGAAACACAGGGTAAAATAAATTAATCCAAACACTGGCGGAGCTAGGGGCCAACCTACCCTCCCCCCACCAATGTTTTTACTTTGTAAGTTTTTGTAAGAATTTTTTTATTTAATATTTATATGATTTTTCTTTTAGTTTTTCATTTGGTCTACCTCAATTTCATGTATCGGCCCACCCTAGTATTTCTTGCTACGCCATTGGATCCAAACATGTGTCATTTATATACGAGATCTAACAATAATGTTTATGACTCTGAAAATACTGAAAAGTGAAAACATCAAAATGGATTTTGGAAAAATAATTTTTTACACTTTTCTTGCTGACCAGAAATCCATTTTTAGTCAAATATGAGCATGCCAGTTTGTTCAAGGACAATTGTTCTTAGCACTACAAGGGCATCTCCTCCAGGCTGCATCTCCTACAATGCAGAAAGGGGCGATTAGAGAATAAGGCTCTAACCCAGAGGTTATGGATTCAAATACCGTAATCACAAATGTTGCAGATGATGCATCCCCTGAGGGTGTATAAACTGTAACAAATGTTGAAGCTTCGGTGTCACAACCCGAGTCTTCAAGTCAACCCAGCACCTCTAGGGTTAAAGAGGGAGAGTTGAATCTTAGGCCACAGACAGGCAAATCTAACGTTCAAACTGACGAGATTAAGATTTCTCCAATGCAGGTTTATCAACAATAATGGGAGAAATTGATTACAAAGTATTAACCCAAAAAAAAAAACAATGGTTGATATCTTAGAAAATACCCAAGAGTTTGGATGAAACCAGGAAGTCATCCAAATGAAGTACAAGAATGGTATACTTTTGGATCTATAGCTTCAATATATACTGTATCACCAGGATTCCCAGAAATTTCAAAGTTACCGAAATGGATTAGGGGAGCAGTTTACGAGACTTGGGCCAATAATCCACATTTGGCCAGAGGAGATATTCTGGAACTGTATTTCATTAGTGCAGCTCCAGAACCAACAAAGAAAGGCTTTAATGAAACTTTTTATTTCATCAAGCTTAGAAGACCATATGAAAATGCTTTAAAATATAATAAGGCAGCTTCACCGGAAGAAGTACCATTGTTAGTGGGAGCAATTTCCAAGACGAGCATTGGGACTTTGGGTTTGTCTAACTGAAATAGACAAAGTCAAGTATC
The DNA here is from genome assembly GCA_016081115.2 of Rehmannia glutinosa. Classification (NCBI taxonomy): domain Eukaryota; kingdom Viridiplantae; phylum Streptophyta; class Magnoliopsida; order Lamiales; family Orobanchaceae; genus Rehmannia; species Rehmannia glutinosa. The sequence goes on from CM071924.1 coordinate 47,154,237, forward strand.
CATTCAAGTTCTTTTAGAATTCAACCAATAGATCTTTCCTTCTGAATTCAATGTTATGATCAACAACAGGATTTGCAGAGGAACTTTTCGAGACAAAGAAAAGAATTCTCTGGGAAAACAAGATTCCAGTTAACAAAGAAACTTACCGGAAATTCTGTAACATGGCGCATGTTGGCCGTTGGATCGATCGAATCTGTCAGGCATGCCCCGAACAGAAAGAACCCGAGTTTGGTAAATGATTTTGACCCAAACCCGACTGACAGGACCATTCAGTTGGAAAGGAAAAGGGCCCAACTCACAAAACACGTTATCCTCGGGGACCACGCAAACCAAATTTTTAAAGATTCCCTGACAACTATCACATGAGCTGAGTCACGCGGAAAGAAAAGGAAGACAGCTGGCGAGGAAATAATTCAGGAGTATGACGTAAGCAGTGATGTCTTACATATCAACCAGATTTGAAGTTCGCCTTTGAAATTCGAACTTAACTCTATAAATAGCAGGAGTTGAAGGAAGCCGAGGAAATCGAACATTTCCCTTAGTTTTCTTATAATAAATTCTGAGTGAAAATTTGTATTAGCTGAGTTTTTTAGTTTTAAAGTTTATGTATTTTCGAGTGCAAGCCTCATTAATGAGAGGCTAAACAGGTATTCTCTTCCCAAAAGGAGATTAGTGATGTAATAAATATTTCTTCAAGTTCTTAATAAAAAGAGGCTTTTTGCTTCAACATGTGTTCATAATGTTCTATTAATGTATCCCTTTTAAGAATTATCTTATACGTCTGGAGTAGGAAATGAACCAAGGCTGTGCTGAACAGTTCCTAAAGGAGTCGGATCACTTGTAGGTCATCTTCCATGTTGGTTGAAGTTGAACAGTGCAAACTGTTTGTCAAATGGTCTAGCTAGGGGCAGTAATCTTCCAACTGGTGGTGTTGCGAGCCATCTCACTCGGTGCTGTTTCGGTCAAAGAAAGGTATGATATTTAGGGGATATTTTAATTTTACGAAAGCATGTTGGGCCTGATATGATCGTAATGGACTATCTCAAATTTTAAATCTAATTCCCAGTTTGATTCTAATGAACTGATATATACATGAACAAGCTGTTTTGGAGTTATATTAATATTTATTAAATTATGTTAATTTATAAATTTTTGGTAAGAATTTATAGTAAGAATTTTTTTTACGAAAGCATGTTGGGCACGATATTTTTTTTTGTGTAAATTTTAGTAAGAATTTTTTTATTTAATATTTATATGATTTTTATTTTAGTTTTTCATTTGGTCTACCTCAATTTCATGTATCGGCCCACCCCGATATTGTTTCTTGCTACACCATTGAATCCAAACATGTGTCATTTATATACGAGATCTAACAATAATATTTATGACTCAAAAAAAATCTTGAAAGTGAAAACATCAAATGGATTTTGGGAAAATAATTTTTGCAATCAACATCGGTCATTTTTATATTTTGTAACTTCAATTATTTATTTTTGCAACTAACAATCTAAACTTTGCATGTTTTTCACTTAACCTTCGACGCCGGAGGTTGCAAAGTGAAAACCCCCAAAACATAGGTTGTTAGTTAAAAGCAAAAATAATTTAGGTTGCAAAGTGTAAAAATGGTCAAAGTTCATGTTACAAACAATTATTTTCTCATGAATTTAATACAAAAATGTTTATGACTCTAAAAATACAAAAAAATGAATTCAAAATGAAACCAAACAGAAAAATTAATTTAAGTCGATGGATACGATATAGTAGTACACTAGTACAAGGGCCTTTGTAACAAGCGACCTATAAACTTGAATTGAGTGAATAATTTTAGCGATTGTTTTGTTATGACATTTCACCGTTAGTGTGTTTGAATTGATCCATTAATCAAGCGTGAAAATCAAATATTCTACTTGACCAGAATCCGGACAAGAATACCGCAAAGAAGCGCCAAAGGTGTTCCAGTAGTAAATTTCCAGAGGCTTAAATGGTGGTGCAAAAACTTGTGTGAGACCGTTTCACGAATCTAAATCCCGAGATAGAGCCTCATGTGGCCTCCTCTCCTTTCTCTCTCTTTGTTCCTCCTTCTCTGTCTCTCCTTTCACTGCGTTCCTCTTCTCTCTCCTTAAATCCTCCCGTCCATTTTCTCATGGTACCGCATACTTCTCGTGGTCCTCCTTCTCTCTCCCCACGTCAATCCTCTCTCTCTTTACACGCATGAAACAAATGAAAAAAATAAAAAAAAAAAAAGTATCACTTCTTATAGAAAAAAACATCACTACTTTTAAAAAAATCACATTAGACTAAAAAATATCATTTTTTATTAGAATAAAGTATCACTTCTTATGAAAAAGAATCATTTCTTATGAAAAACATGAGTTTTTATTAAAGAAAATCTTTTATTAAAAAATATCACTTTTTACTTAAAACAAAGTATCACTTCTTATTAAAATAAATATTACTTTTATTTAAAATAAGTATCATTTTTTATTAGAAAAGTATTATTTCTTATTGAAAGAGTATCACCTCTTATGAAAAAAATCACTTTTTATTAAAAAATCACTTGTTATTAAAATAAAATATCATTTATTATGGAAAAAGGATCACTTCTTATTAAAACAAAACATCACTCCCTATTAAACAAAGATTACTTTTTATAAGAAAAGAAGTATTACTTTTTATTTAAAAGATATCATTTCTTATTAAAAAGTAACACTTCTAATTAAAACATATATAACTTCTTATTAAAAAAGTATCACTTTTTATCAAAAAGTATTAATATCTACTCGAAAGTATACATTTTTATGAAAAATATTATATTTTTGGGAAATTTATGTATGTAAAACCTTCCGTAGAGATGAGAGAGTGAGGGGGACCACGAGAGAAGTGGGATGCGATGAGATATATGAGGACCTTGAGAGAATTAGACATGAGGAGGTGGGGAGAGAGAAAGAAGGGGCCATGAGGTGAGAGAGAAAGAGATAGATAGAGAGAGAGAGAGAGAGAGAGAGAGAGAGAGAGAGAGAGAGAGAGAGAGAGAGAGAGAGAGAGAGAGAGAGATGAGAGCGGACCAAGTAAGGTTCCGTCTCATGGATTTAGATCCATGAAACTATCTCAAAAGAGACCTCCCAATTCATGGGGGCATTATTCAATATTAGAATAATGAGAAAGGAACAATTTCATAGAGAAAAAGATTGAGAGAGAGGAGGGGGCCAGGTGTGTGTGTGTGTGTGTGAGAGAGAGAGAGAGAGAGAGAGAGAGAGAGAGAGAGAGAGAGAGATGAGAAGAGACCACGTGTGGCTCCATCTCACGATTTAGATACGTTAAAAGATCTCAAAAGAGACCTCCACAAATAGTGGGGCATTATTCATTATTCGAATAATGAGAAAAGTAATGATTTTATAAAAAAAAAAGATTGAGAGAGATAGCGTAGGGGGCCAAAGTGAGAATAGAGAGAGAGTAGGGGCGGGCGGATCATAAGAGAAAAAGAGAGAAAGAGATGAGAAGGGACCATGTGAGGTGTTCGACCACTAAACACCTAAAAATAAATCTAGCGACGCTCCAAAGAGCACGAGATCAATCGTAGGCGCACAAATTGACCAAAGTCATCTCTTGGGAAGACTTAGCCGGCAAATAATTATTATGTGTCACATTTAACAAAACTAAAAATCCTAAACACTCTAACCCATTTTCAAGATTTGTAAATAACTAAATTAATTATTAAAGTGAATATTCAAAATTAACACACGAGATCCGGATTGAAAAAATGAATGATAATAATGTCTAGGGATTGATTTGTTTTCTCAAATTACCAAGCACAAGATCAAGCAATTGATAATGCAATTAAACAATTAAGAAAACATGTATAAACTAGGCCAAGATTTGCTAACTTTCGTATTCATAGACTAAACCTGGATAGAGCTAATTTACAGAATTATTTAACCAAATTAGATAATACATTACTGATTCATATCTAACCCCTAACGGAATTTAGTTCGGAAATAATATTTTCTTTCGGTATCAATTATTCCCTCAAAATAATCAAAAGTTGGCCAAACAATCAATTATAATAAAAAGCAAATCAATTAGGAAAAGCATAATCAATTTACTCAATACTCATGATTGTTTATTTGATTCAACTCATCCTAACCCTAGAACAAAGAAATTAGCTCATCAATTCAATTAAGCAAGAGATAATAATCACAAACATCTCATGAAGCAATTACTATCAAAAGAAAATCAAATTGATAAATAAAGGTGGAGAAGAGTTACACTATTCCAAGTTGTAAGGAGATCGCCAAAGAAAACTTCAAAACTTACGTGAAAGGGAAGAGGGAGAGAGAAAACAACAATTCCAAATATTATATCTAGCTTGAATGAATGAAAATCTAAAGTTTAGACTCCTTTTTATAGCCCAAAGGCCTTAACAACTTGGAAGAGTCCAAATCCTAAAAGAAATCTAATACAAAATGTTGATTTATGTAAAAGTCTTCCTTTTTTAACGGTCACCGAATGGCTAGGAGATGGTCATGGAACGACATCCTTTTATTTTTAGGAGCAATCGTTCCTTTGTTTTCTCTCTAGCGAATGGCCATTGAATGACCGTTTGCCGTCCGTTCGCCTAATTTTTTCCTTATTCACGTCTCTTAGCTCGCTCTTCGTTCCTTCTTTATTCTACCTACACATTTCCACCAAAAACAAGCATAACACACACAAAATAGACTCATCAATAAAACACGCATACACGCAAGTAAAAGCACGAAATACACTACGAAAAATATACAAAATAACTCAAAATTACCCCGCAAAAATACTAACAAAAACACACAAAACAACTTCCCACACTTAGCCTTTTGCTTGTCCTCAAGCAAATAATAAGCCTATAAATCCAACAGGGATATACTATGTCCAATTTGAGAGTCAATTTATCCATCACACCATGTCCTATCCACCTCGTTATCATGCATTGATCCCCAACCTTCACAACACTCACTCATTACTAAGGTTAATAGTTAGTTAAGGTGTTCGGCCCTCCTTACTAGGTCTCAAATTCGTATCAAAAGTTGAAACCTGTCACACACAACAAATCACACAATTACTAGCAATGAACAATTTTTTCCGACTTTTTCTTTTTTTTTTTCCTGCTAGAACTCTTGAGATATTCTTCCACTAGGATAAACTTGGTTTATTTTCCAAAGGCTCTAGGGGTGGTTTTTCATACTCATGTTTGGGTTGTCGTTTTTACGTAAAAAGGCAAACATGGGGCTCATGAATGCTCCTAGCTACTAAGCGGTTTAACCAAAGGAGTATAATCTCGATTGCTCTCTTTTTTTCGTTTGTTATTTTTTTCAATTTGTCACCTTTGTTTTTTCAATCGTTTTCTTTCCATTAAATTAGCAATTTTGTGTACACACACAATTCAAAACATGGTTTTAACTTAATTCATATCAATGAAACTTCACAATTCAAGCCACACAACCTAAACTATTATTTAACCATCGCCTTCTTTGTCTATCACAAGGGTTGATTCACAATTTAGTCAAATCCTAAGTATCAATTCACGGTGTCATTTTATAACCGAAACTCAAATTGCTACATCTATTTCAAGTTAGTTAAACAACAATATTATTGAGCTTAAACAATCATAGGGCTAGTAAAATAAATAACCACATGCAACCATAACACCTAGATAGCGACCAATCTCTCCACCACACTTAAAGCACATAATGACCTCAATGCGTAAATAATAAAATAAAATGAAAAAGATACATCCCCGATAAATACGATAATGGCGTAGCGATTAAGTCAATTACGTGGCCGAAAAGTCCTGCAAAAGACATGTGAAGGAGAACAAGAATACCCAAAGATAAACTCGAAAAAGAGAATAATGAACATGCAAAGACAACACGACACACAAACAACTCACACACAAAAAAAAAAACTCGATGACAAAAAGTAGGAAAAATTGATGGTAATGGAGTGAGAGAAGTTGTAATCAGTGGAGTTTCAATTTGTGAAAGTTGAAATTTCGCGGGAAGGTAGGAATGTGAAAGTTAAAGAGAAAAAAAATGGGGGTTTGGGGAGAAATGGCTGTGAACGAGCAGCTTGGGAACGAATTAAGGGTTTTGATGATTTTTAGTTTTTTTATGAACAGTGACGAATGGTGACCGAACGCGTTCAATGCCCGATCATCTTTGGGCTGCGAAAATGCATGTTGTGGGTGTGCGAGCTCACACCGAGGAAACGGGATATTGGCGAGGCTAGTGTTTGTCGAACAACATGTGAATGATGTGTTGGCGGAGCGGTGTTTGTTGAACGACATGCAACGGTATCTTTGGCGAGAGGCAGTGTTTGTCGAATAGTGTGTTGGCGAGAGGTTGGTGTTTGTCAAACAACATGAAAATGGTGTCTTTGGCAGAGGTCGGTATTTGTTGAACGGTGTCTTTGGCAAAGGTGGTGTTTGTCGAACGACATCCAAATGGGCATGCGGAGGGGGTGTGTTTGGTGAACGACCATTTGCCACGATTTGCCTTTTTTTACTAAAAACAATAAAATACTTCCGAAGCCGTAGAGGAAGAAGTCGGATGGAGTGCCTCCCAAGAAGCGCTCTTTTAATGTCATTAGCTTGACGGCGGCAATCGATAAAATCATGGTGCGTCGTTGAGCAAGACGCTCTCTTAACCCTTGAAATTAAATCGGCTAGTCAAGCTTTAAATCACATCATGTTCTTTCTATAAGACATATTTCACAAAGAGAATCGGTAGAGTCAACAATAAAATTACCAAGTGAGGCACATGCAGAACTACAAGCTATATCAAAATTGAGAACGTCAAAGTTTTCCCCAAAACATTCATACTAAGTTTTTTATTTTTGACATCAATCAAAGTGTTAGTGATCGCCATGAATGGTCTACCCAATAATATAGTATGATCATTAAGATTACCTTTATCCTTTTCCATATCCAAAACAACAAAATTTGTGAGAATTTTAAGACCACCTACTTGGACTAAAATATCTTCAACAATACTTATAGGATATCTAATGGACCTATCAGCAAGTTGCAAATGTAACCCAGTTGACTTTAATTCCCCTAAATCTAATTGTTTAAATATAGAGTAAAGCATAAGGTTAATTCCAGCTCCAAGATCAAGCATACTGCGATATTCTTACTATTCCCAAAAGAAATATTAACAATAAAACTACCTGGATCTTGTTGTTTTGGGAGTGGACTTAGGGATGGAATAGGATGTTTGTGCGGATTATTAGTTTCGTGGAAAGATGATCCCGTACTTGCCTCCGTATTCGCACTTTCTTCACTTGCATCAACTTTCATTTCTGCTTTCGCGATACCTGCGGGGTTAGATGAGATAATAGAATAAGGAATCTCAATTTTATTATCATAAATCTCACCATTTTCAAGAACGGTGATGCTTGATCTTGTGCTTAGGTTGACGAGGAAATATGTCCTTCTTGAAGACATGTCAAGCTATCTCACCAACTTGAGTAGCCAATTGCCAAACTTGAGTCTCAATTCACTTAACAGAGGCTTCCAAGAAATCTAAACACCTATTGTTACATTCTTGTATTTCTTTGACTAACTTGAATAAAGGAATTCACGCTATCTTCTAATGTAGGTCGTGATGGTTCTTTGGAAGGCTACTTTGAACTTGTGGAATAGAATTTGCCCATCTCAAATTAGGGTGATTCCGCTAAACAATATTATATGTTTGTGGAATGGGTCATGTTAGTCAAGTGAGTACAAAAATCTAGAGGGGGTGAATAGATTTTCTTAATTTTCCGATTTGTGTCCTCTTTTTCGAATATGAAGAAGATGAAGATTAGAAGTGCACAAAAATAAATCAACACACAATGATTTATAGAGATTCAACCCACCTAAGGCTCGTGCTCTACCACCCGGTATGTTCGAATGGATTTCGAAAAGGAAAGTTTTATTGATACCAAACAAATAAAACATTTACCTTAAAGAGGACCACACTCTTCTTACAACACCAACTTATAAGAGCACCACACATTTCTCACCTCAATGAAGAGCACCAAACTCTTCAACGCCTATGAATCAACCAAGTGTGTTCTTACCACAAGAACACTCAACGAGTTTATCTTGTTTTGGATGATTTTACAATTACACTCAAGATTATACTTTGAATGAAAATATCATAACTCAAAAGTGCAAGTGTAGTCAAGAATGAAAGCCTATCAAACTATATATGAAAGTGAAGTGTTAGGCTTAATACAACAAGAATATGAAAATGAAGACTTCATGAAATTTGTTGATTACTTGTTGTGATTTATAGATTGATGTGTTGTTGATCCTCCAATCTTCTTCATTTATTTATATAGGGGATTCATGATTTGAATTCCAACATAGGCTCCTCATGTTTGAATTTTGTTTAAAAATGAAAATCACAAGATCCACAAATAAAGTACAAAAATGATAAAAGTGATAAAAGCAAACCTTGTTTATGTTCTGCTACAAGTTCAAAATTATTTGATTTTGAATAGGAGACCGGTGGGTCGATCGGTCGACACGTTGAAAAGCTTGAATTAAGAGCCGTTCAAAATGCGATCCGACACAAAGCCGTCATGTGGGTCGACCGATCGACCAAGAGGTCGACTCGTGCTGCAAGGGGGATACATGGGACTTTAAATTTTATCTCCTCACGCACCGTTCGACCACCCCAGGTTGACCGACTTCGACCTACTCCAGAGAAGTTTTTATCCGAGAAAAATTCGAGTAAGTCTTTCGGGTTCCTTTTTTAACTTGATGGTGTTTTGCAATTGCTAAAAATACCATAAAAAGTGAAATCAAGTTTTATAACACCCAAAAATATTTTTTGAATTAAATATGAATATTAAGATGAAATCATCAAAATCAAAAATAATTTTATCTAACTCCTCCTTTTTGATAATTTCAACTCAATACAATTTTGATAGAGTTTTTAAAAGACTCCCCTATCAAAGTTTCCTCCCCCTGTCTAAAATAATCACTTGTTTTGTAGCAACAAGATTTGTCCCTTTTATCAAATTTTTATTTTTGCTCTTTTTGAAATACATACAAAGACATTACCAATTAATATCAACATAGAGCTCATAATCACTTTTGAATAATATTTGGACAAGAGTAAGAAAGTTTTGACAAGAATTATCATATGTCCAAATAAACTCAATAGGCAAGAAAAATCTCTTTTCTTAAAAAAATGAAAAAAAAAGATTTCAAAGTCTTGAGCATCAATATGCTTTTGAAGAAGCTTTCAAGAAACAACATAGTCCAAGATGTAATTGCAAGCCAAAAATAATCATCAAGAATTTTAAACATTCAAAATAGCTTAACAATCATCCAATAAGCACTTTTTTACCAACAAGTGCTTTTTAAGAAACACAATTTACCAAAGCACATTTACCATCATGTGTTATTAACAACATACGCACATTTGCTTATTTACCAATATGTAAACTAGCTTGGCTTTATAGCTTAACTTATTTTTATCGAAATAAGCACTTTAACTTATTTGCTTTTTCTCCCCTTTGAAATCATCAAAATCAACTCATTAGCCAACAATAAGATACCAAAATTAAAAACGCAAATGCTAATAGAGATGTCATCAAAGGTTAAAAATAACTAGAATTTCGACAAGTAGTTAAGAAACATAAAAAAAGAAAAATTAAGAACAAGGGGAGGGAACATCAATCCTCATCCAAGGAAAAGCACGATGTAGGAAGAAGTTCCTTGATAAACTTCTTGAGCTTGCTCATTTTTCCCTTCATCTTTGCGTTTTCCTTGTTACTTCTTCAAGTTCCCTTCGTAACAAGTCAATGTGCCGATTAGTGTTTGTCTCAAGTGTGTTATTCGATCACTAAGATGCGGCTCCCCTTTCTACTCTTTCTTCTCCTTTATTTTCTTCTTCTTGGTCCTCATCATCTCCTCCCTGGTATTACCCTCCGATTCGGGAATATTACCACCGCCATCAAATTTTCAATCTCAATGTTATCAAATAAATCATCACGAGGAGGATTAGGAATTGAAGCAAATCCTCGGGCGATTTAGTCGAGCTCTTATCATGGTACTCCTCATTCTTAATGTTTTGCATGTTTTTGTGTGTGATTTTGTGCGATTTCTACTTTTCTTGTGTGTGATTGTGCATATTTTTGTGTCTTTCCGTCCCGTTTTATAGTGTCGTATGTTACGGAGGGTATTTTTGTCAATTTCATAGATTTTTGTAAAAACAGACCTTGAAAGCGGGCTAAAACGGTCAAAAACAGACTCTACGGGCGAATGACGGTCAAGACAAAACAAGATGTCTTGCGCGCAAAGGTGCGCGACGTGCATGTGGTACAATGTAGGAAATCAAGTTAAGTCGTGATGTAATCAGGTGCTCACGCGCACGCAGTGCGCCGGACACGATGATGGGGAGTCAAGGTGTGCGCAAGGTTGCGCATAGAAGCATGGCACGGTGTGGAACGGGCGCGCGCAAGGAAGGAATGAATAACGCGCAGGGCGCCGAGGAGTCTGCGCGGACGCCGCACTTGTGCGCGAGCACCTGCTTATGTCACGACTTTGCGTGCGGCGCGCTTGATTTCCTACACTGTACCACATGTGCGTCGCGCATCCTTGCGCGTGCGCGCATATCTTCTTTTATCTTGACCGTCGTTCGCCCGTAGTGTCTGTTTTTGACCATTTTAGCCCGTTTTCAAGGTCTCTTTTTACAAAAACCTACAAATTGACAAACATACCCTACGTAAAATTTTCCAGGCACACTTGTGCCCGGACCCGTAGCGGCCAAATTTTCCACATTTTTTATTCATTTTTCCTTTTCCTTTTTGGATTCTTCTACCTTGTATAGGGTTTTAGGCTTATAAATAGCACATGGGGGATACATAACTTCGTACACTCTCATTCATAGCACTTCTAGACTTTAGTTTTTGATATTTTTCTCTTGCTTTTCATCATTGGGATTGCTTGGGTTCTTCCCTTTAAAGTTATTTTGCTTCTTCATCAAAGAGTAACTTCATCTCTTTTGTCTGATTCAATTGTTGGGTGATTATTATTATTGCATAATTATGTTTATGATTGTTTTCTTTCCTTCAATTGAGATTATGATTTCATCCCCAAGCATGAACTAATTTCCTTGTTCTAGGATTAGGATGATTTGATTCACACAAACAAGCATGATTATTGATTAATTGATTTGCTTTCCTGAATGAATTGCTTTACTTGATAATTGATTGTCTGATCAACTTTCGATTATTTTGGGGGAATAATTGAGATCGATCGAAGATATTATTCATGGACTAAATTTATTCAGGGGGTTAGATATGAATCAGAGATGTATTATCTAACCCTGAGCTTAATGAAAATAGCAAATTATGTTGGGATAGCCCTAATCTTTGAATACGTGAGTATCAGATCTAGGCCTAGTTTTTACATGTTTGTTATATTTGTTAACCGCGTGATCAATTAATTGATATTCTGCTTGTGAGTTTGATGAGATGAATACGAAATCCTAGACTTTCTTCTATATCTTTTTCTCCAAGTTTAATCGTGTTTAGTTTAATTTTATCTTTTTAATTGTTTTCCTTTAGATTATTAAAAATCACAAATCTTGTTAGGGTGTTTGGGATTTAATTTCTGTTATTTGTGAAACATAATAATTATTTGTCGGCTAAGTTTTCCTTGAGAGACGACTTGTGGTTAACTTGCTACCCTACGATTGATCTCGTTCTCTTGCGAGGATTGCTAGATTTATTTTAGGTGTTTAGCAGTCGAACAAAATTTTGGCACCGTTGTTGGGGAAGGCTTTAGGCTTAATAATTATTGTGTCTATTTTTCGTGTTTTTAGATTAGGATTCTTTTTGTCTATTTTTAGTTTAAAACTCTTTTTGTTTCTTTTGATTTTTACTTTATTCCACTGGTGTGTTTGATCTGTTTTTCTGTGTTGTTTATGCAAGGACGTAGAAATCTCAATCGGGACCTTGTGCCTCTCGTGGATGATATCCATCGAGTTGCGAGACGAATAAGGAAAGAGGGGGACGATTCTACGGATAGCAGTGAGGATTCTCGCATGTTCAGAAAGAAGAACAAACAGACGAATCAGAGATAGGTGATAATCAAAACGGAAACAACGTGGAGGCACGCCAACCCTCGATGCGTGAGTTTGCATGCCCTGTCATTGGGACTGCGACCTCTTGCATCACATTGGGACAAACAACACGGAACTACGAGCTCAAAACCATACACTTTAATTAGTTGCCGACATTCTATGGAATGCCCAATGAAGATCCTCTTAACTTCATTAGGGAATTCTATGCAGTCATTCAAACTTTTCCTCTACAAGGTTGGATGAGGATCAACTTAGGATGCGCTGTTTTTCTTACACTCTGAAGGACCGGGCGAAAACTTGGCTTATGTCTCTACCTCCTAACTCTCTTACTGATTGGGAGGCGGTGTACAATAAGTTCATGGGCGACTACTCTCATCAAAAAACTTGGATCTGAGGTAAGATAGCTACTTTTAGTCAAATGGAAGGTGAGCCTTTTCATGAGGCATGGGATCAGTTTAAGGACTTACAGATTAAATGCCCACATTATCACTACCCATTGGAATTGTTAAATCAATTTTTCTATGATGGAATATCGCATAATTATCAATATATGGTTGACAATGCCGCTGGGGTTGACATGACTGTACATACGGCCCAGGAAATCTATGATATTCTAGAAATGATGAACGATAACTCACAACAAAAGAGTGTCAGAGGCAAACGGGCTATCGTGAATGAAGTAGCCTCGAGCGATGATGTTACAAAACAATTGGTTGAATTGACTAAGCAAGTACAATTGTTGGCTATAAGGGGGCATCCACCGATCTCCCCTTCTGCCGAGTCTTTCGGTATTTGTGGTGAATTTGGTCATGGGGCCAATGTTTGTAATGCTATCTCTCAGACGTACAATTCATGTTGGCAGAACCATCCGAACTTTGGTTGGGGCAATTCGAAAATCCCTCTCATATCTATCCGAGGCCACCGCAACCACAAGGCCAGCCAATCAACTAGCCAAGGGCCCTATCTGTTGAAGAAAGCTTGAATTCCTTTATTCAGATCAATCAGCAAACACAAGAAGGTAACAATAGGCGATTTGAATCTATGGAAGCTTCTTTTAAGCGTCTTGATACTCAAGTTGGTGAGATAGCTCGACTTGTCTTCAAGCAGAACACACTTTCTAGTCAACGAGCACAAGCTCAATCCATCACAGTTCTTGAATTTGGTAAGACTTCTGATCATGAAAGTGATATTCCTCTTTCTATTGTCTCATCTAACCCTGCAGGTATCGCGAACATAGAAAAAGAAGTTGATACAGGTAAAGAAGACACGAATATGGAGGCAAGCACGGGATCGCCTTCCCATGAACTTTCTAATCCGTCCCTAAGTCCATGCCCAAAATAAGATCCAGGTAGTTTCACTATCAATGTTTCTTTTGGGAATGGTAAGGAAGTCGCAGGTATGCTTGATCTTGGAGCTGGAATTAACCTTATGCCTCACTCTACCTTTAAACAATTAGATTTAGGGGAATTGAAGTTCACCGGGTTACGTCTGCAGCTTGCTGATAGGTCCATTAGGAATCCTACTAGCATTGTTGAAAATATTTTAGTCCAAGTAGGTGGTCTTAAAATTCTCACTGATTTTGTTGTTTTGGATATGGAAAAGGACAAAGGCAATCTTAAAGATCATACTATACTGTTGGGTAGACCATTCATGGCAACCACTAATACTTTGATCGATGTCAAAAATAGAAAACTCAGTATGAATGTCCTGGGCAAAACTGTAACGTTTTCAATTTTTGATATAGCTCGTAGTCCTGCATGTGTTTTGAATGATTATCTGATTGTTGACTCGATCAATTCTGCCATGAAAGATGTCCTATGGCAGGAACGTGATATGCTTCGAAGCTAAAAACAACCAGATAAAAATTTTAAAGTGGTAAATAGGATTTTGCTCGATGATCCACCTTGATTCTCTCCGTTGACTCCGTCAAGCTAATGATGCTAAAAGAGCGCTTCTTGGGAGGCAACCCAAATATTTTCACTGTTTTATTTTCCCTTAAAAAAAAATGTGTGTGTATTTTCATTTTTGCATGTGCGTGGTGTTATTATTTTGTCTCTTCACATGGCTTTTTGCAGAATCGTAGGTGGATGTAATTATGGCACTACTTATCAGTCTTCGCAATTTTCAGGGACATACTTTTTTCCTTCTCTTTTATTTTTACGCATTGAGGTCATTGCGTGATTTAAGGGGGGGATAATTTTTTATTTATAATATATGTGAATTTCGTAGGTTTTCGTAAAAAGAGACCTTAAAAACAGGCTAAAACAGTAAAAAACGGACACTACAGGCGAACGATAGTCAAGACAAACAAAAATGTGCGCGCGCGCGCAACGTCAAGTCGTGACGTAACTGTGCTCGCCACACACGAGTGCACGGACGCACACGATGGGGAGTCATGGCGCGCGCAAGGTTGCGCATAGGAGCATGGCACGGCGCGCAATGGGTGCGCGAGGAGTGCTGCGCGGACGCACACCGGCCAAATTTTCCAGATTTTTTTATTCATTTTTCCTTTTCCTTTTGGGATTCTTCCACCTTGTATGGGGTTTTAGGCTTATAAATAGTACATGGGGGATCCATAATTTTGTACACTCTCATTCATAGCACTTCTAGACTTTAGGTTTGGGTATTTTCCTCTTGCTTTTCATCATTGGAATTGCTTGGGTTCTTCCCCTTGAAGTTATTTTGTTTCTTCATCAAAGAGTAAGATTTTTTCATCTCTTTTGTCTGATTTCAATTATTGGGTGCTTATTATTATTGCATGATTATGTTTATGATTGTTTTCTTTCCTTCAATTGAGATTATGATTTCATCCCCAAGCATGAACTAATTTCCTTGTTCTAGGATTAGGATAATTTGATTCACACAAACAAGCATGAGTATTGATTAATTGATTTGCTTTCCTGAATGAATTGCTTTACTTGATAATTGATCGTCTGATCAACTTTTGATTATTTTGAGGGAATAATTGAGATCGATCGAAGATATTATTCCTGGACTAAGTTTATTCAGGGGGTTAGATATGAATCAGAGATGTATTATCTAACCCTGGGCTTAATGAAAATAGCAAATTATATTAGGATAGCCCTAATCAGTGAATACGTGAGTTATCATATCTAGGCCTAGTTTTTACATGTTTGTTATATTTGTTAACCGCATGATCAATTAATTGATATTCTGCTTGTGAGTTTGATGAGATGAATCCGAAATCCTAGACTTTATTTCATATCTTTTTCTCCAAGTTTAATCGTGTTTAGTTTAATTCTATCTTAATTGTTTTTCTTTATATTACTAAAAATCACAAATCTTGTTAGGGTGTTAGGATTTAATTTATGTTATTTGTGAAACATAATAATTATTTTCCGGCTATGTCTTCTTTGAGAGACGACTTGTGGTTAACTTGCTACCCTACGATTGATCTTGTTCTCTTGCGAGGATTGCTAGATTTATTTTAGGTGTTTAGCGGTCGAACACTTAACATTTGGAGAATATGGTCTTTGTCAATATCATTGTGAACAATGTTTATATTCATTTCCACCTCCGGAAATCCAGACAAGTAAAGAAGCCTACAAATTAAGTTCCCCAAATTGTATTGCTTCTTGGTGAGTGTTCTAAATTCAAGCAAACATTATACAAACACGGCTCCATAATTCACCCTTTCCCCTCGAACAATCTTATAAGTGAGATAATAATCAAGATTGCTCGAAAGTTTAATCTCCTTTCCACAAACACAGTATGAACAAATGAGAGAAACAATTCGATAATTATCCGGCATTGCTTGAGTAGTAGAAGTGGGTAAAACTCCCAAAAAGGTTTTAACTTCAGCCAATTAAATCCCAAAACGCTCGTTATCTCATTTATTGCATGTTAATACCGTAACCCCTTCATTTGTCACATTTAACATATGAAAAATATTGGCATAAGTCCAACAATAATGACGACCATGGACAAAAGAGTTCATTTCTAAAGCCCTTTGAGCATTGCCTTCAATAATCCACATATTAACATAGAACCATTTTATCAAATCATCATCATAGTGAACATTTGGATTATCCCAAAGTGAGACCCAACCTAGAGTTTCAAAATAAGCCCTAATTTCCAGATAATCATTATGAAACGATTGAAAATGGCATATACGAGTGCAAGCAACGACCTTATCATTCAAATTAACATTCTCGTAATGAACATTAGCAAGCGTATTAATGAATCGAAATTTATTTGCTCTAGAAGGAGGCTTTGAAATAAAATGGGACATACTTTTATCCCAATGAATATGGAAGCTAGAGATACTTTCCCGAAGAGCCACAATTTCTTCCTTCGAGAGCCTAGTGGGATCATCATCTTGAGGAATTTTGTTGGACCTCAAGCGCTTTACTTGATTGATGATTGTCCCCACAAACCAACACGAGTCTTTTCTAGCACGCTTTGTCCTCACTCACGCGCTCCCTGGAAAACTTCCCAGGAGGTCACCATCCCATGTCTACTCCAGGCCAAGCACGCTTAACCTTAGAGTTTCTATGTAACGTGCACCAGAAAAGAAGATGCATATGTGGTATAGGTAGTCAATATCAAATCCTTTAATCTCTCATTTAACTGTGCAATCCAGTGCTCACGAGTTCGAATCGCGAGCCGCACCTCACGCCTCTTTTAAAGCCCATTGCAGGCAGAATGTTGGATCAAATCCCAACAATCCCCCCCAAAGACCTACCAAAAGATCTTAGCTCCGATGCTTGGCAACTTTCACCGCCAAATTTCCTCGATTCTAATGCCAACTTCTTGATTAAAGCATCGTGTCATGCCACCTCTCGATTCCGATCGCGCAACCTACACCTTCGATTCGAAAGACGTTTACCTTAGTTTCGGCCACCTGGCAACCTACATTCAGTTTTGGTCCATTTACCTCCGTTGCGCTAGCATCTCAGTTCCACTGCTCCTGGCAACCTCCACTGGAGCGTGCTTCTAAGGGAATTCAAACTCTGACCTGATCTGATACCAGTTGTTGCACCTCAAGCGCTTTACTGGATTGACGACACACTTTATCCTCACTCACGCGCTCCCTGGAAAACTTCCCAGGAGGTAATGGTAGATAAATGTTTTTATTGTAATTTTGATGATTTCATATAATTGAGTTTTATACCAAAACAATGATTTCAAATGTTGTCCAAATACTTCAAAACGATTTAAATGATTTTTACTAATTTTGTGGAGTATTTCTTAAACTTTATTTTTGACAAAAATCGGACAACACCTCTATTTTGAAGCCAACCGGTCGCCCTAGAGGGCAACCTAAGCCTGGAAGAAGAAAGTTGAAGCATAAATGAAACCGGGGGATTTTAGGCGGAGGTCGACTAGTGTGGTCAATCGGTCGACCTCAAGGTCGACCGGTGTCTGAATCTTTGCAATTTGTGAAATCTTCTTCTCGTCTCGAGAAAAACACAAGGTGACCAGGTCCAAGAGGTGGGCGGCCGTCGGGCCACGATCGACCCGATCCAACCCCCTTTGGACTGATCTGACTCCCTATTCAACCTGTGTTTTTATAATTCAAATGTCTTTTTCTTATTAGAGGTCAACCGGTCGACCTAAGGTTTTATCAGCGGAAACTATCCTTTGCAGCAGACAACTTTTCATGAAATTGTGGGATTGATTTCTAACAGCTATTTTCTTCATTTGATTTGCATTATTTTTACAGATTTCAATCTCCTTGGAAGAGCCTATGTTGGTATTCAAATCAAAAATCTCTCCTATAAATACTTGAAGGCTTGAAGGATCAACATACAACACAATTACACAAAGCAACAAGAAAACCTGCAAATTCTCTTATTCTTCATTGTCAACATTCTTGTTGTATTTAGCCTAAGTCTTACACTTGCACATCTTGAGTATTAGGCTTCATTCTCGATTACACTTGCACTTCAAAGTTGTATACTTCATTTGAGTTGTAATCTTGAATTGGTTTAAATCATCCAAAACAAGAAATCCTTGTTAGTGTTCTTGTGGTAAGAACACACTTGGTTGATTCTAGGTGTTGAAGAATTTGGTGCTCTTCATTGTTGTAAGAAGATTGTGGCAATCTTCATAGGTGGTGTTGTAAGAAGAGTGTGGTACTCTTCAAGGTAAAGGTTGTAATAGTTTGGTATCTCTTAATAAACTTTTTCCTTTTCGAAATCCACTTGGACATACTGGGTGGTAGAGCATGTAGTCCCTAGGTGGGGTGAAGCTCTATAAATCATCGTGTATTGTTTATATTTCTACACTTTTATTTGTTCATCCTCTTCACATTCGAAAAAGAGGACATAAATTGAAAAATCGGGAAAATCTATTCACCCCCTCTCTAGATTTTTATAGCCACTTGGACTAACACGTGGTTTCAGAGCCAAACTCTTTGGCAAGCTCATTTAATCTTTGCGAGTAAAGAGGAGATCCATGGCTATGAGCGAAAGCTACCTTGGCGCCGCCGCCTCCACCAACAAGCCACCACTATTCGACGCCAACAACTATGCTTTTTGGAAAGACCGAATAGAGTGCTTTCTACAAGGTTGCGGTTTCGATATTTGGAATGCGGTTATTGAAGGGATAGCTGAACCAACTAAGAAATTGGAGGATGGAACTACGGACATCAAGAGTTTCAAAGAATTCGACGAAAATGACAAGAAGTCATTTTCTCTAAACGACAAGGCTTTGAATATTTTGCATTGTTCTCTTACCACCACCGAGTACAATCGTATTAGAGGAATAAGGTCCGCACATGAAGTATTGGAAAAATTGGAAACTATTTATGAAGGTACAAAGAAAGTAAAACAAGCTAGCAAAATAATGCTTGTTAAAGATTTTGAAAACTTCATAATGCTTGAGGGTGAAGGTATTTCAAAAATGGTGGAAAGGCTAGACAACATAGTCAATCCCCTATTGGCGCTCGGAAAGGTTATCTCGGAGAAAGATAAGGTAACCCGGGCACTATATATCCGATTGCCCAAAATTAGCGGAGGAGGAGAAAAAGAAGAAAAAACATGTTTTCGAAAAAAAGGCTCTAAATGCGGAAGCCAAAATATGGGATGAACTTCTTGCCACATCCGACGAGGAAGAAGAAACCGAACATGGTTTCATGGCCATAGACGATGAAAACAGCGAGGTACGCTGTAACTCTTCATCTTCTTCCTTAATTGATGAACTCCAATCTGATTATGATGATTTACAAAATAAATTTAGAGATATGATTTGTAAATACAAGACTTTGAAAAAGGAGTATAAAGAGCTTAAATTAGAAAATGATAGATTATTTAATTCTTATGAATCACTTGATCATGCTCATT
Organism: Rehmannia glutinosa; assembly: GCA_016081115.2. Classification (NCBI taxonomy): domain Eukaryota; kingdom Viridiplantae; phylum Streptophyta; class Magnoliopsida; order Lamiales; family Orobanchaceae; genus Rehmannia; species Rehmannia glutinosa. The sequence continues at coordinate 47,173,657 of CM071924.1, forward strand.
CAATTACTCTTGCTAAAGTTCATAGTCTCGATTCCGAAAAATAATTGCTCACAAAAGAAATTGAAATTTTGAAAAAGGATGTGCAATGTTTTAATTTGAGTACGGATAAGGTTACAAAAATTCTTGATGCACAAAGAAGTGAGCCATCTAAACTAGGACTTGGTTATAAACATTTTCAAACTGTTTTTAAGAAAAATGACCAAGCTCCGACTTTCATACGTGCTAGTAGTCCGAATATTATTACTTGCTTTTATTGTGGTAAAAATGGACCTTTTGCTAGTGCATGTAAACTTAGAAATAACAATAGTCATTTCTGGAGAACCAAAGGTCTCAAGGTAACCCCCATGAACCAAAATTTTGGGGTACCTAAAACTAATTTCCTTGTAGGTGCTAGGGGCTATAACAATTTCGGAAGATTCAAAATGGCTCATGGACAGCGAGTGTTCGCGCCATATGACCGGAAAGAGAGAACTCTTTACTAACAGCAAGCTCCAAGAAGAAGGAATGGTCATGTTAGGGAATGGCAAAGGAAAAATTCTTGGCAATGGAGACATTGGTAACTCTTCTTTTTCTCTTAGTAATGTTTTATTAGTAGAAGGGCTTAAGTTCAATTTGATAAGTGTAATCCAACTTTGTGATTCTAAGTATGATGTTGTTTTTAATAAAGAAAAATGTCTTATTCTTAAAAATGGTAAAATTATTTGTGAAGCAAATAGAAAAGGCAATCTTTATAAAATTTTCACAAGTGATTTGGTTAGTCAAAATGTTTCTTGTCTTGTCACCAATAATGATTTAGCGAGTTTATGGCATAGTTGACTTGGATATGTTGGATACAAAAATTTACAAAAGATTTACAAAAACCAACATGTCAAAGGACTACCCAAATTAAATTTTGAAAACCTTGGCTTATGTGACACTTGTCAAAAAGAACAAATTAGTTAAAAGTAGTTTTAAGCCCAAAAATAAAATTTCCGCAACCAAGCCTCTACAACTACTTCATCTTGATTTGTATGGGGATATTGGCACCAAAAGTCTAAGTGGAAAACATTACACCTTTGTTATAGTTGATGACTTCTCTAGATATACTTGGGCTATTTTTCTTACAAATAAAGTGATGTCGCTAATGAGTTTGCTAAGTTTTGTAGACTTATAGAGAATAAAAAAGAAGATACGATTAAATCTATAAGGAGTGACCGAGGAGGTGAATTTGATGGTGATTTTAGAATATTGTGTGAAACCAAGGGGTATGCACATAATTTTTGGGCTCCAAGAACTCCACAACAAAATGGTGTTGCCGAGAGGAAAAATCGAACTCCTCAAGAAATGTGTCGGTCCATGCTCAATGAATTTTCACTTCTAAAATATTTTTGGGCCAAAGTCGTCAACACCGCTTGTTATGTCATAAACCGGGTATATCTTCATCCGAAGTTAAATAAAACACCTTATGAGCTTTGGAAAGGAAGAACTCCAAATATTAGTTATTTCAAAATATTTGGTTGCAAATGTTTTATTTTGAATACCAAGGATCAATTAGACAAACTTGATCCTAAGGCCGATGAAGGGATATTTATGGGGTACTCGACTAAGAGTAAATCATATTGGGTTTACAACAAAACTAGCATGGTGGTCGAGGAGTCTATTCACGTCAAATTCAATGAAGCCTCCGTTGTCGAAAGAATACCCAATGATAGAAAGTGATGAAGAAGATGAAGTTGGACCAATTGTTCCAAATGATACTCAAAGTGATCAACCTTCCACATCAAATTATCAACCCTCAACTACCAATGTTCCACAAGAGTATATAGGTGACAACTCGGATCTTCCCGTGGCATTGAAGTTCAAAGGAGATAATCCAAAAGATCTTATAATTGGGGATCCTCTAGACAAAGTTATGACTAGAAGAAAATTTGCCGAGAAAGCTCTTATATCCCAAAAAGAGCCTAAAAATGCAAAAGAAGACATTGAAGATGAAGATTGGTTTCTTGAAATGCAAGAAGAGTTGAATCAATTTGAAAGGAATGATGTTTGGGAATTGGTACCTTGTTCTCCATCACAAACTATTATTGGCACAAAATGGGTATTCCGAAACGAACTCGATGATCAAGGAAACATAGTTTGAATAAAGCAAGGTTAGTAGCTCAAGGGTATTGTCAAGAAAAATGTATTGACTATGATGAAACTTTTGTATTCGTAGCACGCTTAGAAGCCATTTGTATTTTACTTGCCTATTCTTGCTTTAAAAATTTCAAACTTTACCAAATGGATGTTAAGTCCACCTTTTTAAATGGTTTTATTCAAGAAGAAGTCTATGTAAAATAGCCTCTGGGGTTTGAAAATTTATCGAGGCCAAATGATGTTTATAAACTTAAAAAGGCCTTGTATGGTTTAAAACAAGCACCCCCAGCTTGGTATGATGGACTTAGCTCTTTTCTTTTGCAAAATGGTTTTTCAAGAGGTAATGTTGATACTACTCTTTTTGTTTTTGAAAAAGGGCAAGATTGCTTATTAGTACAAATTAATGTTGATGATATTATTTTTGGTGCTACTAATGAGTCTCTTTGTAAGAAATTTTCTTAGCTCATGCAAGGTGAATTTGAGATGAGCATGATGGGAGAACTAAATTTCTTCCTTGGGCTTCAAATAAAACAATTCCAAGAAGGCATTTATGTATCCCAATCCAAGTATACAAAAGAGCTTCTAAAGAAGTTCGGAATTGAAGAAGGAAGGACCGTTGCTACTCCAATGGCAACAAACATCAAGCTTGACAAAGATGAAAAGGGCTAGTCGGTTGATAAATCAAAATATCGAGGTATGATTGGTAGTTTACTTAACCGCAAGTAGACCTGATATTCTTCATGTCGTATGCCTATGTGCTCGATTTCAAAGCAATCCCAAAAAATCTCATATGAGTGCCGTTAAAAGAATTTTTATATTTGAAAGGCACTATTTCATATGGCTTGCTTAATCCAAAGAATGAAATTTTTTCTCTAAAAGGATATAGTGATTAGGACTATGCGGGAAATATTGATGATCGCAAAAGTACTTTCGGATCATGTCAATTTTTAGGCGATTGCCTAGTATCTTGGTTTTCAAAGAAGAAAAATTGTGTATCCTTATCTACGGTCGAAGCGGAATACATTTCCGTGGCCTTTTATTGTACTCAACTTCTTTGGATGAAACAAACTTTAGCGGATTACAGATGTTCTTTCGAAAATGTTCCTATTTTTTTGTGACAATACGTCCCCTATAAATATTGCTCAAAATCCGGTTCATCATAGCCGAACAAAACATATTGAGGTTCGACACCATTTTCTAAGGGCTTGTGTTTCCAAATGAAAAATTGAGATCTGCTTTGTTCCGTCTCAAGATTAATCTAGCGGATATTTTCACAATACCTTAGTCTTTTATTTCAATTCGAGCTCGTTTAGGCATAATGCCTATCGAATAAGGCCTATGATTGCATTTCATGCATTTTTAAAACTTAGTGGTGAAAAATCGCATTTTTAACTTAAAATCCAGACAGAAACTGGACTAAAAATCAAGTACCAGTCGACCAGCCCAGGGACTGGTTGGCCCCTTGGTCGAGCGGTCGACCAAAGCAGTTTCAGGAAATAAATCGATTTTGTCCATCTATTCGTCTTATTTCCTATTCTTTCACACCCCTACGGCCATTTCACACACCCATCACTCAAAATGCTTTTCTCTTGAAAGTTTCTACTATATTGAGCTTCTACAATGTATATATCTTCCATATTATTCATCTTCTCCAATCATTAGTAAGGTTAATTCCCTCTTTAATCTCAATTGGGTTGAACCCTTGAGAACTTTGTTGATACTTGATGAATTGTTGTAATTCTTGTATGATTGTGATTGTAATTATGTATGTTGATGGATTATGATTGTAAAACTAGTATTGTTGTTGATGTTTTGGGCATGATTATGTTTATCAATGTCATATACAACTTCGATTTTGTCCTATGCATGCCAATTGTTCGATAAAATATCTCTATGAAAATTTCATCTTTTGCATGAATCTCTTGATTATAATTGTCTTATATCTTTATGGAGATCATGTTTTGTCCATCAAATGAGCTTCTACAAACTTTCTTCTATAAATTTCCCTTACAATTTGGAAATCTAAGCTTTCTATTCAAAGACATGATAATTTGATTCGATGCGCACTTTGATATATATTTATGATGTTTTTATCGTGCTCATAGTATTTTTGATGATTCCAAAGGGGGAGAAAAATGGAATAATCTCATAAGCTTATGTTTACATCAATGGAGTTAGAAAAAGCTCACGAAAAAAGCTATAAGTTGCGGATGAAAAAGCCATAAGCTGTGGATGGATTTTGGTCTAATGGATGCATAATGGACAATTTTTGTTATGACTAATGACTTATTTTGATAAGGGGAGCTTTTAAGCTCTTGAATTTCAAGTTATACTTGCAAAAGATGAGCTTTTAGCTTTTAGTTGATTGCTTCTATGCCCATTTTTGTTTAGCATGTTGATAGGGGGAGCTTTTATAAAATATTTTGAAAAATCTTTGCTCCTATACTTATGATTTTAATCATGAAAAGTGTAGCTTAAAATGGATAGTTGATTTTGACCGGAAAAACGTGTTTGGTTTTAAAAATCGATCTCCAAAGTTTTGGTTTGTAATCATCAAAAAGGAGGAGTTTGTTAGATAAATGTTTTTATCGTAATTTTGATGATTTCATATAATTGAGTTTTATACCAAAACAATGATCCCAAATATTGTCCAAATACTTCAAAAGGATTTAAATGATTTTTACTAATTTTTTGGAGTATTTCTTGAACTTCATTTTTGACAAAAATCGGACAACACCTCTATTTTGAGGCCAACCGCTCGCCCTAGAGGGCAACATGTGCCTGGAAGAAGAAACTTGAAACAAAAACGAAACATAGGGATTTTAGGCGGAGGTCGACTGGTGTGGTCAATCGGTCGACCTCAAGGTCGACTGGTGTCTGAATCTTTGCAATTTGTGAAATCTTCTTCTGTCTCGGAAAACTCAAGGGTGATCGGTCCAAGAGGTGGGTGACTGGTCGGAGCCCTGCTCGGCCGGTCCAACCCCTCTGGACTGGTCCGACCCCCTGTTCAACCTGTGTTTTTATAATTTTTATCTTATTAGAGGTCAACCAATCAACCTAAGGTTTTATCAGCAGAAACTATCCGTTGCAGCAGACAACTTTTCATGAAATTATGGGATTTATTTCTAACAGCTATTTTCTTCATTTGATTTGCATTCTTTTTACAGATTTTAATCTCCTAGGAGGAGTCTATGCTGGTATTCAAATCAGATAGATCTCCTATAAATACTTGAAGGCTTGAAGAATCAACATACAACACAATTACACAAAGCAACAAGAAAACCTGCAAATTCTCTTATTCTTCATTGTCAACATTCTTATTGTATTTTAGCCTAAGTCTTACACTTGCACATCTTGAGTATTAGGCTTCATTCTTGATTACACTTGCACTTCAAAGTTGTATACTTCATTTGAGTTGTAATCTTGAGTTGGTTTAAATCATCCAAAACAAGACATCCTTGTTAGTGTTCTTGTGGTAAGAACACACTTGGTTGATTCTAGGATTTGAAGAGTGTGGTGCTCTTCATTGTTGTAAGAAGATTGTGATAATCTTCATAGGTGGTGTTGTAAGAAGAGTGTGGTAATCTTCAAGGTAAAGGTTGTAATGGTTTGGTATCTTTTAATAAACTTTTTCCTTTTCGAAATCCATTCGGACATACAAGGTGGTAGAGCACGTAGTCCCTAGGTGGGGTGAAGCTCTATAAATCATCTTGTGTTGTATATATTTGTGCACTTTTATTTGTTCATCATCTTCACATTCAAAAAAGAGGGCGTAAATCGGAAAATCGGGAAAATCTATTCACCCCCCCTCTAGATTTTTGTAGCCACTTGGACTAACAGGTAACCCATCCCATGTCTACTCCAGGCCACGCATGCTTAACCTCAGAGCTTTTATATAATGGGCACTAGAAAAGAAGATGCATCTGTTGGTATAGGTAGTAAATATCAAATCCTTTAAGCTCTCATTTAACTGTGCAATCTAGAGCTCACGATTTTGAATCGCGGGTCGCGCCTCGCGCCTCTTTTAAAGCCCATTGCAGGAAGGATGCTAGACCAAATCCCAACAATTTTCAACATGTCCCTCTTGAGGGGATTAGAAGCAGATTCCCCTCTTTGCTTCTTTCTTCTCCTTTGGGGATTATTTCCGGTATATGGACGAGGAGGTGCCATATAATCAAGAGAAGAGTAGATTGTGGTGATATAGGATAAAAAATAACAAGATTTGAGGAAGAATTGAGAGAGAAATCAAAAAAATCGCAACTTAGGGTTTTATAAAATTTTGGGAATGAAAACACATATGCAGTCTGTTATCTGTCGGAATAGGTCGACCGATCGACCTACCTGTGCGTTGACAGATACCCTGTTTTTTAAAAATTCAAAATTTAAAAATTGCACAATGAACCCCAAAAGTTTTTTATAATATCTTACAATGATATAATAGTTATTTTAACGTTATTCAATATGCTTATGCCTAAACGAGCTCGAATCGAGTTAAAAGACTCGATGGGCAACGATTTTATAAAAATATCCACGAGTTGATCTTCAGACGGAACAAAAGACATCTCAATTTTTTGTTTTGAAACACAATCCCTTAAAAAGTGATGTCGAACCTCAATATGTTTGACTCAATTATAATGAACTGGATTTTGAGAAATATTTATAGAGGATGTAATATCACAAAAAATAGGAATATTTTTGAAAGAAAATTTGTAATTCGCTAAGGTTTGTTTTATCCAAAATAATTGTGTACAACAAAAAGTCACGGAAATATATTTAGTTTTGGCCGTTGATAAAGATACACAATTTTGTTTCTTTGAAAACCATGAAACTAGGCAATCACCTAAAAATTGACACGAGCCGGATGTACTTTTACGATCATCAATATTACCAGCATAATCCGAGTCACTATATCTTTTTAAAGAAAAAAAATCATTCATTGGATAAAACAAGCCATATTGAAATAGTGCCTTTCAAATATTTAAAAATTCTTTTAACGACACTTAAATGAGATTCTTTGGGATTTCAAATAGAGCACATAGATATACGACATGAAGAATATCGAGTCTACTTGTGGTTAAATAAAGTAAACTACCAATCATACCTCGATAAAAGATTTCATCAACTAGTTTACCTTTTTCATCCTTATCTAGCTTGATGTTGTTGCCATTGGACTTGCAACGGTTCTTCCTTGTTTAATCCCGAACTTCTTTAGAAGTTCTTTGGTGTACTTTGATTGGGATATGTAAATGTCTTCTTGACATTGTTTTATTTGAAGTCCAAGGAATAAATTTAGTTCTCCCATCATACTTGTAACACCCTAGTTTTGAAAAATGCAACTACGCATAATAATACTAACGGAAACGAGTCAACCATTTTTTTTTCATCCAAAGAATGAAATAACTAAGTTAAATAAAAATTTCATCATCCATCAATTGAAATAAAACCAGTACACTGTATGTTTTATAAATTCGAAAAGATTAAGAGACCAACATCGTTCATGAAATTCTACTACTAATAAAAATTCGACAAAAGAACAACTGTCATGATCAATTCACCCGCCACGCACCACGTCGGACTTCTCAACCTGAAAGGGGTAAAATTATTGGGGTGAGTTATCGTCAACTCAGTGGGGAAGCAATTGTTCAAGTCAAATACGCATGCATAATAGTTAGCACAAATTTTCACGGAAAAATATCATAGTCTCAAGTACAATTAAGTACAAATAGTCTCAAAGTCTCGTGTACATTTAAGTACCAATAGTTTCAAAGTCTCGCGTACAATTAAGTACCATTAGTCTCAAAGTCTCACGTACAATTAAGTACAATAACATCACGCATCATATTTATCATGAACATGCAACTAACAGTTAAAACAGGGCATTTAAATTAAACAAAAGCAATAAACCCCACCTCAAATAAAGTGCAGAAAATACCAAATGCGTGCTTGATTGAAAGTTCTAGACCTCGTACGAATGATTTCCTACAAATAAATAAATAAAATAACTTAATAAATAAATTTGTAGAAAAGTCTTGGCTTAGAAATAATAAATACAACAAGAGTGGGCTAAAGAGGATATTTGAAAACATAATTAAGATTTGAACCATCAGGTTTGGTCAACTCGAATTGGGCAGTCAAGCTGCTAATGTTGGATATTAAAAAAAAAAGAATGGAAAAATCTATTTGGTATTATATATGAGGCAAGGAATAATGAAAAATAATGGCAATTAAGAGAGGCCCAAGAAGAAAGCCCATATCACGTCACTCTCAGACTCTCTTTGTGGGGGAAAAAGAAAAGGAATTGGATGGATTGGTGTAAACTAACATAAGGAAAAATATGGGTAAATTTGTAATTCCTAAAAGATGGGGATTAAATCCCTTTGAAAACCAGAAAGACTCCCAGCGGCCAGCCCTTCATCACTCTGCAAACACATTTTTTCTTATTTCTCTTTGGAAAATAAAATAAAATAAAATCAATCCCCATCTCTCAAACTCTGGTACTTCCTACTCCCTGTTTTCTCATCTCTCTCTCTCTCAACCTCGTTTTCTCTCACTCTCTCTGGTCTCTCTCTCAAATTCTCACAACTCGTAGATGAAGCGACAAAATTAGATTTGGACGACGATAGATGTATGGCAACGATTTGCTTGAGGTTTGGGTTTCGGGCTTATGATTCGGGTTCGGGTATTTTCGATGGTTTTCGAATATTTTCTGGGTTTCATATATTTTTCCGATGTTTTTCGAAATTTCTGGGTTTGGCAGCGGGACGGTGGTTTTGACAAAATGGTGGATATTATTCGGCGGGTGACTCGGGGTGTTAATTGAGATATCAAGAAAATTGTCGGGTGTCTTACCTTGAGGAGGCTTTGAACTTGAATGGCGAAACGTGAAGAAATTTTGAGAGGGGACGATGAATTGCAGAGGATATGAAATTGTTCTGGTTTCTATGAGAATGTTTGTTTGTGTAATTGACAAAGTGAAGCTGAATTTTAAGGGATTATTGAGATAACAGACACCTATGTAACATATGTAACGTGTAACATCTGTTTGAAGGAGTTGAGGGGGTAGTACTAATGAGAGCTTTATTATTTGAGGGAACGTTTTTTTTTTGGTTCAATGTATCAGATTTTTGGGTTATCTAGGAGTTAGAATTGTGGAGAGTTGTGGAGAACGTGGGATTTTGGGGTATCTGATAAGCCATATCAGTTAAAAAAAATATTTGGTTTTATCTGATATAATATGTATAGATAAGGCTAAATAAAATTCAAATTTCGAATTTAACTAAAAATATATTTTTTTTTTCAGAATTGTAACTCTTCTAGAAACTGGGTATGGGCTCTTGAAAATAAAAAATAAAAATATAAGTTTATAAATGGGCCTGTCAATATTATCAAGGCTGGGCTTTTACTAAAATTCTATAATGGGCCATAAATTAAAATCTTAAAAGTCTGAAAAAAATACTAAAACCCAAATTGGTAAAATTTGGGGTATTACAATCTACCCACCTCAATCAAAAATTTCGTCCTCGAAATTTCGGTTACATACCTTGATCAAAGAAGACGGGATACTTGAATTTGATTTCCTCTTCCCTTTCCCATGTTGCCTCATTTTTCCCGTGTCTACTCCATTGAACTTTGATAAAAACAACATCTCTGTTTCTAAACCCATGCACTTTACGATCCAAAATAGCTATAGGCATCTCTTCGTACGACAAATTCTTACCTATGTGTAGGTCCTTGTAATTAACAATGTGATCGGGTCAAACACATATTTCCACAAAGATTGATACGTGAAACACATTATGTACCCACGACAAGTCCGGTGGCAAAGCCGACGATATGCCAAATCTCCAACTCTTTCTAGTATCTCAAATGGTCCAATATAACGAGGTCGTAATTTTCCCTTTTTACCAAATCTTATAATTCCCTTCATTGGAGCCACTTTCAAAAACACACATTTGTTGCCAACCTCAAATTGTATTTCCTTTACTCAGCTTTATCCACATAAGATTTACTGTCTATCTTGAGCGACCTTTATTCTATCTCGGATCTCTGAAATCTTTTCCACTGTTTGTTCAATCAACTCCGGTCCCAAAATTTTCCTTTCTCCAACTTCACTCCAATATAAAGGGGACCTAAACTTCCTCCCGTATAATGCTTCATACGGAGCCATCTTAATCGTTGCTTGGTAACTGTTATTGTACGCAAATTCCACCAATGGCAACATAGTTTCCCAACTTTCACCCGTATCCAGTATACATGCTCTCAACAAGTCCTCTAACATCTTAATAGTTCTCTCAGATTGCCCATCGATTCTGATGATAGGTCATCTTGAATCTCAATTTTGTTCCCAACGCTTCTTGCAAACTCCTCCAGAATTTCGATGTAAACCGCGGATCTCTGTCTGACACGATAGAAACTAGCACCCCGTGTAACCTCACGATATCCTTAATGTAGATTCTGGCATACTGATCCATACTAAAAGTCATATGTACCGGCAGAAAATGTGCTGACTTGGTCAATCGATCCACTATGACCCATATCTTGCGTTATTATTCCTTAGTGTTTGTGGTAGTCCAACCACAAAATCCATAGTTATATGTTCCCACTTCCACTCCGGGATCTCCAACGCTTAAGCAAACCCGACGATCGCCGGTGCTCGCTTTAACTTTGGCCGGACCAAACATTTCTCTACAAAATCCCCAATATCTCTCTTCATGCTCCTCCACCAGAAAAACCTCCTCAAGTCGTGGCACATCTTTGTACCTCCCGGATGAGCTGTGTAGGGAGTATTATGTGCCTCCTCCAGAATTTCCTTCCGGAGTGCCTCATCCTTAGGGACACAAATCCTTCCTTCATATATCAGAACATCATCACCAGTTACCTTGAATCCCTCGATGTCTCCAGCTTGTACATGTTCCCTCATTTTGCACAAAAACTTATCGTGGGGTTGGGCCTCCTTAATCTTATCTCTTAAGGTGGGTTGCACCACCAATGATGCCAAAATGGCTTCCGTACCATTTGGTGGCTCAACAACTTCAATCTCCAATTTGGCAAACTCTCTTGCCAACTGCTCTTGCTCCGTGAGCATACAAGCTAACTCCCCTCTGGTCCTTCGGCTCAAGGCATCGGCTACTACGTTAGCTTTGCCCGGATGGTACTGAATGGTGCAATCGTAGTCTTTCACAAGTTCTAACCATCTCATCTGCCTCATATTCAACTCCTTCTAACTGAAAAGATATTTAAGGCTTTTGTGATCCGTGAATATTTCACACTTCCTCCATATAGGTAGTGTCGCCATATCTTTAATGCGCACCACGCGGCCAAACTCCAGGTCATGTGTGGGGTAATTCAACTCATGCGTCTTTAGTTGTCTAGAGACGTAAGACACAACTTTGCTGCGTTGCATCAAAACACAACCCAAGCCTTGCTTCGATGCGTCACTATAGATGACAAATCCCTCTGTAGGGTTTGGAATTGTCAATACAGGGGCAGAAGTTAATTTACCTTTCAACTCCTGAAATCTCTACTCGCACTTCTGAGTCCATTCAAACTTATCCCCTTTCCTCGTTAACTGAGTCATAGGCATGGCTATTCTAGAGAATCCCTCGATAGACCTTCTGTAATAGCCAGCTAGACCTAGAAAACTCCGTACATCACTTGCATTCTTAGGTACATTCCAACTGCTTACTGCTTCAACCTTACCAGGGTCAACTTCAATTCCTTGTGATGTGACCACGTGTCCGAGAAACACGACTCGATCCAACCAGAATTCACACTTCTTAAACTTCGCTTATAACTTCTCCTTGTGAAGTGTCTCCAATACAATCTTTAAATACTCCTCGTGTTGCACCTTATCCTTCGAATATACCAATATGTCGTCTATGAAGACTATGACGAATTGATCTAGGTAAGGGTGAAATACCCTGTTCATCAAGTCCATAAAGACTGCTGGTGCATTAGACAAACCAAATGGCATCACTACAAACTCATAGTGCCCATAACGGGTTCTAAATGCCGTTTTTGGAATATCACACTCCTTTACCTTGATTGGTGGTACCCGGATCTCATATCGATCTTGTAGAACACACTAGCTCCTCGAAGTTGATCGAATAGATCTTCGATCCTCGGTAGTGGATACTTATTTTTTACCGTAAGTCGATTCAACTCTCGTAATCGATGCACATTCAAGTGATCCGTCTTTCTTCTTTACGAATAGGGTAGCGCGCCCCAAGGTGACACACTTGGGCGAATTAAATCCCATCTCCAACAGTTCTTGTATTTGAACCTTTAGCTCCTGCAGCCCTTCGGCGCCATCCGATAGGGTGCTCTAGATATCGGTTGTGCCGCTCCGGGTACCAAATCGATGGAGAACTCAACTTGTCGATTTGGTGGTACTCCTGGTAACTCTTCGGAAAGACATCCAAAAATTCCCGGTTGTAGGAACGCGTCATTTGGTGTCAACTCGGATGTTGGAGTTCCAACAATATTCACCAAATACCCGACACTTTCCCTTTTCCGAAAGGTCAAAGCATTCATTGCCGATATAACCTTAAACACGATCCTAGTCTTAGTCCCGTAAAACTTTATTGCTTCTCCTCCTGGCAAATATAGTGTCACTTCCTTTTTCTGACACTGCATGTCAGCTCGATGTCTACTAAGCCAGTCCATACCAAATATTATATCGAAATCCTTCATATCAATTACATACAAATTGGCTTTTAGATTTCTTCCCCTATGTCAACGCTTCACGCCCTTAACGATTGAATCCGTGAAAATTGTCTTACCAGAAGGCAAACTAATCTCAAGAGGTTCGTTGATCCTAGTATCGCTATGTCCAATCATATTATAAAATCTCGAAGAGATAAATGAATGTGTGGCACCCGTATCAAATAATGCTAAAGCAGGTATTCCAAGTACATTTAACATACCCGACATCGTTCCCCTGGTTCGATCACTTCCCCCTGGTCATAGCATATACTCGTGCTGTCCTCCGATTCCTTGCCCTTTTCTTCCTCCTCCTGTTCCCAAGTGGGGCAATCCCATGATGAATGTCCCGGCATCTTACACCATGAGCACTTATTCTCGTCCCCACAAGACACTCCTCATTATGATTCTTCCCGCATTTCACACACAACGGTTTACCAGTTTGAGGTTTAGGCCCCGGTCTCACGTCAGTCCTCGCATGTTTATTCTGATTTTGGTTCCTGTCCTGGTTTCCATTCCAGCTCCTTTTTCCCAAATTCCCGGTTTGTTGCCGGTCTAGCTCCGAACTGGCAGCAATCTCCTGAGCACGGAACACTGTGTCTGCGTACGATAGAACCCCGTGGCTTGCCACAATGTGGCGTATCCTTGGTCGTAAACCCGCTCGAAACCTTAGCGCTCGTTTACGGTCTGTATCCACCATATATTCCACGAAGAAGCTCATTTGGTTGAACTTCCTCTCGTACTCTGTCACGGACATTCCCTCTTGCTTTAAATCCCAAAACTCCCGCTCCATCTGTTCCCGATAATGTTGGGGGCAGTACTTCTCCATCACTATTTCTTTGAACCCCTCCCAAGTTAGGGCTGCTCGTTCCTCGGCAGGCCTTAGTCTCTAGTAGCTCATCCACCAACGTCCTGCATCTTGTACCAGCTGGTACTGAGCACAAAGGATGTGTTGTGCCTCAGTACACCCGATTAATTGAAGGTGCGTTCCAATGACACGAACCACTCGTCACGTGGCGGCGTCCTTCTTGCCCATTGAAGATCATCGGCGAAACTGCTCTACCACTTGTGCTTGAGTTAGTGTCGGTGCTTGGTTGACTGCGTGATCATTCTTGTTATTCCCTCGGTTCCATGCCGGAAATGGATTTGCCTCATTGTTTCGATTAGCATTGTTATAGTAGTAGTAGCACCTCGGGTTTTCACCCTATGCCCTCAAATCATTTTCCTATAGTCAAAGTATAACCACAACTTAGTAAAACTCGTATGAGATATGCGTTCTAAGCCAAAATACAGTTTATAAGTCAACTCATCATCGGAAAAGACATCACTAGATAAGACATGCAAAATATTTCCATTATCATCATCCTATCTCTCAAAGTTCTTAAAGTCTCTAATACACTTCTTATTCAGGGCCGCGGGACAAAATAACAGACTTCCTAGCGGTCTCGTGAGGCCCAGCCATCTAACTATATATTAGGCCCATAGAAAATTTTTGAATATCATGAAATTTCTTCAGTTCGAAGTGTAGTAAAATAAAGACATATATCATTTCTCAATATTAATAATATGCATTTTTGCAATAAATGACATTAACATAAGGCTCAAGTCTCATAAGATAACATGCTTGCATGATACATGACATAAGGCTCAAAATTCATAATGCAACATTTAGTAACAAAAATATAAGTATTACCTCGAAGTCCCCGTGGTGCGGCGAAGGTGATTGATCATGGATTATTTAAAAAAAAAATCGACTTTTTTTTCAAGTCTACAAACGAAACCCGCTCTCGATACCACTAATGTAACGCCCTAGTTTTGAAAAATGCAACTACGCATAATAATACTAACGAAACTTGAGTCAACTATTTTTTTCATCCAAAGAATGAAATAACAAAGTTAAATAAAAATTTCATCATCCATCAATTGAAATAAAACCAAGATAATCGTATGTTTTATAAATTCGAAAAGATTAAGAGACCAACATCGTTCATGAAATTCTACTACTAATAAAAATTCGACAAAACAACAACTCGTCATGATCAATTCACCCGCCATGCGCCACGTCGGACTTCTCAACCGAAAGGGGTAAAATTATTGGGGTGAGTTATCGTCAACTCGAGTGGGAAGCAATTGTTCAAGTCAAATACGCATGCATAAATCCGTTAGCACAAATTTTCACGGAAAAATATCATAGTCTCAAGTACAATTAAGTACAAATAGTCTCAAAGTCTCATGTACATTTAAGTACCAATAGTCTCAAAGTATCACGTGCAATTAAGTACCAATAGTCTCGGTCTAGTGTACAATTAAGTACAATAACATCACGCATCGTATTTATCATGAACATGCAACTAACAGCTAAAAACAGGGCATTTAAATTAAACAAAAGCAATAAACCCCACCTCAAATAAAGTGCAGAAAATACCAAATGCGTGCTTGATTGAAAGTTCTAGACCTCGTGACGAATGATTTTGGAAATGTAACACCCTAGTTTAGAAAAATGCAACTACGCGTAATAATACTAACGGAAACAAGTCAACCATTTTTTTTTTCATCCAAAGAATGAAATAACTAAGTTAAATAAAAATTTCATCATCCATCAATTGAAATAAAACCAGTACACTGTATGTTTTATAAATTCGAAAAGATTAAGAGACCAACAACGTTCATGAAATTCTACTACTAATAAAAATTCGACAAAAGAACAACTGTCATGATCAATTCACCCGCCACTCACCACGTCGGACTTCTCAACCTGAAAGGGGTAAAATTATTGGGGTGAGTTCTCGTCAACTTAGTGGGGAAGCAATTGTTCAAGTCAAATACGCATGCATAACTCGTTAGCACAAATTTTCACGGAAAAATATCATAGTCTCAAGTACAATTAAGTACAAATAGTCTCAAAGTCTCATGTACATTTAAGTACCAATAGTCTCAAAGTCTCGCGTACAATTAAATACCAATAGTCTCAAAGTCTCGCGTACAATTAAGTACAATAACATCACGCATCATATTTATCATGAACATGCAACTAACAGTTAAAACAGGGCATTTAAATTAAACAAAAGCAATAAACCCCACCTCAAATAAAGTGCAGAAAATACCAAATGCGTGCTTGATTGAAAGTTCTATACCTCGTACGAATGATTTCCTACAAATAAATAAATAAAATAACTTAATAAATAAATTTGTAGAAAAGTCTTAGCTTAGAAATAATAAATACAACAAGAGTGGCTAAAGAGGATATTTGAAAACATAATTAAGATTTGAACCATCGGGTTTGGTAAACTCGAATTAGGCGCTTAAGCCGCTAAAGTTGGGTATTAAAAAAGAATGGAAAAATCTATTTGGTATTATATATGAGGCAAGGAATAATGAAAAATAATGGCAATTAAGAGAGGCCCAAGAAGAAGCCCATATCACGTCACTCTCGGACTCTCTTTGTGGGGGGAGAAGAAAAGGAATTGGATGGATTGGTGTAAACTAACATAAGGAAAAATATGGGTAAATTTGTAATTCCTAAAAGTTGGGGATTAAATCCCTTTGAAAACCAGAAAGACTCCCAGCGGCCAGCCCTTCATCACTCTGCAAACATATTTTTCTTATTTCTCTTTGGAAAATAAAATAAAATAAAATCAATCCCCATCTCTCAAACTCTGGTACTTCCTACTCTCTGTTTTCTCATCTCTCTCTCTCTCTCTCTCTCTCTCAACCTCGTTTTCTCTCACTCTCTCTGGGTCTCTCTCTCAAATTCTCACAACCCGTAGATGAAGGCGACAAAATTAGATTTGGACGGCGATAGATGTATGGCAACGATTTGCTTGAGGTTTGGGTTTCGGGCTTATGATTCGGGTTCGGGTATTTTCGATGGTTTTCGAATATTTTCTGGGTTTCAAATATTTTTCCGATGTTTTTCGAAATTTCTGGGTTTGCGGGGGGCGGTGGTTTTGACAATGGTGGATATTATTCGACGGGTGACTCGAGGTGTTAATTGAGATATCAAGAAAATTGCCGGGTTTCTTACCTTGAGGAGGCTTTGAACTTGAATGGTGAAACGTGAAGAAATTTTGAGAGGGACGATGAATTGCGAGGGATATGAAATTGTTCTGTTTCTATGAGAATGTTTGTTTGTGTAATTGACAAAGTGAAGTCAATTTTAAGGGATTATTGAGATAACGAGACACTATGTAACGTATGTAACGTGTAACATCCGTTTGAAGGAGTTGAGGGTAGTACTAATGAGAGCTTTATTGTTTGAGGAACATTTTTTTTTTTTTTTTTTTTGGTTCAATGTATCAGATTTTTGGGTTATCTAGGAGTTAGAATTGTGGAGAGTTGTGGAGAACGTGGGATTTTGGGGTTTTGGGGTTTAAAAATATTTGGTTTTATCGATATAATATGTATAGATAAGGCTAAATAAAATTCAAATTGCTTTTTAAAAAAATATTTTTTTTTTTCATTTTAACTCTTATATAAATATGGGCTCATGAAATAAAAATAAAAATAAAATTCAAATATTATCAAAAACTAAAAATATATAAAAAAATTCACGTTGTATCAACTTTGAAAATTTCTTGCACAAAGATTCCTTAGTAGCACCAAATATAATATCATCAACATAAATTTGAACTAATAGACTATCTTTCCCTTTTCCAAAAACAAAGAAAGTAGTATCAACTTTACCTCTTGTAAAACCATTTTGTAAAAGAAATGAACTAAGTCTATCATACCAAGCTCGGAGTGCTTGTTTTAAACCATATAAAGCCTTTTTGAGTTTATAGACATCATTTGGTCTAGAAATATTTTCGACCCGGAGGTTGTTTAACATAGACTTCTTCTTGAATAAAACCATTTAGAAAAGCGCATTTAACATCCATTTGGTAAAGTTTGAAATTTTTGAAACAAGAATAAGCAAGTAAGATACGCATAGCCTCTAAACGTGATGCGGGTGCAAAAGTTTCATCATAGTCAATAACTTCTTCTTGATAATAACCTTGAGCTACTAACCTTGCTTTATTTCGGATGATGTTTCCTTGATCGTCTAGCTTGTTCCAGAATACCTATTTTGTTCCGATGATAGTTTGTGATGGAGGACAAGGCACAAGTTCTCAAACATCATTTTTTTCATACTGATTAAGCTCTTTTTTCATCTCTAGAAACCAATCTTCATCTTCAATGGCTTCCTTAGCATTCTTTGGCTCCTTTTGAGATATTAGAGCTTTTTCGGCAAATTTCCTTCTAGTCATTACCTTGTCAAGTGGATCCCCAATTATAAGATCTTTTGGATGATCTTCTTTGAATTTTAGATCTACGGGAAGATCCAAAGTATCACCCTTATCCTCTTGTTGAACATATGAGATAGAATGTTGATCATTTAAGGTAGAAGGTTGATCATGTGGAAAAATTTGTCCAACTTCATCTTCTTCATCACTATCATCGTTTGGTATTTTTTCCATGCCGGGGGTTTCATTGAATTTGACGTAAATTGATTCTTCAACCACCATGTGTGTTTTGTTATAAACTTGGTATGCTTTGCTCTTAGTCGAATACCCAATAAAAATTCCTTCATCGGCCTTAGGATCAAGTTTATCCAATTGATCCTTAGTGTTCAAAATAAAACACTTGCAACCAAATATTTTGAAGTAGCTAATATTTGGTGTTCTTTCTTTCCAAAGCTCATAAGGTGTTTTCTTCAATTTCGGATGAAGATATAGCCGATTTATGACATAGCAAGCGGTGTTCACGGCTTCGACCCAAAAGTACTTTGGAAGAGAAAACTCGTTTAGCATAAACTTACACATCTCTTGTAAAATTCGATTTTTCCTTTCGGCTACACCATTTTGTTGAGGATTTTTCGGAGCCGAAAAATTATATGTATATCCTTTGGTTTCACATAAGATTCTAAATTCACCATCAAATTCACCTCCTTGATCACTTCTTATAGTTTTGATAGTATCCTCTTTTTCATTTTCTATAATTTTACACAACTTAGCAAACTCATAAGAGGCATCACTTTTATTTGCAAGAAAAATAACCCAAGTATATCTAGAAAAATCATCTACTATGACAAAAAGTATAATATTTTCCACTTAGACTAGCCGTGACAATATCCCCATCGAATCGAGATGAAGAAGTTGTAGAGGTTTGGTTGTGGAAATTTCATATTTGGGCTTAAAAGTACTCTTAACTAATTTGTTCATTTGACAAGTATCACATAAGCCAAGATTTTCAAAATTTAATTTGGGTAGTCATTTGCATGTTGATTTTTGTAAATATTTTGGAAATTTTTGTATCCAACATGTCCAAGTCGCCTATGCCATAAATTAGTTAAATCATTATTGGCGACAATGCAAGAAACAATTTGACTAACCAAATCACTTGATTTTGTAAAGATTGTCTTTTCTACTAGCTTCACAAATAGTTTTACCATTTTTTAGAATAAGGCATTTTTATTTATTGAAAAGAACATCATAATCTAAATTACATAGTTGACTAACACTTATCAAATTAAACTTAAGCCCATCTACTAATAAAACATCATGAAGAGAGAAAGAAGAATTACCAATGTCTCCATTGCCAATGATTTTCCCATTGCCATTTCCGAACATAATCATTCCTTCTTCTTGGAGCTTGATGTTGGTAAACATTTGTTCTCTTCCGGTCATATGGCGTGATCACCCGTTGTCCACGAGTCATTTTGAATCCTCCATAATTGTGATAGTCCCTAGTACCTACATTAAAATTATTTTTAGGTACCCTAGAGTGTTGGGGTCCATGGGGGTTAGCATTGAGACCTTTGAGTCTTCAAAAATAACTATTATTATTTCTAGTCCTACAAGTGCTAGCAAAATGTCCATTTTTTGCCACAATAAAAACAAGTAATAATTTTAAGACTACTAGCACGTATAAAAGTCGGAGCTTAGTTCTTGTTTTTAGAATCAGTTTGAAAAGGTTTGTAACCAAGTCCTAATTTAGAATGCTCACTTCTTTGTGCAACAAGAATTTTTGTAACCTTATCGGTACTCAAGTTAAAATATTGCACATCTTTTCTCAGATTTTCGATCTCTTTTGTGAGCATTTGTTTTTCGAATCAAGAGTTTTGATTTTGGCAAGAGTAATAGTATGAGCATGATCAAGAGATTCATAAGAGGCAAATAATTTATCTTTTTGTAATTTTAACTCTTTAAAAACCTTTTTCAAACTCTTGTATTTACAAATCATTTCTCTATATTCATTTTGCAATTCATCATAATCTCTTTGAAGTTCATCAATTAAAGACGAAGATGAAGAGTTAGAGCGTACGTCATTATTTTCATCGTCTATGGCCATAAGTCCTTGCTCGACTTCTTCTTCATAATTAAACGTTGCAAGTAGCTCGTCCCATGTTTTAACATCCGCATTCAAGGCCTTCGTTTTTGGAAAGAACTTTTTCTTGTTTTGTTCTTCCTCCGCCATTTTAGGGCAATCGGTGATAAAGTGCCCGAATTTCTCGCATTTAAAGCAAGAATTGTCTCTTGCCTTTCTTGCCTTATTTTTATTTACAAATTTCGCAAATTTTCGTACTAAGGCGGCCGTTGTTAGTCCAAGTGGCTACGATAATCTAGAGGGGGGTGAATAGATTATGCCGATTTTCCGAGTTTTGCCCTCTTTTTCGACTATGAAGATGATAGAAAGAATATAAATGCAGAAAATAAACCACACACAATGATTTATAGAGCTTCACCCCACCTAGGGACTACGTGCTCTACCACCCCAGTATCTCCGGGATGGATTTCAAAAAAGAAAAAGAATTTTATTAATAGTTACCACAACTATTACACCACCACCTTTGAAGATCACCACAATATTCTTACAACACCTTCAAGGAGATTACCACAATCTTCCTTCACCTATGAAGAGTACCACACTCTTCAACACCTAAGATCACCCAAATGTGCTCTTACCACAAGAACAACAATAAGGATATCTTGTTTTGGATGATTGACAAAATTCAAGATTACAACTCGATAATGAAGTATACAAACTTTGAGTGCAAGTGTAATCAAGAATAAAAAGACTAGACCTCAAAATGTGCAAGTGAAAAGCTATGAAAATTACAACAAGAATTTGGAATATAAAAGCTTAGAGAAATTTGAAGATTTTCTTGTTGTGTTGTTTTCTTGTATTGTTATATTTGTTGCTTCAAATATTCCTATATTTATAGGAGAGTCTTTGAGATTGGATCTCCAACATAGGCTCCTCCATCTTCACTTTTGTCTATAAAAAGAAGATCACAAGATGTACAAATAATGTACAAAAATGATAAAGTAAATCTTGCTGATAATGGATTGTTAACGGTTTGAATCTGCTGTCAAAAATAACTTAGGTCGACCGGTCGACCTTAAGAAATTTCGAACATTAAAATGTAAATCAGAGATTCAGACACAGGATGATGGGGGGATCGACTGGTCCAGGGGTCCGAACGGTTGCCCAGGGGTCCGACCGGTCGGCCCTCCATTGGACCGGTTGGCCTCCCCCTTTTTTCAATACAGAGAGTTCTATTTTCAGAATTCTCTCTTTCATATACCGGTCGACCTATAGTTCGACCGATCGACCTCCTGAGGTTTTCAAACATCTCGTTTCTGTTTCAAAAATCAACTTCAGACACGGGTTGCCCTATTGGGCCACCGGTTGACCTCAAAACAGTAGTGTTGTCCAATTTTTGTCAACAATAAACTTCAAGAAATACTCCAAAAAATTAGTAAAAACATTTTAAATCAATTGGGAGTATTTGGACAACATTTAGGGACATTGTTTTGGTGTAAAAACTCAGTTAAACAAAATCATCAAAATCATGATAAGGACATTTATCTAACAAACTCCCTCTTTTTGATGATTACAAACCAAAACAATTTTAGGAGATCGATTTTAAAACAAAACACATTTTTCGGTCTAAATCAACAATCCATTTTAAGCAACATTTATCATAAACAAAAACACAAGGATAGGAGCAAAGATTTTTCAAAAACAATTTATATAAGCTCCCCCTATCAACATGCTCAACAAGAGTAAGTATAGAAGCAAACAACTGGAAGCTAAAAGCTTAGCTTTAACAATATAAGCTTGAATTTCATGAGCTTAGAAGCTCCCCCTGTCAAAGAGACATCATTAGACAAGTATAAAAGTCCATAATACATTAAATGGACTAAGCATCATTCACAACTTTTGTCTTTTAAGTGCCATAGCTTATGGCTTTTTTCGCGAGCTTATTTTAGCTTCTTTGAGCTAAAGAGCTTATTTCCTGTTTCTCCCCCTTTGGAATCATCAAAAAGAATGTTAGCACGATAAAATCATTCATCCATATCAAAGTGCGCAATATTATCGATTTATCGAGCTAGTGATCATTAAGCTTAAAATTCCAAAAATAAAGGGAAAAGTCTATAATATGACTTGTAAAAGCTCATTTGAGTAGCAAGACATGATCTCTATAAACTTATAAAACTTTTGAAATCGAGAGAATCATGTAGGTGATGATTTTTTCTTAGAAACATTTTGTCGAACACTTGGCGTGCATCGAATAAAACGAGAGATGTATAAAACCTTTGTAATTGCAATCAAGCCAAAATTTTCATTACCGAATACAATTTTGCAAATCTCATCCATCAACAATTATCACACTCATCATAATAAAACAAGAATTTCATCAAAATAACAAGATATAAGCACTTTCTCAAGGGTTCAACCCAATTGAGATTAAAAAGGAATTAAACTTACCAAGTAATCGGAGAAGTCGGATAATGATGATAAAATACGAGTAATATAAACTCAAAAATATAAAATTTATAAGAAAGAAATCATTTTGAGTGAATTGTGTGTGAAATTTGCAAAGGGGTCGAAAAATAGAGGGGAAGAGCCAAAATGGCTGAGTCTGGGAACAGAAAGCATTTTAACCGAAAAATCACTAAGGGCGACCAGCCACTTGTTAGTCCAAGTGGCTACGATAATCTAGAGGGGGGTGAATAGATTATGCCAATTTTCCGAGTTTTGCCCTCTTTTTCGACTATGAAGATGATAGCAAGAATATAAACGCAGAAAATAAACCACACACAATGATTTATAGAGCTTCACCCCACCTAGGGAATACGTGCTCTACCACCCCAGTATCTCCGGGATGGATTTCGAAAAAGAAAAAGAATTTTATTAATAGTTACCACAACTATTACACCACCACCTTTGAAGATCACCACAATCTTCTTACAACACCTTCAAGGAGATTACCACAATCTTCCTTCACCTATGAAGAGTACCACACTCTTCAACACCTAAGATCATCCAAGTATGCTCTTACCACAAGAACAACAACAAGAATATCTTGTTTTGGATGATTGACAAAATTCAAGATTACAACTCGATAATGAAGTATACAAACTTTGAGTGCAAGTGTAATCAAGAATAAAAAGCCTAGACCTCAAAATGTGCAAGTGAAAAGCTAGGCAAATTACAACAAGAATTTAGAAAATGAAAGCTTAGAGAAATTTGCAAATTTTCTTGTTGTGTTGTTTTCTTGTGTTGTTATATTTGTTGCTTCAAATCTTCCTCTATTTATAGGAGAGTCTTCAAGATTGGATCTCCAACATAGGCTCCTTCATCTTCACTTTTGTCTACAAAAAGAAAATCACAAGATGTACAAATAATGTACAAAAATGATAAAGTAAATCTTGCTGATAATGGATTGTTAACGGTTTGAATCTGCTGTCAAAAATAACATAGGTCGACTGGTCGACCTTAAGAAATTTCGAACGTTAAAAAGTAAGTCGACCTTAAGAAATTTCGAACGTTAAAAAGTAAATCAGAGATTCAGACGTAGGATGACGGGGAGATCGACCGGTCCAGGGGGTCCGACCAGTCGGCCCTCCATTGGACCTGTTGGCCTCCCCATTTTTTCAATACAGAGAGTTCTGTTTTCAAAATTCTCTCTTTCAGATACTGATCGACCTATATTTCGACCGGTCGACCTTTTGGGGTTTTTCAAACATCTCGTTTCTATTTTAAAAATCAACTTCAGACACGTGTTGCCCTATAGGGCGACCGGTTGACCTCAAAACAGAAGTGTTGTCCAATGTTTGTCAAAAATAAACTTCAAGAAATACTCCGAAAAATTAGTAAAAACATTTTAAATCAATTGGGAGTATTTGGACAACATTTAGGGACATGTTTTTGGTGTAAAAACTCAGTTAAACAAAATCATCAAAATCATGATAAAGACATTTATCTAACAGCCGTTTCCTCATCATCCTCATCACTCGCATAATAAGAATTATTTGAAGTAGATGCTAGGCCTTTAGGAATAGATTGCATACCCGGTTGAGAGGTGGATGGTTTGGAATTCTTCCTTTATTTGAGATAGACTTCGTAAATGAGAGGATTTCCAATAAGGTCAACAAACTTGAGAGTTTTAAGATTTTGAGCTTCCGTAATAGCCGTCACCTTTTCGGACCAAGAATCAGGAAAATCATTTAAAACTTTGGTTACCTTGTCTTCTTCGGCGATGACCTTTCCGAGCGGGAGGATTGACGATGTTGTCAAGCCTTTCCACCATTTTTGAAATGCTTTGACCTTCGAACATTATGAAGTTTTCGAAGTCTTTAACAAGCATGCTTTTTCTAGCTTGTTTAACCTTATTAGTGTCTTCATTTAAGATTTTGAGTTTTCCCATACTTCATGAACGAACCTTATTTCTCGAATCCTATTATACTCGGTGGCGGTAAGAGAGCAATGCAAAATATTTAAAGCGTTATCGTTCAAGAGAAAAACTTCTTGTCATTTTCATCGAACTCTTTAAAACTTTTGAGAACCATAGTTCCATCCTCCAAATTCTTGGTTGGTTGAGCTATTCCTTTGATGACTGCGTTCCAAATATCGAACCCGCAACCTTCTAAGAAGCATTCCATTCGGTCTTTCCTAAATGCATAATTGTTGGCATCGAATAGTGGTGGCTTGTTGGTTGAGGCGCTGGTGGTGAGGTAGTTTTCGTTCGTAGTCATGGATCTTTCCTCTTTACTCGCAATGAGAGATGAACTTGCCAAAGAGTTTGGCTTGGATACCACTTGTTAGTCCAAGTGGCTACGAAAATCTAGGGGGGGAATAGATTTTCCTAATTTTCCAATTTATGCCATCTTTTTCGAATATGAAGAAGATGAAGAATAGAAGTGTAGAAAAATAAATCAACACACAATGTTTTATAGAGATTCAACCCACCTAGGGCCTACGTTCTCTACCACCTGGTATGTCCAAATGGATTTCGAAAAGGAAAAAGTTTTATTGATACCAAACAAATACAACATTTATCTTGAAGTGCATCACACTCTTCTTACAACACCAAATTAGAAGAGTACCACACTTTTCTCACCTCTATGAAGAGCACCAAACTCTTCAAAAATGAATCAACCAAGTGTGTGCTTACCACAAAAACACTCAACAAGTATAATGATTTTACAATTACAATCAAGATTATACTTTGAATGAAAATATTACAACTCAAAACTGCAAGTGTAATCAAGAAGGAAAACCTATCAAGCTAGATATGAAAGTGAAGTGCTTGGCTTAATACAACAAGAATATGAAAATGAAGACTTAGAGAATTTTGTTGATTTCTTGTAATGCTTTGTAGATTGATGTGTTGTATTGATCCTCCAATATTCTTCATCTATTTATAGAAGAGCTTCATGATTTAAATTCCAACATAGGCTCCTCATATTTGAATTTTGTCTGTAAAAAGAAGATCACAAGATCCACAAATAATGTACAAAAATTATAAAGTGATAAAAGCAAATATTGTTGTCTGCTGCAAGTTCAAAATTATCTGATTTTGAATAGGGTGACCAGTGGGTCGACCTATCGACACGTTGAAAAGTTTGAATTAACAGTCGTTCAAAATGCGATCTGACACAGGTCATTGTTCGCCAAAAATATTTGGATCTTACAACTGCAAGTGTACAGTGTAGTTTATAGAATAATGGCAAGCAAGGTCATATTCCTCAGGGATTGACTACGAAACACTTAGGCTATAATAACATCGCATTCTAATTTTATTGAAGCAACCGAATCTCAAGTTTTAGAAAAAAATCAAAAAATAAATAAATTTGCGAAGCCCACAAGTATTTTCAACAACCACGAAAGCAACCTTAGGCACATAATCTCAACATGTTTGTTCAATATTAAATCCAATTAAAGTTTTAAAAACAAAGTCATGCAATTCTATGGGTTCAATTCCTAAGTTAGTCTATTTTCCCTCCCAGGCGGTGCATAAACAGTATATTAATAAAAATTGTAGGTTTCTCGACTCGATAAAACTATTATTAACTCCCAAAAGATCTATGAATTGAATGACTCGCCACAAATAGTTGTAGGTCTCCCGACTCGATACATCTATTTATGTCTGAATTCGATTTCCGTCTTTGTTAGAACTCCTCTTCCGAATTCCGCACTAACAAATAGGACATGCAAATTATTGATCAGATAAAAAGCAATTAAGAATACACTCGAATTTATAAAATAGAACACATAAATCAATTAAGAAAATAATTAATCAAGATTCAACATGATTCCATAGTTTTGATTATGCCCTAAGATCCGAAAGATTAGCCAAACATTGATAACATATTCATAGACAAACTTGAAATCAACATTGTGACATCGTTTAAGCACAGACAAGAGATCTAAACTAAGAAATAAAACCCCTTCTTGTCAAGATGGATTCTCCTTCAAAGCCTTCGAAGATTTTGTGCTTTCGTAGATGCGAAAGGCCTCGTGGTGTTCTTCGCAACCTAGCCATCCTCTCTCAGAAAACCTTGGATCTTGTGTTCCTGTGTAATTTGATGTGTTGTATGGTGCATGAATGTATGAATTTTCGTGCAGCCCTTGGGTCCCTTATATAGGTGCTTGGAGAGATCACTTGTAGAGTTTGAATGGGAAAAGGACACAAAAATCCGAAACAACTCGTCACACAGTCCGGCCGTGTAGCTTCACACGGCCACTCCACACAGCCGTGCGGCTCTCACACGGTCTAGCCGTGCGGTTTATTTTCGTCCCCTTTTTTTTCCCAACTTCACACGGACATGTCATCTTCGCAAGGGCAGGTCACACAGTCGTGTGGTCCCACACAGTCCGACCGTGTGACATGTTTTTGTCCGGTTTCTTCGTCTTTTTGATCTTCTCTTTGCACTCGTCAATCCTATTCGGGCCTTCTAGCTGATATTTCTTTAATTAAGCTTCGTTTCCTGTAAAAATTACAAGAATACGCAGTATCATGCCCTTCTAAGGAAACCAAGTATAAACACACTGAATATACATGCAAATGTATCATTCATATACCATTTAAGCCCCTAAAAGTACGTATATTTTACACGTATCAAAATCCCCCAAACTTAAAGCATTGCTCGTCCTCGAGCAAACTAAGAAAAATAAAATTACGGGGTACAAAGAACACACAAGAATGCTACAAACATTTAATCTTATTCGACTACATAGCTAACTAAACCATGCAATTCATTATCAAGAAGTCATTTTTCATAAGTTCGGCATAATTAATACTCTTTCGGGTACTTGACATCGCGACTCACAAGTAAGTAGTGTATCACTCATCTCTTATAGTATATGGTAAGTGTTTACGCTCAACTCAATTCAATGAATGCAGAACTACCATAGGCTTGCAAATCGTCTAACATCTCTACCACTTTTGTGTGCACAATTTAAGAATTAAAAAAGACTTTTATTAGATTGTAATGTAGGCTATTTGATAAGGGTAGGCAAAATTTGGATTAAGTGACTTGACTTGAGCAAATAGACTTTAAAGCACACAGACTTGCAACTCATCAACCCAATTTTATATAAAATCATTCTTTTCAAGATATTTTTTTTTTTTTTTTCAACTCAACTCCACCTTTTTTCTCATTTTTCATTCTTAGGCCTTTTTGCCTTATTTTCTTTTTTCTTTAGCCTCAAGCTCTCAATTTTTCACAATTTTCAGAATTTCTCTTTTCTTTCCTCTCCTTGTGCTCGATTTTCTCTTTTTTTCCCAAATTTTTCTTTCTTTTCAAGCTTCATTCTTCTTTCATTCACCTAGATAGTAGTCATACCCCTCATTCCTTTTCCAACTTTCTCTTTTTTTCAGAATTTTCACCACATCTTCCCCAAACCTATTCATTTTCTATAAGCTCAAGAAATTTCAGGGATAAAATCATTTTTTTAATTTTAAAGATAAAAATGTGGCTAACAATAAAAAGTTTTGGCTTAAAATTGGCTAACTAGGGAATCATGAGTTCATAGGTAGGCTTTTTAGGCTAAGTAGGCTAAACAAAGATGGCCTTAAATCATTTTCAAACCTTGCACATCGTGGCTTCAATGAAGATACCAAAGCAAGTGTTAGATAAATGTTTTTATCATGATTTTGATGATTTTGTTTTAATGTATTTTTACAACAAAATAATGTTTCTAAATGTTGTCCAAATACTCCCGATCGATTTAAAATATTTTTACTAATTTTTCGGAGTATTTCTTGAAGTTTATTTTCGACAAAAATTGGACAACACTTATGTCTCATGTTCAACCGGTCGCCCTATAGGGCAACCCGTGTCTGAAAGATGATTTCCAAAACAGAAACAAGATGTTTGATATTTTCCTGGAGGTCAACCGGTTGCACTAGTTATCATCCGGTATCTGAAAGAAGAAAGAACAAAACAGAGAATTTGTTTCTCTTAAAAACCTCTAGGGGGACCGGTCCCTATGGGGGGCGACCGGTCGGACCCTAGGTCGACCGGTCCAACCCCCCTGGACCGGTCCCTATGTTGTTTTTTCTTGTGTTATCTCAATTTCTGTATTAGAGCGCGACCGGTCGCCCTACCGTTTTGACAGCAAAATTTTAACCGTTGTGCGACAGACAACTTTTCCCCAATTTTTGGTATTGATCCTAACAGCTATATTCTTCATTTGTCTTGCAATTTTTTACAGATTTCAATCTCCTAGGAGGAGCCTATCAAGTTCAAGACATACTCTATAAATAGATGAAGAATTGATGCAACACAACAAGAGAAAATACTACAACACAACAACACACATTCAAGCAAATACTTTTGTTCTTATATTTCAATATTCTTGTTGTAATAGCCTAAGGTTTTACACTTTCACATCTTGAGTTCTAGGCTTATTTCTTGATTACACTTGCACTCAAACTTGTATTATTCATTATCGAGTTGTAATCTTGAATTTGGGTTCATCATTCAACACAAGATATCTTTGTGAGTGTTCTTGTGGTAAGAACACACTTGGGTGATCTTAGGTGTTAGGTGTAAGAAGATTGTGGTAATCTTCTTATTGAAGAGTTTGGTGCTCTTTGAGGTGTTGAAGAATTTGGTGTTCTTCAAGTCGGAAGATTGTGGTAATCTTCACAATGTGCCGTAGAAGATTGTGGTAATCTTCAAGGGAGATTGTGGTAATCTCCAAAGAGGTGTTGTAAGGTGATGTTGTATTAATTGTCGTAATTAATAAAATCTTTTTTTTCTTTTTGAAATCCATCCCGGAGATACTGGGGTGGTAGAGGATTAGGCCCTAGGTGGGTTGAACCTTTATAAATTGACGTGTGTTGTTTACTTCCCGCACTTCCATTCTTGTCTTGGCTTATTACATTCGAAAAGGAGGGCATAATCGAGAAATGGGGCATAATCTATTCACCCCCCTCTAGATTATCATAGCCACTTGGACTTACAAGTGGTATCAGAGCCAAACTCTTTGGCAAGCTCATTCCACATCGCGAGTAAAGAGGAACGATCATTGGCTACGAATGAAGTTTATCTTACCGGCGCTTCCACCAACAAGCCACCACTATTCGACTCCAAAAATTATGCATTTTTGGAAAGATAGAATAGAATGCTATTTACAAAGTTGCGGGTTCGATATTTGGAACATGGTTATTAATGGAGAATCCATCCCGATGAAAGATGGACCTCACACCTCCAAAATCCTCAAGGAGCTCAATGATGAAGACAAGAAAATTCTCTCCTTAAATGGTAAAGCTCTAAATATTCTTCATTGTTCACTTACCTCTACGGAATACGGTCATATTCGAGGGATACGATCGGCACATGAAGTGTGGGAAAAATTAGAATCTATCTATGAAGTATATGCAAATGAAATGAGCTATTCAAAAGCATCTACTTCTCAATCGGATACAACATCAAATCCAACAACATGGGATGAGCTTCTTACAACTTCCGACGATGAAGAAGCTGAGCAATGTTTAATGGGAATCAGCGAAGACAATGACATACGCTTTAACTCTTCTACTTCTTTTAGTAATGAATTACATTATGATTTGCAAAATGATTTTGATGAGCTTCAAATTGAATTCCAAAGCTTGCTTTTTAAATACAGAAATTTGAAAAAAGGAATTTAATGCCTTGAAAAATGATAAGGATAGCTTATTTGCTTCATATGAATCACTTTCTTGTGCTCACACTACCACACTTGATAAGGTTAGAAACCTTGAAAAAAAAAATAGTACTCTTGTTAAGGATATTGATTGTATGAAAAAGGATTTGTTTAAATTCAATTTGAGTACAGATAAAATGACCAAAATTCTTGATGTTCATAGTTGTGATCATTTGAAACTTGGACTTGGTTATAAGCCTAATGTTATTGATGATAAGAAAAAGAACCAAGTCTCTATGCATGTTGGTCATTATGCTCCTAGAATTATTACTTGCTTCTATTGTGGTAAAAAGGGTCACACGGCTAATTCTTGTCGGGTTAGAAATAGCTCTAATTATTGTTGGAGACCTAAAAGTCTCAATACTAAATCCAAAGGACCCAAACACTTAAGGGTACCACAAGAAAATTTTATGATAGGTACTTGGCGCAACAAAAATCAAAGAAAATTCAAATTGTCAAATCGACAACAAACCTTTGCGCCACTTGATCAAGGAAGAAGATATTATCAACAAAATCAAATTCCAAGAAGAAACTATGATCAACAATGGGAAGGACACAATCCTTGGAATTGGCAAAATTGGAGAAGACATCATCAACAAGATGATTTCCCAAGAGGAAGATACTACCAACAAAGGGAAAGACATAACCCGTGGAAATGGCAAAATTGGTAAACTGTATCTCCTTATTTAAATACGCATAATGATTTGTTACTATGTATGCTTATATTCTTGCTTTAATTGTCATAATGATTTTCTTAAATATTTTTCGTAAAAATTTGAGGTCTTCACTAAATAATATTATTTTCTTGACTTTTTTTGAAAAGGAGACCTTGTATATTGGTTGTCTAAACTCTTGTGTATTTACAAGAACTTGTATGTGTATTATCTCTTATGGATTTATAAAGCGTAGTATACTTGTGACATCTCTTATTGCTTTAGCCTACACTTTTATCTATGTTTTTGTGCAAGATTGTATTAAGAATTATGTAGGATATATATATCTTCATCATTGGCTATCTACGTCATAATGTGTCAAGAGTTTCATAAACTATCGAGGTACGTTCACCTTTGTTATTCATCTCATAGACTCGATATATTTTTGCCATATGCCTATGTGCTCATTTTTCAAGCAATTTCAAAGAATCTCATATAAGTGTCATGGAAAGGATTTTTCGATTTTTTTAAAGGCACTATTCGATAAGGCTTGTTTTATCCGAGACTTGTAAAGGATTATATTTTGTTTTGATAAAACATTCGATTTTTATCCTCCTCTTAAATTATGCATTTTATTGCATATTTTCATGTCTTTATTCTCGTGTGCTTTGTCAAAGCTCTTTTTCAAAATACTTCTTATAAATGAGGTCTCAACTATATGATCTCGGATTTTCATATTTCAAAAGAGACCTTATATGGCTTCATATAAGTATATTTGAACTTACATGTTTTATTAAACTCTTGATGATTGTTTTTTTTTAAAGCATAGTATGTGTTACTTGTTATAGTTTCTATATTATTCGATATTACTATGCTCTTGTACAAAATATCTTGTTAGATTTTGCAGCCATTTTTTGGTATCTCGGAACAAGCTTGATGACCAAGGTAATATTGTTCGAAACAAGGCAAGGTTAGTAGCTCAAGGGTATTGTCAAGAAGAAGGTATTGATTATGATGAAACATTTGCACCCGTAGCACGTTTAGAAGCTATTCGTATTTTACTTGCCTATTCTTGTTTTAAAATTTCAAACTTTACCAAATAGATATTAAATCCACCTTTTTAAATGGTTTTATTCAAGAAGAAGTCTATGTAAAACAACCTCCGGGGTTTGAAAAATTTTCTAGGCCAAATGATGTTTATAGACTTAAGAAGGCCTTACATGATTTAAAACAAGCACCCCGTGCATGGTATGATAGACTTAGCTCTTTTCTTTTGCAAAATGGATTTACAAGAGGTAAAGTTGATACTACTATCTTTGTTTTTTGAAAAAGGGGAAGATTGTTTACTTGTTCAAATTTATGTTGATGATATTATTTTTGGTGCTACTAATGAATCCTTGTGCAAGAAATTTTCTAAGTTAATGCAAGGTGAATTTGAGATGAGCATGATGGGGGAGTTAAACTTCTTTCTTGGACTTCAAATTAAGCAATGCCAAGAAGGTATCTATATTTCACAATCAAAGTATACAAAAGAACTTTTGAAGAAGTTAGGCATTGAAGAAGGAAGAACCGTCTCTACCTCTATGGCAACCAATATCAAGATGGACAAAGTTTGAGAAAGGTATATCGGTTGACAAACAAATTTGAGGTATGTTCATTAACTTTTATTACTCCCATAGACTCGACATTTTTTATGCCTTATGTCTATATGCTCGACTTCAAAACAATCCCAACGAATCTCATTAAAGTGTCGTTAAAAGAAATTTTCAAATATTTAAAAGGCACTTCTTCTCATGGCTTGTTTATCCAAAGTTTTAAAATGTTCATATTGTTTTGGGATAACAAGTCCGGTGATAATAATTTCTCAAAATATGGTTCGTCATAATCGAACTAAACATATTGAGATTCTATTTTTTTAAGGGATTGCGTTTCTTAAACGAAAAATTGAGATGTGTTTAATTCCGTCTCAAGGATAACTCGCGGACATTTGTTTTTAATCATTAACCGCCGAGTCTTTTACCTCATTTCTAGCTTGTTTAGGCATAATGTATATTGAATGAGGTCTATGTTTGCATTTTGTACGTTTTTAAAACTTAAGGGTAAAAAATTGGATTTTTGGTTCAAAATTCGGACGAGAAGGCGAATCGGTGTTCGAGACACCGTCGACAGACAGAGGTCGACCCGGTCGACCAGTGCGACCGAGCTGCTGCGACCGGTCACACTAAGCAATTTCGCCCATTTTCTTCCACCCGTCCCTTTGCAAATTCACACAACTAAAAATGATTTCTTTCTTAATTTCATTTTTGATTAAAATTGCTTATGTCCCTCATTTCGGTTAAAATGTGCACTTTGATATGAATATATGATGTTTTTATCGTGCTAACATTCTTTTTGATGATTCCAAAAGGGAGAGAAACAGGTAATAAGCTCTTTAGCTCAAAGTAGCTAAAATAAGCTTGCGAAAGAAGCTATAAGTTGTGGCTATTAAAAGCCAAAAGTTGTAGATCACACTTAGTCCATTTGATGTGTTATGGACTTATATTCATGTCTAATGATGTTTTGTTGACAGGGGGAGCTTATAAGCTCTTAATACTTAAGCTCAATATGTAAAAGTTGAGCTTTTAGCTTTTGATTAATTGCTTCTATATTACTCTTGTTGTACATGTTGATAAGGGAACCTTTTGCAAAATGTTTTTGAAAATCTTTACTCCCATCCTTGTGATTATTATGCGTGGAATGTTGTCGCTCTCAATGGATAGTTATTTTTTACCGGAAAATTCATTTTGTTTTCAAAATCGACCTCTTAAAATCTCTTAAAATCATTTTGGTTTGTAATCATAAAAAAGGGGGAGTTTGTTAGATAAATATTTTTATCATGATTTTGATGATTTTGTTTTAATATATTTTTACACCAAAACAATGTTTCTAAATGTTGTCCAAATACTCCCGATCGATTTAAAATATTTTTACTAATTTTTTGGAGTATTTCTTGAAGTTTATTTTCGGCAAAAATTGGACAACACTTCTGTCTTGTATTCAACCGGTCGCCCTATAGGGCAACCCGTGTCTGAAAGATGATTTCCAAAACAGAAACGAGACGTTTAATATTTTCCTAGAGGTCGACCGGTCGCACTAGTCATCATCCGATATCTGAAAGAAGAAAGAACAGAACAGGGAATTTGTTTCTCTTAAAAACCTCTAGGGGGACCGGTCCCTATGGGGGGCGACCGGTCGGACCCTAGGTCGAACGGTCCACCCCCCCTGGACCAGTCCCTATGTTGTTTTTTGTTGTGTTATCTCAATTTTTGTATTAGAGTGCGACCGGTCGCCCTACCGTTTTGACAGCAAAATTCTAACTGTTGTACAGCAGACATCTTTTCCCCAATTTATGGTATTGATCTCTAACAGCTATATTCTTCATTTGTCAATTTTTTACAGATTTCAATCTCCTAGGAGGAGCCTATCAAGTTCAAGACATGCTCTATAAATAGATGAAGAATTGAAGCAACACAACAAGAGAAAATACTACAACACAACAAGATACATTCAAGCAAATACTTTTGTTCTTATATTTCAATATTCTTGTTGTAATAGCCTAAGGTCTTACACTTTCACATCTTGAGATCTAGGCTTAATTCTTTATTACAGTTGCACTCAAACTTGTATTATTCATTATCGAGTTGTAATCTTGAATTTGGGTTCATCATTCAACACAAGATATCCTTGTGAGTGTTCTTGTGGTAAGAACACACTTGGGTGATCTTAGGTGTTAGGTGTAAGAAGATTGTGGTAATCTTCTTATTGAAGAGTTTGGTGCTCTTTGAGTTGTTGAAGAATTTGGTGTTCTTCAAGTCGGAAGATTGTGGTAATCTTCACAAGGTGCCGTAGAAGATTGTGGTAATCTTCAAGGGAGATTGTAGAAATCTCCAAAGAGGTGTTGTAAGGTGATGTTGTATTAATTGTGGTAATTAATAAAATCTTTTTTTCTTTTTGAAATCCATCCCGGAGATACTAGGGTGGTAGAGGATTAGGCTCTAGGTGGGTTGAACCTCTATAAATCAACGCGTGTTGTTTACTTCCCACACTTCCATTCTTGTATTGGCTTATTACATTCGAAAAAGAGGGCATAATCGAGAAAATGGGCATAATCTATTCACCCCCCTCTAGATTATCGTAGCCACTTGGACTTACAGCAAGTTCTAGAGTTCTATCAATCATGAATGACACACTCAAAGAATAAGTAAGACTGCATAAGATAAAGCAGTTAAAGGCACAAAAGCTCACAGGCTTATCTTTCGCAACATGCTGAAATACGCAATTTTCTTAACTATTGCCAAACAAATAAATGACATATCCTCAACTACTCATCGCATTATTCACAAAAATATGTCATCTCATAAAACAAATGCTCATAGTAAAATCATGCGGAAGGTATGCTCTTTCGAAAATCTAGATTAAAAATACACACAAAGCAATTAGACGTGCTAAAAAAATAAACGTGCTAAAAAAAATAAAATAAAAATCAAATATTTTACAAAACTTTTAATGCAAATTTCATATTCTACATGCAATCCTAAATGCAACAGTACTAATTTACGCATTCTTGACAACCCCCAAACTTAAAATGTGCTTTCGTCCCAAACATATGAGGAAATTATCGAAAGAAAGAGGAATGCGTAAAAAGTACTTGCCTGGATCGTTCCGGTGAAGCCGGAAGCTCGTCCGTCAAATTTGAAACTGGAGGAGCAGATCGCATGGTCGGGTGGTGTGCGTCCATATGCCCGTGTGCGTCTGTCATGTTCCCTTTTTTACCCGGAGTTTGTCTCGACGCCTCTTGGGTTGCCTCCACCAAAGCACTAAGCT
Source organism: Rehmannia glutinosa (assembly GCA_016081115.2). Classification (NCBI taxonomy): domain Eukaryota; kingdom Viridiplantae; phylum Streptophyta; class Magnoliopsida; order Lamiales; family Orobanchaceae; genus Rehmannia; species Rehmannia glutinosa. Next base: position 47,209,452 of record CM071924.1, read on the forward strand.
TTTACGTCTTCAGCCAGACTTCAAATTTCTAACATCACTATCGTTGAACCATGTCGGTTGAAATCCTTGAGCCCTCATATTCTGTACCATCCATCAGACGAATGGTGTTGCACTGTTTTCTCGGATTAAGTTCATTATCGCTTGGGAATTTGCCCTTTTGATGTTGGCCTCCCACTGCAGTAGCGATTTGGGCTACTTGTGTCTCCAAAGATTTTAGTCTCGCATTCAACAAAAACAATGTTAGAAACAAAGCAATAAAAAAATATTTGCAAAAATAAATAAATATTTACAATTCACAAAAGGAAAAAAATTGAAAATAAAAAAATATTTTATAAAAATTGAAAAAAAAAAAAAAAAAATATTTACAAAAAAATCGAGAATAAAAAAAATATTTACAAAAGCTTCAATTAAGATTGGACTACTTATTACTATATCTAAGTAGAATCTTTCAATCCCTGGAAACGGCGCCAAAAACTTGTTCGCCAAAAATATTTGGATCTTACAACTACAAGTATACAGTGTAGTTCATAGAATAATGGCAAGCGACGTCGTATTCCTCAGGGATTGACTATGAAACACTTAGGTTATAATTACATCACATTCCAATTTTATTGAAGCGACCGAATCTCAAGTTTTAGAAAAAAATCAAAAAATAGAAGAAAAATAAATAAATTTGCGAACCCCACAAGTATTTTAAACAACCACGAAAGCAACCTTAGACACATAATCTCAACATGTTTCTTCAATATTAAATCCAATTAAAGTTTTAAAAACCCAGTCATGCAATTATATGGGTTCAATTCCTAAGTTAGTCTATTCTCCCTCTCGGGCGGCGTATAAACAGTAGATTAATAAAAATTGTAGGTCTCCCGACTCGATACAATTATTATTAACTCCCAAAAGATCTATGAATTGAATGACTCCCCACAAACAGTTGTAGGTCTCCCGACTCGATACACCCATTTATGTCTGAATTCGATTTTTGTCTTTGTTAGAACTCCTCTTCCGAATTTCGCACTAACAAATATGACATGCTAATTATTGCTCAGATAAAAAGCAATTAAGAATAAGCCCTCGAATTCATAAACTAGAACACATGAATCAGATAAGAAAACAATTAATCAAGATTTAAAATGATTCCACAGTTTTGATTATGCCCTAAGATCCGAAAGATTAGCCAAACATTGATAACAAATTCATAGACAAACTTGAAATCAACATTGTGACATTGTTTAAGCACAGACAAGAGATCTAAACTAAAAAAGAAAACCCCTTCTTGTCAGGATGGATTCTCCTTCCCAGCCTTCGAAACTCTTGTGCTTCCGTAGATGAGAAAGGCCTTGTGATGTTCTTCGCAACCTAGCCCTCCTCTCTCAGAAGACCTTGGATCTTGTGTTCCTATGTAATTTGATGTGTTGTATGGTGTATGAATGTATGAATTTTCGTGCAACCCTTGGGTCCCTTATATAGGTGCTTGGAGAGATCACTTGTAGAGTTTGAATAGGAAAGGACACAAAATCCGAAACAGCTCGTCACACGGTCCGGCCATGTAGCTTCACACGGTCGTGTGGCTCTCACACAGTCCGGCCGTGCGGTTTATTTTCGTCCCTTGTTTTTTCCCAACTTCATACGGACATGTCATCTTCGCACGGGCAGGTCCCATGGTCGCGTGGTCCCACACGGTCCGGCCGTGTGACATATTTTTGTCTGGTTTCTTCATCTTTTTGATCTTCTCTTTGCACTCGTCAATCCTATCCGGGCCTTCTAACTGATATTTCTTCAATTAAGCTTCGTCTCCTGTAAAAATTACAAGAATACGCAGTATCATGCCCTTCTAAGGAAACCAAGTAAAAACACACTGAATATACATGCAAATGTATCATTTATATACCATTTTAAGCCCCTAAATGCACATATATTTTACATGTATCAGTCATCTTGTGGGTCGACCAAGGGGTCGACTTGTGCCTACAAGAGGGGAAACATGGGACTTTAAATTTTATCTCTTCAGGCACTAGTTGACCACCCAAGTCGACCGGTCGACCTAGTCCAGAGAATTTTTTATCCAAGAAGAAATTCGACTAAGTCTTTTTGGGTTCTGTTTTATCTTGATGGTGTTCGGTAATTGTGAAAAATACTATAAAAGTGAAATTCAAGTTTTATAACACCCAAAAATATTGTTTTGAATTAAATGCGAATATTAAGATAAAATCATCAAAATCAAAAATAATTTTATCTAACAAGTCATTCTTTGGCCGTTGTTGGAATCCTTGAATGGCATTAGCTTGTATTTGCCCATCAATTGACTGCTCAGGAACAATATCACAAACATTGGAACTATGCCCATAACCACCACAAACTCCATAAGACTCAGTAGATGGGGTGTTTGGAGATCCAAGAATTGCAAGTAACTGGACCTGCTTAGTGAGTTCTGCGAAGTGCTTGGTGATCTCATATGATGGAGTCACCTCATTTGTTGTGGCCCGTATACTCCTTGCGCTTTTTTGCTGTGAATTAATGCCCATCATCTCGAAGAGGTCATAAATCTCTTACGCAATGTGTGCACCCATATCACCTCAGATTGCATTGTCAACCATGTATTGATAGTTATGTGCCAACCCAACATAGAAAAATTGATTCAATAACTCTAATGGATAATGATGGTGTGGGCACTAAATCAATAAGTCTTTAAAGCGATCCCAAGCATCGTGAAAGGGTTCACTATCGGATTGGCTAAAAGTAGCAATCTTAGCCCGTAGATTGCCATCTTCTGCTGAGAATAATAACTCCCCATAAATTTATTGTAGACTGCCTCCCAATTAGTCAAAGAATTAGGAGACAAAGACATAAGCCACGACTTAGCTCGATCTTTTAGTGTGTAAGGGAAACATCTCATCCTCAACTGATCTTCATTCAACCCTTGTAGAGGAATGGTTTGAAAAACTGTATAAAACTCACGGACAAAATTGAGGGGATCTTCGTTTGGCATCCCATAAAAAGATGGTATCTGATTGAAGTGGATCATTTTGAGCTCATAATTTTGTGTTGCCTCGCCCAATTGGGTACACGAAGTTACCATCCCAATGACGGGTCTAGCAAAATCCTTCATCGAACGTTGTGGTTGCTCTGGATTATTAGCCATTCTTGGTGCTTGTTCTTTGGGTTCTTTCTTTGGAACTTGTTCTTGGTATTCCATAGTGTTCTCTCTACTTTGGGAAGAATCGTCGACTTTGTCCCTTGTACGCTTCGCACCTCGATGGATTTTGTTCACGTAAGATACTAGATCAAGTCCAAGATTTATACGTCCTTGCATAAACAACACGAGAAAAAAGATCAAATGCACCTGTGGAAAATTTATGAACTAAAAGAAGAAAAAAAAAAAGAAATCCTAATCTAGAAACACGGATAATAAATACAATAATTATTACGCCTAAAGCCTTCCCCAGCAACGACGCCAAAATTTTGTTCGACCGCTAAACACCTAAAATAAATCTAGTGATGCTCGCAAGAGCACGAGATCAATCCTAAGGCAACAAGGTCGTCCCTCGCGGAAGACTTAGCCGGCAAATAATTATTATGCATCACAATTAACAAAAATAAAAATCCTAAACACACTAATCCAATTTTTAAGGTTTGTAAATATTGAATTAATTATTAAAGTGGATATTAAAACTAACACGTGAGATCTGGATTGAAAGAATGAATGATAAATCTGTCTAGGGATTCAAATTTGTTTCCTCAAATTACCAAGGAAAAGATCAAGCAATTGATAATGCAATTAAACAACTAAGAAAATAAATATAAACTAGGCCTAGATCTGCTAACTTTCATATTCACATACTAAACCTGGATAGATCTAATTTACTGAATTATTTAACCAAATTAGATAATACAATATTGATTCATATCTAACTCCCTAATTGAATTTAGTCCGGAAATAATATTGTCTTTCGATCTCAATTTTTCATTCAAAATAAACAAAAGTTGGCCAAAATCAATTATAACAAAAAGCAATTCAATTAGGAAAAGCATAATCAATTACTGAATACTCATGCTTGTTTATTTGATTCAACTCATCCTAACCCTAGAACAAAGAAATTAGCTCATGGAGAAATTCATCAATTCAATTAAGCAAGAGATAATAATCACAAGCATTCTCATAAAGCAATTAATATCAAAAGAAAATCAAATAGATAAATAAATATGGAGAAGAATTACACTTTTTCAAGTTGTAAGGAGATCTCCAAAGAAAACTTCAAAACTCACATGAAAGAGAAGAGGGAGAGAGAAGAGAGAAATTCAAATCTTGTATCTAGCTTGAATGAATGAAAATCTAAAGCATAGACTCCCATTTTATAGTCCAAAGACCCTAACACCTTGGAAGAGTCCAAATCCTAAAAGAAATCTAATAGAAAACGATTATTTGCGTAAAAGTCTTCATTTTGATTTTTTGAACGATCACCGAGCGGCTGGGGAACGGCCACCGAACGACCACTGAACGGCCACCCTTCCAAGAAGGCATTCCGGGAACGACAAGGGAACGACATCCTTTTATTTTTGGGAATGGCCATGGATTTGTTTTCTCTCCATGTGAACTGCCATTGAACGGTCGTTCGCCGTCCGTTCGTCTAATTTCTTTCTTGTTCACGTCTCTTAGCTCACTCTTCGTTTCTTCTCTACCTACACTTTTCCACCAAAAACAAGCATAACACACACAAAATAGACTCAATAATAAAATACGCAAACACGCAAGCAAAAACACGAAATACACTATTAAAAATATAGAAAATAACTCAAAATTACCACACAAAATACTAAGAAGTTAACACAAAATATAAGGCTCCGTCTCATCGATTTAGATCTGTGAAACGGGCTCACAAGAGACCTCCCCAAATAATGGGGCATTATTCAATATTCTGAATAATGAGAAAAGGAATAATGTCATAAAGAAAAAAAGATTACATGCCTTACCTTCTTATAATTAGAATGATAAATTAGTTAGAGTTTGAATGGGATTTCATTACTTATTCGATGGGAGTGAATCGACGAGAATCTCTTTGAAATAAGAAATATCATATTGCCAAATCTGAAAGATATAATTGTGTTCTTTCTCAAATTACCACTTTAGAATACCACGGTCTCTTTAATAACATAGCTCAGATCAACCATAACTTCTTAAGATCCGTTCCTTACACGGTTACACTAAGCATGTTTATGTCGGCACAAGATACTTTTATTCATTTCACGAGTATCTTCCTCGAACCCAATGTGGTAAAAGTCGGTCTAGGCGGCCACCTAAATGCTAAGCCTCCCTAGGCCGAATTGATTTTGTCCAAAGCGGTGAAAATATTATTTTGGCCAAAAATCGGCCAAAAAAATTTGTATTGTTTCTAGGCACTAGGCGTCGGGCTGACTCTATCACCCCTAGTACCTAGTGATTTCTGTAACATTGCTTGAATCTTTTCAGTTCGGACAAACCTATAACACTGAATTTTCCTAGGGGTGTCAATTTGATTTTGTCCTATAACACTGGTTCTAGGGGTGTCAATTTGGGTTGGTCCGGGTTCGTGGTCGCGGGTTTGCGTTTGCGTGTCGAAACAATGGACCGGACCCGACTATTTAATTATTCGTGTCGGAATCTTGAACCCGGACCCGACCTGCTTATTTCACAGGTAACCCGGACCCGACCCACTTAACCCATCTAATAAAATTATTTTAATATATATTTAATATTTTTAACTAAATAAATTTATTTTTTTCCGAATCATACACTATTCGATCAATAAAAACTGTTACAATTCACAACATACAAAAAGAAATGACATAATTCCTTAAATAACATAACATACTAATCATATTTTGAGGACAATATTCAAAAAGATATGTATAATAATAACAAATACATAATTAATGAGGTTTTATCATTTGAGTTTTAAAGATATTTCTTGTTTGTTGTTTTTTTCTTACAATTAATTATTTACTTAATTTTTTTTAAATTCACAAACGGGTTAGGCGGGTTAAACGGGTCATAGTAGGTCGGCCGGACCCGACCATGTTTAATTGGCGGGTTAGTCGTCCGACCCAATTTCGACGGACCCACGAAGCCTGGACCCATACCCATTAATTTCGTGTTAGGTTCGTGTCGGGTTTGCGTGTCGGGTCCTAAATTGACACCCCTAACTGGTTCTCCTATAAAAGTTCTGAATTAGTATTAACACTAAAGTATCTCAAATCTGCCTGCATGGTTGCACATCTTAGCTTTTTTTGTCTACGTACTTGTTTAAACGACTTAGATCTATTAACCAACTAGATGTCATATCAGTAGTGATTATTGTAGTTTTTTTCTTTAACAATGATCATTCATATCCTCCATAACATTAAATTTATAATGGATTATTTAAAGATCAATATATATATATACATTTAAACAAAATCACAAGAAGAAAACAACACTCAAAACACAATAGTTTTTACTAAGTTGTTGTCTTTTTAAGTATAACAACGGTTTTACGAAAAACCATTGTCTATTAGTGCATTTTTGTTTTAAAGACAACAAGTTTTTTGGGTCATAGTGGATGGTTTCTTAAATCATTGTGTATTAGCGCACTTTTGTTAAAAACAACAGTATTTTAGGGCCCAAGGTAACAATTTCTTAAACCGTTGTCTATTAGTGCACTTTCCTTTTAAGACAATAGTTTTAACAACAGTTTTTTAAATCGTTGTCAATAAGCGCATTTTTCATGTAATAGGCAACAACTTTATTGACCGTCATAAAAATATATGATGTTTCATTATGCTAATTTAGTTAATAAAATTAAATTAATTATATATAATTACTTTAGTTATTTTATTGAAAATTAATAAACAACGCAAAGTTTAGGTTATAATATGCAATAACTTTTATCACTTAAGATAATTTGATAAGTTTACCCTCATGTGTTGCACACATGACGACATCTTGATGGAATATTCTCCCATTGGAATGCCTGAGGTCGCAATTTAACAATATCGCAAAGTTTAGGAATTGAGTTCCAACAAAAAAAAAAGGTTTAGGTACCAAGCCCACAAAATGACCATAGTACAAATTGCAAAAAATAACTTCCCCAAAAATTTATTAGTCTTATGCTTTTTACTATGCTAATTTAACTAAGAAAATTGAATAAATTATATATAATTATTTTAGTTATTCTATTGAAGATTATAAGAATTTCATTAGTCTTATATTTTTTATAATGCCAATTTAATTAAGTAAGCTAAATTAATAATACATATTTATTTTATTAAAAATTATAAAAAAGTATTAGTCTTATGCTTTTTATTATGCTGATATAATTAAGAAAATCAAATTTATTATATATAATTACTTTAGTGATTTTATTTTTATCAGTCTTTTGTTTTTCATTTTACTAGTTTAATTAAGAAAATTAAATTGATTATATATAGTTTTTTAGTTATATTATTGAAAATCATAAAAACATTATTAGTCTTATGTTTTTTATTTTGTTAATTTAATTAAGAATTAAATTAGTTATATATAAATATTTTAGTTATCTTATTGGAAATTATAAGAAATTTATTAGTCTTATGTTTTATAATTCTAATTTGATTAAGAAAAGTATATTAATTATATCAATTACTTTAGTTATATTATTGAAAACTATAAAAAAAATTGAATTGTGTTTTTTTATTATTCCTATTTAATTTTTTAGATTTATTCTTTGAAACATCACCATTATTTGGTGAAAGAATGTTTTAATATATTTATTTTACAAATATTCTTCAAGAATTAAGCTTGGTCCAAACTCTTACATTGTTGGAAGGTCGTGAGTTGGAATCCAACTAGATGCAAAAAGAAGAATACTACTCACACGTGATGGAGAAATTATATTGCAAGAAATAGCTAGAATATATCTCTAAGAAAACAAGGGTATGATAAATCTTTATTACTACCACTTGGCTTTGATTCTATTGCATGAGAGACACTTGAGAAGGCACCTCGTGAAAATTTGAAAAGGAAAAGTTGTCAATTTAACTGAGAAGATCACAATTTAATTTGCTACATTAAAATTGACTATTTGCATGAAGCAAAGTGCGACTTGCTCTATTTTATTTCTTGCGAGAATGTTTAAGATATAAGTATCAAAATCTAGTGACACTCAAAAAAATTTAAAAAAGAAAAAAGAAAATCTAGGGTATGCGGCGACAAAAATTATTAATGCACATATTGAATTGACAGAGGCATTGGATGTGCTATTAGTAGTTAGCATGCCAGTGCGTATGGAATTGCTATATTCTGTTACCTACCATTCATCATTTCATCATTTCTAAAGTAATCTGGAGTTTTATATGAACTGAAAAATGAAAAACTTCATTAATATTGTATTTTATCGTTAAACAAATGGTTCGGGATTGGTGAGTTAAAATAAAAAAACAGAATTTTGTTATATTAAGCATAACAAGTCAAGTTTGAATACTTTATCCCATTTTGATAATGTTTGAAAATTAGGTGCCGTCACGGAGCCAAGGGGCTAGCGGCAGCAGATGCCGCCCCCCCCCCCCACCCCCCCAACCCCCAAAACATCGATTTTTGTAAATAATTAATATAAATTTTGGTGTATAAAATTATTAAATTTTAAAATTTCGCCCCCTCTAAATTAATAAAAAATATCTCTTTATCTCCAAGTTTTAAGAAAAAATAAATATCATCCCCTAAACTTCATTTCCTGACTCAATCCCTGTTAATCAGGCGGAGTTCACAATTAGTTAAAAACAATATATGATAACTAGGGTTGTACACGTGACTTGGAGATCACTGGAATCGAACTGATATCCGAACCGAAATATCCGTTGACTTTTTGACTTTCTCCGAACCGAACCGTCCCGAAAAATTTTATGTTACGATTCTGGATATTTTTGAAATATCCGTACCGAGAACCGTACCATCCGTACCGAACCGAAGATCCGGAGTTAGAACCGATTTTTGTAAGAATTTTTTTAATACATACATATATATTATTTTTATCTTAATTATATTTTGATATTGTGACACCCCACATTTAATTAACCTAGAAAATTATCTGATATAATTATTATATTAAGTTTCTTTGATGGAGCTTATGTAAAAGTATATGTGCTATTACAACACATATTTTTGAAGTAATTCTAGTTGGGATTGTATTATTTATTATGAATTTATAATTTGAGATTGTGTTGCCCTTTATGATTGTAGTATTTATTTTGAGATTGCACTAAAAAAGAATGGACTATAATTGTTTGGTGATTTTTACATTTATTTTTTATTTTTTCTTATTTTGTGTGTTTTACTCATGATTAATCTCCGTTTCACTCTCCTGAACCGTACCGCCCCGAACCGTCCCATTAGAACCGAATCTCCGTATCGAATCGTACCAAAAATTTGGTACGGTTCGGTACGGAGATTTTTTCTCTACGGTTCGGTTCTGGAGATTGATTTTTAAAATCTCCGAACTTTGGGACGGTTCTGGAGATTTATGAATCTCCGAATCGTCCCGTACCGTGCACACCCCTAATGATAACAATAAAAGTTACTCAAATTTGACTCATGGTATACTTATTAACCTCGTTCAATTAGTGCAACATTTTTCATAATCAAACTGTATCAAATAATATTTGAACTTGAAAGAAAGTCAAACGAAAGTTTGATAATAAGGAATTTCCTGTAATCGGTTCTTTAGAAACAAAATAATATTTACACCCTTGATGGTGTAGCCTAATTGAGTAGAGTGTCTTCTTCAGGCCAATAGGTCTAAATTTCGAATGTTTACCTTTGCACCATTAGGTCAAGTCTGTGGCACAAGGTTTTCCTAGTGCAGTTTACCTAGCTGATGTGGTTTGCAAGTTATTGCGTCAAACTTGAGAATTTATCCTGTACGTACCCAAAAGGTAGTGGATATGGGTTTCTTATTATAAAAAGAAAAAAAAAGGAAAAATGACATTTTACAAACTGGAAAATTACTTTTAAACCGAATGAGATCTTCTATTTCAGGATGGTGTTTCATCTTCTATTCCACCGCACGGATGATTGACACGTGTATTGAAGTTATCATATTAAAACACCACAATTTAGGCTTGATTTATGCTCCAAAATTAATATGGTAACTTATATAAATACTAAGCAAACCGGTCTGTTTACAGGAAAAGAAAATACCCATTGAGAGTCTTTGAAAGGATAAAGAGAAGAGATTCAAATGAGTCCTCAAAGAAACTCCAAACAAAATATTCTCAGAAAGAAAAAGCAGAGCTACCAAAAACCCTTAAAATCCATAAAAGAAATACATATAATGGGAATGGTAGAAAATATCCAAGCCAAGTCGATTGGAATAATGTGAACTCATAAGTTCTTAGACTTATGGAATACAAGCCCAAATGGCAAAGGCCTAGAACTCAAGAAAGGCCATTCCAAAAGAATAAGAGCTTTCATCAACACACATATGCACCTAGGCACTACACTCAAAAACACCACAACTATCCAAGGAAGGAAATTGCTAAAACAAATATGCAGCATACTGAGACAAAAAGAGACAAATTGTATGAACCTAGAATCCCCAAGCAATTTGCCAGGATTAATTATGATTATGGCACGATAGATGGCAACCTCTTAGAGTCAAATCATTTGGCTATAGGTTGGTTGGATCATCTTATAATTCTAACCCCTCAGGGCCCGACAACATGGGTACCTAAAACTTAATTTCCTTGATTGCGGTTCAAGGAATGTGAAAGTGCCAAGGAACCTGGTACATGGATAGTGGTCGCTTCCGACATATGACAGAAATAAAAGAAATCATGTCAAAATTCAAGGAAGTCAAAGGAGCCAAAGTCATATTTGGAGGAAATGAAGCTCCTGGTGAAATAAGAGGCATTGGATCCATCAAGAGGAATGGATTAGAAATCACAGATGTTGCATATGTTGAAGGACTCAACTTCAACTTATCGAGTATCACGGCCTGCAGATGACAAGGGCTACAATGTTGGATTCAACATGGGCATATGCCAAATCAAAGATATCAATCAAATGAAGTGGTGCCGCAAGGATGTAGACAAAAAATATGTATGTAGTGGATTGGTCAACTGCAACACCCAAAGACTGTCTACTTGCAAAAGAGCACAAAATGAATCAAGTTGGCTGTGGGCACAAAAAGCCGAGTCATCCGAATTTCAAAACGATCAACAAACTTGCAAGAAGTCATCTTGTGGAAGGACTTCCTGCACTTCGATACAAGAAGGAGAGTATATGTGACGATGTCGAAGGGAAAACAAATCAAGTCGTCATTCAAAGAAAAGACATGCCCATCCTCAACAAGAATATTGCATCTACTCCATATGGATCTATTTGGCCCAAAGGAACCAAACAAAGATAAGTGGAAAGAAATACACCTTGGTGGTAGTAGATGACTACTCAAGATATACATGGACAATATTCATGTGTAAGAAGAAAGAAACTCTACAAAAACTACCACAAATGATGAAAAGGATTCAAAATGAGAAGAGTCAAACCATTATCAAAATAAGATCGGATAGAGGAACCGAGTTTGTCAATGGAATAATAACTCAAGATTGTATTGAGAATGGTATTGGCCATGAACTATCAAAGCAAGGACTCCACAAAGCAGAATGGAGTTGCGAAAAGAAGGAATAGAACTCTCAAAGAAGCAAGGACCATGTTAGTCAAGGTAGTTACCAAAAAGATTTTTGGGTCAAAATCAACACACTGCTACACTCAAAACAGATGTATGATAAATAGACAATGACAAAGACTCCCTATGAGATCCGGACGGGAAGAAAACCAAATGTCATATTTGAGAATATTTGGATGTAAATGCTTCATTCACAACAATGGCAAAGACAATCTAAAGGCTTTTGATGCTAAAGTTGATGAAGGTATCTTCTTGGGATACTCACCAAAAGCAAAGCCTGTAATACTCAACAAAAGGACTATGGTTACGAAGAATCCATTCATGTAGTATTCGATGAGCCAAATGTAAATGGAGAAGACATTGAAGAGTCGGCTAATAAGTCAAACATCCAACCATACGTAAGAGTCCCTATCTTCAAGTCAAGCCGGGATTATCAATTCGTAAAGAAGATGAGATAGCTGAATCTCAAAAGCAACCGGAAAATCTGCAACCAGTGACCACGAGAGAGCCGACCACAAAGAACACAACCGCAAGTCGATCAATCAATCCACTAACTTACTCCAACCTCGACGTAAGATGGCCGAGAGACCATCCACCGTAACTTGTCATTGATCGACACATTGGATTCAAAGCTATGCAAGAAGAGTCAATCGAGTTTGAGAGAAATAAAGTATGGGAATTAGTGCAAAGACCCATACATCAAAATGTTATTGGAACCAAATGGGTGTTCGTAAATAAGATGAACGAGGAAGGTTCTGTGGTAAGAAACAAAGCAAGACTCGGTAGCCAAAGGATATTGCCAAGAAGAAGGGATAGATTTTGATGAAACATTTGCCCTCGTAGCAAGATTGGAAGCTATAAGGATGTTTCTTGCCTATGCACTCACAAGAATTTCATTGTATATCGATGGATGTAAAGAGTGCATTCCTAAATGGTCTATTGGAAGAAGAAGTGTATGTTGAACAACCTCCGTGATTTGAGCGTAAGACTCTTGGAGACAAGGTATACAAACTCAAGAAAGCCCCCGTGACGGATTGAAACAGGCACCTGTGAGCATGGTATGATACCCTGTCACAATTCCTAATCGAAAATGGATTCACTAAAGGAAAAGTAGATAGAACACTTTTCGAATTCAAGACAAGAAGAGTATACTTGCTTGTTCAAATATATGTGGATGACATCATTTTTGGATCCACTAACAAAGAGTCAGGTGAAAAATTCTCAAACCTCATGCAAAGTAAATTTGAAATGAGCATGATGGGAGAGCCGACATTCTTCCTTGGACTTCAAGTGAAACAACAAGGATGGAACCTTCATAAGTCAAACAAAATACACCGAGATTTAATGAAGAAATTTGGTATGGAGGAGAAGTCCTCTCGTAAAAAGTACCAATGAACACATCACCAAAATGGACATGGATGCAGTATGGCAAGCCCTGTAGATCAAACAAGATACAGAGCACTTATTGGATCATTGCTCTATCTCACAAAATAGCGTGCCCGACATCACTTTTGATGTAGGTGTATGTGCAAGATTTCAATCGCTCCAAAAGTGAGCCATATGACAAAGAAATGAGAGAATATTGAGATACTTGAAAGGAAGCCAAGAAGTAGGCCTATGGTATCCAAAGGAAGGTGGATTCAAGCTAATTGGCTATTCGGACTGACTATGCCTTTGGATGCAGAGTGGACAGAAGAGCACTTCAGCACATGTCAAATGCTAGGAAACAGACTAATTTCCCCGGTTTAGCAAGAAGCAAAACTCAATAGCCACCTCTACAAATGAGGCGAGAATACATAGTCACGGGCAAAATGTTGCCAAGTCCTATGGATGAGACAAAGAGATGAGAGATTATGAAGTTGAAGAAAAAGAAATTCCAATCATGTGTGATAACACAAGTGCAATTGCAATCACTCATAATCTGTGTTGCACTCAAGAACAAAACATATTGATGTCGATATCACTTCATAAGAGACCATGTTGAAAAGAAGGACATCATCCTGGAATATATCTCAACCGATAAACAACTAGCCGACATCTTCACAAAACCATTATGTGAGTCAAGATTTGAAGAACTCAAACATGAGTTGGGGCTAATTGAGCTAAGCCGAGACACGTAAGAATCAAAGAAAAGAAATGGAACAGAAAGGAGGTGAAAAGGAGCTGAAAACAAAAACAAATTTCAATCAAATCACCAGATGTCGGAAAATCAAATTATATACCAAGTCACCGATAAAGTCACTAAGAGAAATGTGAGAAGCAGAGTTAAATCGGCTAAGAGATAAGTTGAATAACTTATGAGCAAAGTGACAAAAACGCAATCGTTTTGACTTAGCGGGAATGTTTTAAGAAACACGCCAAAGATAATGATGATGTGTACATACATAAAGCCGCACACCAAGCCTATGATTGGATATAAATGCTTTGCCGCATTAAATACGAGACATGAATCGCTCAATATGCGTGCGAAATCCAAGCCGTTGATTTCGATCACAATTCAAAACCGTCTCCGCACGCCCTTTCATAAACCATATTTAAACCATTTTTGTCCGTTTCTCTCTCACACTTCTAAAAACTGTTCATCTCATTCTCTCAAAAGCAAAGGCAAAATACTCTCGAAACCCTATCGATCTCCAAATCATTTTCTCGAGTTTTTTCCTTGAAATTATTCTCGAGAAATGGCACCAACTTATGACTTTACCAAGTTGGGAAAACAAATCCACACCGGTTCGACCGTGGATTTCGACTTTAATGGTGAAGCGGGGACCGACGACACCTCGTCAAGAAAATCGCCGAGAAGTCGGAAACGACCGGACTAAAACCGCTTTCTAACGCTGGAATATCCTATGACCTACGTGGAGGAGGTCGACAATTCCCTACGTGAATGCCGAGATTCACGATGAAGGAATCAAGTCATCCTGCTCACGAAAGCGGTGACTATCACCGCCAAGATTTGGTGAATATTGCTCACTACCAGCAGAAGGAGCATCCGAGATTAAAGAGGCCGATGTAAACTTGGTCGACGCATGGAAAGAGATAGCCAAGTCCGACGTTGTCGATAAAATTATATACACAAAGAAAACAAGAGATCACAAGGAGGATTATCACAAATTGTTGGACATAGTTGCCAAATGTATTTCCATCAAATTTGGCGGCTTTGACCAATCACAAAGGCAAAGCTGATTGTGATGGCTGCAATCATCGAGGAAAAGAAGATAAACTGGCTGAGTTTATCTACAAAGCAGACTCGCCCGAACGTGGGAACAAGTCCTTCAAAGAAGACGGCACATTTGGAGGATCCTGGATATGGCCTGGTGATTGGCCGGCTATTGGAGGTGAAAGGAGTCCTCTCGGATATGGGAAGGCTTTCCATGTTAACAAGAGGATGTTCGAGCTAATCTCTCCGGTGCTCGTGTCGAGCGAGCTTACGCCAAGAGAGTCGACACTGGAGGCGGAATCACCGACCCCGAAGACACAAATGCTTCCTCTCCACCAAGAAGAAAGCACCCTGCGGCTAAGAAGATCGTTGCCCCCGCAAAAAAAGAAAAACAAACATGCTCCCGCCGCAGAGAAACTCACCGCCCAAAGTGTCACCCGCCTCGCAGCAGGCGGCCGAGAAGGACTCACAAATACCTTCTCCGATCGTCAAAAGGAGGAGAACCGACAAGCCAAGACGGCCAAAGACACCTCGAAACAAACACCGCACTGCCCTAAACCAAGACTCGGAGGACACCGCCTCCCGAACTGTAAATTCCCCTGGTACAAACCAGAGACGAAGAAGACTCGTCAAAGGCCCGAACAGAGAAACCAAATGAGTCGGTTACTCACCTAGCACATATACTGAGACTACCGGAGAAGTAGAGTCTCCGGATGTAATTGATGAAACAAACCAAGTCTCACAAGGTGATCGCAGAGGCAACCCAAGACACAAACAGTAGCTCACACAAAATCAAGCACAAGAAGAACCAGCCCAAGCAGATAGTGATGTTATGATCCTATCTCCACCTTACCCGCATCCAAAATCGTCGCGTGAGTGGAGAAAATGGAAGTTGAGCAAGTCAAGGGAACAGTTCCAACGGCCCGAGTTCATAGAAGAAGAAGAATCGCTAAATTTCCTCGATTAACTATCGTACTCCTGTACGGATGAAGACAATCGCATCGACATTCTGGGCAGATCTACAAGGACAAGGAGAGAGAAAAGCAAGCTAAAGAAGCCGAAGCACGAGAGAAGGCAAGCATCCGCCCTATCTCCTGCACCACAAAAACACACACATCCTCTCCTTGATGTCTTCTCCGAAAGTGACGAGGAACTGTAGAATGTCACGCTACGTAAGAATTGCAAATGCAAAGCAAGCATTGCATGAATCAAGAATCCTTCACGAGCAAAGACTAATGGAGGGACCAGAGAGTCCTCCGTAACACACCGAAATCGATCCAATGGGAGTGGTTCAAAAATAGCCATCGTTGTTGTCGCTACCACTTCCCCTCCACTGGAAGAAGGCAATAAGGAGATGGCGATGAAATCCGGGACAATGGGGACCCCAAATGAGCCAACCCCTATTGAAGGTGTGCTACCACCGCCCAACAAATTGAACCATCAATTGAAACAAATGGGAGTTTGGAGACGAGTGACCCCACTCCAAGTCACTCACCGGTGCGCCACCGAGGGGAACTCCCTCCACCGCAGCAAGGCCTGAGGATGCCGCAGATGACTCGACAAAGAAGCAAGGAGGCGAAGAAGAGAAATTACAATCACAAGAAGAACAAAGAAAGTTGCCATCAACGAAGCTCGGCACAGCTTGAGACTGCCTCACCGAGAGGTGCCAACGCTCCGGGCTAATGACGCCGATTGATGCAAATGAGGCACGACGGAATGTACCCGGAGTTAACACTGGCGATGAAAGTGCAATCCATGGGGTTGAGACTCCAATGGATGCCATCAGAGAAGACCCTAAGACATACCGACACCGTCAAAAGGAAGGACTAGGCCTCAGCAAGAGAGAGACCGCCGGAGGAAATGAAGGCCCACGGAGGTTGAGACTTCCCGGGGTAAAGAGGTCAAGTAGAGAACATCCTTCCCGCAATCATCGACCCATCCGAGAAGGAGATCGCGCACTTCATGATTCCCAGACAACCCCGATGTCACTTTTCCGGGGATCGGAAGGCGAAGAAGAAGCCGAGTCAACCCCCATGACAAATCCAAAAGACTCACCAAGGATGTTCCAAGCACGAGCAAGTCTGATCCCAAGACTACTCGTCAAACTTTTAACTTTGATGATGAGCCACCACTAGAAATCTCATCATCGTCCGATGACGCCGATAAGGCCGAGGACAAGTCATCAAATGGAAAAATCACCAGACCAACGGTTAAGATACCGAGGCTCGCAAGTTTGGGTCTACTTCACAACCAAACCCAACAACCCGTAGACCACCGCTCCGCTCCTCAAGTCGAGCAGGATCGATTCCCAAAAGAACTTCACGCGCACGCTCATCATCGAACAGATCCCGGGTCGGCGGTGATGAATCTTTTGTGGAATCTTTCCTTTCTCACCGGAGATACCGTAACTCCACGAAGATTCGAAAATGAACAAGCACGCTATCACAAACCACCTCCCGTTCTTCCAACAGACACCATTGTTCCACTGATTATGACTTCGATGATGTATGGCCATCACCGCAATGTAAGAATCACCAAGTTCGAGAAGTGTTCAAGGCACTCTTTTATCAAGTTGAACGGATGGAGAGGCATCAAGCCTCTTTGGACATGCGCTGACAACAGAGATGCCACCCTTACAAAATTGACTTAAGAGGCATAACAGTTCAATAAGGGAATGGTGGCAACAAAGAAGAAACAATGCGTGTGGAACAGTGAGATACTTCGCATAATTGTTCAACAAGTCACCGTGTGAGAGTCGAAAATGCCGATGCGAAACGGTCGAGGAACACATTGAGCATATGCATGAAGCTCACACCGCCGAGATCAAGTCAGCGCGTGAGCATAATGCAAATGATATACAAATAAGCTTGGAAGAACACATGACAAGAAAATTCACCTTCTCATGGCCGAGATGAAGTCGATTTCAGCAGAATCCAACGCTACTCGCTCAATTCGTGCTGCATACAACGCAGCAGACTTGAAGCAGAATTCAACCATCGAAGATTCGACTTCATGCTTGCCAAAGATGTTCCTGGGTTCCTCTATCCTTTGATGATGCCAAAAAGGGGGAAGAGGAATACCTTAAAGCAAAGAAAATCAAGTCGGAAAAGAAAGGAGCAAATGAGAAGGGAAAATCACCGAGGAAGTCCTAAAACAAGAAAGGAAAACTTGTTGAGGGGGAAGGATCAAGTGATGTAACATTGATGATTGCACAAACCCCCAACAAGGTCCTCCACACCGGGTGACATTATAAGCAAAGAACTCCCCGTGACTCGCCACTCCAACACTGTTGTATCTATGGCCGAGAAGAGAAAAGCAATTGAAGCAGGGATGAAGGAAGTGGAAGGAAGAATGGATGCCAGGGTGATGAACATCTTGAAAGAACATGGAGGCATTCCAAATGGACAGAGACACGTATGCCATTTCGGATGCCGGGACAGAGCCAAGATCGATTGAAATTCAAAACGCTCGAATCAAGGATATTTTGCAAATATGTCCATGGCTCAAGCTTGGGACTCGTCTCGGGAAAAGGGTCTCACATTATGTGAAGAAGTCGACAGACAGAGACTTCCGACAAACTCTGCTGGTCACTCCGCTAGTCAATCACCAAAGAAGACCCCAGACAAAGATACGCCCAGAGGTAGAGGAAGAAGCAAAGTGGAGGAAGAAGCTTTCGCACCTAGGCCTCGCCCAAGAATATTGAATACGTAGATCCAGGAAAGAAAGGAGGGATCTACTGGGTCGGGCTTGACCAAGTGGCGAATTTGCGAGTGGCTAAAACTAACGCCGAGTATGCAAAGAGAATAGAAGAAGAAAACAAAAGACAAACTCAAATGCTATGGCGGAGAGACAGAAAGAACAAGGAAAGATGAAGCCGCCGAGAAGGCATATGAGAAGAAAAAGAAGGCAAATTGACGACGAGAAGAAGAGAAGAAGAGAAGAAGATGTTTGAACAAGATGAAAGAAGGAGACAAATAAGATGAAGTGTTGTTGTTGTCCAACCCTTCGTGTATTTTATATGTAAATACATACAATGTAAGTCTTCGTAATAAAGCTATAAATTTTCTATTCTTTTTGAAGACAATTATATACTCGATACACCTTGTAAACAAATGTTAAGTACAAGAATGATATGATCAATAAAAAGATTGATTCTCGATACATTCTATGTCAATACACTATCCTCAGATGTATCTTTGTTATTTGCATCTTTGTATGATTTAAGTTTTGGCATCATCAAAAAGGGGAAATTGTTAGGAATTTTATTGTTTAGATTTTGATGAATGCCATGTAAAACTTAGAATAGAAAGTTGGCACCTAATTTTTTGTCAGAAATGTATTGTAACAATTAGAGCCGCCAAGCCGAGTTAAGTCACCACGCCCTAACATGCAAGAAGACAATCAAGACTTGAAGGAAAACTCACGAGAGACAAAATGAGTACGGCAAAGAAGAGCGACAGAACTCGATCAAGAAGCAATTGATGCAAATGAGTGGAACATCACCAAGTCAACTCAAGAAAAGCCAAGTCTCAAGTTGAGTGACAAGAGTCATCCAATGATTGGAAGTTCGACTTAAGTCACCTGGGAAAGCAAGGAAATGCAAAAGTCGAGATAATCGTAAAAGAACCGTTGTACGTAAAGCAAGAGATTTACTTAAATAAGTAATATCTCCATACCACCTTTCTCTGAGTGCTCACCCCGTGCGTGCAAAAGGAATGAACCAATGGGAAGCACTACACCGTGTCGAACTCAAAAGGTGATAAAACAATTCATACGAGGAAATGGCAATTCCAAGAACTCAAGCCAACGATCGCAAAGTGACTTTCAAAAATGAGCCTATCTCTTCAACGGGAAAATTTTTGAAAGTTCACTATAAAAGGCCGAGGAGTTTGTTTGAGAAGAAGGATGAATGACACACGTGAGATATACAAGCTTTTCAAAATCGAAACATTCTCAATCCTCAAGTTTTCCGCATCTCAAGTACATCAATCCAACACTTACCCGTGAAGGAAAGAGAACTTCAATCAGTTGAAGAGGAAAATACTGAAACAAGGGGTCTACATTCCAGAAGGATTGTAGAAAGGTTCAAGGTCAACCAAGTCTTAAGCTTTGGAGGGCTTCGATCAAATCCAAAGTGCTTAAGCAAGTGAGTCAGAGTAGCAAGGAAGTCGCCCCGTGAAGAAGCCGAGTCGCACGAGAAGCCACCGAGTGATCAAGGCGTCTCGATCGAGTCCCAAAGGATCAAGTCGGTTGTTGTGATCAAGACTTGTATCCGGATCTGTACCACTTTGTAAACCGATCATTACTTAGTGGATTCCTCCAGGAGTTGGAGAAGAGAGGAGTAGAAGAATTACCCCATCTTCGAACCTCTATAAAAACTTTATCATGTGTCATTTACATTTCAAAGATTTAAATTTCTCGCACTTTTAATCGCTTATATCTCACGATAAATTTGCTATCCATTTGATAATTTATAAGACTAAATCAAGTAAAACTTGCTTAATCAAACTTAAGGGTGTTAAGTCTTCCACAAAACAAAACTACGCTTGAGTCAAATTATAGCCAACAAATGAGTTACTCTATTAATAAATCACCGAAATCTTTGAGAGATTAACTCTACTGAGTGACTAATTCGATCGTCCATCAAGGACACAAATTGCAGTGTAGAACTCAGAGATTTAAAAGGACTAAATCGAAAATTTGGTAAGGTTTATTCAACCCCCTTCTAAACCTTACACTTACACCCCTTTTGGGACCTACACCACTTTGTCTTCCCTTTCTCGACTCTGCTCCTCTTCCTCTAAGAGAATACGGTACAAGGGCCTTGGATTTTCCAGCTGAGTGACTGCTAGTACTCTGCTTCTTCTCAGTCGTGTTGCACACCTCCAGGCCTTTTTCCCAGTAAAAATCTCAGGCTTGAGTCAAAGTCATTCCTTCGAAGTAGCCTTCAGCTTCCAAAGTTTGAAATTCTTCCATAGATTTGGGCTCAGATTTTGCATCCGACATTACTTCTTTGGGGGGCTCTATCATGGCATTTTCTAATACAGCTGGGAGACCACCATGCTATTTCAACAGTTCTTCCACTCGAGTTGACTGCTTTTCAACCACTTTCTCAAATGCATCTTCAATGACCTTTCTTTTATCTTTCATGGCCACTGCAGCTTTTTCAATTGGTAAGTTCAAGGGTAGCTTGCTGAGAATATCAGCTATGACTCGACCTTGCTGTGGGGTTTCAGCATACATCAATTTCAAAGGAAGATTTTTGGTTGTGCTTCCTTCCCCCCCAGCTTTGTCACCTCCTTTCACTTTCTCTGCCTTCAATCCCTTAAGGGACTCTTCTTCCCCCCTTTTGGCATCATCACCAAAAGAAAGAGGTATCCCAGGGAACAAACCACTGAGGATGAAGTCCAATCAGGTGTTCGCCGAGTTGTGCTTGGAGTCTGCTGCATCATACGCCTTTCGAAATTCTGAGCGTGTGGCCTTAGACTCGGCTGTTACTGTCTTCATTTTAGCCATGAGAAGGCTGAATTTCTCATTCATGTTGTTCTCGAGTCTGGCAATTTCATTCTTGTGGAAATGTTGTAGCAGCTCCATATCCGACTTATGGGACTGTTCAATCCTCGCAATATACTCCTTCATCCGTAGTTGGTACATTGAATTATCTGCACTCCAAAATAGCATTTTCGCAAATAAGGCCTTGAAGTGGCGAACTTGCTCAGATCTCATAGTTGTCTGATGCGCAGCCCATTCCCTGATGCGCACTACAATCCCTCTCAAATCAGCTGTGAGGGTGGCATCACGATTGTCCACATTGGAGGTCCAAAGATGTTTGATGGCATTCCATCTTCTCAATTTCCTCATTGCAGATAGTCTTGAAAGCTTTACTTTAACTCGGCTATGGAGGTTGACTCACCTCTTTGGCCATTCTGCATCAAAATCAAAATCCATGGGAATAATCGTATCCGAGGGGATGACTGGCTCTTCACGCACTGTATATTTCCTTAATTCTCTGGCAGATTCAACTTCTAATTCTGGCAATTCAATGGTGAATGGAAATTCTTCCTCAAAAACATCATCTCGAACAAATGGGATCTCCGAATTTTTTGCTTGTGGAGCCTTCTCGTGTTCTTGATGAGTAGATTCAGCCCTCTGTGTCTTAGCTGCGGCAGCTTCATCGATAGTGGTCACAGTTGTGGGAGCCTGTGATGGAGCTGTAGGAGTCGTTACTGCTGCAGCTGTGGGAGCCTGCGCAGATGACTCGATTTCAGCTGTGGCAGTTGTGATGGGTTGCCCAACTGACTGAGCCTCAGTTGTCTTAACAACTTCCTTGGTCTCAGTGTGTTTTGCTAAGTGAAGAACTTGATCCTCAGTTGTATCATCAGCTTCATCGGAGGATGATGAGACATGAGGAGTTAGCTCATCATCGAAATTGAATCGCATGGGAGCCATTTTATCGCTAACTTGGCTCTGAGATTGTTGAACATCTGTATCTGGGTCCACAATTGGATTTTCATGTGGGTGGACTCAGCTTCATTCCTCAGGCTCCAAAAATGATGTATCAACGTTTTCTTGGGAGTCTTGAAAGGCACCAATCAATTCCTTTGCGGTTGCACTTTCAATTTGAGGAATGTTCTTATTGCCTTCATCTTTACCAAGGGAAGTCTCAACCTCCCTTTGGCCTTCAGTACCCCCAGCAGTCACCACTGCTGCAGGGCCTTCTTCAATCCCTTCGACAGTCTCAACTGTCTTAGGGTCTTTGACCATCCCTTCGATAGACTCAGCTATCTTAGGGTCTTGGACAGTGGCATCCAATGGAGTCTCAACTCCTTGGATTGCACTTTCAGAGCCCAGAGTGTTAACTCCCAGGGCTTCACCATCCTTTTGCCTCAGCTGCAGCAGTAGCATTGTCGGCCTTCAAAGTAGTAGACATTTCAGCTGAGATAGACTCAATTGTCCGAGGGTCGTTAATGTCACTCTACTGTTCTTCGATTTCTTTACCTTCACCTCCTAACTGCAATTGTGTGTCTCCCACAGCAACCTCTAACCTAGCTGTGGTGGAGAGAATTTCCCCCTCAGTCGGCGCACCAGCTGAGTGAATGAGAGTAGGGTTACTCTGCTCCTGAGATGCAGCTTATGTTCCCTCTGAGTGTTGAGCCGCAGGGGCAGGTGTGGTAACACCTTCATCAGGGGTTGGCTTGGCTTGGGTGCCCGAATCCCCAGCTTCATTGCTAATTCCCTGCGAGCAGTCAGTCGAGTGCACGGGGGATGTGGTGGCAGCTATGGTTGTTGTTAGAGAATTTTCTAACCGCAAGTCTACGGTGTCAAGTTTTAATATAGTGATATGAGTAGGGTTGTCGTATCCACAGGGAATGTGTGTATAAGTACCAAGTATAAATTACTACGCTATATTTGACCTTCTAATAGGACTCAAATGAATATGCTCATAAAAATCACCAATTAAAATCTCAATAAAAACTATGAATCCTAATAAATTACTTCAAAGGATTCACAGTTCTCAATTCTAAGAAATTTGGCTCGCTATTTCAAGGCCATTATATCCTTTTCTTCCTCTTTTAAATCTAAATAGCACAAATAGAGAATGTGAAGGAACGCAAAGCATAAGTTCAAACATAGATTCTCTTCATTTAGAGTGGATTTGACATGATGAAACACCAAGGAATCGAAATGAGAATGCTCTCTTCCTCCTCGATGAACTCGGGAAGTGAGATTAAAGAAGAATCTTATCTATTTCTAGAGTGATCCAACTTCCATGCCCTCCATTCTCTCAAACGCCTTTGAATGTCGGGTAAATGAGAGTACATGATTAAATCAAGATCATCATTGTCTTCTTTCTAGTCTCTCGAATGGGGGCCACGGGGGCCTTGCTCCTCCAAACCCGGACTCGCAACGTCTGCACCGAGGAGGTGAGACAACCTTTTCTTGCACGCTTGGTTCCGTTGTCTCGATTGCTTCTATTTCCTCAATTTGTTTGTCGTACATAAGAGTCTTGAACTCTCTCTTAGGTCTCTATTGCTCACCATCAGCTCAATATCAATTTTGTAGACATCAACAACTTCACGAGAAATTCCGCTTCTTCAAATCATCTTTCGTTGTTTGATCATCCTTACTTTTTTTCTCATTAAAATGACTCTAGTACTCAATATAAATGGCCCTCAACATGGCTATCTTTTCAAGCTCTAACCTATGAGATATAACAAAAATGACTCAAAATACTCAAAAACAACACAAAACTCTAGTGTCGGAAGCCAAAATCAATGGTATAAAACCAAGAACAACCGTCTCTTCTTGGGGCAAACCAGTGGGATCTCTGGTTCCATCTCATCAGATTCTTCGGTAGTGAGGGCTTGGACACTTTTCTTAGAGGCAGCTGCCTTTCTTGACTTGGCAGTCCTTTTCTTCTTTACGATATGGGAGGGAATTTGAGGTTCCTCCGCTATCTCTCGGCTTTTAGAATGGGCGGGAGTCTCGGCTACATTTTAAGCGGGTGACTCGAAACTGCGTGGCGGGAGCTTTGGACTTGGGCTGCGGGAGGAGCGGTGATGCTGCTTTCTTTGTCTTGGTTGTGGAGGCAGGGACAGGCTTAGATACCGCAACTCTCTTCTTGGCCGGGAGGAGTCTCACCGTGTTTTTCGAGATCGCTTGATTCCCCCTCACCGTATCAACCTTCTCTTCTTGCATGAGCCTTCTTCGGTACCGGGAATCTTTTCAAGAGGGTTCCCTCTGAACATCTTTTTGTTGACATGGAAGGGCTTTCCGTGGCGTAGAGAAATACCCTTTACCTCCATTAGATGGCCAATCACCAGGCCATAACCCAAGGAACAACCAAGGACCCATCCTCCTTGAAGGTCTTGTTCAACACATTTTTTGGCGAGTGATGTAAACAAACTCAAATTTTATTTACTTTCTTCTCTTGCATGATCGCACCATCACGATTAGCTTAGTCTTGGACACCGATTGAAGCTTCCAAATTTCATGTCAACGCACTTCGAGATGACATCCATCGACCTTGTGATAGTCGTCTTCAAAGACTCTTTCTTCTTGGTCATATAGACCACTTTCGCAAAGACACTCGGCTTGGCAACTTCTTTCCAAGCCGCAGCTAAGTCGACATCTTCCTCAGAGATATCCTTTAATCCCTCTGCGGGCAACAAACAGTGCTCAGCAAGGTCTTTTGCAGTGAGTTTGATGACCTTGCTGTGGACCGATGATCGGATTCCATTGTCCAGCACTTCAGCGTTCACATAGAACATAGCTACCTCTTCAAGGTATGTATGTGTGAACTGCATCGTCAGAAAGTCTTTCAGACCGGACGTCTCCAATTTTTCGGCTATCTTCTTGACCAGGGTTTCATCGATACCCTGTTTGATCATTCCTTCAAAATCCACAAAAGCACCAGTGTGGATTTGCTTTGAGAGCTTCACGAAATCATGTTTTGGAGCCATTTCTAGAGGTTTCTACCGATTGAAATGCGAGAAAACTTGCTTGAAAGAACTAGGGTTTGCACTAAGTTTCAGAGAGAATGCACTTTCTTTGCTTGAAGATGAATAGTTCGCGTGAGGAGAGAAAAAGATGAAGTTTCGTATATAAGGAACGTGAAAGGACGTCCTTCGGAATTTGAAATTTTTGATCAAGATCAACGGTCGAGATTAGAGCTTCAAAACTGCATTTAAGTCCCCGCATTAAATGCAGCAACATTTATATCCAATCATATGGTTTACTGTGTAGCTTTTACTGTGACATTCATTATTACGCTGACGTCATCCTTAAAAATATTCCCGCTCAATTAAAAGGACTGTGTTTTTGTCACTTAGCTCATAAATAATTCAGCTTATATCCAAAGTGACTCGACTCCAATTCTCTCTTTCCATAATGAAACTCAGCTATCAACTACCTCGATACAACTAACTTCCCGACTGAGTTGTTTCAATTTGCTGAAAGGCGAACTTGCTCTTTTTCCATTTTCTCATCTGTTTTCTCTGCTGACTGATTCTGTTGAGTTTCCTAACTCAGCTCAATTAACCCTAACTCATTCTTGAGCTCTTCAAACTTTGATTCACATAACGGCTTTGTGAATATATCAGCTAACTGCTTATCAGTTGAGATGTATTCCAAGGTGATGTCTTTCTTTTCAACATGATCTCTTATAAAATGATATCTGACATCAATGTGCTTTGTTCTTGATTGCAACACTGGATTTTGAGTGATTGCAATGGCACTAGTGTTATCACACATAATTGGAATTTCTTTTTCTTCAACATCATAATATCTCAGCTGCTGTCTCATCCATAAGAATTGGGCACAACAGCTGTTGTCTCATCCATAAGACTTGGGCACAACAGCTGCCTGCAGCTATGTACTCTGCTTCAGCTGTGGATGTGTCTATTGAATTTTGTTTCTTGCTGAACCAAAAAACCAATCTATTTCCAAGCATTTGACACGTACCTGAATTACTCTTCCTGTCAACTCTACATCCAGCATAGTCTGAGTCTAAGTATACAATCAGCTTGAATCATCCTTCCTTTGGATACCATAAGCCGACTTCCTGGCATCCCTTCAAATATCTTAGGATTCTCTTAGCTGCAGTCATGTGGCTCTCCTTTGGTGCAGATTAAAATCTTTCATATACACCTACTGCAAAGGTGATGTCTGGCCTGCTTGCTGTTAAATAGAGCAATGATCCAATGAGGGCTCTATATCTGGTTTGGTCAACAGGTTTTCCATCTGCATCCATGTCCATCTAGACTGAAGTATTTATTGGAATCTTCACAGAAGACTTCTCTTCCATACCAAATTTCTTTGTTAAATCTCTGGTATACTTTGTTTGGCTTATGAAGGTTCCATCCTTCAATTGTTTGACTTGAAGTCCTAGGAAGAAAGTCAGCTCTCCCATCATGCTCATCTCAAATTTGCCTTGCATGAGGTTTAAGAACTTATCACACAGCTCTTTATTTGTGGAACCAAATATGATGTCATCCACATATATTTGAACAAGCAGTATACTCTTTCCATCTTAAATCCTGAAGAGTGTTCTATCAACTTTGCCTTTGGTGAATCCATTGTCAGTTATAAATTGAGATAATGTATCATATCATGCTCTTGGTGCTTGTTTCAATCCATACAATGCTTTCTTGAGCTTGTAGACCTTATCTCCAATAGTTTTCTGCTCAAAACCTGGAGGTAGTTCAACATAGACTTCTTCCTCTAAAAATCCATTTAGAAATGCACTTTTCACATCCATTTGATATACACTGAAGTTCTTATGTGCAACATAAGCAAGAAACATCCTTATTGCTTCCAATATTGCAACAGGAGCAAATGTTTCATCAAAATCTATACCTTCTTCTTGACAATACCCTTTGGCTACCAATCTTGCTTTATGTTTCTTACAACCGATCCTTCCTCATTCATCTTGTTCCTGAAAACCCATTTTGTGCCAATAACATTTTGATGGGTTGGCCTTTGAACTAATTCCCATACTTTGTTTCTTTCAAACTGATTCAGCTCTTCTTGCATGGCCTAAATCCAATGTGTGTCATCCAATGCTTGAGACACATCTTTAGGTTCTATCTGGGATATGAAACAAGTGAACATAGCTTCTTGCTGGGCTCTAGATCTTGTTCTTATGCCCTCTCTAACATCTCCAATGACTAACTCTGGTGGATGGTCTCTCAGCCATTTCACATCGGGTTGAAGTAAGTCTGCTGGATTTAGCCGTCTCGCAGCTAAGTTGTCTTGAACAACTCTTTCATCTTCATTCAGCTGTAGACCTTACAACTGTTTTTGAGATTCAGCTATCTCAGCTTCATCTGGGTTGAGTGCTCTTACTTCAGCTTCAACATAAGGACTTATTTGCATAGTTGGCTGATTCAGCTTATCAGCTAAATCTTCAATGTCTTCTCTATTCACATTAGGTTAATCAAAAACCACATGGATAGACTCTTCTGTAACCACAGTCCTCTTATTCAGCACTCTATAGGCTTTACTTTCAGATGAGCATCCCATAAAGATACCTTCATCAGCTTTAGCATCAAAAGCCTTCAAATTATCTTTGCCATTATTATGGATGAAGCATTTGCATCCAAATATCCTGAAATATCCAACATTTGACTTTCTCCCTGTCCAGATTTCATAGGGAGTCTTGGTCAATTGCCTGTTAATCATGCATCTATTTTGAGTATAGCATGTTGTGTTTATAGCTTCAACCCAAATTCTCTTAGGTAATCCAGCTTCAGCTAACATTGTCCTTGCAGCTTCCTTGAGAGTTCTGTTCCTTCTTTCAGCTACTCCATTTTGTTGTGGAGTTCTTGCAGCTGATAACTCATGAGCAATACCATTTTCAACATAATACTGAGTTATTATTCCATTGACAAACTCAGTTCCCCTGTCAGATCTTATTCTTATAATGGTTTGGCTCTTTTTGTTTTGAACTCTCTTCATCAGCTGATGTAACTTCTGCAGTGTTTCCTTCTTTTTACACATGAAAATTGTCCATGTATATCTTGAATAATCATCCACCACCACTAAGGTGTATTTCTTTCCACTTATGCTAGCTGGCTCAACTGGACTAAATAAATCCATATGCAACAGATGTAATATCCTTGTTGAAGAAGGACTTGGCTTATCCTTGAATGAAGATTTGATTTGCTTTCCCATATGGCATGCATCACATACACTTTCTTTCTTGTACACTGAGTCTGGTAATCCTTCTACAAGATGACTCCTTGCAAGCTTGTTGATTGTCTTGAAGTTCAGGTGACTCAGCTTTTTGTGCCACAGCCAACTTGATTCGGCTGTGCTTTTTTCTAAAAGACAAGTTCTTGGTGTGGTTGTAGACCAATCTACCACATACATATTCTTTTGTCTTGACCCTTGCAGCACTATTTCATTTGATTCAGCATCTTTGATCTGGAACACTCCCATGTTGAATCCAACATTGTAGCCTTTGTCACAGAGTTGGCTAATACTTAACAGGTTGAAGTTGAGGCCTTCAACATAAGCAACATCTGTGATTTCCAGTCCATTCTTCTTGATGGATCATGTGCTTTTAATCTCTCCTAGAGCTTCATTTCCTCCAAATATAACTTTTGCACCTCTAATCTCCTTGAATCTTGATAGGGCTTTCTTGTTTCCTGTCATATGTCTGGAACAGCCACGATCCATGTACCAGGTTCCTTGGCACTCAGCTGTTCCTTGAACCTGCAATCAAGGAAATCAGTTTTTAGGTACCCATACTTGTTTGGGTCCTGGGGGGTTAGTTCTATAAGATGTTCCAACCAACCTATAGCCAAATGGTCTGACTCTAAGTGGTTGTCATCTATCAGTGCCATAATCATAGTGCACATTAGCAAATTGCTTTGGGGTTTTAGGATCATACAGCTGTTTCTTTTGTTTGTATGCCTGTGTATGTGTTTTAGCAATTGCTTTCTTGGGGTAGTTGTGATATTTCTGAGTGTAGTGCCTGGGTGCATATGTGTGCTGATAAAAGCTCTTTTGCCTTTGGAATGACCTTTGATGAGGTTTAGGTCTTTGCCATTTTGGCTTGTATTCCATAGGTCTTTGCTGATGTTTCACATTATTCCAATCAGTATAGTTTGGATATTTTCTACCATTCCCATCATTGATATTTTTCTGATGAAATTTCTGGGGTTTTTGGTAGCTTTTTTTGCTTTTCATAGAGTATTTTCTATCTGGAATTTGCTGAGGAACTCGACTGGATTTCTTCTCAGCTGTCCTCTCAACATACTCAATTGGTTGTTTTCCTTTTCCTTTGTATCCAAAGCCAGTATGATTGTGATTGTACTTTGGAGTGAATGTGGGTGCAGCATTTGGTGTTTTGGGTTACTTAAAGATCCTTTCTCCAAAATCACTCTTGGAGTTTTACTGTGCACAAAGGAATTAAATCATATGCCTGTCTTATCTCCACATTCGTTTTGGCTCATAATAAGATCATCCAATGATTTGGATGATTTTGTAAATGAGGCAATCACATTTTTTAGATCTTTTTTCCTCTTTTCTGTAGCAGCTAACTCTGCTATGATCTTGGCATTTTCAGCCTTCAGCTTAGTGTTCTCATCAACTATTTGACTCAGAGTATTCAGCTCTTTAGTCAGCTGTGAGTTTTGGCTTTTAAGTTGGTTGTTTTCCTCATTTAAAATTGTGTGAGAGGATTTTATGTGTTCAAAATCTTTTATCATTTTGCCTAATGAATCATAAAGATCAATGGGTGATGAAGTGTGTATCACAGTCACTATCACTTGAATCTGAATGAGTTGAGTTAGAATGTACCTCATCTTCTTGATCTGGTTGATCTTGTTCTTTAGCCATGAGGCAGATCATAGCCTCTTCCTCAGAATCACTTGAGTAGTCTGCTTCACTACTATCTGAGTCTGCTGCTTCTTTGGATTTGACTGTCTCAAACTCATAGGCTGTAGGTCCCAAGGGGTGTGAGTAACGTTTAGAGGGGGGGTTGAATAAACCTTACCAAATTTTCGATTTAGTCCTTTTAAATAAATTAAAGAGTTAACACAAATAGCTAAGTCCTTGAGGGACAGCTAAGTTGGTTATTCAGCAGAGTTAGCCACTCAACAGACTCGATAGAGCTGTTGATAGAATAACTCATCTGTTTAACCTAAAACTTAACTTGGTTGTGTTGGTTTTATCAGCGGAATACTTAACACCCTTTGATTTGTTTTAAACTTGTTTTAACACTTGATTTTAGCACTTGGTTATTAATCAGTTTGGATAGCAAATAAGTTTGTCAGCAAATATAAAGTAGATATGCAGAAATATAAATGTGCTGAAAAATAAATGACACAGTTGATTTTTATAGAGGTTCGAAGATGGGGTAATTCTTCTAATCCTCTCTTCTCCAACTCCTGGAGGAATCCACTAAGTAACGGATCGGTTCTGAGTGGTGAACGTCTAGAGACAGCCTTGGTCACACAGCTGGCTTCTCGTCCGACTCAGCTTCTTCACAGGGTAGCTGCCTTGCTACTTCAACTCACTTTCTCAAGCTCTTGGATTTGATCACGAAGCCCTCTAATAACTTGATACTGGTTCGACCTTGAACCTTCCTACGATCCTTCTTGTTCCTCTTCAACAGTTTGAAGTTGTCTTTCCTTCACAGCTTTGTGTTGGATTGATTTCCTTCGAGTTTCAGGCTTGAGGATTTGCTTGAATATCTTTGAGAATATTTGCAGGTTTGTAGCTTGAATAATGCTTGATTTTTCAGGTGTGCAAGGTCATCAAGGTCCCCTTTTCTCAATGAGTTTCCTCAGCCTTTTATAGTGCACTTTCAAAAATATGCCCGTTAAAGAGATAGGCTGATTTTCAAAAGACACTTGTGTTCGTTGGCTTGTCTTTTATTGGTCTTCAATCTTGAGATGTAGACCTTTCCTCGTATTAAATGAATATGCATCTTTTCAGATTCTGACACGAGGTGCAGTGCTTCCCATTGGTTTATTCCTTTTGCATGCTTCTGGGATGAGCACTTTAAGACCTGGCAACATGGAAGTATTACTTATTTAAGTAATGTTCTTGACTTCTGTAAAACGGATTCATTTCAGTCAACTTCTCTTGGTTGCTGCCTATATCCCCAGGTGACTTGAGTCTGCTCCAATCAATTAAAGACCCATCTGTCACTTTCAACTTATGACTTGGCTTCTTGAGATGAATTTGACTGACACTTCACACAGTTGTTCCTCAGCTAATACATCTTCAGTCAAGTTCTTGAACTCCCTTCTTGGCCATACTCAGTTGTTCCACAACGGAGTCTTCACTTCAGTCTTTAGTTGACTTCTTTTATTTCCAGGCATAGCTGACTTGACTCAGCTTTTCCAGCCCTATCTATTACAATGAAAATTACAAGGAAAATGGGGTGCCAATCTAATTT
Source organism: Rehmannia glutinosa (assembly GCA_016081115.2). Taxonomy (NCBI): domain Eukaryota; kingdom Viridiplantae; phylum Streptophyta; class Magnoliopsida; order Lamiales; family Orobanchaceae; genus Rehmannia; species Rehmannia glutinosa. The sequence goes on from CM071924.1 coordinate 47,241,193, forward strand.
AAGTTTTACATGGCATTCATCAAAATCTATAAAATAAATTTCCCAACAATTTCCCCCTTTTTGATGATGCCAAAACTTAAAAACATTAAACAACATGTAAAGAACAAAGATACATACAGACAATGCAGTAACAAAGAATGTATGCGTTGAATAGATCGTTTTATTGATCATAGCATTCTTGTCCTTTACACAGCTGTTTACATTTAGTATCAAAGCATTCTATATTAAAGAAAAATACGTACATATCTGTGCTTTGGGATACAAATACAAAGTGAAAAATTACGTAAAAACTTCACTAAGTATACGATGACTTACAAAAATGTATTTACATAAGTAAAATACATGAAGGGTTCGCAGCAACACTTCATCGCCTTCGCTGCCTCCTTCTTTCCTCTTCAGCTCTGTCAAAATCATCAGCTCTCTTTCTTTTTCTTTCTTCTTCAGCTGCTTTCTTCTTTTCATAAGCTCTTTTAGAAGCATCATCCTTCCGCTTCCTCTCGAGCCATTGCTCTGTTTGCCTTCTATTCTCCTCTTCATGTCTTCTCACGGCTTCAGCATTCTTCTTTGCCACTTCCTGGTTTGCCACTTCATCATACCCAGCCCAGTAGATCCTTCCCCTCTTTCTTGGATCTACATATTCAATGTTCTTGGATTTTGGACGAGGTCGAGAACCTCTTCCACCACCACTTCTTCCTCCTCCTCTGGGGTGTATCTTTGCACAGAGTCTTACCTTGCCCGGTGGTGGGCTCTTTGGTAGTCTGTTGTCTATCAGCTTCTTCGCACAATGTAAGACCCTTCTCCCAGTACAGATCCCAGGCTTGGGCTAGTGACATCCCTTGGAAATATCCTTCAGATTTGAGCATCTTGAATTCTTCAACAGATCTTGGCTCGGATCCATTGTCAGGAATAGCATCTTGATCTTTCCCTGCCGAAATGCCACCGTATTGTTTCAACACTTCTTCAATGCGGGCATCCGTCCTTTTGTCGAACTCTTCCATCCCTGCTTCTACAATTCGCCTTTTCTCCAACATTGGTACAACAGAGTGTTCGATCGGCAGAGTCACTGGAAGTTTGCTGATAATCGACGCCGTAACATGACCCTGCTGAGGGGTTTCAGCTATCATTAACGTCAAATCCTTTGACCATTCCCCCTCAGTTGCTTTTCCCTTCTTCTTCTCAGCTCTCGTCATCTTGGCTTCCGATTCTTTCAACTTTTCTTCTTTTAAGATCCTTAGGGACTCCTCTTCCCCCTTTTTCGCATCATCAAAGGAGAGAGGAACCCCTGGGAACATGCCTGCGAGCATGAAGTTGAGTCTGCTGAGAGCTGAGTTCTGCTTGGAGTCTGCTGCGGCATAAGCTGTCCGAATTTCTAAACGAGTGGCTTTTGACTCGGCTGCCACTAGTTTCATTTCAGCCATGAGAAGGCTGAATTTTGCATTCATGGTCTCCTCAAGACACATAACTTCTTTTCGTTGGAATTCACACAATAGCTCCATTTCTGTTCTGTGAGAGGCATGCAACCTCTCAATATATGCCTGCATCCTCTGCTTCATATCAGCATTGTCAGCACTCCAAACAAGCATCTTATTGTATAATTCCTTGCAAGAGCGAACTTGCTCGTATCGCATGGCACTCTGCTGTTGAGACCACTCCCTGATCCTTACCACTATCCCTCTCAAATCTGATGTGAGGGTGGCATCTCTATTGTCCAGTCGTAAGTCTAGAGAGGCTTGGTGCCGTTCATCTTCTCAATCTCTTCACAGATCTTCTTGAAGACCTCACGAATCTCAGCTGTCCCGCTTGATTCAGCTGCCGGCCATTCTGCATCGAAGTCAAAGTTTTCTGTCACAATAGAGTCGGTAGGGATTACGGGATCTTCTCGTCGATGAATCGTCATTTTCTTTGGTCTCTCTTCCTCTAGCTCAGGCAATTCGATAGAAAAGGGAAATAATTGCTCAAAAGCATCATCTCGCACATATGAGATTGTTTGTGCGGTTTGTGCCTGTGACGTTTCTGGTGGAGTCGGTACTGCTGCAACTGTGGGAGCTTGCACAGATGACTCGATTTCAGCTGGGGCTTTTGGAATGGGTTGGCGGTGATCGAGCCTCACTGTATCTTAACACTTTTTCGCCTCGATAGATTTTTCTAAATGAAGTACCGGATCCTCTGCTACAACATCAGCATCATCGGATGATGATGCGACCTGGGGGCTTGGTTCATCATTGAAATTGAATGTTTGCCGAGCAGCTTTGTAACTCGACTAACTCGTATGCTTGAGAACATCCTCAGTTTGTTCCCTTTGATGTGAAACGGGTGTGGACTCAGCTTCATCTTCAGACCCCAGAAATGATATGTCAGGATTCTCCTGGGAGTCGTGAAGTGCGCTTATCTCCTTCTCAGATTCAGCGCCTTGTACATGAGGAATGTTCTGAATCTCTTGAACTTTACCCAGGGAGGTCTCAACTTCCCTTGGGCCTTCAATACCTCTAGAAGTCTCAACTGCAGCGAGGCCTTCAACATTCCCTTCGACAGTCGCAGCTGTCTTAGGGTCTTCAGCATTGGCATCCATAGGAGTCTCAACCCCTTGGATTGCACTTTCATTACCCAGAGTGTTAACTCCCGGGGCATTTCCATCTTGTGCCTCGATTTGCAACAACAATGTGTCATCGACCTTCAAAGCGGTGACACTTCACCTGGGACAGACTCAACTGTCCGAGCTTCGTCAATGTCAATCTGTTGTGGTTCTTTCTCAGTTTCCAGTTCGCCACCTTTCTTCAATATAGAGTCATTTGCAGCATCCTCCGACCCTGCTGCAGTGGAGTGAGTTTCCCCCTCAGCTGGCACACCAGCTGAGTGACTGATGATGGGGTCACTCTTCTCCAAACTCGCAGCTTCTTCCATTGAGTGCTCAGCCGCCGGGACAGGTGGTAAAACACCTTCAGTAGGAGTTGGCTCAACTTGGGTGCCCAAGGTCCCAGTTTCATTGCCAATTCCCTTGGACCCATCCTCCGAGAGTACCGGGGACGTAGCTGCAGCGATGTCTGTGGCAATCTGCTACACTACCTCCAAAGGGTCGATTTGCAAGAGAGATTGAGACGACTCTCCTGGTCCTTCAAACAATTGTTGCTCATGCAACTGCCTGGATTCCCTTAGAGCCTGCTGCATATCGACTTTTTCTCTGCTGCGGCGATGGGATCCTCATCACTCTCGAGATAACACATCGAGAAGTGTGTGATCGTGCTCACCGATGCGCACACATCTTGGCCTTTTCAATGCACGGGCTTCCTAAATTTTTTTTCTTTCTTTCTTCTTGATGATTCGAAGAAGATCCATACAATTTGCTTCATCAAGAGCCTAGCATACAGTGGCAACACCAAGAAATTGCAACAACTCTTCCTCTTCTTCGATATACTCAGGGTGAGCGAACTGCTCCCTTGAGTGATCTAGCTTCCATGCTCTCCACTCTCTGAGACGACGATGAATATCTGGATACAGAGGAGAGTACATGATCATATCATCGTTATCATCCTCTTCTTGTCCTTCATTTTCTGGGATTGAAGGCAAGATATTTTCTTTTTTTTCTTCAACAAAGATCGATCGATGCGGTGGAGAGACAACATTTTCAGGTGGATGTTCAGTTGTCTCAGCTGCTACATTATCCTCAGCTGTCTTCTCCACAGTTGGGTCTTCAGTAGGCCTCTGTTGATCATCCTCAGCAGACTTGGCAGTTTCATCTATAACTTTAGGAGACTGCACTTCCTGAGTTTCAGCAGTCTCTGGTGTTTTCTCCATTGAGAGGTAGATTCAATTTGTCTTTTCAAGCTCAAAAGCTTGAAAATTCTTCTTCTTTTGGTCTTAACCAGAGGAATTTCTGGTTCTGTTTCTTCTTCTGATTCTTTGGCGGCGGGGGCCGGGGCATCCTTCTTGGAGGGAGCTACCTTCCTGAATTTGGCAATCCTCTTCTTCCGTATTGTTGGAGAAGGAATTTAGGTTTTCTTCTCAGCTTCGGCTGCAGGGGCAGGAGACTCGGATGTACGGGCAGGCGACTCGCCGCACGGGCAGGAGACTCCTTTTTCTTAGCTACAGGGGCAGCTTTCTTCTTCGCAGCTGCAGGGGCAGCTTTCTTCTTGGGATAAGAGGTAACAGTTGTGTCCTCGGGTTCAACTGATTCCCCCTCACTTGTATCCGCCCTCTTCGCGTGGGCTCTCTTCTGGGCTCCTGAGAGATTCGCCCTAAACATCTTCTTGTTGACATGGAAAGGTTTTCCATGTCGAAGGGGAATGCCCTTCAGTTCCATAAGGTGGCCAATCACCAAGCCATAACCAAGAGATCCTCCAAAAGGATCCGTCTTCCTTGAACGATTTATTTACAACATTCTGGCATAGTCTGCTGTACACAAACTCAGCCCAATTGACTTTCTTGCCATGCATGATCGCAACCATGATGATCAGCTTAGTCTTTGACAGCTGGTTGAAGCTGCCAAACTTCATGTCTACACACTTGGAGACGACATCCATCAACTTGTGATAGTCGTCCTTCAGCAATTTCTTCTCAGCTGTGTAGACCACCTTAGCAGCACACTCTGGTTTGGCTACCTCTTTCCATGCAGCAGCCAAGTCAACGTCAGCTTCATTTATCTCCATCACTCCTTCCGACGACAACAAATAGTGCTCCGCAAGGTCCTTAACTGTTATAATTATGTCCTTGCGGTGGACAGAAGACTTGATTCCTTCGTCCTGAACTTCCGCATTGACGTAGAACTATGCCACCTCTTCTAGGTAGGTGTGCGAGTATTCCAAAGTCGGAAAAGCCTTAAGACCTGAGTTTTCCAACATCTCAGCAATCTTCTTCACTAGGGTTTCATCAGAACCCTGCTTTACCATGCCTTCGAAATCCACTGACGATCCTGAGTGGATTTGCTTCGATAGTTTGACAAAATCAAACTTAGGTGCCATTTTTAGAGATTTTTACCGATTTAAACTTAAAGAACTCGCTTGAGGACACTTAGGGTTTTCGAGAGAGAAAATAGCCTGCTTTCTTTTTGCTTGAAGATGAACAGTTTCGGAATGTGAGAGAGAAAACTGAAGAAAGTGTATATAAGGGTTATGAAAGGACGGGTCTTTGGATTTTGAAATTTTGATCAAAATCAACGGTTCAGATTTAGCACGTCAAACCACATTTAATTCCTCACATTTAATGCGGCATCATTTATATCCAATCATATGCTTACTGTGCAACTTTTGACTGTACCTTTCATTATTACGCTGACGTCATCCTTAAAAACATTCCCGCTCATTTAAAACGACTGCGTTTTTGTCACTTAGCTCATAAATGACTCAGCTTATCTCAATAATGACTTGACTCTTCTTCTCTCTTTTCATTAAGCGACTCAGCTGTCAGCTAACTGGATACAGCTGACTTTCCGATATGGCTGTTTTCACTTGGCTGATGTGAAAAACTTATTCAATTCTCACTCTCTCATCTTCCATCTCTTCTGATTGAGTCTTCTGAGTGTTAACTTAGCTCAATTAACCCTAGCTCATGCTTAAGCTCTTCAAATCTTGATTCACATAGAGGCTTAGTGAATATATCAGTTAACTGCTTATCAGTTGAGATATATTCCAAAGTGATGTCTTTCTTTTCAACATGATCTCTTATAAAATGATATCTGACATCAATGTGCTTTGTTCTTGAATGCAACACAGGATTCTGAGTGATTGCAATAGCACTTGTGTTATCACACATAATTGAAATCTCTTTTTCTTCAATTTCATAATCTCTCAGCTGTTGTCTCATCCATAAGACTTGGGCACAACAGCTGCCCGCAGTTATGTACTCTACTTCAACTGTGGATGTGGCTATGGAGTTTTGCTTCTTGCTAAACCAGGAACCTAATTTGTTTCCAAGCATTTGACATGTACCTGAAGTACTCTTCATGTCAACTCTACATCCAACATAGTCTGAGTCTGAGTAACCAATAAGCTTGAGTCCACCTTCCTTTGGATACCATAAGCCAGCTTCCTGGCATCCCTTCAAATATCTTAGGATTCTCTTAGCTGAAGTCATGTGGCTCTCATTTGGTGCAGATTGAAATCTTGCACATACACCTACTGCAAAGGTGATGTCTGGTCTGTTGGCTGATAAATAGAGCAGTGATCCAATAAGTGCTCTATATCTTGTTTGATCTACAGCCTTACCATCTGCATCCATGTCCATCTTGACTGATGTGTTCATTAGTATTTTCACAGAAGACTTCTCTTCCATACCAAATTGTTTCATTAAATCTCTAGTATACTTTATTTGACTTATGAAAGTTCCATCCTTCAATTGCTTAACTTGAAGTCCTAGGAAGAAAGTCAGCTCTCCCATCATGCTCATTTCAAATTTGCCTTGCATGAGGTTTGAGAACTTATCACACAGCTCTTTATTTGTGGATCCAAAAATGATATCATCCACATATATTTGAACAAGCAGTATACTCTCTCCATCTTGAATTACAAGAGTGTTACTGTCCACTTTGCCTTTGGTGAATCCATTATCGATTAGAAATTGAGATAATGTATCATACCATGCTCTTGGTGCCTGTTTCAATCCATATAATGCTTTCTTGAGCTTGTACACCTTATCTCCAATGGTCTTCTGCTCAAAACCTGGAGGTTGTTCAACATAGACTTCTTCCTCTAACAGTCCATTTAAGAATTCACTTTTCACATCCATTTGATATACAGTGAAGTTCTTGTGTGCAACATAGGCAAGAAACATCCTTATTGCTTCTAATCTTGCAACAAGAGCAAAGGTTTCATCAAAATCTATTCCCTCTTCTTGGCAATACCCTTTGGCTACCAATCTTGCTTTGTTTCTTACCACAGATCCTTCATCTTTCATCTTGTTTCTGAAAACCCATTTTGTGCCAATAACATTTTGATGGGTTGGTCTCTGCACCAATTCCCATACTTTGTTCCTTTCAAACTGATTCAGCTCTTCTTGCATGGCTTGAATCCAATGTGTGTCATCCAATGCTTGAGACACATCTTTTGATGGCTCTATTTGGGAAATAAAACAAGTAAACATTGCTTCTTGCTGAGCTCTGGATCTGGTTCTTACACCATCTCTAACATCTCCAATAACTAACTCTGGTGGATGGTCTCTCAGCCATCTCACATCAGGTTGAAGCAAATCACTGGGTTCAAATTGTCTCGCACTGCGTTGTCTTGTCTTGACTCTTTCATCATCATTCAGCTATAGACTTTCCAGCTGTCTTTGAGATTCAACTATCTCATCTTCATCTTGGTTGATTACTCTTACTTCAGCTTCAACATAAGGACTCTTCTGCATAATTGGTTGATTCAGCTTATCAGCTAACTCTTCAATGTTTTCTCCATTCACATTAGGTTCATCAAAAACCACATGAATAGACTCTTCTGTGACCATAGTCCTCTTGTTCAGCACTCTATAGGCTTTGCTCTCAGCTGAATATCCCAAAAAGATACCTTCATCAGCTTTAGCATCAAAAGCCTTTAAATTATCTTTGCCATTGTTGTGGATGAAGCATTTATATCCAAATATTCTGAAATATGCAACATTTGGTTTTCTCCCTGTCCATATCTCATAGGGAGTCTTGGTCAATTGCCTCTTTATCATGCATCTATTTTGAGTATAGCATGCAGTGTTGATGGCTTCAGCCCAAAATCTCTTAGGCAATCCAGCTTCAGCTAACATGGTCCTTGCAGCTTCCTTGAGAGTTCTGTTCCTTCTTTCAGCTACTCCATTCTGCTGTGGAGTTCTTGCTGCGGATAACTCATGAGCTATACCATTTTCAACACAATACTGAGTGATTATCCCATTGACAAACTCAGTTCCTCTATCAGACCTTATTTTTATAATGGTTTGACTCTTTTCATTTTGGACTCTTTTCATCAGCTGTGGTAACTTCTGCAAGGTTTCCTTCTTTTTGCACATGAAGATTTTCCATATATATCTTGAATAATCATCTAACACCACTAAGGTGTATTTCTTTCCACTTATGTTGGCTGGTTCAACTGGACCAAATAAATCCATATGCAAATGAGGATGCATATCCTTGTTGAAGAAGGACTAGGCTTCTCCTTGAATGAAGATTTGATTTGCTTTCCCATCCGCATGCATCACATACACTTTCCTTCTTGTACACTCGAAATCCGCAATCCTTCCACAAGATGACTCCTTGCAAGCTTGTTGATTGTCTTGAAGTTCGATGACTTAGCTTCTTGTGCCACGCTACTGACTTGACTTGATTCTGTGCTCTTTTTGCTAACAGACAGTGCTTGGTGTGGCGATGAGACCGATCTACCACATACATATTCTTCTCATCTTGATCCTTGCGCAAAGACTATTTCATTTGATTCAAGATCTTTAATCGGCACACTCCCATATTGAATCCAACATTGTAGCCCTTGTCACAGAATTGGTTGATGCTTAACAGGTTGAAGTTGAGGCCTTCAACATATGCAACATCTGTGATTTCTAATCCATTCTTTTTGATGGATCCATTGCCTTTTATTTCCACTGGAGCTTCATTTCCTCCAAATATGACTTTTGCACCTCTAATCTCCTTGAACCTTGACAGATTTTTCTTGTTTCCTTTCATATGTCTGGAACAGCCACTATCCATGTACCAGGTTCCTTGGCACTCAGCTGTTCCTTGAACCTGCAATCAAGGAAATTAGTTTTTAGGTACCCATACTTGCCTGGGTCCTGAGGGCTTAGTGCTGTAAGATGATCCAACCAACCTATAGCCAAATGACTTGACTCTAAGAGGTTGCCATCTATTTGTGCCATAATCATAATTCACTTTGGCAAATTGCTTGGGGGCTTTAGGCTCATACAACTGTCTCTTTTGTCTATATGCCTGTGTGTGTGTTTTAGCAATTTCTTTCTTTGGGTAGTTGTGATATTTTTGAGTGTAGTGCCTGGGTGCATATGTGTGCTGATAATAGCTTTTTTGCCTTTGGAATGACCTTTGCTGAGGTTTAGGTCTTTGCCATCTAGGCTTGTATTCCATTGGTCTTTGTTGGTTTTTCACATTATTCCAATCAGCTTGGCTTGGGTAGTTTCTACCATTCCCATCATATGTGTTTCTCCGATGAAACTTCTGGGGTTTGTGGTAGCTCTGTTTATTCTTCACAGAGTACTTTCTATTTGGAGTTTGCTGAGGAACTCTGCTGGATTTCTTCTCAGCTGTCCTATCAGCATACTCAACTGGCTGTTTTCCTTTCCCTTTATATCCAAGGCCAGTTTGTTTGTGATTGTGCTTTGGAATGAATGTGGGTGCAACATTTGGTGTTTTGGGTTTTTGAGATGCTTCATTACTCGAAGATCCTTTTTTCCAAAATCACTCTAGGAGTTTGATTGTGCACAAAGGAATTGAATCATATGCCTGTCTTATCTCCACATTCTTTTTGACTCATGATAAGGTCATCCAATGATTTGGATGCCTTTGTAAATGAGGCAATTACATTTTTAAGATCATTTTCTCTCTTTTCTATAGCGGCTATCTCTGCTTTATTAGTTTGGCATTCTCGGCCTTTTTTAGCTTTTGTTCTCATCGGCTATGTGACTTAGAGTACTCGGCTCCTTAGTCACCGTGAGTTTTGGCTTTTAAATGGGTCGTTTTTTCCTCATTTATAAGTGTGTGTGAGGATTTTATGTGCTCAAAGTCTTTCATCATTTTTGCCTAATGAATCATAAAGATTAGTGGGTGATGAAGTGTGTGTATCACGATCACTATCACTATCACTTGAATCGAATGAGATGAGTTAGAGTGTACCTTATCTTCTTGTCCGTTGATCTTGTTCTTTAGCCATAAGACAGATCATTGCTTCTTCTTCGAATCACTTGAGTAATCGCCTTCACTATCTCTCGAGTCTGCCGCTTTTTTGAAACTTTTGTCTCGGCCAACCAACAACACGACTTTCTTCTTTTCTTGTCTTTCTTTCTCTCAAGACTTTTCTTTCTTCTTCATTTCTGTACTTGTTGACTGGTGGATAGGAACAGTCAACTGCAAAGTGTCCTAGTTGTCTGCAATTCCAACACAGGTTCTCAGCTCTTTGGTCAGCTCTCTCTGTTCTTGGGTTATCAGCTCTCTGATATTCAACTGCAAAGTGTCCTAGTTGGATTTTTGGAAACAAATGTTAAAAGAATATATTGGAACTTGGAGTCTTGAGAAATATATTCAATCCAAATGTTTTTTTTTTTTGAAAAGGAATCCAAATGAAAAATTGAAGTTCATTCAAATATGAATGTGGAAGGATTATAGATTGGAAACCATATCCAATTGCCAACTTTTGAGAAAGAAGTCATTGGACTTTGGCCCAATATGAAGAACCCATAATTTTTCAGGTCCGGCCCATTAATAGAGGCGCAACAATTCAAAACAACACAGAGATCCATTCCCAATATCGGGCCAAACCGGTTACTCTCTTTGCCCATTGCCACACTCTCTTTCTCTCTCTCGTATCACTCGAACACAGTAAACAGACTCCTCCTATCTTCCAGCGAAATCAACAAGACGATGTCGTATGTACCTCCTCACCTCAGAAACTCTTCCTCCGCCGCCGCCACTACCCTAGTAAACGGTAACACCGGTCACTTCCAGGCGAAGCAGCTCAACAGCTCTTATTCTCAGTTCACGTCGACTAAAAGCAACAATAATAATTGCAACTCAATTAATTCATGGAATGCGGGTTGTCGGAGCTCGGGGAATCACGTTTCTTCAGTGCCCGAACCCGTCTTTCCTCAATGGAAGCCGTCCGACCGTGTTACCCGGCTCAAAGCGGAACAGGTTCGATAATTAACTTTGCCTTTTTTTTTTTTTTTGTTGCTGTATTTAGTCTGAGCTAAGAAGTGGTTTCATTTAGGATTTTAGACTCGAATGAAATTATTTATGTTGTTCATGGATGATGGAGTTCGTTAAGTTGAAAAGTTAATTAACGTGTTGTTATTCAGTTAGGGTTATATATTGAAAACTACAGTGTACGTGATCTTGGCAGTGTTGCTTGCGCGTTTTATGCTATGTTTAGACCAATATTTTGCGGAGAACAATATGGGGTTTGCTTCTCTTTGCTTGATATTCAATGGAAAACAAGGAAAATGCATGAACAAATATTATAAAACGAGATATTTATTAGTTCATATATCAATTACATTTCTCTTTTCATAAAGCTCTTCCAATTTCAATTTTTTTCCTCAAGTCATTAGATATTACATTAAAAAGAAACAATGGGTTTGTTTCCTTTTCACTTTCCTCCTCTAAATCTTGGGTCCAAATGGAGTGTTATGGAATTGATTTAGGAACGACCATTTCTATTTTAGAGTATGTAAATGGTACTGTTAATAGTGAGTACTGATTTTTGTCTGATATTATGTCCGTAGATCTATCACTTGGTACTATGTATTTGTATGTCCAGGTTCAGGAGGTCCGTTTGAGGCTTAATGTTGATGCTACAGTTCCACCAGATTCACAACTTGCCCCAGCTCCTATTGAATCATTTACAGACATGGTAAGAATCAATAGGTATATTGATAACATACTTTATTATCTCTTCTAGTCTTCTGTTTGTCTGAGGTTAGTTTTTCCAGGGAATATACTGTATTGTTTCTGTTTACCTTTCCTGTGTGCAGAATTTGCATGCAAGTATCATGAAAGATATCGCATTTCATGGATATACTGCACCGACTTCAATTCAGGCTCAGGCCATGCCAGTTGCTCTTAGTGGAAGAGATCTCTTGGGTTGTGCCGAAACTGGTAGTGGCAAAACGGCTGCATTTACTATACCTATGATACAGGTTTCACTATTTGATCCTATCTTACTCTTGATTAACCTTATTTTTAGTTGATATCCTATACATTTGATCTTCTTTGTTGTAGTACTGTAACATCATCCATAGTTTTTCTAATCCATTATTTACAGCATTGCTTGGCTCAGCCTCCTGTTCGACGTGGAGATGGACCTTTGGCATTAGTATTGGCCCCAACAAGAGAGCTCGCTCAACAAATAGAAAAAGAAGTGAGACTGATGATAATTTCTAAGTCCTTTAGACTGAGATTTACAGTCTTACTAGTACGGATGTGGAATTTGATATGTAGTCCTAGAATTCTGAATACTTCTCATGTTTTGGTTCACTTCAATTTCTGCTTCAGTCATTTGTTCATATAGTCTTCTTTATTTTGGATTAAGGGAGATGGATAAAATGAGAAAAGTAGATTTAGAAGTTCAAGCAAAACCACTTTCACTTAAATGTCCTTCTATGATGTTTATGATATTCGTCATCATGTTAATGGAGATAAATAATATTATAGGATGTAGCTTTTAGAATTAAAGCAAAATCACATACATTTCATGAGATGAATGCTTAACTTGAATCCTTTTTCCTGTTTCTCTTTGTAGATTGCTTGCTGACATTTTGTCCATAGTAGCAATCCTTTTTTACATAGATCTGGATCAGAATAGGAGCTTTTCTTGCTCTAGCATTACCATACATGTAATTGTGAAGTTGCTGATAATATGAATTGTTTGAATACAAGTTGTTTCATGTTAGTTTGCACATGATCCTTTGTTGGGTCATCAACTATTTTCATCCAGGTGAAGGCGTTCAGTAGATCTTTGGACTCCTTCAAAACTGCAATTGTTGTGGGCGGAACCAACATTTCTGAACAGGTAATTATGAAATCCTTTTGAAATTCGTTAGTTAGTCCCATACAACTTGCTTTAGTTTTAATAGAGACCTGTAATTTCATTATTCTCATTCCCTCCTATTAATGAGTGGCAAGACAGAGGTCTGAGCTGCGAGCAGGGGTGAATGTAGTGGTTGCTACTCCTGGAAGATTTATTGACCATTTACAACAAGGAAATACTTCTTTATCAAGAATATCATTTGTTGTTTTGGATGAAGCTGATAGGATGCTTGACATGGGATTTGAACCTCAGATAAAAGAGGTACAGTCTTAATATCACAAATTTAATCTTTTTTCTCTTAATCCTCAAGCTTTCTAGTTTGCTGTTCTCTTCCTCCAGTGTGTTGTTTTTGCTATGTCCATAAAAGCTTCCTTAATTTTTATGGTTATCAAGTGATGACGTTTGATTTTCATGGTTTTGATTGTTTTTGACCATGTGCATTGTTGTTATATAATCATGGCCATCGTCCTCGTCGTCAGTGTTGTGGTTATTATTGCTATCACTTTTTTTAACTCGTGCATATGCTGAACCTCCTTGCACTAATTAGTATAATTGGTTACTGCTGTATATTGATGCCTCGTAAAAAAGCCAGTAATCAGTATCAAATAAGTGTATTTGAGCTGACATGTGAAATATATTAGCTACATGGCGCATGCACATACACAAAATCATTGCATTCGTCATCCACAAGGAAAGACTGGAAAGAAGATGAAAGACATCTGAAGTGTTTCATTATAAGTTGGGTCAAACATGCTTTGAGATATCCTGTTGTTGGCCCTATTTAGCTTTGCTTAGTTTATGGTTTCCAAATGTGAAATAATGCAAAATTTTTCGATTTGTGAATCAATGGGTCAGGCCAGTATAAATTAGGTCGGCGTGGTGGCTATATATGTTGAAGCAATAGTTGGGTTTGATCGAGTACTACTTCTTATTAGACAAGGTTTAGAGAAGGTTGACGGGAGAGAGTGAGATTAATAAATCTTTATAGGCTCTTGTTAATAGGATTTATAACCTGTGCCAAAAGCTTCATTGAATTAAAACATGTAATCTATCTTTTGTTTTTATGTTCTTATCCAAATAGTTGTTCTTCTTCTTGATTTTTTTGGCTATTTGGGTCTTTGGGATTTTCTTATATCAGAGCTTTCTCACCTTTAGATTTGAATCTGAACCATGTTGGTTTTTTGTTGCGCAAGATTGTCATCTTGTAATAATCATGTCAAATAGTGTTGTAGGGTTAATAATTTACGTGCTGTCTAATTCTGTTGTTGCAGGTGATGCAAAATCTTCCTGAGAAGCATCAAACTTTGTTGTTCAGTGCTACTATGCCAGTGGAGATTGAAGAGCTAGCACAGGTCAGATCTCTGTGGAGATTACAGTATTGATCCTGCCGGTCCTATATTAATGTCAATATGTTTGACATTTGAGCCTTTGCTTGTATAGTATTCTACCTTCCTTCTTTATATGGCATTTTGTCAAAATATCTCTGTTTTAATTAAAAGCATGTGCCTTCAATGGTTTTTTCTTATATGAAAAATTTAGGAATACTTAACAAATCCAGTGCGGGTAAGAGTGGGAAAAGTTAGTAGCCCCACAGCAAACGTTTCACAAATTTTGGAGAAGGTAGCAGAAAATGAGAAGGTATGCTTCTCTTTGCCCTCAAATGATGAAGAATGTATTTATGGCTTTATGCTGCCAACTTAATGCCTCTTTTTTATTTTTGATCGATAATCTTCATCTCTCATTTTTCTTTGTCCCACCTCTTTCTCCTTATATTTTAAATGCTATTTTGCTATTTTTGATTCCGCTTCAGCAATTTCCATGTAAAATTTAGTTACGTCATACATGGGACGACTAGCAGTCGGTCTCTCAGAAACTGGGGCCTGACATTGTTGTGAAATCTGAAGATTGAGTGCATATAAAGAACATTTTGTGGCTAAAGCAGTGGATGAACATTTACTAATTGAAAAATGCAAGAATAATGATCAGAAACTTTGATGTCTCGAGATTGTTTATACCAAGGCTGATTTGTCTGTGTATTAGATAATTGAAGTCTGTTTATTGTTAGATTAAATGGCCGGCCTTTTCAATGATGGAGATGGTTATTCACTTAGAGCCTATCTGAATTTAGAACCATCAGAGAAACCAATATGTTTAACGGAAGTCAACCACTGATCATCAGAAATATGTGTTGGACCGGCATAGTTGTCAGGCACGCCTCAGGCACTAGTCACTGCACCTCAAAGCCTCTCAGGCGAGGCGTTTTACTGAGGCGCACGCCTATGCTCGAAGGCGCACAGGCGCCAGGCGTTTGCTCAGGCTTGCCCGAGTAAAACGTAGGGTTTTTTGAGACTGGGCTACTTAATGTTTAGCCTAAAGTGGGTCTTTTAAAGTGGTTTTTTAATGAGTCATGACTAAAAGTTCCTCTCTCTACTCATTCTCCCCTTTTCCCTCCCCCAGCCGCCCACCCTTCCCCCTTCCCCTCTTCCTCTTGTTTTGGTTTCTTCTCCAGAATGGAAAACAGGAGGGTGACCATGATTGCCATTTCAGGCTGATGCACGCCATGAAGGCCGGAAATTTCGGGTCGCCGGCCGAAACCACCCGTATAATATTTTTCTTCTTTGTTTTAAGATCCGGGCTTTGGAAGTTTCTTCGTGATGGCGGGCCAACTGGATGATGGTGGCAGATTTGCGGGAGCGGTGGTGTCGGGATGTGGTGTGGATTTGGGGGAGGGAGAGACCCTTTATTTCTTTGATTGTTAGGTTGTTTAGTTTTTTGTTTTTTTAGTTTTGTTGCTAGATTGTAGTTTTCTTATTTTATTTGTGTAATTTTTGTTTTTCCCGGTTGATTTGCGAAACTCGTAGGCGGATTAGTTTTATCTGTTCTGTAGTATGTAGTGGTTGCTCGTGCCTGGTTTCAGTTTTTTTGGTGTGTTACAGTCTCCTCTAAGGAGTGCTGAAGTCTCCCGGCGTGGAGTGGTTTAGTTTGGGGTGGGTAGTTTTTTAGTCCATGTTGTGAATCTGAATTGGTCTTACCAATTTCCCGCTTGGCTCTTAGTTAGTCTTGTCGGCTCTTAGCCCGTTGGCTACGTTTGTAGTTTTAATTTTAGTTTTTGAGTTGTTATTATAAAATACTATCGTTTGGAAAAAAAAAAGTGGTTTTTTAATGGGCTTTGTATTTACTAAGTTTTCCTAGGGTTTCTTAAGTTATGACCTAATTAAACATAAGCCCAACTGCCCAAGTGAAAAAAAAGAAGGCTAAATAGCAGAAAAGTGCTGGAGAACAGCGCACAATACAGAAACAAAATGCGGGAGAATCTTCTGCTCTTTCCCTCTTCTTCGAATAGTTGGGTAATTTTTTTGCGCCTCACTTCAACAAGGCGCGCACCTCATTTTGCGCCTTGCGCCTCAGGCTCCAGGAGCCTTTATGAACCTTGAGCCTTTGACAACTATGTGGACCCCATCATGTTTCCGTAGGCCATAGACTGTCCTGATGATTTCATGCTAAATCTCATTTCTATGTAAAGATATATGTTAACCAGTCCGTTGTGGTTCAGGTGTCAAATTTAAAGATTGCCTTTTTCCCTAAATATTTCAATAGGTTTGCAAACATTACCTCCACAGTACACTCCTCAAAATGTATAAAAATGTGGGTTCTCATCAGATTTAGAACTATCAGCAATCTCATTTCTATTTGGGCAGGGAAATTATTTTCATAAAGTACTTTCAGGATTGTAATATGGCTTATCTGTTCTTTAAAATAGTAGAAATTACAATATCAATAACCTCTTAAAAGGAATCACATCTTTCAATAAGTAAATTACTTGCCGCAATGCTGTGAGTGAATATTTGTTTACATGAGAATCGTGTTTGAAAGAGTCACATTTGGACTAAGAATTTCGCCGAGATGTGTGAGCATTTGGAACACTTGTTGCTGAATATTCTTGGGATTCAACACGTTGACAGTTGTTTATGGTATGAAGATTGACAGGCTGCTAGGTATGCTTGTTCAGGCAGCTGCTCAATCTGAAAGATGCGGCCATTTATTCCCCTTGACCATTGTATTTGTGGAAAGGAAGGTACAGCAGTTCATGTCCGCATGCAATTGACATTATTCTCTCTGTTCACCATCCTTCTGTTGCAACATGTTTATAGTCTCATAAACTCCATATTATATGGTGTTTGATTTTATTTCTGATTTATTTTCTGATACGATCTTGCCTAACCTGTATACTTAGAATTATGCTTAATTATGTTTCTTTTAAAGTCAGACAATTAGTGATGATGTCCTTGTGATCTACTTTACTCTTTCATATTGCATCGTCTTGGTTGTTCCTGTACTTTAGTGATGGTTTCCAAAGCAACATAGACATGGAAATGGGTTGGAACCGAGTGATAAACTTTGTGTACTGATAAGTCCTAAATTGAAAGTATTTAATAAATATAAGATGACGTGGTGAGATTGCTTCTAGTTGCATATTCAAATGTGCGGTTATCATTTTCATTTCTCAATTCAGAATTTTTTGTCTTCAATTATTTTTGGCCTTTTATTTCTGTTAGCTTAATGTTATGTCATAACTGATGCTACAAATTTTCATTCATGTGGCTTTTCAGTTGAGCAGTGAGAAGGGTTTAAGAAGTTGAGCAGACTAGCCACCCAATCGGCTTGGTGTCAATTTGTCTTTTTTTGTTAAGATAATTGTACTATCCAACATGTAATACATCCAAAAAATCTTTGTACATGGCACCTCATCAAAAAAATTGGCACTTCTATTCTCATTTAAACATCTTTGAAGGTCTAACAGAGAAATTTCTGCGACTTATTTCTTCAATTTCTGAAAAATAATCTTTGTTAGAATGTGATGATCATTTTCTGTCTGGTGTTGATAGGGATTCTTTTTAAACTAAATTAGGGTGGTATTGACAATTCAGTGCTTTGATTTGATTAGAATAACATGCATAACTATTGGATAAGATTGTAATTACATTCATATATATCTCAGTGACATTACAATGGTGTCATGGTTAGACTGTCGCAATCATTAGTACAGACACTGATCTAACATTTGCAGTTCTTGCTTGCTAATTGTTAAACAGTTTCAAAATTGGCTTGTTGGAAATGAAACAAATTGTGTGATTGGTTCAGAGGAAAGGACTAGAGCTATGAATTCTTCTAGTCATTTGTATGACCCTTATATTGGAGATTAGCATTTGTGGATATATTTCCCCTTCAACTCAACTTTCCCTACCCTCCCCTTTCTGCCCATTATCAGCGCTGTATCTGTATGCTAAAACTGTTGCATATAACATGATCTTTCAGAGCAGATGTGATGAAGTTGCTGAAGCATTGATACAACAAGGTCTTCAAGCAACTGCTCTTCATGGTGGTCGTAGTCAAAGTGAGAGAGAGAATGCTCTCCGTGATTTTAGACAAGGTCCTACCAGGATACTGGTATGTCTAGGATATATGCCTTTATGATATCTATTTGTTGATCGTTGCTATAATTTTGATCTTGGTTAATTTTGCATCTTGTTCTGTTCCTCGAATTTGTGCACTCTCCCTCTTGTTGTTAATGAAAGCAACTGATTTCCATTGTGAGAACTAGAACAAAGCCATTTTTCCTCTCATAATTTTATTTCACTCATTTGTGTTTTTTACTCGCTTGCAGGAGGTGAGTGGAGTCACCTTGAAAAAGTGTTATCATATACTGTGAAAACGAGATACATTTATGCATGTTCAACTTAAAACTCCAGTTGTGGCTGAGAAAAATCATTAACTCTTGAATTTGAGATGGGACAATTTAGATAGATAATTTATTGGTGGCTAAACGGTGTCCAAGTGATTTCTACTGCTTTATTCCTAATTGCAATGCAATATTATTTGCTAATGTTTGAAAATACACATTACTCTGTGTGTAACGAGAAGATCATTTCTTTTGATGCCCCAAATCTTCACTTGATTTTACCTCTTTCCTATGTTTTAAACTTGTACATGATTTTTTGTTTGAACCCAATTTTGCAATGGCCAACCTTCAACATCCTTTTGTTCTTGTGTTGCAGGTTGCCACAGATGTTGCATCACGGGGATTAGATGTCACTGGGGTTGCTCATGTCATCAATCTGGATCTTCCTAAGGTAAATCTGGCCACAGCTTGGCAGTCGCTTTCACATTTGCCACATTAGTGTTAATTCTGTGTCTTGGTGATCTGTAGATTACGAGTTCAGTAATCATGGATAATCCAATATTTCAAAAATATTGAGTTTCCAATGCTAGTTCCGTACATTATTAGTTGACATCTTTTGTCAAATGAGACACAAACACATCATATTTCCAATGTTAAAAATTGAAATTCAATCGGCAACTGATCTTCTGTTTGTCAAATGCTTAATTTATTAAACTAGAAATCCAGACTGTTTGATTATTCTATTTTTGGGGGTGTGAAATTTAGACCATGGAAGACTACGTACACCGGATTGGAAGGACTGGCCGTGCCGGGTCAACAGGCCAAGCTACATCTTTCTATACTGACCGTGACATGGTATTTCCATATCCTTTGCCTCTCAAATGCTTCCATACGTTTGCATCTATTATTCTTATTTGAGCATTTGGGTGCAGTATCTTGTAGCACAAATAAGGAGAGCAATTCAAGATGTCGACTCCGGTAATACTTTAACTTTTGCAACAGGAAAGGTACGTTCTTTTTGCTCTCTCTAAAGAGTTCACTTTAAAGTCCCCCTTACCTTCAATGATTAGAATGAGAAGTTATCGACAACAATCTGTTTCCGATAAATTAGACTGCCAGAAGGAAGGAAAAGGAAGCTTTAGCTGCTCAGAAAGAAGCTGTTACACTATCAAAACTCTCGTTGGTGGGTTCGACAGCAATAAACGTCGAGGACAAGTATAGGCACATGATCGCCCCTGCAGTTAGCAGAAACGAGGGTGCTGCTGATGATGCTTGGGATGACTGATAAATTTTTGTTTTAACTTTGTTTCTGTTGTGATAGTACGCCCGACAGCTACAAGAGCTGTAGGTCTGATAATTTTGCTCATTTGTTTTCTGGTGGTGATCTTTTTCGATCAGTTGACAGAAAGGCACTTCATTAAAGTATATATTCTTGTACATTGACGTTTTGCTTAGTAGTAGCACCAGCTGATGTAACTACTTCGTTCGATGATAACACAAATGGTAAAAATCCCATGGACTATCATAACACGGTAAATTTTGGTCGGATTAGAACTGTAAACTGTAAAGTTGTACATCATTATGAGTAACTTAGCCATCCGAAGTCCTAACCCTTCACAACCCTACTGTTTTGATTTCCACTTGGGGATAATTACAAGAACTAACCCGAGGTTTGAGCTAATAACAAAAAAACCCAAAGTTTTTTTGAAATTACAAAAATCCCCTTGAAGTTTGATTTTGTATTACACTTTGCCCTCTTTGTAAGCAAGACTATTTCAAACAGCCCCTTTATAATTGTAGAAGTCATGCCCTTTTACATTACATTACAGACAAAATCAAACCTCAAGTGATATTTTATAATTTGAAATTTTTCTGGGTTTTTCTGATTACCCCAAACCTTAGGGGTAGTTTTGTAATTATCCCTTCCATTTTTTTACAGCTAGAGTAGATTCTCAAATACAACTTTCTAGTGAGGAAAACAAACCATTGAGACATCAAAAAAGACAAAAAAAAAAAAAAAAAAAAAAAAAAGGAAAAAGGAAACAACCATTGAGAAGTTCATAAGTACGAGGAATTTAGAACATGCAATTTATTCTTTCCAGGAACTGGCAATTGCACAAAGATCCATTAAAGTAGATCACACCTCAACTTGTTTTGTAACAAGAGGGAATCCCACAACTCTAACCTAGCCAAAATCTACAAACAAACAAGACCACAAAAAGGAGAGTGCAAAATGCGAAGAAACATGGTATACTACAAAGTAACTTAAGATGCCATCACCGGGAGTCCCTTGTTCCCGATCACAGCCTGTCGAAGCCGATGGTACCCATTCCTATAGTGCTCCAGTGAGAAGCAAAGCTGCCTTATCGCTTCGCGTTTTTCCTCCGCTCCTTCAAGAATAATTTCTTGCTTCCTCTCGACCTCCCTTTCCAGTTCTTTAATTCTCGAACGCAGCTCGTCTGCCATTTTGCGCGCCACCTCAGCTCCAGCAATCATATTGACATGCTCCATATGCAATTGATGGAGATGTTTGCTCATTTGATCGATCTGATTGTCTTTGGAACTCGCCTCTGTAGCAAGTGCAGCAATATTAATATTTAGATCATTTTTTTCAGCCATCAGTGTATCGTTTTTCAGCTGTAACGCGTTGAGGTTTTCCTTTAGCTCTTTCAGGCGTTCATTCTTGTCAGCTACGTCAGCCTTCAACTGCTCGATTTGAGCCCCAAATGTAACTTCCATTTCTGCCCTTCCAGTTTTGACCCGTCTCACGTCCTCTTCTAACGATTGGCAACGTAAATCCAATTCTTTTAGATTAGCCTCTAAATAAGTTCGCTCTTTCGATATTCTAGTTATTTCTGCTTGAAGTTGCTCATTTTCTTCGGATAAACTCTTATTAGCATTCAACATTGCTTCTTTCAATCCCCTGATCTCTTGGTCACGGTCCGAGAGATTGGTTTTGTACCTTGTTACGCGGTCCTGCAGCTTTGAAACCTCTCGTTTCTCTCTCTCAAGCTTGTTTTTCCAGCCAGAAAGCTCTTTTTGGGCCAATTTAAGCTGATCTTGCAAATTCTGAATAGATGATCTATTGCTTGTAAGTTCCTGCCTTAAGCTTGCAACTTCTTCTTCCGACTCATGAAGCTTCTCTCGTGTGATTCTAAGCTCTTTGTCAAGTGTCTCGATTTTGTGAACCGAGTCCAAAATTTCGGCTTCTGAGCCATCGATACTTTCTCGAAGCTCTCTAACCTGATTTTGCTCCAATGTACTCGATTCCAAGACTTCGGTGCCATTCTGCTTAAGCAGATTATTATCTGTGTCTCCACCAGATTTAAACTGTTGAAGCTCAATCGTCAAACGCCTAATTTCTTCTTCGGATAGTTGAATCTTTTCTCTTGCAACTTGCAATTCTTCTTCATATTTAGCTATTATTTTACCAAGACCATCAGAATTTTCATGTTTGAAAGAACCGTCCGAAGTCTCTTTCTCTTGGACGAGAAGTTTCTCTTTGACCTCACGAAGCTCGACCTCAAGTTGTATAATCTTGAGACGCAAACCTTGTTCGTCGTCATTGCTCTGCATAATAACCGAGTAATTGGTAACCGACGAATCATCGGATTCTGATTCGGAATCCAAGGTGGACGATTCATCTCCTTCTTTATTGTACAAGTCCGAGCCATTTCCACCACTTCCGAGAAAAAAATCAAATCCAGCCGCACGGGGCCCGGATTTACGACGACTCGGCCTTCGATCGGGAGATGGCATAGTGGAAGGTGGTTCCGATCCAACGTCAGATATTCCCGAGCCTTGCGATTGGAGATCTGATGGAATGTTTTTTCGGAGTTCGCCGGTGACATGATCGTACCGCTCGGCCAATGATCGATACATCCGATAAAAATCTTCGACTAGACTTATTAGCTCCGGCCTCTTCTGATAGTACATTTCGGCCTTTTTGGCGAATGAATCTGCATCCTCTTCTATGAGTTTTAACATCCGTTTGACGTGCTGATCCATTTCTGAGATCAAAGATTTGCTCATCATTTTTTTGCTCGGCATATTTCATTTAACATAACATGCAAGTGTTATGTAAATGATATTTTGCAATAAAGATCTCGAACCCACTTCTCTCAGGTTCTTTGATCGATGATACTGTTATTACCGCATACTAACCATTTTAAGAGGAGTGGCTAAAAATAGACCAACATAGCCAGGTGAAATTATAACCAGATACTCGTCTTTCAACAACCCTACATTAAGGCTATCAAAGTAAACAACGTATAATTCTTTGGAATATTTATTTGGCTTGCCACATTTCTAATTCAGAATCTATATAACAAAATTAACTCTAAATTCGTTGACATAATTTCCGGTCCAGTTTTATAGGGCTTTAATATAATCAACGAGCAACATTTACTTACAAGAAAATGTGAATGGAACTTAGTTAAAGCTGTCTAGGTGTCTGGTCGAATAATAAGTCACATTATTTTAGTGAATGGCCAAAAAAATAGAATCAAGCTGGAAAAAATTGGGAACGAGTTTACATAGTTTGAATTCAAGACCACAATTTTTATTTCCATTATGTAGTCAACGAATTGCCAAATTATTTTACCTTCAAGATTTTCTTGTAGCCACTTGGAGTTTTTGGGACTAATGTGGCTATCCCACCACCAGGAGTGAGATTTCTTCGAATCAGTCCTCTTCATTCTATTTGACTTCACCTGAAACCAAGTACCGAAGATCACGTTAGAAAAGAGCAAAAGAATGCCAGACACTGAAAAAATTGATTCTGAGATATTCCTAATGAAATTTCCAATTACTCGATACTCCGTTATTTATTACAAGAATCTTTCATGAGAACAAATCAAATTAAGGTTCGGAATTATTCCCTTATTCCAAGGATAGCCATTTGGACAAAAGATATTATTACTCTAATGAATAAACTCAAGCCAAGAGGATCCATTTAACGTATTGAACGAAAACAACATCATTGAGTTTGATTTCTTACAATGGTTGATGCCATTATTGCAACCTTTACAGAACAAGATAGTTGACAGGGACACCCTCCCCAAAGCAAAATAAGTTGATTTTCTGCAAATAGGATGAAATAAGTTCAGACATGCATATTTGAGATGCAAATTATCTATACTTGAATCAAATACATTCATGAAAATGGTGACGAGTATTTGAAGCTCTGTTGTAAAAATCTCCGCCTAGGCGCTAGGCTCTCTTTGTCCGCCTCGTTTTTTTTTTCCTATTAGGCCCCACCTAACCCCGCTCAGGTCCCGCCTATCGCCACCAAGGCTCCACCTAGGCGCTAGGCCCCAGCTTGCCGCGCCTAGCGCTTTTTAGGACATTCATTTGAAGTTACAATAATGTGAACAGACAATTAAATCGACATCCGTAGGCCTAAAAAATTCCACTCTTGATCAGTCTTGACCATGATATTCTAACTAAAACATAAAAATAAAATAAAATAAAAAAATTCTGCAGCATCAAGCAGCTTCATGCTAGGCACATGGTGAGAAAATATTTTGCCGGCAAAGATATTAAATGAAATTAACAACAAACGGATCAGAGATTGACAAGGCCCATTCCAAAGATGGGCCAGGTCAATTGGACTAATAAATGAGTAGGTTTGACTAAGTATTTATTGCAACGGATCCAACTAGGGGCCCAGCAATAACAAGAGACAAGGCCCCCAACCACAACAAAGGGAAGCGGCGCGTGTGAGCACGAATATAAAAAGCGCGTGGATAAGAGAAGTAAATAAATGAATAGAAGCTAGAAATGGGCACAACTGTCCTAACAACACAACTCCAGCTATATATCCACGTGCTCATCTTCTTCTTCACATCATACGTTTGACTCTAAATCTATCCTCATAAGAAATTACATGCTTAAACAAATTCCTAACTTGTTCTTCAACATTAAAAATTATTATATTCTAAAGGATTTGAGAAAGAACAAGATGTCATTTTGGGGTCCTGAAAAACAGAAAGATTTTTCTTTTTTTTTTTTTTTACCCAGAAAAAAGAGGTGTTCCGTTCCCCACAGGAAAAATTATAGAAAATATGGTCTTTATTTGGCACAAACTGATGAATAGAATTCAAGACCAAAACAAGCAGAAATCTGGCACATAACATATTATTTCAACAAGAAATTATTATCCACGCAAAAAGAAATAGCTCAAGAAGAAATGTGGGACTGCTCATCCCAAAACAATTAATTGAAGGTTTTTGCAGCTTCAGTTTCCAAGATTACACACACACACACACACAACACACAAACAGAGAGAGAGAGAGAGAGAGAGAGAGAGAGAGAGAGAGAGGCCTCTCTGTAGATTGTAAGTACCTTAGATCAGGAGCACATGACTGCAAATAGATTTCTCTAGTTGGTAGGAGGAAAAAAAACTTCTGCGCACTCAAAAAAAAAAAAGAGGGGGAAATTTTTATCAACATGCTACCATATCTTTTTGAACCCACAAATGCTACCAAAAGTAAGAGGTAAATTAAAATCCCAGTTTACAAAAAGAACAGAAGAAGAAAAGAAAGCCTCAGAAAATGTCTCACCTTCTATTTCTTGAATATTTTCCAGCGAAGATGTAAAACAACAAGATAGACAAACCAAAATAGGCCTTAAAAAGAAAAAAATCTGAATCCCCGGCAGACCAGTAAAGACAGAAAATTATGTAGAGAGATTAGAGATTCGTTGTTTATATTGTTTAGGTGGGCGGCGCTGCTTTTATATTAGTGAGGGAAAGTGGGAGATAGAGGGGGTGGGAAAAGACGGGCAACGCAATTTGACATTGACAATATCTTAATTTTGTTCACATGGGGAGGATTTTTCTAAGTCATAGTTCTTTTTTTAAAGGTTTTTCCCGAAGGCGAAACCCCACCTGAATCAGAGGTCTCTTAGCTAGGCAGAATCAGAATGTAAATTGAGGGATATGCACGAGTAATACCCCTGCAAGGGAGATGACCAACGAGATATGAACCCAGAAACAACCCTTGCAATATTTCAGCAAAGAATTGTGACTACACAGATTCGAACTCGCGACGTCAGAGCACCACACTCTTGTTACCTTGCCACTTACCAACTCGCTTGTGCCCCTGGAGGCTTCTAAGTCATAGCTCTTAAGACTGTAATTGGTTGTGCTTTCAATCTGTCCACTTTTATTTTCTGAGAGAATATTGGTGAAATATTTTTTGAAAGTGAAAGTTGGATGTGTAGAGAAAAAGTAAAGGTGATGTTGATGTGATGGAGAATATTTTAGAGATGTTGATTGTTTGTGAAAAATTTTATGGAAAAAATAGTGTAAAATATAATGCAAGAAAATTGAATAAAAATAAAAAAATTGATTCAAAAATAGTCAATATAGATCTCATTTTATACCTTTTGTTATCAAGATTAAGAGAAAATAATAAAAATAGTGATAAATTAAAGAAATTATTGGGATTCTTCATATGGGGTAATTTAACGGATTGTGGTGTTTGTGAGAAACTCTTGCAAGATTGTAGTGGATTTGACGAAGTTGAAAGATTTAAGTGTAGGCACTATTAGCAACAGAGCCAAATTATCAGGCGCTAATTGCAATAGCGCCCAATATTTTTTTTCTTTATTTGGGCGCTAATCAAACTAGCGCCCACTTTTTTTTTTATATTTATTTAACAATTAATTTATTTATTAATTTATAAAACAAAAAGATTAAATTCATTCGATTAATCAAATCCGATCAGTTTGAATCGACACGATACATAAAATTATAATCGTTACAAGTCGAGATTAATCCCAAACCTTAGCTATATCCCCCGGTGCCACACCTAGGCGCTACCCTCTGCCTAGTACTCCTACGCCTACCATCATTCCCCTGAACCTCCTGTGGTGGCGGATCATCATCCTCTTGATCATTTGTTGTATGATGACTAGATGCAACTGATGATGTCGACTCTCCGATCAAATCCCGATACTCACTGAGTGTAGGTGGAAATGAAACAGGTGATATGTTGAAATGTGGACGATTGGATGTGGACGGATCATGAATCCCATATGGAACTCCCATAGCAGCAAAATCTGTCTGTAATAGAGATGTAAATGATGTCCACTCTGCTGTGTTATAATTAGTGTGTACTGGCTGAGGGACATAATAACCAGGAGTAGATGTAGATGGATCTGTCATATATAATGAAAATTGATTAATAAAAAGAACTTATGTGTTTTTTTGTCAATTTATAATTTTTAAGAATTTCATAAAATTCATACCATGGTGCATCGTGGGTGTATAAGTAGAAGGTCCCACTATATCAATATGGGGTACCGGTGGAGGAACATCACAAGATGTCTGTAAATGGCCGTGACTGTTGTTGTCGTCCGCTGCCTGTGCTACCACCCGTATGGGCTCTCGGGGCTGTCTCGGCAGGAATATCACCTGCTGACGGACCCGTGTGGTATGGTGGCCTGTGTAGCATCCGCTCAATATCATCGCTAACTTCCACAAAGAACACGTCAGAACGCGTGCATATGACTCAACGCGTCCTCGAATGATGATTCAAATTTGAACTAAGCCTAAGTTGTTCCATCCACGAGAACTGAAAAAAACAAATAACATGTCTATTAATTTGTCTATTGTTGCTTATAATTCACTTTGAAAAATCAAGTCAGAGAACAATAAATATACCATAGCATCACGTGCTGCTGTGTCTGATGGCTGGAACCCGGGTTGCTGAGGCAAGTGACCAGGTGTTATCAATCGTCATGTAATCTTTCCATACCAACGCATATATCCCTCGACCGTACTAACACCTCCAGCAATCGGCTGAACATCAAGTATCGATGTATGTCTCATATTCCGGGACTCGACCCAAGACCGATGACGATGTCCCCAATCAGTGGTATCTTGACCTCTACGATCAATTTCATGTAGGACCATATGAGTATGGTGTATATGTCGTGAAATACCCCGTATACAACCAAATTGTCTAAGCACTCGATCGAGATGGTATATCTCGACAATTGCATAATTAATAAGTGGACATCGTGATAGCCAGTGTATAGTCAAGCAACGAGGTCCAAGATCGTTGATATCCGAGTCTGTTAGATCATAGGGCTCCCATAAAAACTGCCAAAAATACTCATTAATTAAAAAATATATATTTATATACTTATTTATAGTAATGAACAATGTAAAAAGGTTTTACCTCATCAGGTAATAGTCAGTCAAGCATATCTCTATGTACCCGTACAGAATACCTAACTGTGCGAGTGTAGCTGTGATGATTTATCCACCTAGCTCCATACGGTGGTAGCCCTAATCCTCTATCAGCACCTACAAGTGGACCCTATACAATCATCGAAGTAATATTCGCGGGCACTATAGTGTTCATCTGAGACCACGCCCAAATCTGAAAAAAGAATATTATTATTTCAACAGAAACTGTAAATGCAAGTTATAATTTACGAGACAACAACAAAGATATACCTGAAGAAGACCCAGTGGTCCACCGATCCCATTTTTTCCTTATCTGTAGCACTACAAAGTTCAGGGTATAAAAATGATAAAACTGTGCTGCCCCAACTGAAACACCCAGCTGCTCGGACATCCTGTAGCTGCTGCAGGTATAGCAAGGAGACACAGTTTCCTGAGGAGTCCGGCATCATAATGTAACCTAATAAGAGCATTGCACAACCGCGTGCATACTGCTCAACCACGTGCTGGGGAGTATGCTCTGTGATTTGAATGCCTCTCAAATGGTTTGAAATGGCTGTACATTGTATCCGTGTCCTCCCCCTCATCTGACTCAAGGTAGGTATAAATCTTAGATATGGTCCACAATAGGCATGCCACTCATTACATGTAGCAAACAGAGTACGACCAACTATAGCATCACCATCTATGGATAAACCCCATATGATAGCAACGTCTTGAAGAGTCACTGTAGCCTCTCCAACAGGTAGATGAAATGTGTGCGTCTCAGGGCGCCACCTTTCTACTAAGGCAGTGATGAGATGATGGTTAGTATTCATGGAATCACACCGTGCAACACCGTAGAAACCCATATCATACAATATATCCAATACCCGAGGATGTAGCATTGCATCAGCACCTGGTCTAAAACTCCAAAATATACCACATCCCTGGCGAGTCGATAGTACCTTATCAACCGCTTCATCATATACAACCTGAGATCGATGAGTCCCCTGTAAAGTCAAAATATTGGGATCCTGAGGTCCGTATACCTCTCTGACACGTCTAGAATTCATCATGTTGAACAAAAATGTAAACCAATGCATAATACATAAAATGAATAAGGCATAAGACATAAAATGACTAAGGCATAAGACATAAAATGAATGAATACAGGAAAATATTATTTTCATAAGACATATCCCAACTTTTTCTTACAATCACGAATTACACGTTCCTAATTTTATTACAATCATGGTTTCTAAGACACAATAAAGCAAACTAAATCTGATGGGATGATGATCCGCGTTGTGAAGTTTCTGCTCTTTCGCGCGCACGATATTGTTGCCTCGCACAGGTTTGTGGACGATCCATTTCATTATGAATTCTTGATGTTGTATCTCTTCCACGTAGTCTGACAACACGACACTCATTATTGTGTTGCATTTGGAAAGGTGGATCATCCCACTCATCATCGTCGGGCAACGGTTCAAAATGTCCGGAAGAATATGTCCTCAAGTAAGCACTGGTGCTATAATATTGCTTCATAAAAGTTCCTAGATCAATCATAAAATGGCGACAAGCTTGCATTGAATGAAAGCATGGTATTCCATCATTCTTCCACTGACCACATGAACATTCTTGGGTAGATAACTTCACTTTAAAGGTACGCATATGTCTAGAACCCGGTGTTTGTGTGATGACACTTGCAGTTTATTCAGTATAATCATACATCTGCACCATATGTTGTAATCCAATGCGCTGCATTTTGTCAGACATACTGTATACATCATCTGGCCAAATCTGGTTTCGCTGCTGAGTCATCGATGCATTCGTCATGCGATTTAAAAAATACTTAGCCTACCTGGCAAAGATGATCAGCACAATGGCAGTGATTGGAAGGCGTCGAGCACCCTTTAAGTACTCCATTGATGCATTCAGATATGTTTGTAGTCATAATTCCCCACCGCTTCCCTTCATCGTAGCTGAGTGTCCATAGGCAAGGATCAATCGCCGCCAAATACTCGTAAGCATCTAGGTTCAATGATTTAATCTGCTCCATTATTTTCTCAAACGTCCGAACACTCAACTCTAGTCTAGCTTGCCAACACAAGTCCTTGAGTTTTATATTCTTAAATTGATTATTAAAATTAGATGTCACATGTCTCAAACAAAATCGGTGTACTCCCATAGGTGTTTGAAACTCGGGAACACGTTCGACCGCTTTTATTATACCCTTATGGCGGTCAAAAATAAGACACATTCCCTCGGCGCCACAAACCGCGTATTTAGCCACCTTGTGAAGAAACCAATGCCAGGACCTAAAATTTTCCTCATCTACAATAGCATATGCTAGAGGTAGCACATGCTGGTTTGCATCTAAAGTCACAACAATTAACATCTTGTGCTTGTATTTGGTATACAAGTGTGTTCCGTCCACACTAATGACCTTGCGGCAATGCCTAAAACCCTTGATGCACGGCCTAAATGCCCAGAAAACGTTCCCCAATGTATGCACACCACGTTCGTCTATTTCTTTAGGGAACCACTCCACAACTGTTTCCGGATTGTATTTCTGCAGCGCCCCCATATATTTTGGCAAATATTGACAAGAGTTCTCCCAAGTCCCATACACATTTTCCCTTGCCCGTTTCAAATTGTGCGAAGCTTTATGGTATGATATCTCATATCTATATTTGTCCTTCACATTTTGCTGAACATACTTGATATCATACGTCGGATCACACTGTACCATCCCCATAAGATCTTTAGCGATAATATTTTTACACAAGTTTCTATGATCTTTGGAGACGGTGTTCATAACACAACTATGGGGAGGTCCCAACTTGGTAATTTGCCACATTGAATGTCTTTTCACAAAACACGACCGCAACCACTAATTGCATTGCTGCGATGATAAGCCCGTTTCAATAACTCCGAAGTGATTATGCTTACAAGCAACTTTCCACAATATTGGCGTAAAATCCACAACCCTATACTCACGTTTGCCATGACGCACAGAAAAATCCTTAACTGCGGATTGCACATGTTTTTTATCTACTAAAACCATACCCTTTTTCAACTCACCTCTCTCGGAGTCATAATACATAGTTCTTAACCGACCATCAACAGAATCACCAGAAATATCTTCGAATCCCGACTCAAAAAAAAGAGGATCTTGATAAATTAGGATGAGGAGAAACTACCAAAGAAACATGTTGCTGGGCAGGATGATCCTCTTCATGTACATCATTATGCTCAATATGATCATCACTATCAGCATCATGCTCGCCATTATCACTAGGTTCCGAGGGTTCTGTTTTATCGGCAAGAAAATAATCACCCTAACTGTAGGTCGCTTCTCAACTTGTACATTCAATCCATCGAAATTCCCTTGGTTAGGTCTACAAGCACTACCCAAACCCATATTTGTCATTTCTTGATTAACCGAAGGCAATTCAGAGTCACCAATAACGTAAGATGCATATTGTAAAACTCATTTTTCAGTGGAATTGGTGGTGGTGCGGAATGAGATAAAATTTACGATTCAACAAATAGATCAACAGACCTTAAACCAGTTATCGGATCCAAAAAAAATCTAAGTTCCCGATCCTTTTTAATTGGAACCACTCGTGAATTATCATTGTCAAAATATTTAGCAGAAACTGTCAACTTATGGCGATTCTGATCCCAATCCGTCATCTCATACAAAAGTCCTAATAAATTTGATAGGTCAATACTACGATCAATATGTGTTGCTCTGATAACTTCTCCTCCACATTGCACAAATATTCCAATTTTGTCTGACATATCTTCAAAAATTAAACATAATTGTTATTTTTACTAATAAATTAAAAGATTATCATTTTTACTAATAAACTAAAAAATACCAACTATATTATCTATAAGACCAAAAATAACATCTACAAAAAATTATCTACAAGCAATTAAAATTATATTAATATATCATTTTACTAACTTTTTTAAAAATACCTACCTACCATATTATTCAACAATTTCTTCTAACAATTTGTAAAAATGTCCAGAAACAAAATAATATTTACAAAAACATTATCTAGAAATATTACCTACCAACAAATAATATATTATTCAACAACTTTACTAATTAATAAAATAAATTACAAATATTAAAGAAATGTTTACTTTGTGTAAAAGATTACTTGAAATTCGCCGTCAACCGCCGCCGTCTACAACCACCTTCCTCCACTGGGAATTATGGTAGAAGGTTGGATGGATAAAAAATGAGGGGAGGGTTTATATTTTAAAAGACAGTGAGAGAGTAATGTAGACATCCGAATGATAAAATGAGGGGGATGGGGGTGTTTTTATAGAAGGATGAAAATTTCAAAAAAAGAAAAAAAAAGAAAAATGGGTTTGGGTACTAGTCAAAATAGCGCCCAACAGCTACAACTTTTTTTGCAGCAGGCGCTAGTTTGACTAGTGTCTGGCGTGTCAGACATTAAAAAAAAAAAAAAAAGAAAAAAGGGTTTGGGCGCTATTGGAAGTAGCGGCAGGCCCACGGGCGCTATCCCGGATAGCGCCAATACATAAATAATTGACAACTCCCAAAACCACAACACATTTGCAATAAAATCCCACAAACACCACAAACTGGTAAATTACCCCTTTATATGAGTACGAGGATGAGAGAGAAATAAATAGTATAAATGGGTATTGAGAAGTATGAGAGTGAAAGAGAAAATGAGTTAATTTTGGAGAGAAATGAGATTTTCTTTGAAAAGTTTTCATTTCTTCCACAAACAATCACACTTCCAACAAAAATTTCTCTCAAAAATAAAAATTTTGGAAATTTTTTCACAACCAATCACAACTTAAGTTTTTGTAT
The DNA here is from genome assembly GCA_016081115.2 of Rehmannia glutinosa. Lineage (NCBI taxonomy): Eukaryota > Viridiplantae > Streptophyta > Magnoliopsida > Lamiales > Orobanchaceae > Rehmannia > Rehmannia glutinosa. Next base: position 47,273,628 of record CM071924.1, read on the forward strand.
ATACTTATTAGGGATAATTATAATAGTCCCTTGAGATTTGGGCTAATAACAAAAACACCTAGATATTTTTTAAAATTGAAAAAATTGAAAAAATTCCATTGAAGTTTGACTCCGTGTTATATTTTTCCTTTTATGAGCATAAAATATTTTAAAAATCCCCTTGATATTTATAAAAATATCACAATTGTCCCCTTCAGTTTAAGACAAAATTAAACTTGATGGGCTTTTTGTAATTTTCAAACTTTATTGGTTTTTTGTAATTAGCCCAAATCTCAGGGTATTTTTATTTAGAGTTATTGATTTTTCAGTACCCGACCTATAAACACTTTGTTGGTTTGGTACTCATATTTTATATTTTTTTATTAATTGGTACCTATTTACCTATTTACTTTTAAGGACGAAAATGCCCCCAAGATTTTTTTTAATTTTTGTTCAAAAGTGATGTTTTAATAAGAATTATTATTTAAAAAATAATTTTAATTAAAAAATAACTTATTATCATTTAAATTAAATTATTAAATTCTTAATCGTAAAAAATAAAATTAATAAAATTAATTATTTTTTAAAATTTGATTAAAAAACTAATTAGAAATTAATATATTAATTAAAAATTGCTATAGTTTTCTTATTTACTAACTTAATTTTAATTTTTAAATTATTTAATTTTCATTTTAATTTTTAAAATTAGTTAACTAAATGAATTTTTCTTTTCAAGTAATTAAGTTTTAATTTATGTTTATTAATTTACTTTTTTTAATGTAATTAGTTTTATTTTTTTCTAAAAGTTCATTAATATATTTAGAAACTTCTTTTTATTTTTTATTATGTTAATTTTAAATTGATTTTATAATTTATATAAGTATACTCAAAAGTTTATTTTGAGTATACTCATGTTTCTTGGGGGCATTTTCGTTCTTAAAAGTGAATAGGTACCAATTTATAAAAAAATGTGAAGTATGGGTACTAAATTGGTAACTCTGAAATGTCAGGCACCAAACCAGCAAAGTGCCTATAAGTCATATACTAAAAAATCAATAATCTTTTTTATTATTCCTATTTATTAAGTTAAACTTTTCAGTTTTTTTCTTTTTCAAGGACAAAGAAAAAGAGTGATACGATAATATTAATAAAAAGTAAGAATCATGATTTCTTCAATGGGACAGAAAGATGGGATAAACTAAAATAAGGACACGTTTGGGATTCCATATTGGCTAGGAAAAAATCCTTATCACATCTATTCACAATATTTGGGAAATAAGATAAGGGTCCGTTTGATAAGTATGGGCCTAGGAAATAATCAGAAATCCAATTAAAACTGGGAAATGGTCATGGATGGCCTATTTTTATGTTTCATTTTCAAAACTAGCATCACTTATTCAAAAAGATCAATTTTAGCCCTCTTTTATGTTATAACCCCAAAATACCCCTTATACAAGGTTGAAGGCAAACTAATGGTTTTTAAAGGTTTTAAGAGCCGCAAAAATGGTATCAGAGCCTAGGTTTATTAAGAACTTTTAGTTAAATTTATTATATTTATGTAATTAACAATTGGTGAGGAGAAATTACTCCGAGAATATGGATCTGGACAATTGTCCAAGATGTACACCTTACAGGACATATCGTCAAATTTTGATGATGTATGCACAAGATCACCAAGACAAGATAGCATATTGGAACAACCAATATGATGAAAAGGAACGTGCAGGAGCCGATAGGTGTAAGTCCAAGCGGCTACGATAATCTAGAGGGGGTGAATAGATTATCCCCATCTTTTCGATTTCGCCCTCTTTTTCGAACCAAATACGCCAAGACAATAATAAAGGTGCGGGAAGTAAACAACACGCGTCGATTTATAGAGGTTCAACCTACCTAGGGCCTAATCCTCTACCACCCCAGTATATCCGGGATGGATTTCAAAAAGAAAAAAGATTTTATTAATTACCAAAATTAATACAACACCTTACAACATCACCTTGAAGAGCACCACACTCTTCTACAACACCACATTTGAGATTACCACAATCTCTCTTGAAGATTACCACAATCTCCAACGGCACCTTGTGAAGATTACCACAATCTTCAACCTTGAAGAATACCAAATTCTTCAACACTTCAATAAGAAGATCACCACAATCTTCTTGCACCTAACACCTAGATCATCCAAGTGTGTTCTTACCACAAGAACACTCACAAGGATATCTTGTGTTGAATGATAACCCAAATTCAAGATTACAACTCGATAATGAATGATACAAATTTGAGTGAAAGTGTAATCAAGAATTGCCTAGACCTCAAGAATGTGAAAGTGATAAGCTAGGCAAATTACAACAAGAATAATGACAATATAAGACCAAGTGTTTGCTTGAGTATTTCTTGTTGTGTTGTATTGTTCTCTCTTATTGTTGTGCTTCAAATCTTCCTCTATTTATAGGAGATGATTGATCATTGATAGGCTCATCTTGGAATCTGATATCTACAAAAAAATTGCAATTAAAATCAAGATTATAGCTGTTAGAAATCAATCCCACAATTTAAGGAAAAGTTGTCTGTTTGCTGAACGGTTAGAATTTTTTGTCAAAATGTAGGCGACGACGTCGCAGAAATAGAGATTGAAAAGAACACAACAAAATTTCAACAGGGGGACCGGTCCTGGGGGGTCCGACCGGTCGCCCAGGGGTGCCACCGGTCGGCCTTTTTGTGGACCGGTCACCCTCAAGCTTTTTACGAGACAAAGAGTTCTCAAAACTCTTGGTGCAGTCGCCCTTTTTTGTGCGACCACGGTCGACCTCCATTATTTTCCAAAACGTCTCGTTTCTATTTCAAAAGCAACCTTTCAGACACGGGATGTCCGGTTGAACACGAGATACAAATGTTGTCCAATATTTTATCGAAAATAACCTTCAAGAAATACTCCAAAAAATAGTAAAAATATTTTAAACCGATCGGGAGTATTTGGACAACATTATAAATATTGTTTTGGTGTAAAAACACATTAACACGAAATCATTAAAAGTGTTGTCCAATTTTGACGAAAATAAACTTGAAGAAATACTCCGGAAAATATTAAAATCATTTTAAATCATTTAGGAGTATTTGGACAACCTTTAAAAACATTGTTTTGGTATAAAAACAAAATTATCAAAATCATGATAAAACCATTTATCAAACAATCTCCCCCTTTTTGATGATTACAAACCAAAACAATTTTAACGAGGTCGATTTTGAAAACAAAACAATTTTACCGGTTAAAAAGAACTATCCGTTGTGAGCGACAACATTCCACGCAACATAAACACAAGGATGGGAGTAGTGATATTAAACATATATAGCAAAAGCTCCCCCTATCAACATGCACAACAAGAGTAATGTAAAAGCTTTCAACCGAAAGCTAAAAGCTTCGCTTTTAAACATAGAGCTTATAAGCTCTCCCTGTCAATAAACCATCATTAGACAAGTAAATAAACCATCATACACCAAGTGGACTAAATATGGTCCACAACTTATGGCTTTTAATGGCCACAACTTATAGCTTCTTTCTCGAGCTTATATTAGCTTCTATGAGCTAATGAGCTTATAACCTGTTTCTCCCCCTTTGGAATCATCAAAAAGAATGTTAGCACGATAAAAACATCATATATTCATATCAAAGTGCGCAACTAAACGGATGTATCGAGCTTTATGAACATTGAAGCTTATAAACCAAATAGGAGGGAAAAGTCGATCATACGACTTGTAGAAGCTTGTAGAAGCTCATTTTATTTGCAAAACATAATCTCTATAAATATACGAGACTTTTGAAATCGAGAGAATCATGTAGGTGATGAATTTTAATGAAACATTTTATCGAACACTTGGCGGGCGTAAAAAATAGAAGAAATTATATATAGCCCTTGTAAATATAATCAAGCCAAGTTTTTCATCACCAAAATCAATTATACAACAACCAATCAACAATTGTAAATATGCTCATCACAATCACATACGAATTTTATCAAGAAATGTACATATAAGCTAAGTTCTCAAGGGTTCAACCCAATTGAGATAAAGAAGTAGAATTCTTACCATTTAATCGGTAAAGATGAGCAACAATGATGATAAACGAGCTAGATAATCCCCAAAATATGAAATTTATGCAACAAAACTCATTTGGAGTGAATTGTGTGTGAAATTTGCAAAGGGGACGAAAATAGAGTGAAATGAGCCAAAATGGCAGAAAATAAGAACATAGACGATTTTAACCAAAATCTTGCAGTGGGCGACCGGTCCAGGCTTAGGGCGACCGGTCGAGCAGGTGGGCGACCGGTCGGCCCAAGCCCTGGCAGCCCACTGTTTCAGTTTGTTTGCAAAAGCCCAAAATTTGATCCAAAAATCCGATTTTTCGCCCCTAAGTTTTAAAAACGTGCAAAATGCAAATGTAGACCTCATTCAATATACATTATGTCATAATCAAGCTCGAAATGGAGTAAAATACTCGGCGGTGAATGATTAAAAAGTCCTCGAGTTATCCTTGAGACGGAATTAAACACATCTCAAGTTTTTGTTAAACATGCAATCCCTTAGAAAAAGATATTGAATCTCAATATGTTTAGTTCGATTATGACGAACCATATTTTGAAAAATTATTATCACCGGACTTGTTATCCCAAAAATAAGAACGTTTTAAGACTTTGGATACAACAAGTCATAAGGAAAAGTGCCTTTCAAATATTTGAAAATTTCTTTTAACGGTACTTTAATGAGATTCGTTGGGATAGTTTTTGAAGTCGAGCATATAGACGTAAGGCATATGGAATGTCGAGTCTATGGGAGTAATAAAAGTGAATGAACATACCTCGAATTTGTTTGTCGACCGATATGCCTTCCTTAACCTTTGTCAATCTTTACATGGTAGTCATAGAGGTTGAGATGGTTCTTTCTTCTTCAATGCCTCACTTCTCCTTTTGTATACTTTGAGTGTGGAATATAACCACCTTCTTGGCATTGTTGAACTTGAATTCCAATGAAGAAATTGAGCTCCCCCATCATGATCATCTTGAATTTACCTTGCAACAACTTAGAAAATATCTTGTACAAAATTTCATTAGTAGCACCATAAATGATATCATAAATTTGTACAAGTAAACAATCTTGCCCTTTTTCGAAAACAAAGAGAGTAGTATAAACTTTACCTCTTGTAAAATCATTTAGCAAAAATAGCTAAGTCTATCATACCATACACGGGGTACTTGATTTAAATCATACAAGGCCTTTTATAAAAATTATTTGGCCTAGAAAATTTTAAACCCCGGTTGTTTTACATAGACTTCTATTTGAATAAAACCATTTAGAAAATTGGATTTAACATCCATTTGGTAAAGCTTGAAATTTTCTTAAAACAAGAATGGGCAAGTAAAATGCAAATAACTTCTAAATGTGCTATGAGTGCAAATGTTGCATCAAAATCAATACCTTCTTCTTGACAATACCTTTGAGCTACTAACCTTGCCTTGTTCATCAAACTTGTTCCGAAATACCAAAAATTTCTGCAAAATCTCAACAAAGAATCTTGCACAAGAGCATAGTAATATCGAATGATAGAGGCAAATATAGTAAGTGACACATACTATGCTTAAAGAAAATCATCAAGAATATAATACAACATGTAATTCAAATAAGCTTATAGAAAGCTATATAAGGTCTCTTTTAAAATTTGAAAATCCGAGAGCAAATAGTTGAGACCTCATTAAAAAGAAGTATTTGAACAAGAGTTGGCAAAGCAAATATGTGCAATCAAATATCGAATAGTGCCTTTAAAAAACATCCTCTTAATGGCACCTGTATGAAGTAAGCATATAGGCATATGGCACAACATGTATCGAGTCTATGAGATGAATAACAATAATGAGCGTACCTCGATAGTTCATGTTTCTCTTGATATATTACGAGTAGATAACCAATGAGGAAGATATGCAAATCCTACACAATTCTTAAAACACGTTTTGCCCAAAACATAGTAATGGAAGTGTAGGCTTAAAGCAATAAAAGATATCACAAGTATGCTTATGCTCTAAAAATTCATACGAGACAATAAACCACATAAGTTAAAGGAATTTTAAAAACATGAATATGTAGAAGACCTCTTTAAAATATTTTGAAAAAAAAACATTTTAACAATTTAGGCACAAATAATAACATGCATAATAACACAATAAAATGCATATTTAAATGGAGAGATACGGTTTACCAATTACGCCATTTCCATGGGTTGTGCCGTTTCCATTGTTGATGATATCTTCCCCTTTGAAAATCATCTTGTTGATGATAGCTTCTCCAATTGCTCCATCTCCAAGGATTATGTCCTTCCCATTGTTGATAATGTCTTTCTCTTGGAGATTCATTGTGGTGATGTCTTCTCCTTTGATCAAATGAAATGGTCATTTGATGTTTTCTTGGCGGTATGAATTTTCTTCGATTATTATTCCACTGGGTACCTAATATGACATTGTTTTATGGTACCCTCAAGTGTTTGGGTCTTTTGGGATTAGCTTTGAGACTTTTAGGTCTCCAACAATAATTAGAGCTATTTCTAGCCCACAAGTATTAGCCGTGTGACCCGTTTTACCACAATAAAAACAAGAAATAGCACTCACATGCATAGGAGCTCGATTCTTTTTCATATGATTGACAATATTATGCTCATGATCAAGTTTACTATTCAAATTATCACAACCATGAACATTCACAACATTGGACATTTTATTGGTACTCAAGTTGGATTTTAATAAATCCCTTTTCATACAATTAATATCTTCAACAAGAATACTATTTTCTTTTTCAAGGTTTCTAACCTTGTCAAGTGTGGTGGTGTGAGCACATGATAGTGATTCGTAGGAAATAACTAGAATATCCTTATCATTTTTCAAAGCATTGAATTCCTTTTTCAAATTTTTGTATTTAACAAGCAAGCTTTGGAATTCATTTTGAAGCTCATCATAATCATTGAGCAAATCACTATAATCATCTTGCAATTCATTGTCATAAGAAGTAGAGGGTTTAGATCTTACCTCATTTTCTTCGAAGCCCATAAGACAACGTTCGTTTTCATCGTCGTCGGAAGTTGTAGTAAGCTCATCCCATGTTGTTGGGTTTGATGTTGTACCCATTTGAGAAGTAGATGCTTTTGAGTTTCTCCCTTCATTTGCATATACTTCTTCTAACTTTCTCCATACTTCATGTGCCGATTTAATTCCTACAAGATGATCATATTCCAAAATGGTAAGTGAACAATACAAAATATTAAGAGCTTTACCATTTAAAGAGATGATTTTCTTCTCTTCATCATTGAGCTTTTTGAAGCCTTTGGAGGTGTGTAGTGTATCCATCATAGGAATGTATTCTCCATTGACGACCGTGTTCCAAATATCGAACCCGCAACTTTGTAGATAGCATTCCATTCTTTCTTTCTAAAATGTAAAATTTTTGGAATCAAATAGTGGTGGCTTGGTGGTGGAGGCGCCGGTAAGGTAGACTTCATTCGTAGCCGGTGATCGTTCCTCTTCACTCGCGATGTGAAACGAGCTTGCCAAAGAGTTTGGCTCTGATACCACTTGTAAGTCCAAGCGGCTACGATAATCTAGAGGGGGGTGAATAGATTATCTCCATCTTTTCTATTTCGCCCTCTTTTTCGAACCAAATACGCCAAGACAATAATAAAGGTGCGGGAAGTAAACAACACGCGTCGATTTATAGAGGTTCAACCCACCTAGGGCCTAATCCTCTACCACCCCAGTATATCCGGGATGGATTTCAAAAAGAAAAAAGATTTTATTAATTACCAAAATTAATACAACACCTTACAACATCACCTTGAAGAGCACCACACTCTTCTACAACACCACCTTTGAGATTACCACAATCTCTCTTGAAGATTACCACAATCTCCAACGGCACCTTGTGAAGATTACCACAATCTTCAACCTTGAAGAATACCAAATTCTTTAACACTTAAATAAGAAGATCACCACAATCTTCTTGCACCTATCACCTAGATCATCCAAGTGTGTTCTTACCACAAGAACACTCATAAGGATATCTTGTGTTGAATGATAACCCAAATTCAAGATTACAACTCGATAATGAATGATACAAATTTGAGTGCAAGTGTAATCAAGAATAGCCTAGACCTCAAGAATGTGAAAGTGATAAGCTAGGCAAATTACAACAAGAATAATGACAATATAAGACCAAGTGTTTGCTTGAGTATTTCTTGTTGTGTTGTATTGTTCTCTCTTATTGTTGTGCTTCAAATCTTCCTCTATTTATAGGACATGATTGATCATTGATAGGCTCCTCTTGGAATCTGATATCTACAAAAAAATTGCAATTAAAATCAAGATTATAGCTGTTAGAAATCAATCCCACAATTTAGGGAAAAGTTGTCTGCTGCACAACGGTTAGAATTTTGCTGTCAAAACGTAGGGCGACCGGTCACGCAGAAATAGAGATTGAAAAGAACACAACAAAATTTCAACAGGGGACCGATCTGGGGTCCGACCCAGTCGCCTGTGGGTGCGACCGGTCGGCCCTTTTGTGGACCGGTCACCCTCAAGCTTTTTTACGAGACAGAGAGTTCTGAAACTCTTCAGGTACTAGTCGCCCTTTTGTGCGACCGGTCGACCTCCATTATTTTCCAAAACGTCTCATTTCTGTTTCAAAAGCAACCTTTCAGACACGGGATGTCCGGTTGAACACGAGATACAAATGTTGTCCAATATTTTATCGAAAATAACCTTCAAGAAATACTCCAAAAAATAGTAAAAATATTTTAAACCGATCGGGAGTATTTGGACAACATTATAAATATTGTTTTGGTGTAAAAACACATTAACACGAAATCATTAAAAGTGTTGTCCAATTTTGACGAAAATAAACTTGAAGAAATACTCCGGAAAATATTAAAATCATTTTAAATCATTTAGGAGTATTTGGACAACCTTTAAAAACATTGTTTTGGTATAAAAACAAAATCATCAAAATCATGATAAAACCATTTATCAAAGAATAGGGAAACCTTGAAACACTGCGAAAGACAAGCGACATATTATATGAATTTCTTTACAGTAAACCAGATAATATATGTCGATCTGATGAACCGACAAGAACAAGTCCATGAAAATGCCCATCAGAATAATGATTCCTGATGGGGTACCTGAGTGGAACGAGATACTTCCAAACAAATCTAAGTTCTCAGAAGATCTTAGAGAAGTCCAGAAGACGGTGCAGAATTATGGCAACCGCCATATTCATCTACCAACGCACGAGTTCATCAGATCCAGAACCAGATGGAGACAATGGTAAAATATCAAAAGGAAACTCTTGAAATCCTTCATGATATTCAGAAACGAGTCAAGAACCTGGAGGACAGACCAAGTTCATCCGGAGGAAAGAAACGTATTGATTTCGGGATAGTACCCTATTTACACCAAAAAGGGAAACCAACCAAAGTTATACGAAAAATGACAGATAATGAAAAGCTTATTGCTATCATCAAAGGAAAATCCGTCACACATTAAAAGTGATAGATATGGAGAAAATGAATCTTAAAGATCTACATGACCTTGCAGAATCCTTCACAGGATTAGGAATTGTAGATTTAAAGATGAACACAGGAGATGGAACAACTTTGGTTACCTATGACCCACAAGGTAGAATAAATTCCACCACTGCCACCAATAAATCCCAACGTCGCAGAAAGTGCGGGTTCAAATCATGGAATCCAGGACGAGAGAATGCATCACGTTGGAGATTTCACCATAGGGAGTGAACCACTTTCAGCAGCAGGAGCTCGACCACCTCTTACAGGAACTCGACTACCTTCTAGAAGGCCGAATGTTTATCAGACGCCTTATGGAAGATCGCATCTCGATCCGATACATCCATATGGATTGATGCTAAATCTGGATATCCCAAATTTCAAAAATCGAGGAGTCCTTATTGATGAATGGGCATCAGCTATGAGGATTGCAGCAGGTACCCTTGATCTTACGAAAGAAGGATTCATTTTACTTCTAGAAATGAGTTTTGAAGGATCAGTAAGAATTGCATGGGATATGACCGAAGCAAATAAAAAAAGCGCGGTCACAGCTGGAGAATCATTAAAAGGAATTGTCGATGATATGGCAAAATTATTCAAAATTCATTTTATCGGCACAGAGCTACTTTGAGGGATTAGAAGAAGAAAAAAGAAAAAGATATAAACAAGCCCTCTACAGCCTCGAGTTACATGATATTTGTCATATTGACGAATATATCAAGTTGTTCACCGAGTACCGGTGGAAGTCTAAGATTGGAGACAAAGAAGCTTCACAACTATTCTTTGCGAAGATTCCGAGTCCCTGGAGAGAAATGCTTATCAGGGAATACAAGGATGCAACTGATTTGGATACAGTGGCTAGAAGAATGTCTTTCCTATAAGCCAAGCTATCTGAATGGTGCTATCGGCAGCACTATACCGGAATTACAAGAGATTACGAGGAATTAATAAAGCAGTTCCTCTATGTTGCGTAGATGATGATATCCCAACAGTTGTGGGAAGTCATCCAAGGTGGCATAAGAAAAATAAGGAGAGAAGCAATCCATACCGTCGGGGAAACAACAACAAAAGAAGTAGGTCTTCATGGAGACCTAGAAGGTTCTAGTCAAAACAAAAAGCCCGAAATTACAAATCAGGGCAAAGACCAGCACCAAGCAAGAGTAGAACCTCATCATCAGGTTCTAATCAAGCAAGTACCAACAGAACCCTAGGGAGAAGAACTTTCAGACGAGCCCATACCAGAGCTAATGAAAATTTCAAAGATTGTAATTGCTGGACATGCTGAGCAAGAGGACATATCTCAACTGATTGTCCAGACAACCAGAAACGAGGAGTCAGACAGTTTGAAGCTACACCAGAAATCGAAGAATCTGTCTACTATCAAGATCTAATACAGGTGTATCAATTTGAGGATATACCCTCAGATGAAATCATTTATGAAGAAGAGATCTATTCTGATGATGGAAGTGACTCCAACTCAGAATCAGAGTAAAGAAGAAATTCTTCAGCAGACGGTTAAGGAGGATATGTCGGATTCCTCTCTCACACTACAATCTCTCATAAAACTCTTATGAGAATTATGAAGGAAGATCCAAAGCTTCAAATTTATGATGGTTTTACAATTGGAGCGATGGAAAAAGCATTGGATAAGATTGGGTTTCGTAATAGAAAACACCAAATTATCCACACGGTAACTACCGGAGAATTTGCCATTCCGATGGAGTTTACTGGTAACCTGATCAAGATACAGTTGGTCCCTTATAGAGAAATCCAGGAGATCAAAAGTAGAGTTAAAAGAGAAGTTGCAAATACACTCTCATGGATTCACATCGGAGCCATAAGAGTCATTATTAAAGCAACATTCAAAGAAGGAATAGATTCGCCGCTAAATCTAGCTATCTTTGACAAGCGAATCTCAAACCTCAAGGATTCATGCCTTGGAGCAGTTGCAGGAAATTTGTATGCAGGAAAATTGGCATTTAATGTCTATCCTAGAATTGCATACAATTTGGGAGATCGAGATTTCAACAGAGTCCTAACCCTTCATCAAGATTTCAAAAGAGTCGATTTGATGTAAGGGAATAAACCTTACTCGATCACATACAAGATTTCATATGCTCTCTCGAATACACATCATTCAGAGGTATTCTTGAGAAAGGAATTTATTAAAGTCCCAAGAATCTTTGAGGACTTTGCCAGGGTGGTTCTACCAGAAATCATTGAGTCTCCAACTATAAAGGAGATTGATATGACAATTCAAGATCAACCAGTCTTTTCAATAAAAGTCGAAGCCTCAGAGTTGAGCCAAGAAGGATGTCTTTCCAACAAGATAAAATGATAAGCAGTAGCCGTTGGGAAGAAAAAAGACCGAGTACAGTTCAGCGCATCCCAGATGTCTTCAAAACAGCAGGAGAGCTGAAATGTCCAGAAGGATGGTGAGAGGTTGAAGTAATATTCGACATCACCCAAAAGGATAATATTTTTCCTTGTGATGTTCTATATTATCTCCAACAACCAATAGTTGGAAGGTATCAAGGAAGCCTGAAGATAGGTGAAATTGAGCTTACTATCACAAGAGTTGTAGAGAAAATCCCAGAGCAATTAATACTGGGAATTGAATTTCTTGAGGATCATAAACCTTGGGAAAGATTACAAGAAGGAATGGAGTTCACAGTGGCTGATAAAAGATACATAATCAGATGACCATTAGTCCATTCTCCATATACATTTCTATCGGAATGTTATATGCTGAATACAAGGCTGAATATTTCACCGCTTATATTAATTCAGGTGCCGGAATATGTACTTTGCAAAGCCGGATGTTTTTCCTAAAGAAATTGGAGAAGATTTACCAGCTATTGCAGGAAGAGATTTCTCTAAAAGAATTCTTATTCTCAACAGAGAAATTAAACAAGTAGAAATCATGATCGGAGGCACGGGCGGTACCCCATGGTATAAAGTGAAGACGCCACCAATCTATTTCCATGATACATGAGCAGATGTTTTGTTAGGAAATAATTTCCTACAAACATTCAAGCAATTTACACAGAAAAATGAGACAAGACGACTTATTTCCACAACCTTATGTGATCATAAGATTATTGTCCAACATCTGTGGGAAGCACTTTACAGAAAAATGCCTATTAGTTTTCGCAGCAAGCGTGGTGGTGAAGCTAAACTCCAAAATCCAAAAATGGCGGATCAAAGGAAATTTGGTGAAGCATTATTATCCTATAGACAATTTGGTTCGAACCATAAGGATAAGAAGATATGGGATAATAACTTGTATTCATTCAGAATACAAGGAGAAGAACGAGTACCTCCAAAGGCAATTGCAAAATTGATGATGAGCCTAATGGAGAATCCGCAAAGTGATGTTACAATAGAAGAATAAATATCACTTGAGGATATCAAGAAGAAGATCCAAATGAATTATAATGAAGATCCTTTGGCATGATGGGATAAGAACGAGCTTAAAGCTTTCTTAAAGGTTAAATCAGGAAAGGAGTATGAGTTCGTAAGATTCAAGCCAATCCTTATGAATCAGGAGGATCGTAAGGATATGCAGAAGATACTTAAGGAACATCTTGACCTTAAGTTAATTTCACCAGGAATTTCTCCATATAGCAGTCCAGAATTCTTAGTCAGAAACCATGGAGAAATCAAAAGAGGAAAGCCAATACTTGTTATTAAATACAAAGGGATTAATAACATTTTGGAGTTCGACGGATACTATATCCCAAGCAGAGAACATCTGGTTAACTGTATCAAAGATGCCAAGATATTCTCAAAGTTCGATTGCAAGTCTGGATTTTACCAGATTAAGATGGAGGAAGAAAGTAAGAAGTTCACAGCTTTCTCTACACCACAATGACATTATATTTGGAATGTGATGCCGATGGGATTGTCTAATGCACCCCAGATATATCAAAGAAATATGGATAATCTATTCAAAGATTATTTCAGTTTCATGTTCGTATATATCAATGATATTCTGATCGCATCAAAGAACATGAAGGAGCATCTTAAACATTTGGAAATATTTTCAGATGTTTGTCACAAGGAAGGATTAGTGCTTTCAGAGAAGAAGACAATGATTGCAACAAGACAGATTGAATTTCTTAGAATTGAAATCGATGAATCTGGAATTATCCTACAAAGTCATATTGCCGAAAAGATACAAGGATTTCCAGATATACTAAAAGACAAGAAGCAGCTTCAGAGTTTTCTTGGAGTTGTTAATTTTGCTGGAATGTTCATAAACAATCTGGCACATTACAGGAAGGTGTTTAGCCCATTACTCAAAAAGGATGCAATATTCAAATGGGAGGATGAACATCAAGAAGGGATTAAGCAGCTTACAGAAGTTTGCAAAAAGCTTCCAAAACTTGTAATTCCACAAGATGAAAATGAACTGGTTCTATACACAGATGCCAGTGATTATTGGTGGGCAACAGTTCTTACAAAAGCCACACCAAACGGTGAAGTGCCATGTAGATATTACAACGGTCTTTTTACAGACAGTGAAGCAACTCGGTGGCATATTAACGAGAAAGACTTCTTTGCAGTCAGAAAGGCTTTCAAAAAATGGCCTTTATTTCTACTGGCTAAAAAGTTTATCTTAAAAATTGATAATTCAAGTGTTAAAGCTTTTAAAAAACAAAACCGATCAAAACCAGAAAAAACTAGAATACTTAGATGGCAAGCTGAATGTCAATATTATGATTATGATATTGTCATTATAAAATCTCATGAAAATGTTCTTGCAGATTTTTTAACAAGAGATGGAGGGAATTGAAGCTGATTCCATCCTCACAGCCTCAAGACATCTTGGAGACCAGCTTGAAATGCTACTCCGAGAATAAGATTGTGAGAGAGGGGTTGAATCTTGACTTTGTTTATCCATTCTACAAAGACAGAGAGAAAAAAAAAGATTAATATAATGGTTGAGTATAATTCTATTAGATTTGTAATTGGGAAATGGTAAATTGGGAAAAGGTTTGGGGATGTATTAAGTAAATATATTGTATTTAAGAAGGATTAGAGGTGTATTAACAATAGGGGTGTATTGATAGTTTTTGTGGGTGTTAATAGCGGCCCCCATTACCTAATTACTCCTTGAATTTTTATACATTTATCACCTCTAAAAAAAAATATTGTGCTTCTGAACCCTAATATATCCTGTTGGTCCTCTGATATTACAGTAATCTCACCGAGGAGGATACACCACTAACGTCGCAGCCGTGTTATCTCCAAATTGGAGTCGAATGTGGTCGTCGAAAATAGGGGTTGGGTTAGGGTATGCAAATGTAGTAGTGTGGGATGAGAATGAGATGCCAACTTGGGTGTATGATTCGATTTTGCAAAATAAAAAACAGGGCCAATTTAGTCATTTTCATGTTTTATCAGTTGTAATCAAAGTTGCCAAACATAATAGATGCAATTATTTTATGATAAGGGAAACACACAATACCTAACCCCAAACAAAAGTTAATACGACATAAAATAGTCATAATAATCCTATTCTATACAAATATAATCCACGATTGCTTATCTTTTCCCATCAACTTTCACAAACGTGTTGTAAGAGAAGAAACTATCCCACCATGTTGATAGGCTAGGTGTCACGGGCATGTTCGGCCCCCACACGATGGCCACGCGGCGCCCTGAACCACCCGGGGCCAGCATATCCCTCTGGACAACCACTAGTTTCGCCCTGCCTTGGGCTCATCAGGAATGCGGCTCCAGCATCCGACCAGTTTGGGTAGGAATGCCCAATTTCTTTCTTCACCGTCAAGTCTAAGACTAGCGACAAGCTCCCCGAATTGAACCGGGTAGGCCTGCCTGAACATCCAAAGAGTCATATGCACGTACCCACAAACCACCCGACTAAAGCCATATATATAATCATTTTCAGCACAACCACAGTAGTCGTAGCGAAAGACACCCCAATATCATGGGCCGTGACATATGGCTTAGTTCATCTTCATTTATTTCTTCATCATCTTGAATTTTCTTGATACTAATTTAGTACTATTTTGGACTATTCTTATTTTTCTCTCTTTTTTCTATTTTTTATTTTCTTTTTTTCTCTTTCTTTGGCCCTTTTGAACTTTAGTTGCTATTGTAGTTTTGTTAATGAGCCACTTGAATCGAATTTTAAAATTTTAGGTTTCGACTTAACTAAAAATAAAATAAAGTTGTATGTCGATCTCCCAAGTCTGCCTTGAACGAAAATTAGATACAAAAATATTAAATTCGATCCCGGCTTACTTAGAATCAAGCGGTGAAAGGGGAAAATAAAAATAATATATGTAAATTTTAATTAGATTGGATGTAAAATTTCCTAATTACTTATTTTAAACATTTGTAAACCTAATTAATCTGAAACAAAGTTTTACTATCATCTTAAGGGCAAAAAATTACATAAGACTGTTTTACGAGTAAAATTAAACAAAAATTCATTAATTGACAATAAAAACTATAGCTGAAGCTTTAGATGAAATCTTTTTTTTTTTGTTAATTTTTTGTGGTTTTCTTTTTAATTTCGGTTGCGGTTTGGGTTTGATTCGTGGTTGTTGAATTACATACGTTTTTGCTAAAAAGTATTACATGTTTAAGTGAAAAATATTACACACATTGAAATTAAAAAATATTACATGTTGAACCCTAATATATTACAGTTCAAACTGAATATTGCAGTGTTATGTGAAAAGTGTTACACGTTTAAGTGAAAAGTATAACGTGTTGAACTCTTTACAGTTTGAATTGAATATTGTAGTTTTATACAAAAAGTAATACGCGTTTAAATGAAAAGTATTACATGTTCAACTAAAAAATATTATAATTTTAAATGAAAAGTATTACACGTTTAAGAAAAAAAGTATTACACATTGAATTGAAAAGTATTATAGTATTAAGTAAAAAGTATTACACGTAAGTAAAAAAATATTATATGTTGAACTGAAAAGTATTACACGTTGAACAAAAAAGTATTACGTATTCCTTAAAATTATATCAATTAAAATTATGTCAATTTTCTCGCCGCCAGCTTCTATGTGGAGTCACTCCCATTTTAATAATCTTCAGCATCATATTTAACAAAGTGTATCACGTTGTTTTAGAGAAATTACACTAAAATCCCATGTACTATTCGTGTTTTATACTTTACCATGTAAACTATTTTTTATTACACTTTACCCTATGAACTATGTAAATTTTTGCACTTTGCCTTATGTGGAGAGTTTACCCCTAAGTTTTATTTTTCTAAAAATAATAAAAATAGTTCATTACGATCATATCTAACCCATCATGTTTAAATATAAAAATTTAATAATCTATTAAATTCATACATTGTTTGACTGAAATGTAGTTGAGTATTCTTAGTTAGTGACAAATATTTTCATCGCTAATTGACTAAATTTATATTAATTTTTTCTTTTTTAATTTGTTAGTGATGAATACTTAAGATTAGTCGCTAATATCTAGAGTTAGCGCCATTTGTTTTGTTATAATTTTTTGTTTTCTTTGTCGTGTTCGTACAAACCATTGTGATGCCTGTTAAGGTTGAGTGTAAGGAGCAGTCGTAAAACTATACGTGTGAAAAGCAACCCAAAAAACGACTAAGAATACCTCGCTACATTTCGTTAAAACAAGGTATGGATTTAAGGAAATATTAATTATATATACGATGACATGATAGGCTTGATGATATTTTCATTATTTTAAGAAAAATAAAATTTTAAGAGTAAAATTGTCCATATAAGGAAAAATGCAAAAAATTACATAGTTCACATGGTAAAGTGTAACAAAAAATAGTTTATATGGTAATATGTAAAAACGCGAATTGTAACATGTTTCTAATTAAAATATTACTTCTTTTGCTCAAAAGTAGGGATGAAAATGAGTGGGAACCCCATTTCAAATACCATCCCGTACCATTCCCCGTTTTAGCATATGGTACGGAGATGGGAAATTCCCATTCGGGGATCGGGGTTCCCACGGGTAATCGGGGTCCTCATTTTGTATTTATTAATAAAAAATATAAAAAAAAACTACTTAAAATAGTCAATATTTAAAAAGATAAAAATATCATGAACCACTAATCTTATAACATATTTTATATATATAGCATATATGGTGTCCACGTCCAATTCATCTTATTCTACCATGAAAATGTTTGAATATAAATAGATAAAAAAATCTGCTAAACATGTTTTTCTTTCCAACAATTATAAAGAATTAGAAAAAAACAATTTTTACTGGAAGAAGCCAAATAATGGAAAAAATAAATGCAAGTCAATAATTGTTGAACAAGAACGTGAAAAGTGGGCCATCTATTCAGCCAACACATAACATGTGTTGATCTAATGAAATATGAATTAAAATGTTCACCCAAAGCATATATATAATACATAATATTGAAGGAATGAAGCACGTATCATGATCTTTCACTTTTTTTAATTTTGTCAACGCGTTGATTTAAATGAAGTTTTGATTAATTAATTAATTAAAATCTTATATTTTGATTGATCAGTAGTTTAATTCTTTATTTGAGTAGGTCTCTCATGAGGCGGTCTCACGATCTAAATCCATGAAATGGATCCATTCAATCCATACCCGGATCTATAACATACCCAACCCTGAAAAAAGAAAAAGAAACTGAAAAATTAAGAATACTCCATCTTTGTATGTTTGAGACCACCGACGATAAGCTCATGTGGATTAAAACTGTCCTCTTTCCTCGTCCATGTTGGTGTTTTTGTTGATTTAGAACTCTGAACAACAGATCTATGGTATTTGGACTAAGAAGAAGCTTTAGAAGTCCATTAATGGAGGTTTTTAAATTTCATATTTGAAACTTCTTCTCTCATTTGAAGATTGCAAATCAGCTATGAAATCTAAGGAAAAAAATAAAGAAAATGAAAGGAAATCAAAAAAGATAGATGAAGGGATGAAAAATGGAGGAAAATAGTCTGTTGCCCTGCACGCCGTCGCACTCTCAAATCTGTATACATGTCTCCAAATAAGTAATACTTTTTAGTTCATTGTGTAATACTTTTGAGTTCAACATGTAATATTTTTTCACTTAAATATGTCATATATTTCATTTAAAACTATAGCACTTTTTATTTTAACATGTAATACTTTTCATCTAAATGTGTAATACTTTTCTCTTAAAACTATAATACTTTTTAGTTCAACGTGTATACTTTGCAATTCAGTATGTAATAATACTTTCTAGTTCAACATGTATTCTTTGCTGTTCAACATGTAATAACTTACAATTAAACATGTAATACTTTTAATTTAATATTGTAGTACTTCTCAGTTCGATATGTAATACATTTCACTTAAAACTCTAATACTTTTCAGTTCAAAATGTAATACTTTTCAGTGGTGGTTTCCAGGGATCCTTTTATTTTTCCTCTTTTTTCTTCTTTTTTTTCCCGTTTGTCTCCTCTTCCCTTTTCCTTCGTTTTTCTTCGTATTTTTCCTTCATTTCTGTGGCAAAACAAAAGCTACAAAATGATAAAAAAATAATTCAGATTCGAAACTTAAAATCTCCATAATGGAGTTTTAAAGCTTAAAAACTTCTATTTACATGGTGAAATAAGTGAAAAATAAAGCTTTCTTCTAATTATTAAAGGCGGAAATATTACCAAAATGCACCTTTAGGAAATAATTTTTCATTCACCCGAAATATTCTTGTGAGCTTAAACATATTTCCAACACCGTCTAACTAAAAATGATTCTTAAGACTGTCCTATATAAATTTTTGTCTTTTTTTTAAAGCTAATGATGTAGTGCCCCGATGCACATCAAGAGATAGGTGCATTTTGGTAATATTTTGATCGAGATATTCAAATTTCAAATAGAATTAGGGTAGTGATATTAACACCCCCTTTCTTAATACACTCCCAATATATTTTTTTAAAATAATTTCTTTATTTAATACACTACTAATATTCCTCAATTTACCCTTCCCCCGATTAGATCCCAATTCTTTTCCCCAAAACATAAATCCCCAAATGGCCGACACAGACACGATGAAAACATCTGCATCAATGGTTTGCTAAAGTCCAAAAGTTAAAATCAATAATGGTAAATAGAGCAATTATTTAACACAAGAGAGGATTAAAAAAATGTGACTAGCCAAAAATAAAAAGAAAAGAAATTAAGAAAAGGCAAAAACAGATTAGAACTTATTTTAAAAAACTTAAATATGCTGCTGTAACTTTAAAAAGTAAGAACTCAACATCATTTTGAAAAGTAACTCAAATATGTTGCTCTATGATATTTACATATTTTAGCATGCTTCTTGAAACTTTTATGTGAACTCCATTAATTACCAGTATCAGATGATTCCATGAGACGCAATCTTCAATTTTACTATAATTCATCTGTTTTTTCGTGGTAATAATTTTGTTGTTATGCAGGATAATTTGACCCTGTGTTTGAATTGTTTTTTTTTTTTGGAAAATTTATTGTTTATGCTTTGAATTCACAAAAAAATTTGGTATAATTTTAAGATTGGTTAAATCCCTTAAGATCTCGTCTTTTTATTTACAAAATGCGAGAAGAAGAAAAAGAATGTGTGGGAGTAGGGAAAATGATTATAAGATTTTAAAAAGGTGTATTAGTAATTTGGTAGGGTATTAAGGGCATTTTAGTCTTTTTAGTTGATGATATTTTTTAATTAAAAGTAAGGGCGTATTGATAAGTTTTGGGGTACGAATAGCGCTCCCCATATAATTAACCTATTGCATGAGTGCGTGGTTTGTGGGAAGTGACTTAAATAATTATAATTTTTATAATTGGGAAGAGTTACGGGACATCTATCAATTTGATGAAATTTCATTAGCCCTGTCCAATTATTATTTTTTTTTTTTTTAATTTTTCTGTTTTAAACGCTGTTAGTTTCTTTTTATTATTTTCTATGATAATCTTTTGGGTCGAATATTTCACCACGTGCTTGCTCATGTGTTAGAATATTTTAGGACAAAATTTCATAATTTTCTGAATAAATTTGAAAAAGCAACTTAGATATTTCGACCTCTATTATGTTTTTGTCTTCTTAATTTTTTCATTATCCCTACACTAATTATAAATAATATGTTTTCCATATTCGACTTTTTATGAAGAAACTAGCTAGTTCATGAAATTTCTTGTTTAAATTTTTGAGTAGGTTTCCTGTAGGACACGGATCCCCCAGCCCGACCCGCGACCCGCGGCCCGCGCCCCAGTCCCAGCCCAGCCCAATTTAACGCCCCACCTCATGGCCCAGTCTCCAGCCCAACGCACGCCCCGCTCACACCCAGCCCAGCCCACCAGCCGCACCTCTTATTTAAAAAAAACAATCTGCTCCAGTGCGGAATTGAACTCGCGACCTTAATAGACTTAAGGTGATGTTCTACCACTACACCACTAGTACTTATTGTTCAATTTTAGTATAATAATTTATATAAACCCATTCATAAATACGCCTGTTAATTAAAAAAATTTAAAAATGTCTATAAATGTAAAGGCTAAGAACTGAACCCAAGTCTATTAAAAAATCTTGATACATTATCTCAATAAATGGATACTTATAAAAGTGTTACTTTAACTACATCATATTTATTTTTTATTTTTCCTCTTTTTTTGTTCCTAGTTTGTAACTGTATTAAGAAATATGATACTTTATCTCAACAAACGGATACTTTTACTTATAAAAGTGTTACTTTAACTATATCATATTTATTTTTTATTTTTCATTCTTTCCTTCATTTCTAATTTGTGACTATATTAAAAAAACATGATACTTTAAATCCCGAAGGAAAAATAAATAAGACAGGGCTAAAGTAACACTTTTATGAGTAAAAGTATCCATTTTTTGAGATAAAGTGTCATGTTTTTGTAAATAAATCACGAAGTATGAATTCAGTACAGTGACAAAAGAAAAATAAATACGACAGTGTTAAAAGTACCACTTTTATGAGTAAAAATATCCATTTTTTGAGATAAAGTATCATGTTTTTTAATACAGTCACATATTTTAATATAAAAAATCTTATTTTTTGAATATATAAGAATTAAAGTGTCAATGTTCACCTTAAAAGTGTCATATTTCTTATCAAAAGCATCACTATTTTAATATAAAGTATCAATTTTTTTTCCAGAGAATTTAAAATTTTAAAATGTCATTGTCCATCATGAAAGTATCATATTTAATATCAAATGTATCACTATTTCCAAAGATAAGTATCGGTTTTTCAATGTAAAAACATTAGCTATGAGACTAGAATGAATACATCAAAAAATCTTATTTTTTGAATATGTAAAAATTAAAGTATCAATGTTCACCTTAGAAGTATCATATTTATTACTCAAAAGTATCACTATTTTAATATAAAGTATCTTTTTATTCAGAGAATTTAAAATTTTAAAATATCATTGTCCATCATAAAAGTATCATATTTAATATCAAATGTATCACTATTTCAAAGACAAGTATCGCTTTTTCAATGTAAAAAACATTAGCTGTGAGACATGAATGAATACATCAAAAAATCTTATTTTTTGAATATGTAAAAATTAGAGTATCAATGTTCACCTTAAAAATATCATATTTATTACCCAAAAGTATCACTGTTTTCGGATAAAATATCACTTTGTATTCAGAGAATTTAATGTTTTAGAATGAAGGGATGATAATGAAGCTTTGTATACATGGTTATACTAAATATGCACAACAATCACTAGTGGTCTAGTGGTAGAATAACACCTAGCTTTGGTATAGATCTGGGTTCAATTCCCAGCTGGAGCATATTTGTTAACTTTTTAATTAAGCATGCAACTGGGGCTGGGTCTCTTGGGCGGGCGGGCCCCTGCGACATGGGCTGGGTCTGTTGGGCCCAGTGTGTTAGAGGAGCATATGTAATTTTTTTTTAATAATCAGGCGGGTCGGGCGGGCGGGTTGCTGGAGGATCCGTCTTACAGAGTAGGATCCGTAAGACGGTCCTATACAAGTTTTTGCCTAAATTTTTTATCATTTACATTCCTTCAAAATATTGTAAGACCATTGAAAATATAAATTCCAAAATTTAGTATATCTATACAAATACTGATAGTAATGAATTATATTTGATACTATTCATTTTTCCATATGAAGATGGAATTAAAATTTATTTTCTTCATGCATATATCGATAATGGATAAAATATTATGATATTATTTAATTATGGAAAAATATTTGACATAATTATTTTATATCTGACAAAAAGGGAAAAAAAAAAAAGACCAAGGGTATTTGCCAAACTCTGATAAAGATATTGACAAATCAGTTTATATATCACTCGAAAAATTTATCAATAACATTGGCAATTTATTTGGGAAAAATGTGATTTGTAAAAATTGTCTTATTTTCTACATGTAAATTGTGGAAGTTACGTGGGTAAATGGTAATATGCCAATGAGGTTTTTTTAGGTGATAAAGTTGAGATTCTGAAATTAGAAAATTTTAAGTTCAAATCTGATTACCGTATGTTTTAATTTAATTATAGAGTGGTTTATAATGAAAATTAAAATAAATGCGATATATCTTACTGCTTTCCTGAAAAAATGTTGGGAATTTGGGGAGGGGATGCACATATATAAGGGGATATAGATTGAAACACACATCAACATTCAACACTAAAGGCATATGTTGTATATAGATTGAAACACACATCAACATTCAACACTAAAGGCATATGTTGTATAGATTGAAACACACATCAACATTCAACACTAAAGGCATATGTTGTACTTAATTTGTAGAATGTGATGATACAATCGACTAGCCTTCTTTTCTCTCAATCCTCTCTTTCTACTGCTTCTTTTTTTTGCTGTTCATCGTTAAAGGTGATTTTTGGCCATTTTTTTGCTTGCAATCACTATTGAATACAAAGTGTTACAACGGGAAAAACCTTCACAATGATAGAATTACAAACTGGAATTGTAAAATATAAATTAAAAGCAGAACTATTCTATTACAAACTTCTTGAAACATGAATTTAGAACTGGACATAAGCCAAGTCGAGAAAGAAACTCTTTTCGCAAGACAAATACATCCTGACTAGTGCTCACGGTACGACGTAATATTCCAAAGATAAAATGGCTTTACGTGTTTTGCTAGTAGCACCATTGTTAGGAAATTTATCTTGTAGATTTTGATGATACCATGTAAAACTTAAACTAGAAAGTTGGCACCCCATTTTCCTTGTAATTTGCATTGTAATAGATAGGGCTGGAAAAGCTGAGTCAAGTCAGTTATGCCTAGAAATACAAGAAGTCAACTGAAGACTGAAGTGAAGACTCCGATGCGAGACATCTGAGTATGGGAAAGAAGGAGAGTCAAGAACTCAACTGAAGATGTATCAACTGTGAATCAGCTGTGTGAAGAATCAGTTAAGTCAACTCAAGAAGCCAAGTTTCAAGTTGAAGTGACAGATGAGTCATCCAAGGATTGGAAGCTAACTCAAGTCACCTGGGGAATAAAAGACTGCAATCAAGTCAAGACAACTGAACGAGATCCATTGATGAAAGTCAAGAATATTACTCAGAATGGTAACATGCTAAACTTGTCAGAGATAAAGTGTTAGTTTCAGTTGTGTGCAAAAGGAACAAACCAATGGCAAGCACTGCATCAAATGTCAGAAACGCTGCAATGCTGCAAGACATTAAATACAAGGAAATGTCAACATCAAGGACTGCAACAAGACAAGCCAATGGACACAAATGGCTTTTAAAATCAGCCTAACTCTTCAACGGGCAAAATTTCAAAGGTTCACTATAAAACGCTGAGGAAATTCATTGAGAAAAGGTTACCTGAACCACGAACAAGCAAGCATTATTCAAGCTATTAACCTGCAAATAGGCTCAAGTATATTCAAGCAAATCCTCAAGCCTGAAACTCGAAGGAAATCGATCCAACACAAGCTGTGAAGGAAAGACAACATCAAATTTGTTGAAGAGGAAACTTTTGAAGAATCAAAAGGGGTCTACTTTCCAAGGAGGATTGTAGGAAGGTTCAAGGTCGAACCAGTATCAAGTTATTGGAGGGCTTCGTGATCAAATCCAAGAGCTTGAGAAAGTGAGTCAAGTAGCAAGACATCCGCCTGTGAAGAAGCCGAAGTCGGAAGAGAAGCCACCGTTTGTGTGACCAAGGTCATCTCTAGATCGTTAACCACTTTTTAAACAGATCTGTTACTTAGTGGATTCCTCTAGGAGTTGGAGAAGAGAGGATTAGAAGAATTACCCCATCTTCGAACCTCTATAAAAATTAACTATGTCATTTATTTTTCAGCACATTTACATTTTTGCATACTTACATCATATCTGCTGATAAACTCATATTTGCTCTCAAACTAATTAATAACCAAGTGCTAAAATCAAGTGTTAAAACAAGTTTAAAACAATTCAAAGGGTGTTAAGTCTTCCGCTGATAAAACCAACACAACCAAGTTAAAGTTCAGGTTAAACAATTGAGTTATTCTATCAACAGCTCTATCGAGTCTGTTGAGTGGCTAACTCTGCTGAATAACCAACTTAGCTATCCCTCAAGGACACAACTGTTTGAGTTAACTCTGTAATAATCTTAAAAGGACTAAAATCGAAAAGTTGGTAAGGTTTATTCAACCCCCCCTTCTAAACCTTACTCACACCCCTTGGGACCTACAAGTGGTATCAGAGCGGTTGGTTCGTTGAGCCTTCTGCACTGGTTACTGAACTAGATCTTTATCTTTTCAAAAAGTTTTAAACACTTGCATTTTCAAAATCTTTCATTTTTAGCAAAGTTATTATCATGGAAGCAAATTTGACACGCATTCCTATGTTCACTGTGGAAGAATTTGATGATTGGAAAATTTGTATGCAGACTCATCTATCTGCTCTACACGATGAAATGTGGTTCGTAATAGAGGATGGGCCACTGCAAATATTGAAAGTGAACACGATCAGAAACAAGAGTCAGCTGCTGCCAAGGAGAAGAAGCTGCAGAGGAAAGACCAACCATGGTTGAAAAACCAAGGGCTGAATGGACTAATGAGGATAGGAGGAGATACAACTTGGACAATGTGGCCAATGATATACTTTACAAGACTTTGGACAAAACGATGTTCAACAAAGTCAATTCCTGTAAAACAACAAAAGAAATCTGGAATAAGCTAACTTTAATTTGTGAAGGATCAGAGCAAATTAAAGAAAATAAATTATCTGTTGCTGTTCAAAAATTTGAAAATTTCAAAATGTTTGCAGGAGAAACCATCAGCTGGATGCAAGATTCACTGAAATCACAAATGAGCTTTCAGCTCTTGGGAAGGAATATACACAAAAGGAGATGTGTATGAAGATCCTAAGAAGCCTCCCAGCGGAATGGGAAATGAAGACTATGGCTCTGAGATATTCAATGGACCTCTCAAGAACATCCAACCATGAGCTATTCTCAGACCTCAAAGCCTATGAGTTTGAGCTGAGAAGAAAAGACCAAGAGGAGACAGTTGTACCCAAGACAGCTGCACTGATAGTCAATGATGGAAAGAGAGCTGAACCAAAGGAAGCCATAGACCAGGAGGAAATTGCCCTAATGGTTAAAAGATTCAACAAGTTCTTTAATAAGAACTATAAAAGAAACAATGGTGAAACCTCCAGGAGACATTCAGCTCCCTCTAAGTCAAGGAGGACAGGCCACCCAAGAGAGCTGAGCATCAAAGGTAGAATATTAGAGAGCTGATAACCCAAGGATAGAAAGAGCTGAGAACCTGTGTTGGAACTGCAGACAACCAGGACATTTTGCAGTTGATTGTTCCTATCCACCAGTCAACAAATATAGGAATGAAGAAGAAAGAAAAGTCTTCAGAGAAAGAAGACAGGAAAAGAAGAAAGCCATGTTGGCTGCTGAGACAGCTAAGTCTAAAGAAGCAACAGACTCAGAGAGTAGTGAAGCTGACTACTCAAGTGATTCTGAAGAAGAAGCCATGATCTGTCTTATGGCTAAAGAACAAGATCAACCAGACCAAGAAGATGAGGCACACTCTAACTCATCTCATTCAGATTCAAGTGATAGTGATTGTGATACACACACTTCATCACCCACTGATCTTTATGATTCATTAGGCAAAATGATGAAAGATTTTGAGCACATTAAATCCTCACACACACTTCTTAATGAGGAAAACAGCCAGCTCAAAAGCCAAAACTCACAGCTGACTAAGGAGCTGAGTACTCTAAGTCACATAGCTGTTGAGAACACAGAGCTGAAGGCTGAGAATGCCAAAATGATAGCAGAAATAGCTGCTATAGAAAAGAGGGAAAAAGATCTCAAAAATGTGATTGGCTCATTTACAAAGGCATCCAAATCATTGGATGATCTTATCATGAGTCAAAAGGAATGTGGAGATAAGATAGGCATAGGATTCAATTCCTTTGTGCACAGTCAAACTCCAAGAGTGATTTTGGAAAAAGGATCTTCAAGCAATGAAGCATCTCAAAAATCCAAAACACCAAATGTTGCACCCACATTCACTCCTAAGCACAATCACAAACAAACTGGCCTTGGATATAAAGGGAAAGGAAAACAACCAGTTGAGTACGCTGAGAAGAAATCCAACAGAGTTCCTCAGCAAACTCCAAACATAAAATACTCTGTGAAGAGCAAATAGAGCTAGGGGTGTGCACGGTCTGGGACGGTTCGGAGATTCATAAATCTCCAGAACCGTCCCGAAGTTCGGAGATTTTAAAAATCAATCTCCAGAACCGAACCGTAGAGAAAAAATCTCCGTACCGAACCGTACCGAAAATTCGGTACGGTTCGGTACGGGGATTCGGTTCTAACGGGACGGTTCGGGACGGTACGGTTTGGGACGGGGAAACGGAGATTAATCAAAAGTAAAACACACAAAATAAGAAAAAATAAAAAATTAATGTAAAAATCACCAAATAATTATAGTCCATTCCTTTTTTTAGTGCAATCTCAAAATAAATACTACAACCATAAAGGGCAACACAATCTCAAAATAAATTACAACCATAAAGTCACACCAACACTTAAAGGCTCTCAGTCAAAGTAATTTTCTTAATATATTAATCTTTAATTGCGCTTGTTGGACAAGTATTTTATTTTGGTAGATTTCGATCTAATTTTTATATTCTAAATATATGATTGATTGCAATCTTATTCTGCCAATACCAAAATAAAATTAACCATTGAATAATTTATGTCGAAATTTTTTTAAATCAAAAGCTGATAGTTTTTTAATTTACTATGGATCATTGATGTGTAATTATTGTATTTCGGATGTACAAAACTTTTAAAAGTATAACATATAAGTATCGACAATAAGGAAATTTAATATACATGTTGATGTTATGCTTTATTAAAACGTAGCAAATAATGAGAATAATTAATCTCCTTAATTATTTTCATTAATTCTCCTATAAAGAACTCAATTTTCAGTCATGGTCAATTATATGTTGTTGTTTCACGAGTCACGTATCGTAAGAGTTTGAACATATTAGTTTGTGACGACGGCAAAATAAAATCAAACAGATGAATAATGTTGTGTATAAAGAAGTATTCCAAAATTTATAATTTTGAAATGTACGTAGTTAACTTGATTTGTTAGAAGTTGTATTTTACATTTTTATATTCATTAATAGTGTAGCTCTTATATGCATGCAATACCTTGATGGAACACGTCCCATGCATTGCACGGACTAAAGGCTAGTTAAATGATATAAATTCTTAGAAACTTAATTTAATAATTAATTAATCATATCAGATAATTTTATAGGTTAATTAAATATGGGGTGTCACAATATCAAAATATAAATAAGATAAAAATAATATATATGTATATATTAAAAAATTCTTAAAAATCGGTTCTATCTTCGGATCTTCGGTTCGATATGAAATGGTACGGTTCTCGGTACGGATATTTTAAAAATCTCCATAACCGTACCAAAATTTTTTTCGGGACGGTTCGGTTCGGAGAAAGTCAAAAAGTCAACGGATATTTTCGGTTCGGATATTTTTCGGTTCGGATATCGGTTCGGTTCCAGTGATCTCCAAGTCCCGTGCACAACCCTAAATAGAGCTACCAGAAACCCCAGACATTTCATCAGAAAAATACATATGATGGGAATGGTAGAAACTATCCAAGCCAAGCTGATTGGAATAATGTGAAATATCAGCAAAGACCAATGGAATATAAGCCTAAATGGCAAAGAACTAAACCTCATTAAAGGTCATTCCAAAGGGAAAATAGCTATTATCAGCACACATATGCACCCAGGCACTACACTCAGAAATATCACAAATATCCTAAGAAAGCAGTTGCTAAAACACACACACAAGTATACAGACAAAAGAGACACCTGTATGAACCTAAAACCCCCAAGAAATTTGCAAGTGTGCACTATGATTATGGCACTGATAGATGGCAACCTCTTAGAGTCAAGTCTTTTGGCTATAGGTTGGTTGGATCATCTTATAGCACTAACCCCTCAGGACCCAGGCAAGTATGGGTACCTAAAAACTAATTTCCTCGATTGCAGGTTCAAGGAACAGCTGAGTGCCAAGGAACCTGGTACATGGATAGTGGCGATTCCAGACATATGACAGGAAACAAGAAAAACCTGTCAAGATTCAAGGAGATTAGAGGTGCAAAAATCATATTTGGAGGAAATGATGCTCCAAGGGAAATCAAAGGCACAAGATCTATCAAGAAGAATGGATTGGAAATCACAGACGTTTCTTATGTTGAAGGTCTCAACTTCAACCTGCTAAGCATCAGCCAACTCTGTGACAAAGGCTACAATTTTGGATTCAATATGGGAGTGTGCCAGATCAAAGATGTTGAATCAAATGAAATAGTAGTGCAAGGATCAAGACAGAAGAATATGTATGTGGTAGATTGGTCTACTGCTACACCAAGCACTTGTCTGTTAGCAAAGAGCACAACCGAATGAAGTTGGCTGTGGCACAAGAAGTTGAGTCATCTGAACTTCAAGACAATCAACAAGCTTGCAAGGAGTCATCTTGTAGAAGTATTGCCAGACTCAGTGTACAAGAAAGAAAGTGTATTCATGCATGCCAGATGGGAAAGCAAATAAAATCTTCATTTAAGGACAAGCCAAGTCCTTCTTCAACAAGGATATTACATCTGTTGCATATGGATCCATTTGGTCCAGTTGAACCAGCCAGGATAAGTGGAAAGAAATACACCTTAGTGGTGGTAGATGATTATTCAAGATATACATGGACAATCTTCATGTTCAAAAAGAAGGAAACTTTGCAGAAGTTACCTCAGCTGATGAAAAGAGTTCAAAATGAAAAGAGCCAAACCATTATAAAGATAAGGTCTGATAGAGGAAATGAGTTTGTCAATGGGATAATTACTCAATATTGCGTTGAAAATGGTATTGCTCATGAGCTATCTGCAGCAAGAACTCCACAGCAGAATGGAGTAGCTGAAAGAAGGAACAGAACTCTCAAGGAAGCTGCAAGGACCATGTTAGCTGAAGCTGGATTGCCTAAGAGATTTTGGGCTGAAGCCATTAACACAACATGCTATACTCAAAATAGATGCATGATTAATAGGCAATTAACCAAGACTCCCTATAAAATTTGGACAAGAAGAAAGCCAAATGTTGGGTATTTCAAGATATTTAGATGCAAATGCTTCATCCATAACAATGGCAAAGATAATTTGAAGGCTTTTGATGCTAAAGCTGATGAAGGTATCTTTTTGGGATACTCAGCTGAGAGAGCAAAGCCTATAGAGTGTTGAACAAGAGGACTATGGTCACAGAAGAGTCTATCCATGTGATTTTTGATGAACCTAATGTAAATGGAGAAGACATTGAACAGTTAGCTGACAAGATGAATCAGCCAACTATGCGGAAGAATCCTTATGTTGAAGCTGAAATAAGAGCAATCAACACAGATGAAGATGAGATAGTTGAATCTCTAAGACAGTTGGAAAGTCTACAGCTGAATGAAGATGAAAGAGCTGTTCAAGACAACTTAGCTGCAAGACGGCTGAATCCAGCTCACTTGCTCCAACCTGATGTAAGATGGCCGAGAGACCATCCACCAGAGTTAGTCATTGGAGATGTAAGAGATGGCATAAAAACCAGATCTAGAGTACAACATGAAGCAATGTTTACTTGTTTTATTTCCCAAATAGAGCCAAAAGATGTGTCTCAAGCATTGGATGACACACATTGGATTCAAGCCATGCAAGAAGAGCTGAATTAATCTGAAAGGAACAAGGTATGGGAATTGGTGCAGAGGCCAACCCATCAAAATGTTATTGGCACAAAATAGGTCTTAAGAAACAAGATGAATGAGGAAGGATCTATGGTGAGAAACAAAGCAAGATTGGTATCCAAAGGGTATTGCCAAGAAGAGGGAATAGCTTTAGATGAAACCTTTGCTCATGGTGCAAGATTAGAAGCAATAAGAATGTTTCTTGCCTATGCTGTACATAAAAACTTCACTGTGTATCAAATGGATGTGTAGAGTGCATTTCTAAATGGACTGCTAGAGGAAGAAGTCTATGTTGAACAACCTCCAGGTTTTGAGCAGAAGACTATTGGAGATAAGGTGTACAAGCTCAAGAAAGCATTATATGGATTGAAACAGGCACCAAGAGTATGGTATGATACATTGTCCCAATTTCTAACTGACAATGGAATCACCAAAGGTAAAGTGGACATAACACTCTTCAGAATTCAAGATGGAGAGAGTATACTGCTTGTTCAAATATATATGGATGACATCATTTTTGGATCCACAAATAAAGAGCTGTGTGATAAGTTCTCTAACCTCATGCAAGGTAAATTTGAGATGAGCATGATGGGAGAGTTGACATTCTTCCTAGGACTTCAAGTCAAGCAATTAAAGGATGGAACCTTCATAAGTCAAACAAAATACACCAAAGATTTAATGAAGAAATTTGGTATGGAAGAGAAGTCTTCAGTGAAAATACCAATGAACACATCAGTCAAGATGGACATGGATGCAGATGGCAAGACTGTAGATCAAACAAGATATAGAGCACTCATTGGATCATTGCTTTACTTAACAGCCAGCAGGCCAGACATCACCTTTGCAGTAGGTGTATGTGCAAGATTTCAATCTGCACCAAAGGAGAGCCACATGATTGCAACTAAGAGAATCCTAAGGTATTTGAAGGGATGCCAGAAAGTTGGCTTATGGTATCCAAAGGAAGGTAGATTCAAGCTTATTGGTTACTCAGACTCAGACTATGCTGGATGTAGAGTTGACAGGAAGAGTACTTCAGGTACATGTCAAATGCTTGGAAATAGATTGGTTTCTGGTTTAGTAAGAAGCAAAACTCAATAGCCACATCCACAAAGAAGCGAGTATATAGGCTGCGGCAAACACAGTTGTGCCAAGTCTTATGGATGAGACATCAGCTGAGAGATTATGAGATTGAAGAAAAAGAAATTCCAATTATGTGTGATAATACTAGTGCTATTGCAATCACTCCGAATCCTGTGTTGCATTTAAGAACAAAACACATTTATGCCAGATATCATTTTATAAGAGATCATGTTGAAAAGAAAGACATTACTTTGGAATATATCTCAACTGATAAGCAGTTAGCTGACATATTCACTAAGCCCCTATGTGAATCAAGATTTGAAGAGCTTAAGAATGAGGTAGGGTTAATTGAGATGAGTTAACACTCAGAAGATTCAATCTGCAGAGATAGCCGATGAGAAAATAAGAAAAGAGCAAAACTCACAAATCAGCCAAATGAAACAGCCATGTCGGAAAGTCAACTGTATCGAGTTAGCTGACAGCTGAGTCACTTAATAATAAGAGAGAAGCAGAGTTAAGTCATATTTGATATAAGCTAAGTCATTTATGAACTAAGTGACAAAAACGCAGTCGTTTTAAATGAGCGGGAATGTTTTTAAGGATGACGTCAACGTAATAATGACGGGTACAGTAAAAAGCTGCACAGTAAGCATATGATTGGATATAAATGCTGCCGCATTAAATGCGAGGAATTAAATACGGTTTTGACGTTCTAATCTGAGCCGTTGATCTCGATCAGAATTTAAAATCCATAGAACTGTCATTTCATAACCCTTATATATACGTTTTTCAGCCTTCTCTCTCACTTACTGAAACTGTTCATCTTCAAAGCAAAAGGCAAGCATGTTCTCTTTTCTCTCGAAAACCCTAAGTACTCTCAAGCAAGTTCGTCAGTTTTAATCGGTAAAATTTTCTGAAAATGGCACCAAAGTTCAATTTCGTCAAGCTCTCCAAGCAAGTCCACTTAGGATCATTAGTTGACTTCGAAGGAATGGTGAAGCAGGGTTCTGATGAAACCCTTGTTCTGAAAATTGCTGAGATGCTAGAAAAGTCAGGTCTCAAGGCTTTTCTAACTATGGAGTATTCCCACACCTACCTTGAGGAGGTAGCGATGTTTTATGTCAGCGCGGAGGTGCAGGACGAAGGAATCAAGTCTTCTGTCCCCCGCAAGGACATCATAATAAGTGTTAAGGACCTTGCTGAGCACTGCTTGTTGCCATCAGAAGGCATAAATGAGATACATGAAGCTGATGTAGACTTGGCTGCTACATGGAAAGAAGTAGCCAAACCTGAGTGTGCTGCTAAGGTAGTCTACACAGCTGACAAGAAACTGCTGAAGGACGACTATCATAAGCTGATGGATATCGTCTCCAAGTGTATAGACATGAAGTTTGGCAGCTTCAACCAGCTGTCAAAAACTAAGCTGATCGTCATGGCTGCGATCATGCAGGGCAAAAAGGTTAACTGGGCTGAGTTCGTGTACAACAAACTCTGCCTAAATGTGATGAACAAGACCTTCAAGGAGGATGGATCCTTTGGAGGATCACTTGGGTATGGTCTTGTAATTGGCCACTTGATGGAAGTGAAAGGTGTTGCCCTTCAACATGGAAAACCGTTTCACGTGAACAAGAGGATGTTCCGGGCAAACCTCTCCGGTGCCCAGAAGAGAGCTCATGCAAAGAGAGCTGACATAAATGAGGGGGAATCAGCTGACCCCGAAGACACAACTGCTACCCCTTCCCCGAAGAAGAAAGCTGCCCCAACAACTAAGACAAAGAAGGCTCCCGCAGCAAAGTCCAAGAAAGCACCTACCCCTGCAGCCGAGTCCCCTACCTGAGCAGTCGAGACTCCTGCCCCTGCAGCCAGATCACCTGCCCCCGCAGCCGAGAGAGAGAAGGAATGCCATACTCCTTCTCCTACTATTAATAAGAAAAAACGTACTGCCAAGACAAGGAAGGCAGCTGCGAAAGTTATCTCCTTCCAAGAACAAGAAAACATTGAGGAAGAGGTTCCCCTGCTACCCAAAAGGAGACGACTGGTTAGGCAATCTGAATTGGACAAGACAGCTGAATCTGCCACTCAGCTGGAGAAAGCATCCGAGACTGCTGACACTCAGGAAAAATAGTCTCCTGAAGTAATTGATGAATCTCGGAAATCTCACGGGACGATCAATGAGATACGATTGAAGACACAAACAGTATGCGAGAGACAAATCGAGGGAAGTAAAGTAGTAGAGACAACTGAACCTTCGTTTAAAAGATTTTCTCTCCACCTGCTACTGATGCTGCTGAAGGCGAGGAGGAGCAGAGTCTCCTGCCTTCAATTCCTGAAAAAGGAGGACAAGAAGATGAAGATGATGACGATGACATAATCATGTACTCTCCACTATATCCAGACATCCAGAGACGCCTACGAGAGTGGAGAGCATGGAAACTTGACCACTCAAGGGTACAGTTCGCTCATCCTGAGTATATCGAAGAAGAAGAGGAATTGTTGCAATTTCTCGGAGTTACCACTGTGCTATAGGCCCTTGGTGAAGAAAATTGCATGGATATTCTTCACATCATCAGGGAGAAAGAAAAAGAGAAAGCAGCCGAGGAGGCACAAAATCTTGAGAAAGCCAAAATGTGCGAGTTTACTAGTTCTTTCGACCACACTCATACACATCTCGATGTATACTCTGAAAGTGATGAGGATCCCACTGCTGCAGCAAAGAAGTCAGACATGCAGCAGGCTCTGAGAGAATCCAGGCTAATGCATGAGCAACAATTGTTTGAAGGACCAAGAGAGTCATCTCAATCTCTCCTGCAGACCGATCCTCTGGGAGTGGCATAGCACATTGCCTTAGTCGTCGTTGCAGCCACGTCCCCTATACAATCGGAGGATGGATCCAAGGGAATTGGCAATGACACTGGGATTTTGGGCACCCAAGTTGAGCCAACCCCTGAAGAAGGTGTTTTACCACCTGCTCCAGCGGCTGAGCACTCAAAGAAAAAGGCCGTGAGTCAGGAGCAGAGTGACCCCACTCTTATTCACTCAGCTGGTGCGCCAGCTGAGGGGGAAGCTCTCTCCACTACAACAGGGTTGGAGGATGCTGTGGAAGACTCCAACTTGAAGCAAGGAGGCGAAGTGAAAACAGAAAAAGAACCACATCAGAGTGACAATGACGAAGCTCGGACAATTGAGTCTGTCCTAGCTGAAATGTCTACTGCTTTGAAGGCTAATGACACTGTTCTTACAATCGAGGCACAGGATGGAGATGCCCCGGGAGTTAACACTCTGGGCAGTGAAAGTGCAATCGAAGGGGTTGAGACTCCTATGGATGCCATGGTCGAAGACCCTAAGACAGCTGCGACTGTCGAAGGGAATGTAGAAGACCCTAAGACGGTTCAGACTGTCGAAGGAAACGTTGAAGGCCTCACAGCAGTTGAATCTGCTGGAGGTATTGAAGGCCTAAGGGAGGTTGAGACTTCCCTAGGTAAGGCCCAAGAGACTCAGAACATCCCTCCTGTTCAAAGCGCTAAAATTGAGAAGGAGATAAGCGCACTTCATGACTCCCAGGAGAACCTTGATATATCATTCTTGGGGTCTGAAGATGAAGCTGAGTCCACTCCTGTTGCAGATCCAAAGGACCCAGCTGAGGATATTCTCAAAACTACGAGCCAGCTAAGTCACAAAGCTGCTCGTCAAAAATTTAATTTTGGTGATGAGCCAAGCCCACAGGTCTCATCATCATCCGATGATGCTGATGATTCAGTAGAGGAACCGGTAATTCATTTAGAAAAATCCACTGAGATCGAAGAAGCTATTAAGACAATGAGGCTCGGTCGGTCACCAAAAAGCAATCCCAAAGCCCCAAACAAATCGAGTCATCTGCGAGCTTCCACAACAGTGCAGCGTAACGACTCCACCAGCTCCGTCATCGCAGGCACAAACCTCACAAACCATCCCATATGTGCGTGATGATGCCTTTCAGGAGATGTTTCCTTGCACGCCAATCCTACCAGAGTTAGAAGAAGAGACCGCCGCTCAACAACGAAGATCACTGTGAGAGAGGATCCAATTGTTCCCACTGACACCATCGTTCTAGCCTTCAACTTTGATG
Organism: Rehmannia glutinosa; assembly: GCA_016081115.2. NCBI lineage: Eukaryota > Viridiplantae > Streptophyta > Magnoliopsida > Lamiales > Orobanchaceae > Rehmannia > Rehmannia glutinosa. Next base: position 47,309,676 of record CM071924.1, read on the forward strand.
CAGGGTGGCCTGCAGCTGAATCAAGTGAGACAACTGAGATTCGTGAGGTCTTCAAGAAAATATGTGAAGAGATTGAGAAGATTGAAAGACATCAAGCCTCACTCGACTTAAGACTGGATAACAGGGATGCTACCCTCACAACTGACTTGAGAGGGATAGTAGTCCGGATCAGGGAATGGTCTCAACAACAATCTGCCATGCGACTCGAACAAGTTCATTATTTCAAAGCATTATATGGCAGAATGCTCGTTTGGATGGCTGACAACGCTGATCTCAAGCAAAGGATGCATGCGTATATCGAAAGGTTACATGAGTCTCACAAAACAGAAATGGAGCTGCTGCAAGAATTCCAGAGAAAAGAAATTATGCGCCTTGAGAACACAATGAATGACAAATTCAGCCTACTCATGGCTGAAATGAAGTTGGTGGTAGCCGAGTCCAAGGCAACTCGCTCAGAATTTCGAAGAGCTTATGCAGCAACAGACTCCAAACATAATTCAGCTCTAAGCAGACTCGACTTCATGCTCGCAAGCATGTTCCCTGGGGTCCCTCTTTCCTTTGATGATGCCAAAAAGGGGGAAGAGGAGTCCCTAAGGAAATTAAAAGAAGAAAAGTTGAAGGAATCTACAGCTGAGAAGATTGCAGCTGAGAAGAAGGAAAAAGCAGCTGAGGGGGAACATTCGAAGGATTTGACGTTAATGATAGCTGAAACCCCTCAGCAGTGTCAAATTACCGCCTCCATTTTGAGCAAACTCCCCGTTACCCTACCCATTGAGCACTCTACTATGCCAATGTCGGAGAAAAGAAGAATCATTGAAGTAGGGATTGAGGAGTTTTCCAAAAAGCAGCATGCCCGCGTTGAGGAAGTGTTAAAACAATATGGTGGCATTCCAACAGGGAAGGATCAAGATGCTATACCTGATAATGGATCCGAGCCGAGATCAGTTGAAGAATTCAAGACGCTCGAATCCGAAGGCTATTTACAAGGGATGTCACTAGCCCAAGCCTGAGATCTGTACTGGGAGAAAGGTGTTACATTGTGCGAAGAAGCTGAAAAGCAGCAGACTACCAGCAAACACTCAACTATTAAGCAGAAGACTCCCGTGCAGTACACACCCAGAGGAGGAGGAAGAAGTGGTGGTGGAAGAGGTTCTCGACCTCGTCCAAAACCCAAGAATATAGAATATGTAGATCCCGGAAAGAAGGGGAGGATCTACTGGGTTGGGTATGACGAAGTGGCAAATCTGGAAGTGGCAAGGAAGAATGCAGAGGCTGTAAGAAGACAGGAAGAAGAGAACGAAAGACAAACTCAGCTTTGGCTCGAGAGGAAGCGGAAGGATAATGCCTCTAAAAGAGCTTATGAAAAGAAGCAGAGAACTGCAGAAGAAGAAAGAAAAAGAAAGAGAGCTGATGACTTCGACAGAGCTGAAGAAGAAATAAGGAGGTAGAGAAGGCGTTGAAGTGTTGATGCGAACCCCTCCATGTATATTACTTATGTAAATACATTTTTGTAAGTCATCTGTAATACTTAGTGATTTTCCCTGTAATTTTTCACTTTGTATTTAATCTTGTATCTTAGCATAGAGATGTGTTTTGATTTGATAAAGAATGTTATGATACCATTTGTAAACAGCTATGTAAAGGACAAGAATGCTATGATCAATAAAACGATCTATTCAAGCATACATTCTTTGTTACTGCATTGTCTGTATGTATCTTTGCTGTTTACATCTTGTTGAATGTTTTTAAGTTTTGGCATCATCAAAAAAGGGGAAATTGTTAGGAAATTTATCTTTAGATTTTGATGATACCATGTAAAACTTAAACTAGAAAGTTGGCACCCCATTTTCCTTGTAATTTGCATTGTAATAGATAGGGCTGGAAAAGCTGAGTCAAGTCAGTTATGCCTAGAAATACAAGAAGTCAACTGAAGACTGAAGTGAAGACTCTGCTGCGAGACAACTGAGTATGGCAAAGAAGGAGAGCCAAGAACTCAACTGAAGATGTATCAGCTGTGTGAAGAGTCAGTTAAGTCAACTTAAGAAGCCAAGTCTCAAGTTGAAGTGACAGATGAGTCATCCAAGGATTGGAAGCTAACTCAAGTCACCTGGGGAATAAAAGACTATAGTCAAGTTAAGACAACTGAACGAGATCCGTTGGTGAAAGTCAAGAATGTTACTCAGAATGGTAACATGCTAAAGTTGTCAGAGAAAGTGTTAGTTCCAGTTGTGTGCAAAAGAAACAAACCAATGGGAAGCACTGCATCAAATGTCAGAAACGCTGCAATGCTGCAAGACATTAAATACAAGGAAATGTCAACATCAAGGACTGCAACAAGACAAGCCAACGAACACAAGTGACTTTTGAAATCAGCCTAACTCTTCAACGGGCAAAATTTCAAAAGTTCACTATAAAAGGCTGAGAAAATTCATTGAGAAAAGGTTACCTGTGTTTGATAAATGGTTTTATCATGATTTTGATGATTTGATTTTACACCAAAACAATGGTTTTAAAAGTTGTCCAAATACTCCTAAATGATTTAAAATGATTTTAATATTTTCCGGAGTATTTCCTCAAGTTTATTTTTGATAATAATGGACAACACTTTTAATGATTTTATGTCAATGGGTTTTTACTCCTAAAACAAGATTTCTAAATGTTGTTTAAATACTCCCGATTGGTTTAAAATGTTTTTACTAAATTTTCGGAGTATTTCTTGAGTTTTATTTTCGACAAAAATTGGACAACATTTCTGTCTCGTGGTCGACCGGTCGCCCTATAGGGCAACCCGTACATGAAGATGTTTTTAGAAACAGAAAATGAGATGGAAGTAAAAACAAGCAGGTCGACCGCCACCACAGGCATCGGCCGTCGCCACAGGCGTCGATCCCGATCTGGTTGACCGGCGCCCAATGATCGACCGTACTGCAAGTTTGATTTTGAAACAGAACAAAATCTCTTCTTTTTTTGTTTAGGGGGACCGGTTGAGACAGGGGTCGACCGGTCGAAGCCTACGTCGACCGGTCGCCCTGTTGAAATTTTCAAAGTGTTCTTATTTCTCTTATTTCTGTGCGATCGGTCGCCCTGTGTATTGACAGCAAAAATATGACCGTTTGACAGCAGACACATTTCCTTAAATTGTGGGATTGATTTCTAACAGCTATATTCTTGATTTTAATTGTATTTTTCTGTAGATTTTTAATCCCCAAGAGGAGCCTATGCTTGATCAATCATCTCCTATAAATAGAGGAAGTTTTGGAGCAACCAATACAACAATTGAGATACAACACAACAAGATACACTTCAAGCAAATACTTGGTCTTTCATTGTTATTATTCTTGTTGTAAATTTGCCTAGCTTATCACTTTCACATCCTTGAGGTCTAGGCTATTCTTGATTACACTTTGCACTCAAATTGTATTATTCATTATTGAGTTATAATCTTGATTTTTGGTTATCATTCAAACACAAGATATCCTTGTGAGTGTTCTTGTGGTAAGAACACACTTGGATGATCTAGGTGATAGGTGCAAGAAGATTATGGTGATCTTCTTATTGAGGTGTTGAAGAATTTGGTATTCTTCAAGGTTGAAGATTGTGGTAATCTTCACAAGGTGCCGTTGGAGATTGTGGTAATCTTCAAGAAGAGATTGTGGTAATCTTAAAGGTGGTGTTGAAGAAGAGTGTGGTGCTCTTCAAGGTGTTGTAAGTTGAATATGTATTAATTTTGGTAATTAATAAATTTTTTTCTTTTTGAAATCCATCCCGGATATATTGGGGTGGTAGAGGATTAGGCCCTAGGTGGGTTGAACCTCTTTAAATCGACGTGTGTTGTTAGGAATTTTATTGTTTAGATTTTGATGAATGCCATGTAAAACTTAGAATAGAAAGTTGGCACCCCAATTTTTGTTGTAAAATGCATTGTAATGAATAGAGCTGGCCAAGCTGAGTTAAGTCAGCTACGCCCTAACATGCAAGAAGACAAATCAAGACTGGAAGGAAGACTCTGCGAGACAATTGAGTATGGCAAAGAAGAGTAGACGGAACTCTATCAAGAAGCACGGTGAGATGCAAATGAGTGGAGCATCGATCAAGTCAACTCAAGAAAAGCCAAGTCTCAAGTTGAAGTGACAGAAGAGTCATCCAATGATTGGAAGTCGACTCTAAGTCACCTGGGGAAAGCAAGGAAATGCAAATCAAGTCAAGATAATCGTAAAAGAACCGTTGAATGAAATCAAGAGATTTACTTAAACAAGTAATATCTCCATACCACCTTTCTTGGAGTGCTCGACTCGAAGCGTGCAAAAGGAATGAACCAATGGGAAGCACTACACCGTGTCGAACTCGAAAAGGTGAAAGAACAATTCATACGAGGAAACGGCAATTCCAAGAACTCGCAAGCCAACGACGCAAAGTGACTTTCAAAAATAAGCCTATCTCTTCAACGGGCAAATTTTTGAAAGTTCACTATAAAAGGCCGAGGAGTTTGTTTGAGAAGTAGGATGACACACATGTGAGATAAACAAGCATATCGAAAAAAAACTCAAACATTCTCAATCCTCAAGCCTACATTACGAAGTACATCAATCCAACACTCACCGTGAAGGAAAGAGAACTTCAATCAGTTGAAGAGAAATCTTTGAAAACAAGGGGTCTACATTCCGGAAGGATTGTAGAAAGGTTCAAGGTTGAGCCAAGTCTTAAGCTTTTGGAGGGCTTCGTGATCAAATCCAAAGAGCTTGAGCAAGTGAGTCAGTAGTAGCAAGCGCAAATGCCTGTGAAGAAGCCGAGTCGTCGAGAAGCCACCGAGTGATCAAGGCGTCTCCAGATCGAGTCCCAAAGGATCAAGTCACCGTGTGTGATCAAGACTTGCATCCGGATCGTTACCACTTTGTAAACCGATCATTACTTAGTGGATTCCTCCAGGAGTTGGAGAAGAGAGGAGTAGAAGAATTACCCCATCTTCGAACCTCTATAAAAACTTCATTGTGTCATTTACATTTCAAACTTTAATTCTTGCACTTTTAATCGCTTTATCTCACGATAAATTTGCTATCCATTTGATAATTTATAAGTACTAAATCAAGCTCTAAAATCTTGCTTAATCAAACTTAAGGGTGTTAAGTCTTCCGCGATAATAAAACCACAATTGAGTTAAATTATAGCCAACAACCGAGTTACTCCATCAACGGCTCAAATGAGTCATTGAGAGATTAACTCTACCGAGCGACTAATTCGATTGTCCATCAAGGACACAAATGTAGAATCAACTCTGTAGATTTAAAAAGGACTAAATCGAAAATTTGGTAAGGTTTATTCAACCCCCTTCTAAACCTTACACTACACCCCTTGGGACCTACAAGTGGTATCGTGAGCGGTTGGTTCATTGAACCCTCCCCACCGGTTCTTGAACTAGATCTCCAAACTTTTCAAAGTCCGCTTTAGTACTTAAACCTTCAAATTTTTTTTTAAAGTCATTATCATGGAAGCAAATTTGACACGCATCCCTATGTTCACTATTGAAGAATTTGATGATTGAAAAAATTCGTATGCGGGCTCATCTATCAAAGATTACATGATGAGATGTGGATAGTGATAGAAGATGGGCCTCTGCAAATATTAAAGGTGAACACAAACATGCGAAAGAGTTGCAAATTGAAGGAGAAGAAGATGTCAAGCTCCCGCACTGATTATGGTTGAAAAACCAAGAACCGAGTGGACAAATGATGACAAAAAGATACAACCTGGACAATGTAGCCAAGGACATCCTTTACAAAACCTTGACAAAGCCATGTTCAATAAAGTCAAATCATGCAAAACGCCAAAGAAATCTGGGACAAGTTGACATTGATTTGTGAAGGCTCGAGCAAATCAAAGAAAACAAATTATCGGTGGCGTGTACAGAAATTTGAAAATTTCAAAATGATCTCGTGAGAGAACCTGGATCAACTAGACGCTCGGTTCACGAAATCACAAATGAGTCTTTCTACACTTGGAAAGGAATATACACAGAAGAAATGTGTATGAAGATCCTAAAAGTCTTCCACCAATGGGAAATGAAGGTCATGGCACCGAGACACTCCATGGACCTATCAAAGACATCCAACCATGAACTATTCTCGGACCTCAAAGCCTACGAGTTTGAGCTAAGAAGAAAAGACCAGGAAGAGACAAAATTGTACCCAAAACAACTGCTCTAATTGTTAAAGATGGGAAGAGAGCCGAGGTCAAAGAAGTCATTGACCCGGAAGAAATAGCCCCGATGGTTAAGAGGTTCAACAAGTTCTTCAATAAGAATTACAAAAGAGGAAAGGGCGAATCTTCCATAAGACACTCGGCTCCCTCCAAATCAAGGGAAGACAGGCCAACCAAGAGAATAGATCATCAAAAAGTTGAGTATCAAAGTCGACAACTCAAGAATGGAAAGAGTCGATCAAAAGGTGAATATCTATGTTGGAATCAGAGACAACCAGGTCACTATGCCATTGATCGCTCATATCCTGTAGTCAACAAGTACAGGGATGAAGAAAAAGAAAGATCTTCGAGAGAAAGAAGACAAGAAAGGAAAAAGGCAATGATGGTCATGAGATCAAAAACAATGGTCAAGGGAGACAATGATTGAGCAATGAAGCCGACTACTCAAGTGACTCAAGAAGAAGCCCGATCCGCTTGATGGCCAAAGAACAAGATCAAGAAGATGAGGTACAATCTAACTCAACAAACTCGAGACACTAGTGATAGTGATCGTGACACACTCACTTCATCACCTACTAATCTTTATGATTCATTAAGCAAAATGATGAAAGATTTTGAACACATCAAATCCTCACACACACTATTGAATGAGGAAAACAACCTACTCAAAAAGTCAAAACTCAAAGTCGACTAAGGAGCCGAGAACTCTAAGTCAAATAGCTATTGAAAATGAAAGTCTAAAGGTGAAAATGCTAAATTAGTAGCGAAATTGCTTCTTTATAGAAAAGAGGGAGAATGACCTCAAGAATGTTATTGCCTCATTTACTAAGGCATCTAAATCATTGGATGATCTTATCATGAGTCAAAGAGAATGTGGAGACAAGACAGCTTAGATTTAATTCATCCGTGCCATGTCAAACCTCAAGAGTAATTTTGGAAAAAGGATCTTCAAGTCATGAAGAGTCCGAAAAATCCAAAACTCTAAATGTTGCACACACATTCACTCCAAAGCACAACACTAAGCAAACCGGCCTTGGTTACAAAGGAAAAGGAAAACAAATGATTGAGTGTCTTTGAAAGGACAATGAGAAGAGATTCAAAGTCCTCAAAAACTCCTAACAAAAATACTCGTAAAAAGGAAGCGAGCTACCGAAAATCCCAGAAAATCCATAAAAGAAATACATATGATGGGAATGGTAGAAAATATCCAAGCCAAGTGATTGGAATAATGTGAACTATCGGATAGACTTATGGAATATAAGCCCAAATGGCAAAGGCCTAGAACTCAAAGAAAGGCCATTCCAAAAGTATAAGAGCTTTCATCAAAGACACACATGCACCTAGGCACTACACTCAAAAACACCACAATTACCCAAGGAAGGCAATTACTAAAACACATATGCAGCATACGACAAAAGAGACAAATTGTATGAACCTAGAATCCCCAAGCAATTTGCGAGAATTAATTATGATTATGGCACTCGATAGATGGCAACCCCTTAGAGTCAAATCATTTGGCTATAGGTTGGTTGGATCATCTTACAATTCTAACCCCTCGGACCCGCACAAGTATGGGTACCTAAAACTTAATTTCCTTGATTGCGGGTTCAAGGAACAATAGTGAGTGCCAAGGAACCTGGTACATGGATAGTGGTCGTTCCCGGACATATGACAGAAATAAGAGAAATCATGTCAAAAAATTCAAGGAAGTCAAAGGAGCAAAAGTCATATTTGGAGGAAATGAAGCTCCTGGTGAAATAAGAGGCATTGGATCCATCAAGAGGAATGGATTAGAAATCACGATGTTGCATATGTTGAAGGACTCAACTTCAACTTACTTGAGTATCGATCGGCTACGTGACAAGGGCTACAATGTTGGATTCAACATGGGAATATGCCAAATCAAAGATATTGAATCAAATGAAGTTGTCTTTGCAAGGATGTAGACAGAAAAATATGTATGTAGTGGATTGGTCAACCGCAACACCCAAGACTGCCTACTAGCAAAGAGCACAAATTGAATCAAGTTAAGTGGCACAAAAAGCCGAGTCACCCGAATTTCAAAACAATTAACAAACGGCAAAGAAGTCATCTTGTAGAAGGACTTCCGGACTCGATATACAAGAAGGAGAGTATATGTGATGCATGTCGAAGGGGAAAGCAAATCAAATCGTCATTCAAAGAAAAGACATGCCCATCCTCAACAAGAATATTGCATCTACTTCATATGGATCTATTTGGCCCAAAGGAACCAAAAAGATAAGTGGAAAGAAATACACCTTGGTGGTAGTAGATGACTACTCAAGATATACATGGACAATATTCATGTGCAAGAAGAAAGAAACTCTACAAAAACTACCACAAAATGATGAAGAGGATTCAAAATGAGAAGAGTCAAACCATTATCAAAATAAGATCGATAGAGGAACCGAGTTTGTCAATGGAATAATAAGTCAAGATTGTATTGAGAATGGTATTGGTCATGAACTATCACAGCAAGGACTCCACAAATGAATGGAGTTGCGAAAGAAGAGAACAACCCTCAAGGAAGCAAAGAAGGACCATGTTAGTCAAGCAGGTTACCAAAAAGATTTTGGGTCAAGCAATCAACACAAACTTGCTACACCCAAAACAGATGTATGATAAATGGACAAATGACAAAGACTCCCTATGAGATCCGGATCGAAGAAAAAACCAAATGTTGCATATTTCAGGATATTTGGATGTAAATGCTTCATCCACAACAATGGCAAAGACAATCTAAAGGCTTTTGATGCTAAAGTCGATGAAGGTATCTTCTTAGATACTCAACAAAGCAAAAGCCTACAGATACTCAACAAAAGAACTATGGTTACAGAGAGAATCCATTCATGTAGTATTCGATGAGCCAAATGTAAATGGAGAAGACATTGAAGAGTCACCGATAAGTCAATCATCCAACCATACTGAAGAGTCCCTATCTTTGCCAAAAATCGAATTATCAATTGAGGAAGAAGATGAGATAGTGAATCTCAAAAACAATGGAAAACTTGCGGCTAAGTGATAACGAGAGGGTGACCACACCAACACAACTAAGTGATAAAGAGGATCCGAATCCAACTAACTTACTCCAACCTGATGTAAGATGGCCGAGAGACCATCCACGAACTTGTCATTGGAGACATAAGAGAAGGTGTCAAAACAAGATCCGAACTCAACAAGAAGCCATGTTCACATGCTTCATCTCGCAAATAGAGCCCAAAGATGTGTCACAAGCATTGGATGACACACATTGGATTCAAGCTATGCAAGAAGAGTCAATCGGTTTGAGAGAAATAAAGTATGGGAATTAGTGCAAAGACCCATACATCAAAATGTTATTGGAACCAAATGGGTGTTCGTAAATAAGATGAACGAGGAAGGTTCTGTGGTAAGAAACAAAGCAAGACTAGTAGCCAAAGGATATTGCCAAGAAGAAGGGATAGATTTTGATGAAACATTTGCCCTCGTAGCAAGATTGGAAGCTATAAGGATGTTTCTTGCCTATGCAGCTCACAAGAATTTCATTGTATATCGATGGATGTAAAAAGTGCATTCCTAAATGGTTTATTGGAAGAAGAAGTGTATGTTGAACAACCTCCGGATTTGAGCGAGAAGACTCTTGGAGACAAGGTATACAAACTCAAGAAAGCCTTGTATGGATTGAAACAGGCACCCGAGCATGGTATGATACCCCGTCACAATTCCTAACCGAAAATGGATTCACAAAAGGAAAAGTAGATAGAACACTTTTCGAATTCAAGACAAGAAGAGTATACTTGCTTGTTCAAATATATGTGGATGACATCATTTTTGGATCCACTAACAAAGAGTCAGAAAAAATTTTCAAACCTCATGCAAAGCAAATTTGAAATGAGCATGATGGGAGAGGCGACATTCTTCCTTGGACTCCAAGTAAAACAAATTTGAAGGATGGAACCTTCATAAGTCAAACAAAATACACCGAGATTTAATGAAAAAATTTGGTATGGAGGAGAAGTCTTCTATAAAAATACCAATGAACACATCACCAAAATGGACATGGATGCAGATGGCAAGCCTGTAGATCAAACAAGATACAAAGCACTTATTGGATCTTTGCTCTATCTCACAAAGCGGGCCGACATCACCTTTGTTTGTAGGTGTATGTGCAAGATTTCAATCTGCTCCAAAAGAGAGCCATATGACAAGAGTAGCTAAGAGAATATTGAGATACTTGAAAGGAAGCCAAGAAGTAGGCCTATGGTATCCAAAGGAAGGTGGATTCAAGCTAATTGGCTATTCGATTCTCGACTATCTTTGGATGCAAGAGTGGATAGGAAGAGCACTTCAGGCACATGTCAAATGCTAGGAACTGACTAATTTCCTGGTTTAGCAAGAAGCAAAACTCAATAGCCACCTCTACAATCGAGGCGGGAATACATAGTCATGGCAAACAAGTTGCCCAAGTCCTATGGATGAGACAAAGAATGAGACTATGAAGTTTGAAGAAAAGAAATTCCAATCATGTGTGATAACACAAGTGCAATTGCAATCACTCAAAATCCTGTGTTGCACTCAAGAACAAAACATATTGATGTCGAGATATCACTTCATAAGAGATCATGTTGAAAAGAAGGACATTATCTTGGAATATATCTCAACCGATAAACAACTAGCCGACATCTTCACAAAACCATTATGTGAGTCAAGATTTGAAGAACTCAAGCATGAGTTGGGGCTAATTGAGTGAGTGACACTCGACAAATCAAAGAAGAGAAATTGAACAGAAAAGGAGTGAAAAAGAGCCGAAAAATCAAATCACCAAGAAAATCACCAGATCGGAAAGACAACTACACCGAGTCACCGTGATAGCTGAGTCACTAAGAGAATCATGAGGAGTAGAGTTAAATCGGCTAAGGGATAAGTCAATAACTTACGAGCAAAGTGACAAAAACGCAATCGTTTGACTAAGCGGGAATGTTTTAAGGAATACATCAAAGATAATGATGATGTGTACAGACAAAAAGCCGCACACCAAGCTTATGATTGGATATAAATGTTGCCGCATTAAATACGAGACATGAAATGCTCAATAGGCGTCAAAATCCAAGCCGTTGATTTCGATCACGATTCAAAAACCACCCGCACGTCCTTTCATAAACCATATTTAAACCATTTTCGTCCGTTTCTCTCTCACACTTCTAAAAACTCTGTTCATCTCTTTCTCTCAAAAGCAAAGCGCGAATACTCTTGAAACCCTATCAACCTTCAAATCAATTTACGAGTTTTTCCTTGATATAATCCTGAGAAATGGCACCAACTTATGACTTTACCAAGTTAGGAAAGCAAATCCACACCGGTTCGACGGTGGATTTTGACTTTAATGGTGAAGCGAGGGTCCGACGACACCTTGGTGAAGAAAATCGCCGAGAAGTTGGAAACGTCCGGACTTAAACCGTTTCTAACGTTAGAATATCCGATGACCTATGTGGAGGAGGTCGCAATTCTACGTGAATGCTGAAATTCACGATGAAGGAATCAAGTCATCTTCACGGAAAGCGGTGACTATCACCGCCAAGGATTTGGTGAACATTGCTCACTACCCAAAGGAGCATCCGAGATTAAAGAAGCTGATGTAAACTTGGGCGACGCATGGAAAGAAATAGCCAAGTCCGACTTTGCTTTGATAAAATAATATACACAAAGCAAAATAAGAGATCTGAAGGAAGGAGGATTATCACAAGTTGTTGGACATAGTTGCCAAAAGTATCGACATCAAATTTGGCGACTTTGACCAATCAAAGGCAAAGCTGATTGTAATGGCTGCAATCATCGAAGAAAATAAGATAAATCAAATTTGAGTTTGTCTCACAAAGCAGACTCTGCCCGAACGTGGGAACAAGTCCTTCAAAGAAGATGGTTCATTTGGAGGATCCCTAGGATATGGCCTGTGATTGGCGGCTATTGGAGGTGAAAGGAGTCCTCTTAGACATGGGAAGGCATTCCATGTTAACAAGAGGATGTTCGAGCAAACCTCTCAGCGCGCGAGAAGAGAGCTTACGCCAAGAGAGCGACACTGGTGAGGGGGAATCACCACCCAGAAGATACAAATGCTTTCCTCTCCAAATAAGAAGAAAGTCGCCCCTGCAGTTGTTTGCCAAGAAAAGATCACGCCCCTGCAAAGAAAGAAAACCAAACATGCTCCCCCCTGCGCAGTGAGAGTCACCGCCCCAAAGCCGTGTCTCCCGCCCTGCAGCAGCGGTCGAGAAGGACTCACAAATACCTTCTCCGATCGTCAAAAGGAGAAGAACCGATAAGCCAAGACGGCCAGCTCCTCGAAAAAGACACCAAAGACTGCCCCGGCCGCCCAAGACTCGAGAGGACAACATCTCGAACCAGAAATTCCCCCTGGTACAAACCAGAGACGAAGAAGAATAGTCAAGCGATCCGAATCGAGAAACCAAATGAGTCGGTTACTCACCAGCACAAATACGGAGACTACTAGAGAAGTAGAGTCTCCGGATGTAGTTAATGAAATGCGACCAAGTCTCGAAGGCAATCAAAGAGGCAACCGAACTCAAGACACAAAGTAGCTCACACAAAAAGCACAAGAAGAACCCGCCGAGCGGGATAGTGATGTAATGATCCTATCTCCACCTTACCCGCACATCCAAAATCGTTTGCGTGAGTGGAGGAAATGGAAGTTGAGCAAGTCAAGAGAACAGTTCCAACGCCCGAGTTCATAGAAGAAGAAGAGAATCGCTAAAATTTCCTTGGATTAACTCATCGTGCTCCCACTCGGATGAAGACAATCGCACGGACATCCCGCAGATCTACAAGGACAGGGAGAGAGAAAAGCAAGTCAAGAAGGCCGAGAACGTGAGAAGGCAAGCATCCGTCCTATCTCCTACCACGTAACACACACATCCTCTTCTTGATGTCTTCTCGGGCGGTGATGAGGATCCGCAGAATGTCTTCGCCATAGAAGAGTTGCAAATGCAGCAAGCATTGCACGAATCAAGAATCCTTCACGAGCAAAGATTGATGGAGGGACCATAAGAGTCATCCGAACACACCGAAATTGATCCAATGGGAGTGGTTCATCAAATCGCCAATGTTGTTCTTTACCACTTCCCCACTCACTCGGAAGAAGGCATAAGGAACTGGCGATGAAACGGGCTAGTGGGGACCCCAATCGAGCCAACCCCTATTGAAGGTGTGCTATCACCGCCCAACGGCTGAACAATCAATCGAAACAAATGCCGGGAGTTTGGAGACGAGTGACCCCATTCCAAGTCACTCACCGGTGCGCCCCGGTGGGGGAAACTCCTCCACGGCTGCAGCAAGGTCGGAGGATGCTGCATGACTCCACAACGAATCAAGGAGGCGAAGAAGAGAAATTAAAATCACAAGAAGAACAACAAGTTGCCATCAACGAAGCTCGGCGATTGAGACTGCTCGGAGGTGCCAACCGCTCGAAGGCTAATGACGCCTGCGATGCGATCGAGGCACGAGAAGGAATGTACCCGGAGTTAACACTGGCGGCGATGAAAGTGCAATCCATGGGGTTGAGACTCCAATGGATGCCATCAGAAGACCCTAAGACAAATGACACATCGCGAAAGGGAGGACCAAGGCCTCGCAGCAAGAGAGACCGGAGGAAATGAAGGCCCACGGGAGGTTGAGACTTCCCTGGGTAAAGAGGCTCAAGTAGAGAACATCCCTCCCGCTATAATCGACCCATCCGAGAAGGAGATAAGCGCACTTCATGATTCCCAAGACAACCCCGATGTCACTTTTCCGGGATCGGAAGGCGAAGAAGAAGTTGAGTCATCCCCATGACAAATCCAAAAGACTCACCAAGCGGGTGTTCCAAGCACGAGCAAGTCGATCCCAAGACTACTCGTCAAACCTTTAACTTTGATGATGAGCCACCAATGGAAATCTCATCATCGTCCGATGACGCTCGATAAGGCCGAGGATCGATCCATCGAATGGAAAAATCACCGAGACCAACGAAGTAAGACATTTGAAAACAGGCTGAGGCAAAAGCAAGCGGTCCACTTCACAACGAGACCCACTCAACAAGAGACCACCGCGCAGCTCCTCAAGCTGCAATAGGATCGATTCCCAAAAGAACCGCCCGCGCACCACTCATCATCGAAGCAGATCCCGATTGGCGGTGATGAATCCTTCGTAGAGTCTTTTCCTTTTTTCACTGAAATACCGGGAACTCCACGAAGAGTCGAAACGAACAAGCACGCTATCACGACCCGCTCTGTTTTTCACTCAGCACCATTGTTCCAAATTTTGATTTTGATTTTGTATGGCCATCACCGCAATGTAAGAATCAATCGAATTTCGAGAAGTGTTCAAGGCACTCTTTGCCGAGGTTGAACGGATGGAGAGGCATCAGCCCTCTTTGGACATGCAATCGACAACAGAGATGCCAACCTTACAACCGACTTGAGAGGCATCACAATCGATAAGGGAATGGTGGCAACAACAAAGAATCAATGCGTGTGGAACAGTGAGATACTTCAGGACATTGTTCAACAAGTCTGGGTGTGGAGAGTCGAAAATGCTTTGATGCAAAAACGAAGCCGAGAGAACATATTGAGCACATGCATGAAGCTCATCTTGCCGAGATAAAGCTCTACTGCGTGAGCGAAATACAAATGATCTACAGCGTTTGGAAGAACACATGACTAGAAAATTCAGCCTTCTCATGGCCGAGATGAAGCCGATTTCAAAGCAGAGTCCAACGCTACTCGATCCGAATTCGTGCTACTTACAACGCAAATGACTTGAAGCGAAACTCAACCATCGAAGACTCGACTTCATGCTTGCCAAAGATGTTCCCGGGTTCCTCTATCCTTTGATGATGCCAAAAAGGGGAAGAGGAATACCTTAAAGCAAAGAAAATCAAGGCGAAAGAAAAAAGAAAGCAAAATTGAGAAGGGAAAATCACCGAGGAAGTCCTGAAACAGAAGAAAGGAAAGCTTGTTGAGGGGAAGGATCAGCAGATGTGACATTGATGATTGCACAAACCCCCAACAAGGTCTCACACACGGTGACATTATAAGCGGAAAACTCCCAGTGACTCGCCACTTCAACACTCTGTTTGTATCTATGGAGGAAAAGAGAAAACAATTGAAGCGGGGATGAAGCAAGTGGAAGAAAGAATGGATGCCCGAGTTATGAACATCTTGAAAGAACATGGAGGCATTCCAAAGAGACGAGACACCTATGCCATCTCGGATGTCGGGACAGAGCCACGATCGATCGATGAATTTAAAACGCTCGAATCGAGGGATACTTTGAAAATATGTCTATGGCTCAAGCTTGGGACTTGTCTTGGGAAAAGGGTCTCACGTTATGTGAAGAAGGCGACAGCGGAGACTTCCCAATCACTCTGCTGGTCACTCTGCTAGTCACTCACCGGAAGAAGACCCCCCTGAGACAAAGATACGCCCGCAGGTAGAGGAAGAAGCGAGAGTGGAGGAAGAAGCTTGGACCCAGGACTCGCCCAAGAATATTGAATACGTAGATCCGGGAAAGAAAGGAGGGATCTCTTTGGGGGCTTGACCAAGTGGCAAATTTAAAAGTGGCTAAAACTAACGCCGAGTATGCAAAAAGAATAGAAGAAGAAAACAAGAGACAAACTCAGCTATGGCGGGAGAGACGAGGAAAGAATAAGAAGAGATGAAGCTGCCAGAAAGCATATGAGAAGAAAAAAAGGCAAATTGAGAAAAAAAGAGAAGAAGAGAAGAAGATGCTGATCAAGATGAAAGAAGGAGACAGCGAAGGAGATGAAGTGTTGCTGTCCAACCCTTCGTGTAGTTTATTATGTAAATACATACAATGTAAGTCTTCTGTAATAAAGCTATAAATTCTTTATTTTTTTGAAGACAATTATATACTCTGATACACCTTGTAAAACATTGTGTTAAGTACAAGAATGATATGATCAATAAAAAGATTGATTCTGCGCATACATTCTATGTCAATACACTATCTGTATGTATCTTTGTTATTTGCATCTTTGTATGGTTTAAGTTTTGGCATCATCAAAAAGGGGGAAATTGTTAGGAATTTTATTGTTTAGATTTTGATGAATGCCATGTAAAACTTAGAATAGAAAGTTGGCACCCCAATTTTGTTGTAAAATGCATTGTAATGAATAGAGTGGCCGGCCAAGTCGAGGTTAAGTCACTACGCCCTAACATGCAAGAAGACAATCAAGACTGGAAGGAAGACTCTGCTGAGACAGCAATTGAGTATGACAAAGAAGAGTAGACGGAACTCTCTCAAGAAGAAGCGGTGAGATGCAAACAGTGGAGCATCGATCAAAGTCAACTCAAGAAAAGCCAAGTCTCAAGTTGAAGTGACATAAGAGTCATCCAATGATTGGAAGGCGACTCTAAGTCACCTGGGAAAGCAAGGAAATGCAAATCAAGTCGAGATAATCGTAAAAGAACCGTTGCCGTAAAATCAAGAGATTTACTTAAACAAGTAATATCTCCATACCACCTTTCTTGGAGTGCTCGGCCCCAGAAGCGTGCAAAAGGAATGAACCAATGGGAAGCACTACACCGTGTCGAACTCAAAAGGTGAAAGAACAATTCATACGAGGAAACGGCAATTCCAAGAACTCGCAAGCCAACGATCGCAAAGTGACTTTCAAAAATAAGCTATCTCTTCAACGGGCAAATTTTTGAAAGTTCACTATAAAAGGCCGAGGAGTTTGTTTGAGAAGTAGGATGACACACATGTGAGATAAACAAGCATATCGAAAAAGCTCAAACATTCTCAATCCTCAAGCCTACATTACGAAGTACATCAATCCAACACTCACCGTGAAGGAAAGAGAACTTCAATCGGTTGAAGAGGAAATCTTTGAAAACAAGGGGTCTACATTCCGGGAAGGATTGTAGAAAGGTTCAAGGTTGAGCCAAGTCTTAAGCTTTTGGAGGGCTTCGTGATCAAATCCAAAGAGCTTGAGCAAGTGAGTCAGTAGTAGCAAAGCAAAATTGCCTGTGAAGAAGCCGAGTCGTCGACGAGAAGCCACCGAGTGATCAAGGCGTCTCGGTCGAGTCCCAAAGGATCAAGTCACCGTGTGATCAAGACTTGCATCCGGATCATTACCACTTTGTAAACTGATCATTACTTAGTGGATTCCTCCGGGAGTTGGAGAAGAGAGGAGTAGAAGAATTACCCCATCTTCGAACCTCTATAAAAACTTCATTGTGTCATTTACATTTCAAAGACTTTAATTCTTGCACTTTTAACTCGCTTTATCTCACGATAAATTTGCTATCCATTTGATAATTTATAAGTACTAAATCAAGCTCTAAAATCTTGCTTAATCAAACTTAAGGGTGTTAAGTCTTCCGCTGATAATAAAACCACGATTGAGTTAAATTATAGCCAACAAATGAGTTACTCCATCAACACTCGGTGAGTCATTGAGAGATTAACTCTACTTGAGCGACTAATTCGATCATCCATCAAGGACACAAATGTGTAGAATCAACTCAGTAGATTTAAAAAGGACTAAATCGAAAATTTGGTAAGGTTTATTCAACCCCCCTTCTAAACCTTACACTACACCCCTTGGGACCTACAAGTGGTATCAGAGCGGTTGGTTCATTGAACCCTCCGCACTGGTTACTAAACTAGATCTCCAAACTTTTCAAAGTCTGCTTTAGTACTTAAACCTTCAAAATTTTTTTTTAAAGTCATTATCATGGAAGCAAATTTGACACGCATCCCTATGTTCACTTTTGAAGAATTTGATGATTGGAAAATTCGTATGCAGCTCATCTATCAAAGATTACATGATGAGATGTGGATAGTGATAGAAGATGGGCCTCTGCAAATATTAAAGGTGAACACATCTGCGAAGAGTTGCGGTGAAGGAGAAAGAAAATGTCTTGCTCCCGACCATTATGGTTGAAAAACCAAGAACCGAGTGGACAAATGATGACAAAAAAAGATACAACCTGGACAATGTAGCCAAGGACATCCTTTACAAAACCTTGGACAAAGCCATGTTCAATAAAGTCAAATCATGCAAAACGGCCAAAGAAATCAGGACAAGTTGACATTGATTTGTGAAGGCTCGAGCAAATCAAAGAAAACAAATTATCACAAGGCGATGTAAAAATTTGAAAATTTCAAAATGATCTCGGGAGAGAACCTGGATCAACTAGACGCCGGTTCACGAAATCACAAATGAGTCATCTACACTTGGAAAGGAATATACACAGAAGAAGAAATGTGTATGAAGATCCTAAAAAGTCTTCCAAATGAATGGGAAATGAAGGTCATGGCACCGAGACACTCCATGGACCTATCAAAGACATCCAACCATGAACTATTCTCGGACCTCAAAGCCTACGAGTTTGAGCTAAGAAGAAAAGACTAGGAAGAGACAAAATTTGTACCCAAAACAACTGCTCTAATTGTTAAAGATGGGAAGAGAGCCGAGGTCAAAGAAGTCATTGACCCGGAAGAAATAGCCCCGATGGTTAAGAGGTTCAACAAGTTCTTCAATAAGAATTACAAAAGAGGAAAGGGCGAATCTTCCGTAAGACACTCGGCTCCCTCTAAATCAAGGGAAGACAAAGCCAACCAAGAGAATATATCATCAAAAAGTTGAGTATCAAAGGGTGACAACTCAAGAATGGAAAGAGTGATCAAAAGGTGAATATCTATGTTGGAACTGTAGACAACCAGTCACTATGCCATTGATCGCTCATATCCTGTAGTCAACAAGTACATGGATGAAGAAGAAAGAAAGATCTTGAGAGAAAGAAGACAAGAAAGGAAAAAGGCAATGATGGTGCAGAGATCTCTAAACAAACAAGTCAAGGGAGACAAATGATTGAAAGCTTGATGAAGGCGACTACTCAAGTGACTCAAAGAAGAAGCCCGATCCGCTTGATGGCCAAAGAACAAGATCAAGAAGATGAGGTACAATCTAACTCAACAAACTCGACACTAGTGATAGTGATGTGACACACTCACTTCATCACCTACTAATCTTTATGATTCATTAAGCAAAATGATGAAAGATTTTGAACACATCAAATCCTCACACACACTATTGAATGAGAAAAACAACCTAATCAAAAGTCAAAACTCAAAGTGACTAAGGAGCCGAGAACTCTAAGTCAAATAGTTGTTGAAAATGAAAATCTAAAGGCTGAAAATGCTAAATTAGTAGCGAAAATTGCTTTGCTATAGAAAAGAGGAGAATGACCTCAAGAATGTTATTGCCTCATTTACTAAGGCATCTAAATCATTGGATGATCTTATCATGAGTCAAAGAGAATGTGGAGACAAGATAGCTTAGGATTTAATTCCTCGTGCCATGTCAAACCTCAAGAGTAATTTTGGAAAAAGGATCTTCAAGTCATGAAGAGTCCGAAAAATCCAAAACTCTAAATGCTGCACACACATTCACTCCAAAGCACAACACTAAGCAAACTGGCCTTGGTTACAAAGGAAAAGGAAAATGAAATGATTGAGTGTCTTTGAAAGGACAAATGAGAAGAGATTCACCGAGTCCTCAAAGAAACTCCTAACAAAAATACTCTGTAAAAAGGAAGCGAGCTACCGAAAATCCCAAAAATCCATAAAAGAAATACATATGATGGGAATGGTAGAAAATATCCAAGCCAAGCTGATTGGAATAATGTGAACTATCAAAGATAGACTTATGGAATATAAGCCCAAATGGCAAAGGCCTAGAACTCAAGAAAGGCCATTCCAAAAGTATAAGAGCTTTCATCAAAGACACACATGCACCTAGGCACTACACTCAAAAACACCACAATTACCCAAGGAAGGAAATTGCTAAAACACATATGCAGGCATACGACAAAAGAGACAAATTGTATGAACCTAGAATCCCCAAGCAATTTGCGAGAATTAATTATGATTATGGCACGATAGATGGCAACCCCTTAGAGTCAAATCATTTGGCTATAGGTTGGTTGGATCATCTTACAATTCTAACCCCTCGGGACCCGGACAAGTATGGGTACCTAAAACTTAATTTCCTTGATTGCGTTCAAGGAACAGTGAGTGCCAAGGAACCTGGTACATGGATAGTGGTCGTTCCCGGACATATGATAGGAAATAAGAGAAATCATGTCAAAATTCAAGGAAGTCAAAGGAGCAAAAGTCATATTTGGAGGAAATGAAGCTCCTGGTGGTAAATAAGAGGCATTGATCCATCAAGAGGAATGGATTAGAAATCACGATGTTGCATATGTTGAAGGACTCAACTTCAACTTATCGAGTATCGATCGGCTCGTGACAAGGGCTACAATGTTGGATTCAACATGGGAATATGCCAAATCAAAGATATTGAATCAAATGAAGTTGTCTTTGCAAGGATGTAGACGAAAAAATATGTATGTAGTGGATTGGTCAACCGCAACACCCAAGACTGCCTACTAGCTTAAGCAAAACACTGGTGAATCAAGTTGGTTGTGGCACAAAAAGTCGAGTCACTTGAATTTCAAAACAATTAACAAATCGCAAGAAGTCATCTTGTAGAAGGACTTCCGGACTCGATATACAAGAAGGAGAGTATATGTGATGCATGTCGAAAGGAAAGCAAATCAAATCGTCATTCAAAGAAAAGACATGCCCATCCTCAACAAGAATATTGCATCTACTTCATATGGATCTATTTGGCCAAATGGAACCACCAAAGATAAGTGGAAAGAAATACACCTTGGTGGTAGTAGATGACTACTCAAGATATACATGGACAATATTCATGTGCAAGAAGAAAGAAACTCTACAAAAACTACCACAAATTGGTGATGAAGAGGATTCAAAATGAGAAGAGTCAAACCATTATCAAAATAAGATCGATAGAGGAACCGAGTTTGTCAATGGAATAATAAGTCGATTGTATTGAGAATGGTATTGGTCATGAACTATCAAAAAGACAAGGACTCCACAAACAGAATGGAGTTGCGAAAAGAAGGAAACAGAACCCTCAAGGAAGCGGCAAGACCATGTTAGGTCAAGGCAGGGTTACCAAAAAGATTTTGGGTGAAGCAATCAACACACTTGCTACACCCAAAACAATGATGTATGATAAATGGACAACCGACAAAGACTCCTATGAGATCTGGGACGAAGAAAACCAAATGTTGCATATTTCAGGATATTTGGATGTAAATGCTTCATCCACAACAATGGCAAAGACAATCTAAAGGCTTTTGATGCTAAAGTCGATGAAGGTATCTTCTTAGGATACTCAAATTTGAAAGCAAAGCCTACAGATACTCAACAAAAGAACTATGGTTACAGAGGAATCCATTCATGTAGTATTCGATGAGCCAAATGTAAATGGAGAAGACATTGAAGAGTCACCGATAAGTTTGAATCATCCAACCATACGAAAGAGTCCCTATCTTTGAAGTCAAGCCGAATTATCAATTCGAAAGAAGATGAGATAGTGAATCTCAAAAACAGTGGAAAACTTGCGGTAAGTGATAACGAGAGGGCTGACCACACCAACACAAATGCAAGTCGATCAATCCAACTAACTTACTCCAACCTCGATGTAAGATGGCCGAGAGACCATCCACGAACTTGTCATTGGAGACATAAGAGAAGGTGTCAAAACAAGATCCGAACTCAACAAGAATCCATGTTCACATGCTTCATCTCGCAAATAGAGCCCAAAGATGTGTCACAAGCATTGGACGACACACATTGGATTCAAGCTATGCAAGAAGAGTGAATCAGTTTGAGAGAAATAAAGTATGGGAATTAGTGCAAAGACCCATACATCAAAATGTTATTGGAACCAAATGGGTGTTCGAAAATAAGATGAACGAGGAAGGTTACGTGGTAAGAAACAAAGCAAGACTAGTAGCCAAAGGATATTGCCAAGAAGAAGGGATAGATTTTGATGAAACATTTGCCCTGTAGCAAGATTGGAAGCTATAAGGATGTTTCTTGCCTATGCACGACTCACAAGAATTTCATTGTATATCGATGGATGTAAAAAGTGCATTCCTAAATGGTTTATTGGAAGAAGAAGTGTATGTTGAACAACCTCCAGGATTTGAGCGAAGACTCTTGGAGACAAGGTATACAAACTCAAGAAAGCCTTGTATGGATTGAAACAGGCACCCGAGCATGGTATGATACCTGTGTCACAATTCCTAACGAAAATGGATTCACAAAAGGAAAAGTAGATAGAACACTTTTCGAGAATTCAAGACAAGAAGAGTATACTTTGCTTGTTCAAATATATGTGGATGACATCATTTTTGGATCCACTAACAAAGAGTCTGTGAAAAATTTTCAAACCTCATGCAAAGCAAATTTGAAATGAGC
This sequence comes from Rehmannia glutinosa, assembly GCA_016081115.2. Lineage (NCBI taxonomy): Eukaryota > Viridiplantae > Streptophyta > Magnoliopsida > Lamiales > Orobanchaceae > Rehmannia > Rehmannia glutinosa. The sequence goes on from CM071924.1 coordinate 47,332,248, forward strand.
ATGATGGGAGAGTGACATTCTTCCTTGGACTCCAAGTAAAACAAGTGAAGGATGGAACCTTCATAAGTCAAACAAAATACACCGAGAGATTTAATGAAAAAATTTGGTATGGAGGAGAAGTCTTCTCGTAAAAATACCAATGAACACATCACCAAAATGGACATGGATGCGATGGCAAGCCTCAGAGATCAAACAAGATACATGAGCACTTATTGGATCTTTGCTCTATCTCACAAAGAAGCGGGCCGGACATCACCTTTCTTTGTAGGTGTATGTGCAAGATTTCAATCTGCTCCAAAAGAGAGCCATATGACAGCAGCTAAGAGAATATTGAGATACTTGAAAGGAGTCAAACAAAAGCATCTACTTCTCAAGGTCATATAAGCTCAAATCTAAGGAACAAGCCTCCTACAACTTCCAACTATGAAGAAGTTGAATATTGTTTTATGGGCATAAATGAAGAAAACGAGGTATGTCTTAAACCCTCTACTTCCTATGATATTGTCGTTCAAAATGATTATAGTGATTTACAAAATGATTATGATGAACTTCAAAATGAATTCCAAAGCTTACTTGTTAGATACAAAAATTTGAAAAAGGAATTCAATATTTTGAAAAATGATAAGGATAGTTTATTTACTTCCTATGAATCACTATCATGTGCTCACACCACAACTCTTGACAAGGTTAGAAACCTTGAAAAAGAAAATAGTACTCTTGTTGAGAATATTGATTGCATGAAAAATGATTTATTAAAATCCAACTTGAGTACCAATAAAATGTCCAATATTGTTGATATTCATAATTGTGATAAATGACTTGATCATAAGCCTAATGTTGTTAATCATATGAAAAAGGATCAAGTCACTATGCATATTGGTCATTATGCTCCTAGAATTATTACTTGTTTTTATTGTGGCATAAAGGGTCATACGGCTAATTCTTGTCGGGCTAGAAATAGCTCTAATTATTGTTGGAGACCTAAAAGTCTCAAAGCTAATCCTAAAGGACCCAAACACTTGAGGGTACCACAAAATAATGTGTTATTAGGTACCCGGTGAAGTAATAATTGGAGAAAATTCATGCCACCAAGAAGACATCAAATGACCGTTTCATTTGATCAAAGAAGGAGAAACTATCTTCGGCAAAACCAACTTTCAAGAAGAGGATATAATCAAAATTGGGAAGAACATAATCCTTGGAAATGGCAAAGACATCATCAACAAGATGATTTTCAAAGAAGAAGAAACCATCAACAATGGGAAGGTAACCAACCTTGGAAATGGAGTAATCAAAGAAGTCATCATCAACAAAGTGACTTCTCAAGGGGAAGATATCATCAAGAATGGGAAAGACACAACCTATGGAAACGGCGTAATTGGTAAACCGTATCTCTCCATTTATATATGCATTTTATTTTAATTCTATGCATGTTTTTATTTGTGTCTCAATTGCAAAATGAGTTTTCAAGTTTTTAAGGTCTTTAATATATATTTGTGCTTTTAAAATATTTTTGAAAAAGAAGACCTTATATGATGTTTTTAAAACTCTTGTGCATTTTTGTAGACTAAAGTATGTTATCATCCTTTATGGATTTTTTTTTGGCATGAGCTTACTTGTGATATCTCTTAGCCTACACTTCTATCATTATGATTTGTGCTAGATTTGTTTTAAGAATTGTGTAGGATTTACATATTTTCACTAATGGCCATTTACGTCATTATTTGTCAAGATAGGCATAAATTATCGAGGTACGTTTACTTGTGTTATTCTTACTCTTATAGACTCGATATATATTGCCATGTGCCTATGTGCTTATAGTATTTCATACAAAGTGCCATTAAGAGGATTTCTAGATTTTTTGAAAGGCACTATTAGATATTTGATTGCACATATTTGCTTTGTCAACTCTTGTTCAAATAATTCTTTTAAATGAGGTCTCAACTATATGCTATCGGATTTTCAAATTTCAAAAGAGACCTTTTATAGCTTTCTTAAGCTTATTTGAACTTGCATGATTTATTAGACTCTTGATGATATTCTAAATGCATATTATGTGTTTCTTGCTTCATGGTCTATATATATATAGTGTCTATTTCTACTATGCTCTTATGCAAGATATTTTGTAATTGATGATTGAGGCATGTTTTTACACCTGGGCTATTTTTCTCTTGCTTATATAAGCTATGTCGTTAATAAGTTTGTTAAGTTGTGTAGATGAGAAATGAAGTACTCCAAATATTTGTTACCTCAAAAATTTGGATGTATATGTTCTATTGTGAACACCTTAGACAAATCGGATGCCCTATGATGATAGTAATGAAGTAGACAAAAAGGGTATTTCGGAACAAACTCGATGACCAAGGCAACATTGGTCGAACTAAGGCGAGGTTAGTAGCTCAAAGGTATTTTCAAGAAGAAGGTAATTGATTTTGATGTAACATTTGCACTCATAGCACATTTAGTAGCTATTTGCATTTTACTTGCCCATTCTTGTTTTAAGAAAATTTCAAACTTTACCAAATGGATGTCAAATCCAATTTTCTCAATGGTTTTATTCAAGTAGAAGTCTATCGGGGTTTAAATTTTTCTAGGCCAAATGATCTTTATAAAAGGTCTTGTATGGGTTCAAACAAGTACCCCATATATGGTATGATAGACTTAGCTATTTTTTGCTAAATGATTTTACAAAAGGTAAAGTTGATACTACTCTCCTTGTTTTTTGAAAAAGGGCAAGATTGTTTGCTTGTGCATATTTATGAGAATATTTTTGGTGCTACTAATGAATATTTTGTGCAAGAGATTCTCCTAAGTTGATGTAGGTGAACTTGAGATGAACATGGTATCACATGATGGGGGAGATCAAATTTCATCATTGGACTTCAAGTTAATCAATGCCAAGTAGATGGTTATATTTCAAAAGAACTCTTGAAGGAGTTAGGCATTGAAGAAGGAAGAATCATCTCAAACTCTATGGCTACCAATGAAGAAATTGACAAAGGTTGAGAAAGGCATGTCGGTTGACAAACAAATTCGAGGTATGTTTTCTTATTTTATTCCTATAGACCCGACATTACATATGCCTTATGTCTATATGCTCGACTTAAAAAAACTATCCCAACGAATCTCATTAAAGTGCTATTAAAAGAAATTTTCAAATATTTGAAAGGCACTTCTTCTTATGACTTGTTGTATCCAAAGCTTTAAAACGTTCTTATTTTTTTTGGGATAACAAGTTTGGTATCTATTATACGGATATTCGTATTCAAAATTTGGTTCGTCATAATCGAACTAAACATATTGAGATTCGATAAATTTTTTAAAGGGATTGCAATTTTTAACAAAAACTTGAGATGTGTTTAATTCCGTCTCAAGGATAACTCGCAGACTTTTTGATCGTTAACCGCTGAGTATTTTACCTCATTTCGAGCTTGATTATGACATAATGTATATTGAATGAGGTCTACGTATGCATTTTGTATGCTTTAAAACTTAGGGGCGAAAAATCGGATTTTTGGATCAAATTTCGGATTTTTCAAACAGAACCAAAACAGTGGGCTGCCAGGGCAGGGGCCGACCGGTCGCCCTGATCGAATTTTTGGTTAAAAATGGTTCTGTTTCCAGACTTAGTCATTTTGGCTTATTTTGTCCATTTTTCGTCCCCTTTGCAAATTTCACACACAATTCACTTCAAATTAGTTTTGATGCATGAATTATATATTTTGGGGACTACCTAGCTCGGTTATCATCATTGATGCTCATCTTTACCGATTGAATGGTAAGAATTTCACTCTCTTTAGCTCAATTGGGTTGAACCCTTGAGTTTGTAGCTTATATGTATTTTTCTTGATGAAATTCATATATTTTTGTGATGAGCTTATTAATTGTTGATGAATGATATTTGTTATATTGCATTTGATGATGAGAAACTTGGCTTGATTACATTTACAAGGGCTATATATTTCATTTTCTAATTTTGACGCCCGCCAAGTGTTCGATAAAATGTTTCAATGTAAATTTCATCACCTACATGATTCTCTCGATTTCAAAAGTCTTATATAGTTATAGATATCATGTTTTGCTTATCAAATGATATTTCATAAGCTTCTTCAAGTCGTATGATTCGACTTTTCCCTCCTATTTGGTTTATAAGCTTCAATGTTCAAATAGCTCGATACATCGGTTTAGTTGCGCACTTTGATATGATTATATGATGTTTTTATCGTGCTAACACTCTTTTTGATGATTCCAAAGGGGGAGAAACAGGTTATAAGCTCATTAGCTCATAAAAGCTAAGATAAGCTTAACGAAAAGAAGCTATAAGCTATGGCTTCATAAAGCCATAAGTTGTGGATCATATTTAGTCCACTTGGTGCATTATGGTTATGTATGAATCATGGTCCATTGGTTGTAGTATGGACTTATATACGGTTCTATTGATGTATCTTTGACAGGGGGAGCTTTTAAGTTTTTGATACTTAAGCTCAATATCGAAAAGCTAAGTTTTTAGCTTATGTTGAAGTTGCTTCTATATTACTCTTGTTGTGCATGTTGATAGGGGGAGCATTTGCTATATGTGCTTGAATATCTCTACTCCCATCCTTGTGTTTATTTTGCACGGAATGTTGTCGCTCACAACGGATAGCTCTTTTTAACCGGTAAAATTGTTTTGTTTTCAAAATCGACCTTGTTAAAATCGTTTTGGTTTGTAATCATCAAAAAGGGGGAGATTGTTTGATAAATGGTTTTATCATTATTTTGATGATTTGATTTTACACCAAAACAATGGTTTTAAAAGTTGTCCAAATACTCCTAAATGATTTAAAATGATTTTAATATTTTCCGGAGTATTTCCTCAAGTTTATTTTTGATAATAATGGACAACACTTTTAATGATTTTATGTCAATGGGTTTTTACTCCTAAAACAAGATTTCTAAATGTTGTCTAAATACTCCCGATTGGTTTAAAATGTTTTTACTAAATTTTCGGAGTATTTCTTGAGTTTTATTTTCGACAAAAATTGGACAACATTTCTGTCTCGTGGTCGACCGGCCGCCCTATAGGGCAACCCGTACCTGAAGATGTTTTTAGAAACAGAAAATGAGACGGAAGTAAAAACAAGCGGTCGACCGGCCGCTCGGGCGTCGGCCGATCGGGCCGACCTCGGCCGCCAAATGATCGATCCGACCGTACTGCAAGTTTGATTTTGAAACAGAACAAAATCTCTTCTTTTTTTGTTTAGGGGGACCGGTTGAGACAGGGTCGACCGGTCGAAGCCTCGTCGACCGGCCGCCTGTTGAAATTTTCAAAGTGTTCTTATTTCTCTTATTTAAATGCGGCCGGTCGCCTCTGTGTATTGACAAAAAAATATGACCGTTTGACAATGACACATTTCCTTAAATTGTGGGATTGATTTCTAACAGCTATATTCTTGATTTTAATTGTATTTTTCTGTAGATTTTTAATCCCCAAGAGGAGCCTATGCTTGATCAATCATCTCCTATAAATAGAAGAAGTTTTGGAGCAACCAATACAACAATTGAGACACAACACAACAAGATACACTTCAAGCAAATACTTGGTCTTTCATTGTTATTATTCTTGTTGTAAATTTGCCTAGCTTATCACTTTCACATCCTTGAGGTCTAGGCTATTCTTGATTACACTTTGCACTCAAATTGTATTATTCATTATTGAGTTGTAATCTTGATTTTTGGTTATCATTCAAACACAAGATATCCTTGTGAGTGTTCTTGTGGTAAGAACACACTTGGATGATCTAGGTGATAGGTGCAAGAAGATTGTGGTGATCTTTTTATTGAGGTGTTGAAGAATTTGGTATTCTTCAAGGTTGAAGATTGTGGTAATCTTCACAAGGTGCCGTTGGAGATTGTGGTAATCTTCAAGAAGAGATTGTGGTAATCTTAAATGTGGTGTTGAAGAAGAGTGTGGTGCTCTTCAAGGTGTTGTAAGTTGAATTTGTATTAATTTTGGTAATTAATAAAATTCTTTTTCTTTTTGAAATCCATCCCGGATATACTGGGGTGGTAGAGGATTAGGCCCTAGGTGGGTTGAACCTCTTTAAATCGACGTGTGTTGTTTACATTCCGCACCTTTATTATTTTGTTTGAGCATTCGATTTGAAAAAAGGGCGAAATTGAAAAGATGGAGATAATCTATTCACCCCCTCTAGATTATCATAGCCGCTTGGACTTACAACCTGAAACCACGAACAAACAAGCATTATTCAAGCTATTAACCTGCAAATATGCTCAAGTATATTCAAGCAAATCCTCAAGCCTGAAACTCGAAGGAAATCGATCCAACACAAGCTGTGAAGGAAAGACAACTTCAAATTTGTTGAAGAGGAAACTTTTGAAGAATCAAAAGGGGTCTACTTTCCAAGGAGGATTGTAGGAAGGTTCAAGGTCGAACCATTAGTAAGTTATTGGAGGGCTCCGTGATCAAATCCAAGAGCTTGAGAAAGTGAGCTGAAGTAGCAAGGCAACTGCCCTGTGAAGAAGCTGAGTCGGAATATAAGCCACTGTGTGACCAAGGCTGTCTCTAGACTGTTAACCACTTTTTAAACAGATCTGTTACTTAGTAGATTCCTCCAGGAGTTGGAGAAGAGAGGATTAGAAGAAATACCCCATCTTCAAACCTCTATAAAAATTAACTTTGTCATTAATTTTTCAGCACATTTACATTTCTGCATACTTACATCATATCTGCTGATAAACTCATATTTGCTCTCAAACTGATTAATAACCAAGTGCTAAAATCAAGTGTTAAAATAAGTTTAAAACAATTCAAAGGGTGTTAAGTCTTCTGCTGATAAAACCAACACAACCAAGTTAAAGTTCAGGTTAAACAGCTGAGTTATTCTATCAACAGCTCTATCGAATCTGTTGAGTGGCTAACTCTGCTGAATAACCAACTTAGTTGTCCCTCAAGGACACAACTGTTTGAGTTAACTCTAGAATAATCTTAAAAGGACTAAAATCGAAAAGTTGGTATTGTTTATTCAACCCCCCCTTCTAAACCTTACTCACACCCCTTTGGACCTACAACCACTGACACAAAAGCTCTTATTGAGCTGAAAGGAGTGAGTATAGACTGTTGGACTCAAATGCATAAAATGATGTGACACGAGATGTGATAACACTTGTGACTACACTTTTAAAATATGCAGTGAATATATGATTTTCTATGTAACTTTTGCATTGAAAAATCTAGCCTATATATAGGCAACAAGTCTAATTTGCAGGGAATAAAGTTAGATGAGTGGACATTAATCCACCTTATAACTGTCATATATTACAACCCATGAATGACCACTATTTGTGCAATTACAAACTCCAACAAACCCACTATTTGAGGAGTTACTAACTCCAACAGACACATACAAATCTGGATACCTACAATGTCTAGATTCGTTAGGCCCAACAACCACTTGAATATGGACCAAACCTATTTTCGAGTGACAAAACTAAAGTGAACCTGAAGCCTGGCTGTAGCCTTATGCTCAAGTCCAGATCGACCTAGGAAGCCGGGCTCACATGTGCGCGCGTGTGGTCCACTTGTGGTCATCCACTTGCATTATAGTATATCCAACCAATAACACCTTCTACTATATAAACTAGGAAAACAAGGTTTTATATTCAATGTGGGACAAGTTTAAAACCTTTCAACTTGTTGAGCTTTGGTCCAGTATCCTGCCTGCAATGGTCTTTAAAAGAGGTGCGAGGCGCGGCCTGCAATTCAAACTCATGAGCGCTGGATAATGAGAATGAGTTAGTTGAATCTCAAAGACAGCTGGAAGGTCTGCAGCTGAATGAAGATGATAAAAAAGAGGTTGTTCAAGACAACTTAGCTGCAAGAAGAATCAATCCAGCAGACATACTCCAACCAGATGTGAGATGGCTGAGAGACCATCCACCTGAGTTAGTCATTAGAAATTTAAGAGAAGGAGTAAGAAAAAAATCCAGGACTCAACATGAAGCTATGTTAACTTGTTTCATTTTTCAAATTGAGCCTAAGGATGTGTCACACGCATTGGATGACACTCATTGAATTCTAGCTATGCAGAAAGAGCTGAATCAGTTTGATATGAATAAAGTTTGGGAATTGGTTGAAAGACTTACTCACCAAAATGTTATTGGTACCAAATGGGTATTCAGAAACAAGATGAACTAGGAAGGATCTGTTGTGAGAAACAAAGTAAGATTGGTAGACAAAATGTATTGCCAAGAAGAAGGTATAGATTTGATGAAACCTTAGCACCTGTTGCCAGAATGGAAGCAGTAAGGATGTTTCTTGCTTATGCTGCACACAAGAACTTCACAGTCTATCAAATGGATGTGAAGAGTGCATTTTTGAATGGACTTTTAGAAGAAAAAGTCTATGTGGAACAACCCCCAGGTTTTTAGCAGAAAACTATTTGAGATAAAGCCTACAAGCTCAAGAAAGTATTGTATGGTTTAAAGCAAGCACCGAGAGCATGGTATGATATATTGTCTCAATTCCTAATAGACAATGGATTCACCAAAGGCAAAGTTGACAGAACGCTCTTTAGAATTCAAGAAATAGAGAATATTTTGCTTGTTCAAATATATGTGGATGACATCATCTTTGGAACCACAACCAAAGAGTTGTGTGACAATTTCTCAAACTTTATGCAAGGGAAGTTTGAGATGAGTATGATGGGAGAGCTGACTTTTTTCATAGGTTTTCAAGTCAAGCAAATGAAGGATGGAACCTTGATAAGTCAAACCTAATATACCAGAGATTTAGTGAAGAAATTTGGTATGGATGAGAAATAATCTGTGAAGATTCCCATGAATACTTCTATCAATATGGATATGGATGCATAAGGAAAGCCAGTGGATCAGACAATATATAGAGCACTTATTGGATCATTGCTCTACTTGACTGCCAACAGACCAGATATCGCCTTTGCAGTAGGTGTATGTGCTAGATTTTAGTCTTCTCCTAAAGAAAGTCATATGACTGCAGCTAAGAAAATTCTGAGATATTGGAAGGGTAGCCAGGAAGTTGGCGTATGGTATCCAAAAGAAGGTGGATTCAAATTGATTGGATACTCAGACTCAGATTATGTTGGATGTAGAGTTGACAGGAAGAGTACATCTGGTATTTGTCAAATGCTTTGAGATTGATTGGTATCTTGGTTCAACAAGAAATAAAATTCAATAGCTATATCTACAACTGAGGTAGAATATATTGTTGCAGGCAACTGTTGTGCCCAAGTCTTATGGATGGGCAACAACTAAGAGATTATGACATTGAAGAAAAGAAAATTCCAATTATGTGTGATAACACAAGTGCTATTACAATTACTCAGAATCTAGTTTTGCATTCAAGAATAAAGCACATTGATATCAGATATCATTTCATAAGAGATCATGTTGAAAAGAAAGACATCACATTCGAATATGTATCAACTGATAAGCAGTTAGCTGATATATTCACAAAGCCTTTATGTGAATAAAGATTTGAAGAGCTTAAGAATGAGCTTGGATTGATTGAGCTGAGTTAATATGCTCAGAAGACTCATTCAGCATAATTAGAGGTGGGAGAATCGTATTTCAGAAGAGTTTTACTCATTCAGCTGAGTAAAACAACCCGTGTAGTCGTTCAACATAATTGAGTTAGCTGAATAGCTGAGTCTTTATCAGTAGACTAGAGATAAAGAGAGAAGCATAGTTATGTCATAAATAAAGAAAGTTAACTTATTTTTGAACTAAGAGATAAAGCGAGGTCATTTGTATTAAAGTGGAAATCTTTGACGAATGATGCCAGCATCATTAAACGCGGTATAGTAAAAGCTACGACAATAACCTATGATTGGATATAAATGTTGCTCACATTAAAATGCGACGTGATTAATGTTTTTTGCACATTTTAATACTGACCGTTGATCACATTTCAAACTTTAAAGATTCTAAAACCGTCTCTTCACTTCTCATATATATCCAAATCACTTTCTCTCTCTTCTCACATTCACTCTCAAGCATTCGAAATTCTTTATGTATTCTCTGCGAGAAAAACCTTTCGTATTTTCTTCAAGAAATCATCAATGGAACCAAAGAAATCCGCTCTCAACTTCGCCAAACTTGCTGAAAAAGTGTACTCCAGTGCACTTGTTGACTTCGAAGGCCTTGTCAAGTAGTCTGGTGACAAGGTATTGGCTGAAAAGATTGTTGAGCACCTCGAAAAGTCTGGATTGAAGAAATTTCTTTCGATGGAGATGGCCCAGACCTTTCAAGAGGAGGCTGCAATATTTTACATGAATACTACTATTCACGATGATGGCATTCACTTGTTAGTGAATCTGAAAGAGATCAAGTTGGTTGCAACAGACTTGATTGAGCTGTTACATATCCCCAACAGGGACTCAAGGAAATTAAGGATTATGAGTTCGACTACATGAAAATATGGAAGGAGATTGCGAAAAAGGAGGTAGCTGATAAGCTGAATCCCTCAGCCACGAAGAAGGTCATCAAGGATGAATATCACAAGTTGATGGATATAGTAGCCAAGTGTATAGATATCAAGTTTGGGTCATACAATTAGTTGTTACAAACTAAGTCTGACCGTGATGGCTACGATCATGGAAAAGCTCGAGCTGAATTGGAGCGAGTTCACCTTTGATAAGCTATATGCCAGAATGTCCAGAACGTCAAGATGGACGAAGGGACGTTCGTGAACACCCTGGGATATGGGCTAGTCTTGGGGTATATTCTGGAGAACAAAGGTATGACCCTTCATAAAGGGAAGTCCTTCCACATGAATAAGAGGTTGTTTAGGGCAAACATATCAGCTGCTCAGAAGAAGGCGTATGCAAAGAAGGTAAGCGCATCTGAGGAAAAATCAGCTGAGCATGTCCCTGAAGAGCCAGCTACCCCTGTTAAAGTCCCCTCTGATGAACTTGTTGTCGTTGTCCCCAAGGTGACAAAGAAAATGAGGACAACTGCACCCGAAAGGCAGCTACAAAGAAGCAGAAGACTCAGACCACTGTTGGTCTGAGAGATGAAGAACAGTCAGTTGCCAAGGCTGCTTATAAGCCTCCAGCTGAATCTCCTGCAGCACAGTCAGCCATTCGAGTTGTGGCTGAAGGATCCGATAGGGAGTAGGAATAAGCACCATTGGAGAGGCGCAGCAAGAGACGGCTTGTGAAGAAGTTTGTTGCAGCAGACCCTGCTGATACAGCTGCAGCAGACATATATCAGCTGCGACTCTCTCTAATATTGATGGAGCTGATGTAGTCGAAGCTGCTCAGCGAAAAAAGCGATGAAGGAGTCCCGTGAGTTGCATGAGCAATCTAGGCTCAATGGTGTTGGAGAATCCTCTCTTGTTGTCTCTCCAACCACTATGATCGAAGAAGTTGTGAGGGATCTCAATGCAGTCACCTCACTAGCTCACTCCGAAGGACCAAAAACTAGGAAGGATGGCGATGATGCTGGGATGACAGAAGTAGTAGGAGGCAACCCAGCGGAGCCACGCCCTAATGTAGCTATCGAGACAACTAAGGAAATTTCTGAACATTCACAAGAAACAACCAAGTCCCCGGTGACAGCTGACCCCCATGGAAAAGTAATCAGCTGGTGTGTTATCTGAGGGGAAGTTGTTCACATTGCAACCAGGTCGGAGGAGGCTACAGGGGATAAAGAACATGAGTAGTTAGGAGGCGAAAAGGAGTTAACTGACAAAGAAGTTGTTGGTTCTGTAAGTCCAAGCGGCTACGATAATCTAGAGGGGGGGTGAATAGATTATCTCCATCTTTTCGATTTCGCCCTCTTTTTCTAACCGAATGCTCAAAGACAATAATAAAGGTGCGGAATGTAAACAACACACGTCGATTTATAGAGGTTCAACCCACCTAGGGCCTAATCCTCTACCACCCCAGTATATCCGGGATGGATTTCAAAAAGAAAAAAGATTTTATTAATTTACCACAAATTAATACAACACCAACTTACAACAACACCTTGAAGAGCACCACACTCTTCTTCAACACCACCTTTGAGATTACCACAATCTCACTTGAAGATTACCACAATCTCCAACGGCACCTTGTGAAGATTACCACAATCTTCAACCTTGAAGAATACCAAATTCTTCAACACCTCAACGAGAAGATTACCACAATCTTCTCACACCTAATACCTAGATGACCCAAGTGTGTTCTTACCACAAGAACACTCACAAGGATATCTTGTTTTGAATGATAACCCAAAAATTCAAGATTACAACTCGATAATGAATAATACAATTGAGTGCAAGTGTAATCAAGAATAGCCTAGACCTCAAGGATGTGAAAGTGAATAGCTAGGCAAATTACAACAAGAAATAAGATAATGTAAGAACAAGTGTATTCTTGAGTGTATCTTGTTGTGTTGTAGTTTTCTCTCATGTTGTTGTGCTTCAAATCTTCCTCTATTTATAGGAGATGATTGATACTTGATAGGCTCCTCTTGGAATCTGATTTCTACAAAAAAAATTGCAATTAAAATCAAGATTATAGCTGTTAGAAATCAATTCCACAATTTAAGGAAAAGTTGTCTGCTGCACAACGGTTAGAATTTTGCTGTCAAAGCATAGGGCGACCGGTCGCGTACAAATAGAAGTTTGAAACATAACGTAGCAATTTAACATAGGGCGACCGGTCCAAGGGGTCTTCGACCGGTCGACCCCTACAAGGACCGGTCCCCCTCAAGCAAAAACCAAGACAGGAAGTTCTGTAACTCAAATGAACTCCCAGGTACCGGTCGACGGCACCGGTCGACCCCTTGGGCGACCGGTCGACCTGACCAATATTACATCCGTCTCATTTTCTGTTTCTAAAAACAGCTTCAGGTACGGGTTGCCCTATACGGCGACCGGTTGTCCTCAAAACAAAAGTGTTGTCCAATTTTATATCGAAAGTAAACTCCAAGAAATACTCCGAAAAATAGTAAAAACATTTTAGACCGATCGGGAGTATTAGGACAACATTTTGGGACATAGTTTAGATGTAAAAACATTTTGACATAAAATCATTAAAAGTGTTGTCCATTATTATCAAAAATAAACTTGAAGAAATACTCCGGAAAATATTAAAACCATTTTAAATCATTTAGGAGTATTTTAAAAACATTTAAAACCATTGTTTTGGTGTAAAATCAAAATCATCAAAATCATGATAAAACCATTTATCAAACAATCTCCCCCTTTTTGTTGATTACAAACCAAAACAATTTTAACGAGGTCGATTTTGAAAACAAAACAATTTTACCAGTTAAAGAGAACTATCCATTGTGAGCGACAACATTCCGTGTAATAAACACAGGGATGGGAGTAGAGAGATTCAAACACATATAGCAAATGCTCCCCCTATCAACATGCACAACATGAGTTATAAAGAAGCAACTTAAACATAAGCTAAAATATTAGCTTTTCGATATTGGGCTTAAGTATCAATAACTTAAAAGCTCCCCCTGTCAAAAAGACATCATTAGAACCGTATATAAGTCCATACTCCAACCAATGGACCAAGAATCATACATAACCATAATACATCAAGTGGTCATAATATGATCCACAACTTATGGCTTTTCATAGCCACAACTTATAACTACTTTTCGTTGAGTTTATCTTAGCTTTTATGAGCTAATGAGCTTATAACATGTTTTTCCCCCTTTGGAATCATCAAAAAGAATGTTAGCACGATAAATACATCATATATTCATATCAAAGTGCGCAACTAAACCGATGTATCGATCTATTTGAATATTGAAGCTTATAAACCAAATAGGAGGGAAGAGTCGAATCATACGACTTGTAGAAGCTTATGAAAGATCATTTGATAAGCAAAACAGATTTCTATAAATATATAAGACTTTTTAAATCAAGAGAATCATGTAGGTGATGAATTTTTCATTGAAACATTTCGTCGAACACTTGGCGTGCGTCGAATAAAACTAGAAGAATATAACGCCTTTGCAATTCGTTTAAGCCAAAAAAAATTCATCACCAAATGCAATTTAACAAATATCATTCATCAACAATCAATAAGCTCATCACAAAAATATATGAATTTCAAATAAATATAAGCCACAAACTCAAGGGTTCAACCCAATTGAGCTAAAGAGAGTGAAATTCTTACCATTCGGTCGGTAAAGACGAGCAATGATGATGATAGTCGAGCTAGATAATCCCCAAACTATGTAATACATGCAACCAAACACATTTGAAGTGAAATGTGTGTGCAAATGACAAAGGGGACGAAATAGAGAAGAAAAAGGCCAAAATGCCAAATTCGAAACAAAAGATATATCCAAAAACACAAAGGGGCGACCGGTTGGAGGCTGGGGCGACCGGTCGGAGGCTAGGGCGACGGTCGACCTCAAATCTTCAAATTTGTTCTTCTTCTTTCTTTTTGCGAAGTTTGATCCAAAAATCCGATTTTTCGCCCCTAAGTTTTAAAAGCATGCAAAATGCAAACGAAGACCTCATTCAATATACATTATGTTATAATCAAGCTCGAAATGAGGTAAAATACTCGGCGGTTAAAAAAATCCGCGAGTTATCCTTGAGACGGAATTAAACACATCTCAAGTTTTTGTTAAAAACGCAATCCCTTAGAAAGTTTTTCGAATCTCAATATGTTTAGTTCGATTATGACGAACTATATTTTGAATAATTTTCACCGGACTTGTTATCCCGAAAAATAAGAACATTTTAAAGCTTTGGATAAACAAGTCATAAGAAGAAGTGCCTTACAAATATTTGAAAATTTCTTTTAACGGCACTTTAATGAGATTCGTTGGGATAGTTTTTGAAGTCGAGCATAGAGACATAAGGCATATGGAATGTCGGGTCTATAGAAATAATATAAGAAAACATACCTCGAATTTGTTTGTCAACTGACATGCCTTTCTCAACCTTTGTCAATTTCTTCATTGGTAGCCATAGAGTTTGAAATGATTCTTCCTTCTTCAATGCCTAACTCCTTCAAGAGTTCTTTTGAAATATAACCATCTACTTGGCATTGATTAACTTGAAGTCCAATGATGAAATTTGATCTCCCCCATCATGTGATACCATGTTCATCTCAAGTTCACCTACATCAACTTAGGAGAATCTCTTGCACAAGATATTCATTAGTAGCACCAAAAATATTCTCATAAATATGCACAATCAAACAATCTTGCCCTTTTTCAAAAAACAAGGAGAGTAGTATCAACTTTACCTTTTGTAAAATCATTTAGCAAAAATAGCTAAGTCTATCATACCATACATGGGGTACTTGTTTGAAACCATACAAGGCCTTTTATAAAGATCATTTGGCCTAGAAAAAATTAAACCCCGATAGACTTCTACTTGAATAAAACCATTTAGAAAATTGGATTCAACATCCATTTGGTAAAGCTTGAAATTTTCTTAAAGCAAGAATGGGCAAGTAAAATGCAAATAGCTACAAAATGTGCTATGAGTGCAAATGTTACACCAAAAACAATTACCTTCTTCTTGAAAATACCTTCGAGCTACTAACCTCGTCTTAGTTCGACCAATGTTGCCTTGGTCATCGAGTTTGTTCCGGAATACCCTTTTTGTCTTCTTCATCACTATCATCATAGGGCATCCAATTGATCTAAGGTGTACATAGTAGAATATTTACATCCAAATATTTTGAGGTAACTAATATTTGGAGTACTTCATTTCTCATCTACACAACTTAACAAACTCATTAACGGCATCGCTTATATAAGCAAGAAAAAAATAGCCCAAGTGTAAAAACATGTCTCAATCATCAATAACAAAATATCTTGCAAAAGAGCATAGTAGTAAGAGACATTATATATATATAGACCATGAAGCAAGAAACACATACTATGCATTTAGAAGATCATCAAGAGTCTAATAAATCATGCAAGTTCAAATAAGCTTAAGAAAGCTACAAAAGGTCTCTTTTGAAATTTGAAAATCCGATAGCATATAATTGAGACCTCATTTAAAAGAAGTATTTGAACAAAAGTTGACAAAGCAAATATGTGCAATCAAATATCGAATAGTGCCTTTCAAAAAATCCTCTTAATGGCACTTGTATGAAATAAAAAAAAAAACAAGCACATAGGCATATGGCAATACATATATCGAGTCTATAAGAGTAAAAGTAACACAAGTAAACGTACCTCGATAATATATGCCTTTCTTGACAAAATGGCCATTTGTGAAAATATGTAAATCCTACACAATTCTTAAAACAAATCTAGCAGAAATCATAATGATAAAAGCGTAGGCTAAGAGATATCACAAGTAAGCTCATGCCATAAAAATCCATAAGAGATGATAATACACCTTAGTCTACAAAAATGCACAAGAGTTTTAAAAACATCATATAAGGTCTTCTTTTTCAAGAATTTTAAAAATACAAATAAGTTTTGAAGACCTTAATTTAAAATTTAAATACATGAAAACTCATTTTGCAAGTAGGACACAAATAAAAACATGCATAATAGACAAATAAAATGCATATTTAATTAGGGAGATACGGTTTACCAATTATGCCGTTTCCATGGGTTTTCCCATTGTTGATGATATTTTCCCTTTTGAAAATCTTCATGTTGATGGTAATCTCTCCAATTACTCCATCTCCAAAATTTTTGTCCTTCCCATTGTTGATGGTCTCTTCTTCTTTGAAAATCATCTTGTTGATGATGTCTTTGCCATTTCCAAGGATTGTGTTCTTCCCATTTTTGGTTATATCCTCTTCTTGGAAATTGGCTTTGTCGAAAATAGTTTCTCCTTCTTTGATAAAATGAAACGGTCATTTGATGTCTTCTTGGCGGTATAAATTTTCTTCGATCATTATTTCGCCGGGTACTTAATATGACATTGTTTTGTGGTACCCTTATGTGTTTGGGTCCTTTGGGATTAGTCTTGAGACTTTTAGGTCTCCAACAATAATTGGAGTTATTTCTAGCCCGACAAGTATTTATCGTATGACCCTTTTTACCGCAATAAAAGCATGTAATAATTCTAGGAGCATAATGACCAACGTGCTTAGAGACTTGATTCTTTTTCATGTGATTGACACCCTTAGGCTTATGATCAAGTTCTAGTTTCGAATTATCACAACAATCAACAATATTGGTCATTCTATCGGTACTCAAGTTGGATTTAGATAAATCATTTTTCAAGCAATTTATATCCTCAACAAGAGTACTATTTTCTTTCTCAAGGTTTCTAACCTTGTCAAGAGTGGTGGTGTGAGCACATGATAGTGATTCATAGGAAGTAAATAAACTATCCTTATCATTCTTTAAAATAATGAATTCCTTTTTCAAATATTTGTATTTAACAAGTAAGTTTTGGAATTCATCTTGTAATTCATCAAAATCATTTTGCAAATCACTATAATCATTATCATAGGAAATAGAGGGTTTAGAACTTACCTCATTTTCTTCTTCGATGCCTATTAGGCTTTGTTCAACTTCTTCATCATGGGAGGTTGTAGAAGGCTCATCCCATGTTGTTGGATTTGATGTTGTATCCATTTGTGAAGTAGATGCTTTTGAGTTGCTCCTTTCATTTGCATACACTTCATAGATGGCTTCTAATTTTTGCCATACTTCATGTGCCGATCGAATACCTACAACATGATCAAATTCCAAAGTAGTAAGTGAACAATACAAAATACTAAGAGCTTTACCATTTAAGGAGATGATTCTCTTCTCTTCATCATTGAGCTCTTTGAAGCCTTTAGAGGTGTGTGGTGTATTCTTCATCGGAATGGATTCTCCATTGATGACGGTGTTCCAAATATCAAACCCGCAACTTTGTAAATAGCATTCCATTCTTTCTTTCCAAAATATAAAATTTTTGGAATCAAACCGAGGTGGCTTGGTGGTGGAGGTGCTTGGAAAGATGAGCTTCGTTCGTAGAGTCGACGATCGTTTCTCTTCACTTGCGATGTGAAACGAGCTTGCCAAAGAGTTTGGCTCTGATACCACTTGTAAGTCCAAGCGGCTACGATAATCTAGAGGGGGGTGAATAGATTATCTCCATCTTTTCGATTTCGCCCTCTTTTTCTAACCGAATGCTCAAAGACAATAATAAAGGTGCGGAATGTAAACAACACACGTCGATTTATAGAGGTTCAACCCACCTAGGGCCTAATCCTCTACCACCCCAGTATATCCGGGATGGATTTCAAAAAGAAAAAAGATTTTATTAATTTACCACAAATTAATACAACACCAACTTACAACAACACCTTGAAGAGCACCACACTCTTCTTCAACACCACCTTTGAGATTACCACAATCTCACTTGAAGATTACCACAATCTCCAACGGCACCTTGTGAAGATTACCACAATCTTCAACCTTGAAGAATACCAAATTCTTCAACACCTCAACGAGAAGATTACCACAATCTTCTCACACGTAATACCTAGATCACCCAAGTGTGTTCTTACCACAAGAACACTCACAAGGATATCTTGTGTTGAATGATAACCCAAAAATTCAAGATTACAACTCGATAATGAATAATACAATTGAGTGCAAGTGTAATCAAGAATAGCCTAGACCTCAAGGATGTGAAAGTGAATAGCTAGGCAAATTACAACAAGAAATAAGACAATGTAAGAACAAGTGTATTCTTGAGTGTATCTTGTTGTGTTGTAGTTTTCTCTCATGTTGTTGTGCTTCAAATCTTCCTCTATTTATAGGAGATGATTGATACTTGATAGGCTCCTCTTGGAATCTGATTTCTACAAAAAATTGCAATTAAAATCAAGATTATAGCTGTTAGAAATCAATTCCACAATTTAAGGAAAAGTTGTCTGCTGCACAACAGTTAGAATTTTGTTGTCAAAGCATAGGGCGACCGGTCGCGTACAAATAGAAGTTTGAAACATAACGTAGCAATTTAACATAGGGCGACCGGTCCAAGGGGTCTTCGACCGGTCGACCCCTACAAGGACCGGTCCCCCTCAAGCAAAAACCAAGACAGGAAGTTCTGTAACTCAAATGAACTCCCAGGTACCGGTCGACGGGGGCGGCCGGTCGGCGACGACGACTCGACCGACCCTTGGGCGACGGTCGACCCACCAATATTACATCCGTCTCATTTTCTGTTTCTAAAAACATCTTCAGGTACGGGTTGCCCTATGCGGCGACCGGTTGTCCTCAAAACAAAAGTGTTGTCCAATTTTATATCGAAAGTAAACTCCAAAAATACTCCGAAAAATAGTAAAAATATTTTAGACCAATCGGGAGTATTAGGACAATATTTTGGGACATAGTTTAGATGTAAAAACATTTTGACATAAAATCATTAAAAGTGTTGTCCATTATTATCAAAAATGAACTTGAAGAAATACTCCGGAAAATATTAAAACCATTTTAAATCATTTAGGAGTATTTTAAAAACATTTAAAACCATTGTTTTGGTGTAAAATCAAAATCATCAAAATCATGATAAAACCATTTATCAAACAGGTTCCAATGAAACTGTGATGGTTGAGACTGTCTCAGCTGAGGACTTAACAACACTGAAGGACAATGAAGTTATAAAGGTCCAATATCCTGTAACCGAGACATAGGATGGAAATGGGATGACCAAGGCAGTTGAGACTGTTTGTCTTGAAAGTGCAATCCTATAGGTTGATACCTCGAAGGATGCCACAAAAGAAGACCCATCTGCAGCTCAGTCTGCAACAGGAAATTTTGATGGCCTTGCAGTGGTTGAGACTGTTGCCAAGGTAACAGAAGACCCCATTGCAGTTGAGACTGCCAGGGGAAGTGTTTCAATTTCTGAGGATGTTCTTACATTGCCCGAGTCTGAGTCCACTGAACCCATGGTGATAGATGCCTTAATTGACTCAGAAGTTGAATACTCTAACATTGAAAAGGATCTTGAAGAATTAGTTGAGTCAGATCAGGAGGCCAGGGACTTGGAAGAAAGAATGAAATCCTAAAGAATGAGATTTGTGCTAGTTGATGGGCCATTCCCACTAGCTCAATCTCCTGAATGTGATGCTACTGAGGCACCGATTACTCAAAAGGAAGACACAATTGTCGCCAGTGAAGCTACTGAGACAGCTGAGGCACAGTCAGCTCGACAGGCTTCCACAACTACACCTGCCAATGAATCTTCAACAACTGAGGCAAATAGGGCTGCCCGCCAGGGTGAAGAGAGAAGTATTCCCGAAAGAGGAGTGGAAACTTTCTCAGAACCTATTGGCATGTTCAAAATGCTTTAATTCCCGTTCATCGAAGAAGTCCCATTTGAATCTGATACTGCGGAGGAAGCTGCTCGTTACAACGTTCAAGCTGACCAGCTGATTTGCAAGTTCCAGCGAAGTCAAGACTTGTCCCCTTTGGCCATGACTTTGAGTATCTCCTTCCTGAGGATTCCAGTCCAGAAGCAATAGACTTTTGACGTGCCTTTCAAGCCATGTGCGAGGAGATGAAGGCATTGAGAAAGGTTTTGTTGAGCTTAATGACACAATAAACAAATCATGATGCCACAATAACTAGGGACATACATGGAGCAATGCTAAGAATCAGGGAATGGGCTCAGCAAACTAAGGTTCTTCGCAGGAACAAGTTGGCTACTTGCATGCTATTTTCCAAGTTCTTTGATCCGGGAGTCAACAAGTTACCTTTCAGCAGAGACAATGGGATAACATTGACATAATGGAACGAAGTCATTTAGCTGATATGGAGCTGCTGAAAGTTTCTATGGAAAAGAAAATGGAGTATATAGAAGCGTCTCTAAAAGATGAAATTCTTGCTATGAAGAATCAACTGTATTCACTCATCTCCAACCAAAATGCAGCAAACTCCATAACTCACAAGAAGTTTGACTCCCACCTGAATTCAACAAATTTTCCTTCAAGTCCTACATAGATGATGTACCAAAAAGGGAGAAGATAAGTCAGAGAAGACCCCCATTTGAAATCAAAAGGCACAACCTCACTTCTCTCTCAGAGAAATCTGAATTAGCTTTATAGAAAAACAAAGCCGAAATGAGAAGATGGACCAGAGTCAAGAGGACAAGATCAAAAATCCTAAAGTCCAATTCGGAGGTCCGCCAACAGGTCTACTCCTATTTGAAAGAGAAAAAGTCACTTCCCCTTCTGGTCCGTTAGAGGAAAGATCTAATGAATAGTTTGCAACTCTTCGATCAAAAGGTTATTATGAGGGAATGGACTTACTAGATGTATGGGATTAGTACTGGGATAAAGGGCTAAGAGACATTGAATCAACCAAGAAGCAGCAGACTCAAGAAAAATCAAAGAGTCAACAGACTTTAGGGGTACAACCCAGTCAAACCCACAGATGAGAAGGCTCTGCAAGAGGAATATGAAGAGGAAGAGAATTCAGATCTGGTGGGAGAGGCATAAGCTCTCCACCAAGAAGACCAACTAGATTCATGGCTATAAATCCTCTAAAAAATGACTATGAATATTGGATGGGCTTTAATGACGCTAAGAACAGAGAAGTTGCTCGTGTTTCAGGAGCTTCAGCAGAGATATAAAGAAGATGTTGAAAGGCAGCAGAGGCAAGCAGACGAGAAGCTAAGAATAGATTATGAGAGAAGGAAAAAGAAAGAAGAGGAGGAAAGTGTTAGTCCAAGTGGCTACGATAATCTAGAGGGGTGTTAATAGATTATGTCAATTTTCCAATTTTTGCACTCTTTTTCGAATATAGAAATGATAACACAAATGAAAGTGCGGGAAAGTAAACAACACTCGATAATTTATAGAGGTTCAACCCACCTAGGGCCTAATCCTCTACCACCCCGGCATATCCAAAGTGGATTTCGAAAAAGGAAAAAGTTTATTAATAGACACCAAACTATTACAACCTTTACCTTGAAGAGTACCACACTCCTCTTACAACACCACCTAAGAAGATTACCACAATCTTCCAACAAGAAGATCACCAAACTCTTCTTTACCTCGAAGAGCACCAAACTCTTCTAACTCGAAGAGCACCAAACTCTTCAACACCTCAAAGAGCACCAAACTCTTCAAGACCTCGAAGAGCACCAAACTCTTCAACACAAAAAGCTCCAAGCTTTTCAACCTAATCAACCAAACGTGTTCTTGCCAAAAGAACACTAACAAGGATTTCTTTTTTGGATGATGTTACAAATACAATCAAGATTACACTTTAAATGAAATATTACAACTCAAAAGTACAAGTGTAATCAAGAAGGAAAGCCTAATAAGCAAGATGTGAAAGTGTAAAGTTTTGGCTAAATACAACAAATATGTTGAAAGTGAAGAACAAAGAATTTGCTGATACTTGCTTGTTGTGTGTATTGTATTGTCTTGTTATTTCTTATTGCTTCAATCCTTCATCTATTTATAGGAGATGTCTTGGATATGATTTTCAGACATAGGCTCATCCTTGGAGATTGAAATCTACAAAAAAAAGCAAATCAAATGGAGATTATAGATGTTAGAAATCAATCTCTTAAAATCATGAAAGTTGTCTGCTGCTCAACGGATAGTTTGCTGATAAAACCATAGGTCGACCGGTCGACCACTAATGAAAAATTCCGAATTGTTCAGTGAAAATACACTGTTGGACCGGTCGAACAGGGGTTGGACTGGTCTCCCTTGGGTTTGACCATTCGACGTAAAAAAATAGAGATTTTATAGAAATATATTTTTTCTTCAGACACGGGTCAACCCCCCTGATCGACCGTCCACCCCTCGGTTGACCGGTCGACCCCCTATTTTCAGCAAATAGGTTGTTCTCTTTTTTGCACAACTTTCAGGTACGGGTTGCCCTCTAGGGCGACCGGTTGACCTCAAAACAGAGGAGTTATCCGATTTTAGTGAAAAAAATATCAAGAAATGCTCCGAAAAATTAGTAAAAATATTTAAATCGATTGGGAGTATTTGGACAACATTTAGGGACATTGTTTTGGTGAAAAACTCAGTTAAATAAAATTATCAAAATTTTGATAATATCTAACAAACTCCCCATTTTTGATGATTACAAACCAAAATAATTTTAAGAGGTCGATTTTGAAAACGAAATAAGTTTTCCAGTCAAAAACAACTATCCATTTTGAGCAACACTTTTCATTCATAAGAATCATAAGGATGAGAGCAAAGATTTCTCAAAGCATTTTGTAAAAGCTCCCCCTTTCATCATGCACAACAAGAGTAGGAATAGAAGCAAACAATTAAAAGCTAAAAGCTCCTCTTTTACACTTTGAGCTTAGATATCAAGAGCTTATAAGATAAATCATTAGTCAAGTATAAAAGTCCATAATTCATCCATTGACTAAGAATTTATCCTCAGCTTTTGGCTTTTTCATCCTCAGCTTATAGCTTTTTTTCGCGAGTTTTTTCTAGCTTTTTTGAGCTTATGAGCTTATTTCATGTTCCCCCCCCTTTTGGAATCATCAAAAAGAATGTTAGCATGATAAAAACATCATATAATCATATCAAAGTGCGCATTTCAAACGAATTATCGAGCTTTTGAGCTTAAAGCTTAAAATTCCAAATAAAAGGGAAAATTTGAGAAGTTAATTTGTAAAAGCTCATTTGATTGATAAAACATGATCTCTATAAATATATAAGACTTTTGAAATCAAGAGAATCATGTAAGGGATGAAATTTCCATTGAAACATTTTGTCGAACACTTAGCGTGTGTAGAATAAAATCGTAGATGTATATAGCACTTATAAATGTAATCATGCCAAAACATTCATCACCAAATGCAATTCTATAAACATTATCCATCAACAATCAACATTTCCAACATAATATACAACAAATTTATCAAAATACCTAAGTATAAGCACTTTCTCAAGGGTTCAACCCAATTGAGATTAAAAAGGAATTAAACTTACCAATTAATCGGAGAGGTTGGGCAACAATGATGATATACCATTAATATAAGTCCAAAAATATAGAATTTACAAGAAAGAAATCATTTTGAGTGAATTGTGTGTGAAATTTGCAAAGGGGTGCAAAATAAGTGAAAAACGCGTAAATGAATTGAAGTTCGGGACATAAGCTAATTAAAACAAAACTGAGGCAAGTTCGACCAGTCCAAGTGGGTGGTTGACCGGTCCATGCCCTGGTCAACCGGTCGACCCCCTAGGTCATCCGGTCCCTGAAGCAACTTTTCCATTTCTGTCTAAATTTTGAGTTAAAAATTCGAATTTTCACCCCTAAGTTTTAAAAACGCACAAAATGCAAACATAGACCTTATTCGATATGCATTATGCCTAAACGAGCTCGGGTTGAAGTAAAAGACTCGGCGGCTAAAGGTTTTGTGTAAATATCCGCGAGTTGATTTTGAGATGGAAGAAAGCTCATCTCAATTTTTTTGTTTAAAAACACAATCCCTTAGAAAAATGTGTCGAACCTCAATATGTTTTGTTCGGTTATGATGAATCGGATTTTGAGCAAAGTTTATAGCGGTTGTATTATCACAAAAAATAGGTACATTTTCGAAAGAACATTTGTAATCCGCTAAGGTTGGTTTCATCCAAAGAAGTTAACTACAACAAAATACCGCGGAAAATATATTCGGCTTCGGCCGTAGATAATGATACACAATTTTGCTTCTTTGAAAATCAAGATACTAGGCAATCGCCTAAAAATTGACATGATTCGAAAGTATTTTTACGATCATAAATATTTTCCGCATAAATCGAATCACTATATCCTTTTAGAGAAAAAAAATTCATTCTTTGGATAAAACAAGCCATATAAAATAGTGCATTTCAAATATCAAAAATTTATTTTAACGACACTCATATGAGATTCTTTGGAATTTCTTTGAAATCAAGCGCATAGACATATGGCATGAAGAATACCAAGTCTATGAGTAGTAAGAAAAGATGGTGGACATACCTCGATTTTGTTTGACGAATATTTTACCATTATCATTCTTGTCCAATTTGATGTAGAAAAACATTAATCCCTTTGAGATCCTTTGTCCTTTAATACTAAAATATCTCCTACAAAGTCTTAAGAAAAATTCTTGCACAAGAGTTTAGTAATGCTGGATAATATAGACAATATGATATAAACTAATTTAGAAATAAGACAAGTAGCATATACTATGCTTTTGTAAGAAC
Organism: Rehmannia glutinosa; assembly: GCA_016081115.2. NCBI lineage: Eukaryota > Viridiplantae > Streptophyta > Magnoliopsida > Lamiales > Orobanchaceae > Rehmannia > Rehmannia glutinosa. Next base: position 47,357,378 of record CM071924.1, read on the forward strand.
CAACAAGAGTTTGATAAAACATGTAAGTTCTAATGTGCTTATAGAAAAGCTATATAAGGTCTCTTTTGAAATTTAAAAATCCGAGAATATATAGTTGAGACCTCATTTTTAAGAAACATTTTGAAAAATAAATTTGATAATAAAGACATAAATATGTGCGATAATTATAAAAGACAAAATAAAAATCCATAAATCAAGAAGAGGATGAGAGTTACCAATTTCGCCATTGCCAAGGGTTGTGCCTTTCCCATTGTTGATTATACCTTCTTCTTGAAAAATGATTTTGTTGATAATGTCTTCTCCCTTGGTCAAATGGCGCGAACATTTATTGTCTATTTGACGATTTGAATTTCCTTTGACTTTCATTGCGCCGAGTACCTAACATGAAATTATCTTGTGGTACCCTCAAGTGTTCGGGTCCATTGGGATTAACTTTGAGACTTTTAGGTCTCCAATAATAATTTGAGCTATTTCTAGCCCGACAAGTATTTGTCGTGTGACCACTTTTACCACAATAAAAACACGTAATAGTTCTAGAAGCCTGATGATTGACATAAACAAGAGTAGCTACTTGATTCTTTTTTCATATCATTGATAACATTTGGCTTATAACCAAGTCCTATTTTCAAATGATCACAACATTGAACATCAAGAATTTTGGTCATTTTATTGGTACTCAAATTAAAGTTCATCATATCCTTTTTCATGCAATCAATATCCTTAGTGAGAATTTCATTTTCTTTTTAAGGTTTCTAACCTTATCAAGTGTAGTAGTGTGAGCACAAGAAAGTGATTCATATGAAACAAGTAAACTATCCTTTCCATTTTTCAAAGTGTTGTATTTACAAAGCATGCTTTGGAATTCATTTTGAAGCTCATCAAAATCATCTTGCAATTTATTAATAAAAGAGATAGAAGAATTAGAGTGTACCTCATTGTCTTCTCCGATGCCCATTAGACATTGCTCGGCTTTCTCATCATCTGATGTTTCAAGAAGCTCATCCCATGTTTTTGAATTTGATATTATATCCGGTTGAGAAGTAGATGCTTTTGAATTACTCCTTTCATTTGTATATATTTCATAGATGAGAAGATTGCCAATAAGCTCATCAAAATTTAGAGTTTCCAAATTTTGAGCTTCCGAGATAGCGGTAACTTTTTCGGACCAAGAGGCGGGAAGAGCATTTAGAACTTTTGTGACCTTATCCTCTTCGGAAATAATTTTCCCAAGTGCAACAACAGGATTTACAATATTGTCAAGCCTCTCAACCATTTTGAAAATATTTTCTCCATCATTCATAATGAAATTTTTGAACTCTTTAACCAACATGGTCTTTCGAGCTTGTTTCACATTCTTTGTGCCTTCATAGATAACTTCCAATATTTCCCATACATCATGAGTGGATCGAATACCTCTAATACGATTATACTCTGTAGCGGTAAGAGAACAATGAAGAATGTTAAGAGCATTACCGTTTAAGGAGAATATTTTCTTGTCTTCATCATCGAACTCCTTGAGGGCTTTGGGGATTTGAGTTCCTTCTTCCTTTTTCTTCATCGGGATGGATACTCCGTTTATAACCGCATTCCAAATATCGAATACACAACCTTTTAAGAAGCACTCCATTCTATCTTTCCAAAATGCATAATTGTTGGAGTCGAAGAGAGATGGTTTATTGGTGGAGGCGCCAATGGTGAGGTAACTTTCACTCATAGCCATGGATATTTTCTCTTTACTCGCAATGAAGAAACGAGCTTTCCAAAGATTTTGGCTCTGATACTACTTGTTAGTCCAAGTGCCTACGATAATCTAGAGGGAGGTGAATAGATTATGCCATTTTTCTGATTTTCGCCCTCTTTTTCGAATGTAGAATTGATAACACAAATAAAACTGCGGAAATGTAAATAACACTCGATGATTTATAGAGGTTCAACTCACCTATGGCCTAATCCTCTACCACCCTGGTATATCCGAAGTGAATTTCGAAAAAGGAAAAAGTTTATTAATAGACACCAAACTATTACAAACTTTACCTTGAAGAGTACCACACACTTCTTACAACACCACCTACGAAGATTACCACAATCTTCCAACAAGAAGAGCACCAAACTCTTCTTCACCTTGAAGAGCACCAAACTCTTCCAAATCGAAGAGCACCAAACTCTTCAACACCTCGAAGAACACCAAATTCTTCAACACCTCAAAGAGCACCAAACTCTTCAACACGAAAAGCACCAAGCTTTTCAACCTAATCAACCAAACGTGTTCTTGCCAATAGAACACTAACAATGATTTCTTGTTTTGGATGATGTTACAAATACAATCAAGATTACACTTTAAATGAAATATTACAACTCAATAGTGCAAGTGTAATCAAGAAGAAAAGCCTAATAAAAAAGATGTGAAAGTGTAAAGCTTATGCTAAATACAACAAGTATGTTGAAAGTGAAGAACAAAGAATTTGTTGATATTTGCTTGTTGTGTGTATTGCTTGTTATTTCTTGTTGCTTCAATCCTTAATCTATTTATAGGAGAGTTCTTGGATTTGATTTTCAGACAGAGGCTTCTCCTTGGAGATTGAAATCTACAAAAAAATGCAAATCAAATGGAGATTATAGTTGTTAGAAATCAATCCCTTGAAATCATGAAAAGTTGTCTGCTGCTCAACGGAGAGTTTGCTGATAAAACCATAGGTCGACCGGTCGACCTCTAATAAAAAATTCAAATTGTTCACTAAAAATACATTGTTGGACAGGTCGAACAGGGGTTGGACTTGTCTCCCTTGGGTTCGACCGTTCGACGTAGAAACATAGAGATTTTTTATGGAAAAACATTTTTTCTTCAGACACAGGTCGACCCCCCGTCGAAAATAAATATCAAGAAATACTCTGAAAAATTAGTAAAAATATTTTAAATCGATTAGGAGTATTTGGACAACATTTACGGACATTGTTTTGGTAAAAAACTCAGTTAAATAAAATCATCAAAATTACGATAATAACATTAGCTAACAGAAAGGATGAGAAGGAAAGCTGAAGAAGATCGCCTCATGTAGGTCCCAAGGGGTGATGTGTAAAGTATAGAAGAGGGAGTTGAATAAACCTTACCAACTTTTCGATTTAGTCCTTTTAAAATATTTTCAGAGTTAACTCAAATCAACTAAGTCCTTGAGGGACAACTAGTATAGCTTACACAAGAAAGTTACCCACTCAACAGACTCGACTGATCTGTTGATAGTATAACTTAGTTACTTTTAGCTAACACTTAGAATTACAGTTGATTTGGTTTTGTCAGCGGGAGACTTTTCACCCTTATAATTTTTAAGCACGTTTCACAACACTTGTTTTAGCAATAGTTATTATCAGCAGAGTTTAGCAATTTTAACTTAGCACGAGACATAGAATAGATGCAAGAAATAAATGTACTGTAAAGTAAATAAGACAGAAGCAATTTTATAGTGGTTTGAGGATGGGGTAATTCCTCTAGTCCACTCTTCTCCAACTCCTGCAGGAATCCACTAAGTAACTTGATCTTTGTTACAAAGCAGTCAACAGTACGAGTCAGCTTTGATCACACAGCCTGCTACTCCTGGGACTCAGCTTTTTCACAAAATAGTTGTTTTGCTACTTCAACTTCTTCAAACTCTGGGATTCGTTCGCATAGCCCTCCAACAAGTCTAAAGCTTTTGGTTCGAACTAGAACCTTACTATTTCTTCTTCAACCTTGGAGATTAGACCCCTTTGTTCTTTAAACAATTTTCCTTTTCAACTGATGAAGTAATCTTTCCTTCACTGAATGTGTTGGATTGAAATTCTTCTAAATTAGGCTTGAGGATTTGTTTGAAAAGCTTGAGAGAATTAGCAGGTTATTGCTTGCTTGAATGCTTGATAGTCTTATGAAATTCGTAACCTTCTCTCACTTGCTTCCTCGGCCTTTTATAGTGCACATTTGAAATTATGTCCATTGAAGAGATAGATATAAATTTCAAACCACACTCGTAGGTTATTGGCTTGTCTTGTCTTGCAGCATTAATATGGATCGTACCATGAATTAAATGCTCTGCATCCTTTCCTTAATCTCTGCAGATTTTCAGGTACATCTCATTGGTTCCTGGTTTTTTGCACTCTTTCAGTAAATAGTTGTTTGATACATGTTTTTATCTTAATTTTGATGATTTTATTTTTTCACCAAAACAATGTTTTTAAAGGTTGTCCAAATACTCCTAAATGATTTAAAATGGTTTTAATATTTTTCGGAGTATTTCCTCAAGTTTATTTTTGATAATATTGGACAACACTTTTAATGATTTTATGTCAATGGGTTTTTACTTCTAAACAAGGTTCCTAAATGTTGTCTAAATACTTCCGATTGGTTTAAAACGTTTTTACTAAATTTTCGGAGTATTTCTTGGGTTTTATTTTTGACAAAAATTGGACAACTTTTCTGTCTCGAGGTCGACCGGTCGCCCTATAGGGCAACCCGTACCTGAAGATGATTTTGAAACAAAAAATGAGACAGAAGTGAAAAACGGTCAGGTCGACCAGTCGCCCTGGGCGTCGACCGGTCCGGTCAACCGGTCGCCCAGGGATCGACCGGTACCTGAACGTTTCGTTTTGAAACAGAACAAACCTTCCTTGGTTTTTCATTAAGGGGGACCGGTCAAGGCATAGGTCGACCGGTCGAAGACCCCCTTGACCGTCGCCCTGTGTAATTCTATTGTGTTACGTTTCAAACTTTTATTTCTGTGCGACCGGTCGCCCTGTGCTTTGACAGCAAAAATATGACCGTTTGACAGCAGACATATTTCCTTAAAATGTGGGATTGATTTCTAACAGCTATATTTCTTGATTTTAATGGTATTTTTCTGTAGATTTTCAATCCCCAAGAGGAGCCTATGCTTGATCAATCATCTCCTATAAATAGAGGAAGTTTTGGAGCAACCAATACAACAATTGAGATACAACACAACAAGATACACTTCAAGCAAATATTTGTTCTTCATTGTTATTATTCTTGTTGTAATTTTGCCTAGCTTTTCACTTTCACATCCTTGAGGTCTAGGCTATTCTTGATTACACTTTGCACTCAAATTGTAATATTCATTATTGAGTTGTAATCTTGATTTTTGGTTATCATTCAAACACAAGATATCCTTGTGAGTGTTCTTGTGGTAAGAGCACACTTGGATGATCTAGGTGATAGGTGCAAGAAGATTGTGGTGATCTTCTTATTGATGTGTTGAAGAATTTGGTATTCTTCAAGGTTGAAGATTGTGGTAATCTTCACAAGGTGCCGTTGAAGGAAGATTGTGGTGATCTTCAAAGGGAGATTGTGGTAATCTCCAAAGGTGTTGTTGAAGAAGAGTGTGGTGCTTTTCAAGGTGTTGTAAGTTGAATTTGTATTAATTTTGGTAATTAATAAAATTCTTTTTCTTTTTGAAATCCATCCCGGACATACTGGGGTGGTAGTAGATTAGGCCCTAGGTGGGTTGAACTACTATAAATCGACGCGTGTTGTTTACATTCCGCACCATTATTATTGTGTTTGAGCATTTGGTTTGAAAAAGAGGGCGAAATCGAAAAGATGGAGATAATCTATTCACCCCCCCTCTAGATTATCGTAGCCGCTTGGACTTACAATAGCTTTATAGGCTGGCAGCCTGACATATGCTTATTTCCACCAAAACCTTGACTTGTCTTGACAACAGATCTCTTTCAGCTTTCTTCAAGTCTTGTCTGTTGCATACCCCTTTGACATTCGATTTCAATCATTTTGGAATGACTTAGCCATCAGTCAGCTGGCTGAGACAACTTTTCTGTCACTTGACTGAGTCTTCACTTCACTTCACATAGCTGACACACAGCTGGGTATCCTCTTCGATCTTCAGTCGAGTCTTGTAATCTTCAACTTAGTTGACTTCAACTCAGCTTATACAACCCTATCTATTACAAGTTGAATTACATAGAAAATGGAAAGCCAACTTCCTAATCTAAGTTTTACATGGTATCATCAAAATCTAAACATAAATTTTCCCAACACCTCAAAAGGAAAGAGGAATAAAGAAGAAATATAACTAAAGTAGATCGCCTTAGGCGAGAATAATATGAAGAAAGAAGAAGAAGGCATCAGAGACGTTGAAGTTAGTTGCAAGACAATTTTGTTGTATTTTTACATTCCTTTGTAAATACACAAAAATAATGTAAGTGCTAAATGATTCATTTAATAAAAGGATACATTCTTTCAATCATTCTATTTTATCACTTCATGTTGTAATTTAATATTTGGCATCATCAAAAAGGGATAAAGTATTAGAAAATTTATTTGTATAAATATTGATAATGCATACAAAACTTAGATTAGAAAGTTGGCACCCCGTTTTCTATATATATTTTCAACTTTATAATAGCAAGTTAGGTAGCTGAGTTATCAAGCAACTGAGTTGAAGAAGCAGAGGACTGACTGAATAAATGCTGAGAAGATTCAGATGTGTCACAGCTGAGTATCGAAGAATATTCTCAGTCAAGTTAATAAGTTGTGTCTTTCAGTAGACATATAGCTGAGTCATCCAAGAATCAAGGAGAAGACTCAATAAAAGGGTAAAAAGCATCTGAATGACTCAGAGAAAGCTGAAGAAGTCCGTTGCATAGAAAAGTCAAAGACATACCCAAATGTTAAGGGACAGACCTACAACCATAACAGTTGTCTTGCTAAAAGAGTGCAAGAAGCTAGAGCTAATGGGATGTTTGCATAAACCTGGTACGATTCAGGAACCTACAGAGAATTAATGTTAAGGTTGGGTCAACATCAAAGCTTCACAACAAGACAAGCCAACGAACAAGAAGTGAAGTTTGAAATTTGTCTATCTCTTCAACGGACACATTTTCAAACTCTCACTATAAAAGGCTGAGGAACATTCTGAGAGAAGTACGAGATACAAGAGATGTCTGAGCATTCAAGCAAAAGCAACTGCAATATTCTCTCTAAGCTAAACATTCCAAACCCTCAAAACTAAACACTCAAAGTGATTCTAACCAACACAACTCAGTGAAGGAAGGAAGTAAACTTCAACCTGTTGAAGAGGAAAACTTATTTTTAAAGAACAAGGGGTACATGTGGTGAAGCACGTGCAATATGATTCAAGTTAAAGCCTGATTCGAATCCAATGGAGGGTTGTGTGATCAAGTCCAAAGGGTTTGAAGAGGTTAAGTAGTGAGGCAGCTGCCTTACGAAGAAGGTGAGTCCCAGGAGTGAAGCCAACTGTGTGATCAAGGCATACTCGGATTGTATTATCCTTTTGTAATTGTTGTTGCATTAGTGGATTACCTCCAGGAGTTGGAGAAGAGTGGAGTAGAGGAATTACCCCATCCTCGAACCACTATAAAATTTCTATGTGTCATTTTCTTTCAGCATTTTATTTTCTGCATACTTATTACTGCTGATATATTTTCTCAAGATTTCTGCTGTAAAAACCAAGTAAACTGATTTTCTGAAAAGCTCACTTCATTCAGCTGAGTTACTCTATCAACGGCTCTCTCGAGTCTGTTGAGTGGTTAACTCTCCTATTGAGGTTTGACTCAGTTGTCTCCCAAGAGACTTATCTTTTTACTTGTATAAACTCTAATTTAATTTTAAATCAAAAAATTGGCTAAGTCTATTCATTCCTTCCCCCTTTTAGACTCAACTGACATCCCTTTGGACCTATACACCGGACCCTTTAAAACATAGGAATAATCTTGGACACAAGTATTGCAAGATGTTGGTTTCAAGTTTGTTTCAAAACGGATGTCGATCTACGGTAGGGTAGGATAATTTCTCCTTTTGCACTAGTGTCTGCTTGATTCAATATCTGAAGGTGGTTTGGGAGGTTTAGCAAATGTTGAGGGAGGAAAACTTGCATTAGTGGAACTTTTTCAAGCTTTTTCACTCTTATTTCAACTCTCAAGTCTACTTGGAAGAGACCCATTGGCAAATATTTCATTTTTTTAGACTCTTTTTCAGTGACTGGATCTTTGTTTTTCTGTTTTTTACCATTTCTCAAGCTATGGGTATCTTGTAAAGTGTTTTGAGAATACTTTTCAGAGTAGTATCTCTTGTCAAGTGTTACGAAGTTTTATCTCCCCTTCCTTGAGGGAGAGGGAATTCAATAACCTAGCTTATTGAGCTTGAAAATAATCTTGCCTTGTAATTTTGTCTTGCCCAGGGCTGCTGATTGTCTGCTGCTTACAGGACTTTGACTCGTTATTGTCTTAGATAACGTGTGACTACCTCTTACGGATCCTTGATTTCTTCCCAGGATAGTGCATGGATGCATTTTGCGGGAATATATCTCTCAAAATGTGGTAGCTTTTATTTGGTTGGGGTACTGACTAATCTCGTGATCACGTTGAAAACACATTATTCTGTTAGAAAAATATTTTTATCATGATTTTGATGATTTCATATAAATAAGTTTTTATAGCAAAACAATATCCCCAAATGTTGAACAAATACTACAAAATATTTTCATTGATTTTTACTAAGTTTTTGAAGCACTTCTTGAACTTTATTTTTGACAAATATTGGACAACCTTTGTGTGTTGAGGTCGACCGGTCACCCCTATAGGAAGACCGTTTGCCCCTATAGGGAGCCCGTACCTGAATGTGTTTAAAACTTGACACAAAACAAAGTGCTGGAAAAGGGAAGGGAGACCGGTCGCCCCTAGGGCGACCGGTGCCTGAGTTCAAAATTTTTTGTTAAATTTTCTCTATTTTGAGAGCGAACGGTCACTATCTTAGGGCAACCGGTCGCCATGCACAACAACCCATGTAAAATCTTTATCCAACGGTTTAAACGTTCGAATTTTTAACATAGCGATTGGTCGCCCTGTGATTTTGACAGCAAATTCTATCTATTGCTTAAGCACTTATCAGTAAGATCCACATTATCAATTCTTAACCATTTTTGTAGATCTTTTGATCCTTTTTTTGTAGAAAAAAGTGAAGATGGAGGAGCCTATGTTGGAAATCAAATCTTGAATCTCTTCTATAAATAAATGAAGAAATTGAAGGATCAATACAACACATTATTCTACATCACAACAACAAATATTCAGCAAAATTCTCAAAGCTTTCACTTTCAACATTCTTGTTGTAATAGCCTAAGCTTATCACTTTCACATCTTGATTATTAAGTTTTCCTTCTTGATTACACTGGCACTTTTGAGTTGTAATATTCTATTTGAAGTGTAATAATGATTTTAACTGTAACATCACCCAAAACAAGAAATCTTTATTAGTGTTCTTTTGGCAAGAACATGTTTGGTTGATTGGAAGTGGTTGATTGAAATGCTTTGTGCTTTTCGTGTTGAAGAGTTTGGTTCTCTTCGAGGTGTTGAAGAGTTTGGTGCTCTTCAAGTTGGAAGAGTTTGGTGCTCTTCGAGTTGAAGAAGAGTTTGGTGTTGTTCATAGGTGTTGTTGTAAGAAGAGTTTGGTGCTCTTCAAGGTAAATGTTGTAATTAATTTGGCTTCAATTAATAAATTTTTTCCTTTTTAAAATCCATTCGGTCATACCAGGTGGTAGAGCACGTAGGGCCTAGGTGGGTTGAAGCTCTATAAAACATTATGTGTTGATTTATTTCATGCACTTATATTTCTTCACCATCTTCATATTCGAAAAAGAGGACACAAATCGGAAAATCAGGAAGATCTATTCACCTCTTCTCTAGATTTTCGTAGCCATTTGGACTAACAGATTCCTCTGGGGCTGAGAGTTTGTCTTCATAGTAAAAGGGAGAAAATAATTTAGTCTCACCTCTCACTAGAGGCATGTGCAAGTCTTTGGGTTGGGGGCTTTTTTCGGACCTTAGTCTTTGAATCTTTTTCTTTTCTTGTAGTGCATAATATATTACATTAGATTGAAATGTCATAAAGCAATATTTATTCCACCTTGTCATTTTGCTCACTATTTAATGCGATATTTATTATGCCTTGTCCTTCTGTAAACTATGTAAAAAAACCACTATGTAATTCTAGTTTCTTAAGATGGAGAAAGTCTCTTATGAGACCGTCTCGCGGATCTTTATCTGTAGGTCAGGCCAGGTCAAACTGGAAATTCGCGGGTCAACAAAAAATCAACAATCAATGGTCTAACAAAATTAGTGCGATGATACTTTTTGAGAAAAAAATATTTACTTTTGAGACAAGTAATATTTTTGAGCAAAAATTAATACTTTAATTAGAAAATATAATATTTTTGATTAAAAAAAAACAAGTGATACACTTTTTTAAATATGGTGCAGAGGATGAAGGAATTGGGAGTGACTCCACATAGTGGCTGACTGCGAGAAAATTGACATGATTTTAAGTAATGCTTTATTGTTCAAAGTATAATATTTTTCAGTTCAACATGTTAAACGTATAGTATTTTTTCACTTAAACATGCAATACTTTTCACTTAACAATGTAATAATTTTCAATTTAACAAGTAATACCTTTTAACTTAAACATGTAATATTTTTCATTTAAATTGTAATATTTTGAAGTTCAACATGTAATACTTTTCACGTAAAACTGAAATATATTTCAATTCAAACTGTAATATTTTATTGTTCAACATGTAATGCTTTACAAGTTTGATGTGTTATTCTTTTTTCTTAAACGTGTAACACGTTTTAATTCAACATATAATACTTTCTTGGGATAAAAATAGTTTCCTCCTCAACTATACAATTTTTTACAGATTTCCCTCTGAACTTTGAAACTTACACTTCACCCCCTGAACTTTGAAAAAAAAATTTGGACTTTGCCAAAAAGTCCAAAAATGGCCCGAAACTTTCAGATTTACCCCTATGGATATAATAGTTTGTTTTCAGTTTGCCCTCTGAACTTTAAAGTTGTTGCACTTTACCTCCTAATTTATAAAAATCATTACATCTTTTATATTTACTCATACTGGGTTTTGTGATCCTTAATATTGGCATCAAAGCCTAGGTTTATTAAGAACTTTTAGTTAAATTTATTATATTTATGTAATTAACAATTGGTGAGGAGAAATTTGTCCAAGAAAATGGATCTGGACAATTGTCCAAGATGTACACCTTACAGGAGATATCGTCAAATTTTGACGATGTATGCACAAGAACACCCGGATAAGATAACATATTGGAACAATCAATATGTTGAAAAGGAACTCGCATGAGCTGATAGGGAAACCTTGAGACAATGCGATAGACAAGCATGGTACTATCTGAGTTTTCTTACGGTAAATCATATATTATATGTAGATCTGATGAATCATCAGAAAAAGCCCATCAAAATCATGGTTCCTGATGGAATACCAGAATGAAAAGAGATACTTCCAGATACATATATCTTCTCACAAGATCTTAGAGAAGTCCAGAAGATGGTGCAGAATTATGGCAATCGTCATAATCATCTACCAACACAAGTTCATCAGATCCAAAAATAGATGGAGATGATAGTAAAATATCAGAAAGAGACTCTTGAAATCCTTCATGATATTCAGAAACGAGTCAAGAATCTAGAAGACCGACCAAGTGCATCTAAAGGAAAGATACATATTAACTTTGGAACAGTACCCTATTTACACCAAAATGGGAAACCAACCAAAATTGTGCGACGCGTGACAGACGATGAAAAACTCATTGCTATCATCAAAGAAAAAATCATCATAAACTAAAAGATGATGGATATGGAGAAGATAAATCTTAAATATCTACATGACTTTGCATAATCCTTCGCAGGATTAGGAATTGTAGATTTAAAGATGAACGCAGGAAATTGATCAACTTTGGTTACTCTTGACCAACATCAAAGACCACCTCCACCACCACCTATTGATCCCAACGTAGAAGAAAGTTCAGGTTCACATCATGGGGATGAACCAATGCCACACGCTGGAGATTTTACTACAAGAAGAGATCATATTGTTTCAGGAACTTGACAACGTTCCAAAAGACCAAATTTATAGAACACGCCTTATAGGAGATCACAACTCGATCTTATACATCCATATGGATTAATGTTAAATCTGAATATTCAAAATTTAATAATCGGAAGTCCTTATCGATGATTGGATATCAGCGATGAGGATTGCAGTACAGGTACCCTTGACTACAAAAGAATGATTCATCTTGCTCCTTGAGATGAGTCTTGAAGGATCCGTAAAGATCGCATGGGATATGACTGGACCATAAATGAGAAGTATCTTCACAGCTGGAGAATCATTGAAAGGAATTATTGATAATATGGCAAATTATTTAAAATATATTTTATCGGCACAGGCTATTTTGAGGGTTGGAAGAAGAAAAAAGGAAAAAATACAAACAAGCCCTCTACTGCCTTGAGTTACATGATATTTGTCATATTGACGAATATATCAAGTTGTTCATCGAGTGCCGATGGAAGTCTAAAGTGGAAAATAAAGAAGCTTTGCAATTATTTTTTGCGAAGTATACCAAGTCCTGGAGAGAAATGCTTATCAGGGAATACAAGAGTACATCTGATTTAGATACAGTGGCCAGAAGAATGTCTTTCTTGAAGGCCAAGCTATTTGAATGGTTCCACCAGGCAGCACTTTATTGGAATTATAAGAGACTGCGAGGAATTAATAAAATGGTTCCTCTATGCAGCGAAGATTATGACATACCAACAATTGTGGTATGCCAACCACAAAGGCATAAGAAAAAGAAGCACATAAGTCATCCATACAGCCGTGGAAGTATCAGCAAAAGGAGTAGGTCATCATGGAGACCTACAAGGTTTTGGTCAAAACAAAAGGCCGGAAGTTATAAATCAGGGCAAAGATCAACATCAAGCAGGAGTACAACCTCTTCATTAGGTTCTAATCAAAGGAGTACCAGTAGGATCCCCGAAAGAAGAACTTTCAGACGAGCTCACACCAGAGCTAACAAAAGTTTTAAAGATTGTAATTGTTGGACGTGCAGAGCAAAAGGGCATATCTCAACTGATTACCCAGAAAATCAACAGCGAGGAATCAGACAGTTTGAGGCTACACTAGAATTTGAAGAAGTTGTCTATTATCATTTGATCCAGGTGTATCAATTTGGAGATTTACCCTCAAATAAAAGCATCTATGAAGAAGAGATCTATTATGACGATTGAAGTGAATCTAGTTCAGAATCAGAGTGAAGAAGAAATTCTTCAGCAGACTGTCAGGAAGGATATGTCAGGATTCCTCTCTCCTACTATGGTTTCTCATAAGACTCTAATGAGGTTAATAAAAGAAGATCCAAAGCTTCGGATATATGACGGTTTTACTATCAGAGCAACGGAGAAAACTTTGGATAAAATGGGGTTTTGTAACTGAAAACACCAAATTATCCACAGGGTAACTACCAGAGAATTTGTCATTCCGATGGAGTTCACTGGTAACCTGATAGAGATGTAGTTGGTCCCTTACCGAGAATTTCAGGAGATCAAAAGTGGAGTCAAGAGAGAAGTTGCAAATACACTCTCATGGATTCATATCGGAGCCATAAGAGTTATTATTAAGGCGACATTCAAGGATGGAATAGATTCGCCACTCAATCTTGCTATATTTGACAAGCGAATCTCAAATCTCAAGGATTTATGCCTTGGAGCGGTTGTAGGAAATTTATATGCAGGGAAATTGGCATTTAATGTCTATCATAGAATTGCATAAAGTTTGGGAGATCGAGATTTCAACAGAGTTCTAACCATTCATCAAGATTTTAAAAGAATCAATTTGATGAAAGAATGAAATACACCTTACTCGATCACATACAAGATTTCCTATGCTCTATCGAATACACATCATTTAGAAGTATTCTTGAGAAAGGAATTTATTAAAGTCCCAAGAATCTTTGAGGACTTTGCCAGGGTAGTTCTACCCGAACTTATTAAGTCTCCAACAATAAAGAAGATCGATATGAAACTTCAAGATCAACCAGTCTTCAACAAAAGTCAAAGTATCAGAGTTGAGCCAATGAGAATGTCTTTCCAACAAGAGAGAATGATTAGAAGTAGCCATTGGGAAGAAAAAAGACTAAGTACAGTTCAACGAATCCCAGTATTTTCAAAACACAAGGAGAGCTGAAATATCCAGAAGGATGAAGATAAGTTGAAGTAATATTTGACATCACTCAAAAGGATAACAATTTTCCTTGTGATGTTCTATATTATCTCCAACAACCTATAGTTGGAAGGCATCCAGGAAGCCTAAAAATGGGTGAAATTGAGCTGACTATCACAGGAATAGCTTGAAAAACCCAGAACAATTAATATTGGGTATTGAATTTCTTGAGGATCATAAACATTTGGAAAGATTAAAAGATGGAATGGAGTTTATAATGGCTAATAAAAGATACAGAATCAGATGACCACTAGCCCATTCTCCATATACATTTCTATTGGAATGTTATATGTTAAATACAAGGCAGAGTATTTTGCCGCCTATATTGATCAGGTGCCAAAATATGTACTGCAAAGCCGGATGTTTTTCTAAAGAAACTGGAGAAGATTTACCAGCTATTGCATGAAGAGATTTCTCTAAAAGGATTCTTATCCTTAATCGAGGAATTAAACAAGCATAAATCATGACCGGAGGCACAGGCTGTACCCCATGGTACAAAATGAAGACGCCACCAATCTATTTCCATGATAAGGGAACAAATGTTTTGCTAGGAATTAATTTCCTACAAACATTCAAGCGATTTTCACAGGAAAATGAGACAAGAAGGCTTATTTTAACAATATTATGTGATCATAAGATCATAAGAAAAATGCCCATTAATTTTTGTAGCAAACGTGGTGATGAAGCCAAACTTCGAAACCCCAAGATGGCGGATCAAAGAAAATTTGGTAAAACATTATTATCCTTTCGACAATATGGTTCGTCACAGAAAGATGCAAAAAAATGGGATAACAACTTGTATTCCGAATACAAGGAGAAGAACGAGTACCTCCAGAGGCTATTGCAAAATTGATGATGAGCCTAATAGAGAACCCACAGAGTGATGTTACCATAGAAGAACAAATATCACTCGAGCATGTCTAGAAGAAGATTCAAAGGAATTACAATGAAAATCCTTTGGCATGGTAGGATAAGAACGAGCTCAAAGCATCCTTAAAGGTCAAGCCGGAAAAGGAATACGAGTTCGTAAGATTCAAACCAATCCTTATGAACCAGGAGGATCATGAGGATCATGAACCAGGAGTTTTTCTATACAGCAGTCCGAGATTCTTAGTCAGGAATCATGGAGAAATCAAAAGAGAAAAGACAAGACTTGTTATTAATTACAAGGGGATTAATAAGCTTGTAATTAATAACATTCGGGAGTTTGATGGATACTATAATCCAAGCAGAGAACATTTGGTTAACTATATCAAAGGTGCCAAGATATTCTCAAAGTTCAATTGCAAGTCTGGATTTTACCAGATTAAGATGGAGGAAGAAAGTATGGAGTTCACAGCTTTCTCCACACCACAAGGACACTATATTTGGAACATGATGCATATGGGATTGGCTAACGCACCCCAGATATATCAAAGGAAGATGGATAAACTTTTCAAGGTTTATTTCAGTTTCATGTTCGTATACATCGATGATATTCTTATTGCATCAAAGCACATGAAGGAGCATCTCAAACATTTGGAGATATTTTCAGATGTTTGCCATAAAGAATGATTAGTGCTTTCAAAGAAGAAGGCAGTTATTGCTACGAGACAGGTTGAATTTCTTGGAATTGAAATCGACAAATCTGAAATTATTCTACAAAGCCACATGGTGGAGAAGATACAAGGATTTCCATATATTCTCAAAGACAAGAAACAACTTCAATGTTTTCTTGGAGTTGTTCATTTTGCCGAAATATTCATAAACAATTGGTACATTACAGGAAGGTGTTTAGCCCATTACTTAAAAAAGACATTATATTCAAATGGGAAGATGAACATCAATAAGGAATAAAGCAGCTCAAGGAAGTTTGCAAAAAGCTTCCGAAACTTGAAATTCCACGGGACGAGGATGAACTTGTTCTATATATAGATGCCAGTGATTATTGGTGGACATTAGTTCTTACGAAAGCCACACCAAATGGAAAAGTGCCATGCAGAAATTGTAGCGGTCTATTTATAGATAGTGAAGCAAATTGATGGCATATCAACAAGAAAGAATTATTTGACGTCAGAAAAGCTTTTAGAAAATGGCCTCTATTTTTATTGGCTAAAACGTTTACTTTAAAAATTGATAATTCACGTGTCAACGCTTTTCTGAAAAATAAAATTGCATCAAAATTAGAAAAGGCTATATTACTTAGATGGCAAGCTGAATGTCAAAATTATGATTATGATATCGTCATTATAAAATCTCATGAAAATGTTCTTGCAGATTGCTTGACACGAGATGGAAGGACGCATTGCCGACGAGGTCCTTAAATGAGCAAGACATCTTAGGAAAAACCTTGAGAGTCTAGAACAAGATTTTGGGACGTTATGTCTCAATGCAGAAGTCGTTTGACGACTCCAGCAGGCTGACCAGAAATCCATTTCTAGTCATATACGAGCATGCCAGTTCGCTCAAGGATAATTGTTCTTAGCACTGCAAGAGCCTATCCTCTAGGCCACATCACCTACGATGCAGAAAGGGGCGATTAGAGAATGGGGCTCTAACCCGGAGGTTATGGATTCAGATACCATAATCACAAGTGTTGCAGGTGATGCATCATGCGAGAATGTATAAACTCTAACAAATGTTGAAGCTCCGGTGTCACAACCCGAGTGTTCAAGTCAAGCCACCATCTCTTGGGTTAAAGAGAGAGAGTTGAATCTTAGGCCACAGACAGGCAAATCTAAGGTTCAATCTAACGAGATTAAGATTTCTCCAATGTAGGTTTATCAACAACAATGGGAGAAATTGATTACAAGAAAAGGTATCGACCCAGAAAAAACAATGGTTGATATCTCAGGCAAATACCCTAGAGTTTGGATGAAACCAGGAAGTCATCCAAATGAAGTACAAGAATGGTATACTTTTGGAGCTTTAGCTTCAATATACACGGTGTCACCAGGATTCCCAGAAATTTGAAAGTTACCGAAATCGATTGGGGAAGCAGTTTACGAGACGTGGGCCAATAATCCACTGGTAGGAGCAATCTCCGAAGATGAAGCTTCTACAAGGCGAGCATGGGGACTGTGGGTTTGTCTAACTGAAATGGACAAAGTCAAATATCCATTCAAGTTTTTCCAGAATTCAGCAAATGGATCTTTCCTTCCGAATTCAATGACAGGATCAACAACATGATATGCAAAGGAACTTTTTGAGACAAAGAGAAGAATTCTCTAGGAGAATAAGATTCCAGCCAGTAAAGAAACTTACTGGAAATTCTGTAACATAGCGCATGTTGGCCGTTGGATCGAACGGACCTGTTAGACATGCCTCGAACAAAAAGAGCCCAATTTGGAAAAGGTTTCCGATCTAAACCCGATCGACAAGACTATACAACTGGAAAATACAAGGGCCAAGCTCACAAGACGCATTATCCTCGGGGTCCACGCAAACCAGTTTTTATAAGATTCCCCGACAACCAACACATGGGCTGAGTCACGCGGAAGAAAAAGGAAGACAGCTGGCGAGGCAATAATTAAGGTTTAAGACGTAAGCAGTGACGTCTTATACTTTAACAAGATTTGGAATCCGTCATTCAACTTTGGATTCAGGTTTATAAATAGCAGGATTTGAAGAAAACTGAGGACATCGAACATTTCCCTTAGTTTTATTATAATAAATTCTGAGTGAAAATTTTTTATTAGCTGAGTGTTTTAAATTTTAAGTTCATGTATTTACGAGTACAAGCCTCATTTATGAGAGGCTAAACAAGTATTCACCTCCCAAAAAGAGATTACTAATGTAATAAATTTTTCTTTAAGTTCTTAATAAAAAAGAAGGCTTTTTGCTTCAACATGTGTTCAAAATATTTGATTAATTTATCCATTTGAAGAATTATCTTATACACCTGGAGTAGGAAACGAACAAAGCTGCTGAGCCGTTGCTGAAGGAGTTGGATAACTTGTAGATCATCTTCACTGATTGGTTGAAGTTGGATGATTGTGATCATCTATCATACGATCTAGGGGCAGTAATTTTCCAACTAGTGGTGTTGCGAACCATCTTACCCGATGTTGTTTCGGTCAAATAATGTATGAATTTGAAGGGATATTTTAATTTTACGGAAGCATGTTGGGCCTGATATGATTGTAATGGACTATATCCAATTTTAAATCAAAAGACCCAGTTGGGTTCCCATGCCTTGAAAAAAATGAGAACAAGTTGTTTTGGAGTTAAAATTATTTTAATTAAATTATGTAATAATTTTATAAATTTTGAGGGTCGGATCAATAAATTGGAGCTTAGATGGATTTCTAAAATTCGTAAAATAAATTGATAAAACTATAGGGGCAAAACTGTCCATATATGGTAAAGTGTAAAATTTGCATAGTACATGAGGCATAGTGTAACGAAATAAAGTTTAGTAGGCAAAGTGTAAAAATGGGCATAGTACAGAGGGTTAAGTGTTTTTATCCCTACTTTCTTTCACCAAAAACGTATTTAATTCAACAACCACGATTCAAACCCAAACCACAAAAAAAAAAAAACGAAAAAAACAAAAAAAAAGGTTTCATTTAAAGTTTCAGGTTTAATTTTTATTGTCAATTAACGAATCATGCTCTCCACCAAAATCAAATTGAATTTTGGAGTCATTGTCCTTCATGTTCTTCTCCAAATGCTTCATGATGGCTGCAATTTTCTTTATTAAGTGGTATGAATCCTCTGTGTTGGAATTTTATTGATTTTTCATGTAGACTTTACATATGTAATTACAATTATATTATTGACTATCTAATTTAGCAGAGTCAATTAAGTGGTCTAATATAATAAGGCTCTAGAGATATCTATTGGTTATGGACTTTGCAATGTATAGAGACCCAATACTAATCAATTAGGATTGAAGGGCTCTTAATTAACTTAGTATATAAAGAACTCTCTTATTAAGATTATGGTCCCCAAGTCAAATCAGTCATTCACTCATCTCCTCTTTCCCATCTTAGAAAGAGAAACCACTGTGTAGGTCCCAAGGGGTGTGGTGTAAGGTTTAGAAGAGGGGGGTTGAATAAACCTTGCTAAATTTTCGATTTTATTCCTTTTAAATAATTCACAGAGTTGACTCAAATCAGATGTGTCCTTTGGGGACAGCTAAGTTGGCTATTCAGCTAAGTTACCCACTCAACAGACTCGACTGAGCTGTTGATAGTATAACTCGGCTGCTTAAGCCACATACTTAACTTGGTTGATTTGGTTTTTAACAGCGGAAGACTTAACATCCTTTGATTTGTTTTAAGCTTGTTTTAAACACTTGATTTTTAGCACTTGGTTAATTATCAGTTGGATAGCAAATATAAACTTATCAACAGATATAAAATAAATATGCAGGAATGTAAATTGCTGAAAGTAAATTGACACAAGTATTTTATGGAGGTTCGAAGATGGGGTAATTCTTATAATCATCTCTTCTCCAACTTCTGGAGGAATCCACTAAGTAACAGATCAGTTTACAAAGCGGTTATCAGTCTGGAGACATCCTTGATCACGTAGTTGGCTTCTCTTGCGACTCAGCTTCTTCACGAGGCAGCTGCCTGGCTACTACAGCTCAATTCCCAAGTTCTTGGATTTGATCACGAAGCCCTCCAATAAACTTGAACCTTTCTACAATCCTTCAACTTGGAAAGTAGACCCCTTTTGTTTCTTCAAATATTTTCCTCTTCAACAGATTGAAGTTATCTCTCCTTCACAGCTTGTGTTGGATCGAGTTTCTTCGAGTTTCAGGTTTGAGGAATATCTTGATAAGCTTTTGAGAACTTGCAGGTTAATTGCTTGAATATTGCTTAAAAAGCCTATGTCATTCGTAACCTTTAGCTTCCTCAGCCATTTATAGTGCACATTTGAAATTTTTCCCGTTGAAGAGATAGACTAGTTTCAAATGTCACTTGTGTTCGTTGGCTTGTCTTGTCTTGATCTGCAGCCTTTGTGATGTTGACCTTTCCTCGTATTAAATGGCATTCCAGCCTTGCAGGTTCCTGACACAAGGTGCAGTGTTTCCCATTGGCTTATTCTTTTTGCACAATTCTGGGCAAAACACTTTAGGACCTGACAGCTTTCCATATTACTATATCGAGTAATATTCTTGACTTTATTCCAACAGATCTAAGCCAATTGTCTTCACTTCACTGCTGCCTTTACCCCAGGTGACTTGAGTCTGCTCCAATCATGGGATTGACTCAACTGTCACTTCAACTGATAGACTTGGCTCTTCAAGTTGACTTAACTGACACTTCTCACAGTTGTCCCTCAGCTGACTCTTCTTCAGTCGAGTCCTTGACTTCCTTCATGGCCATACTCAGCTGACACACAACAGAGTCTTTGATTCCAGTCCGCAGCTGACTTCTTGTAATCTTTGATATAGCTGACTTAACTCAGCTCTTTCAGTCCTATCTATTACAATGCATAATTACAAGGAAAATGGGGTGCCAACTTCCTAGTTTAAGTTTTACATGGTATCATCAAAATCTAACAAATAAATTGCCTAACAATTTCCCCCCTTTTGATGATGCCAAAACTTAAAACAAATAACATAAGTAAACAGCAAAAACAAATACAGGCAGTGCAGTAACAAAGAATGTATGCTTTTGAATAATCATTTTATTAATCATAGCATTCTTGTCCTTTACAAAGCTGTTTACAATAAATATCAGAGCTTTTCCTTTACAGAGCTTTTATACAAGTACATCAATACAACATATATCTAAGCTAAGTTACAAGAAAATTCACTGCGCTATTACAGAAGACTTGCATCTATGTATTTACAACAAAATGCATGAAGGGGTTCGTAGCACACTTCAATGCCTTTGCTGCTTCTTTCTTCTCTTTTCTACATAAGCTCTCTTCTTGTCATCCTCTGATCTTCTCCTCTTCCTTTCTTCTTCCTCTCTCTTATTCTTCTCGTGCGCTCGCCTAGCAGCAGGGTCATCCCTTCGTTGCCTCTCTTCCCATTCGCGAGCAGTTCTCTCATTCTTAGTTTCTTACCTTCTAAGAGCTTCAGCGTTCTTTCTAGCAACTTCTAGGTTGGCAAGGTGATCATATCCATCCCAATATATAAGACCCTTCTTGTCTTGATCTACGTATGCAACGTCTTTTGGTTTTGGTCAAGGTTGAGAGCCTCTTCCACCGCCTCCACGTCCTCTCCTTCCTGACTCAACTCCCATTCCTCTGGGAGTATACTGTATTGGAGCCTTCGACTTTCCAGCTGAGTGAATACTAGACGTCTGTTGCTTATCAGTTGATTGACACAGATCCAATCCCTTCTCCCAATACAAGTCCCAGGCTTACGGCAGAGTCATCCCTTGAAAGTAACCTTCTGATTCTAGAGTTTGGAATTCCTCTATTGATCTGGGCTCATATCCATCATCAGGCATGGTAATGTTCCTTGGGGGTTTGATCGCAGCGTAGTCCTTTCCGGCTGGAGGACCACCATATTGCTTCATGATCTCCTGAGCGAGTTGATTGCTTCTCAGCTACTTCCTCGAATGCAGCTTCGATGGCCTTTCTTTTATCTTTCATGGCCAACGCAACTTTCTCAACAAGTAGGCTTTGGGGTAGCTTACTGAGAATAGAGGTTGTGACTTCACCTAGCTGTGGGGTTTCAGCATACATCAATTTTATATTCTTTGAACTTCCTTCCCCCTCAGCTGTGTCACCTCCTTTCTTCACTTCTTGCTTCAATCCCTTAAGGGCCTCTTCTTCCCCCTTTTTTGCATCATCACCAAAGGAAATGGTTAGCCCAGGGAATAAGCCACTGAGAATGAAATCCAGTCGGTTGTTGGTCAAGTCCTACTTGGAGTCTGTTGTAGAATAGGCTTTGCAAAACTCTGATCGAGTAGCCTTCGACTCGGCTGATACTAACTTTATTTTAGCCATAAGAAGACTGATCTTTTCATTCATGCTATTCTCAAGTCGAGTTATCTCCATCTTGTGAAAGTGCTGAAGCAGCTCCATATCCGACTTGTGAGAGGTTTCCATTCTCACCATGTATTCCTTTATCCTCTTCTGATACATCAAAGTTTCCGCACTCCACAGTAACATTTTCACAAATAAGGCCTTAAGTGACGGACTTGCTCAAATCTCATGGTTGTCTGTTGTGAAGCCCATTCCCTTATTCTAACGACGATCCCTCTTAAATCAGTTGAGAGGGTGGCATCTCGATTGTCCAGTCTAAGATCCAGAGATGCCTGGTGACGTTCCATCTTCTCAATCTCTTCGCATATAGTCTTGAAGGCTTTATGGAACTCAGTTGCTGAGGCTGACTCGGCTACTGGCCACTCAACATCAAAATCAAAGTCTATGGTCATAATCGTTTCTGTGGGAATGATGGGCTCTTCTTGCACGGTATATTTTTTAAGGTCTCTGGCAGATTCAGCTTCCAAATCTGGCAATTCGACGGTGAAGGGAAACATGTCTTCAAAAACATCATCACGAACAAATGAGATCTCTGTGTCTGCTTCCAAAGGAGCCTTCCCTTGTTGTTGATGCGTAGAACCAGCTCTTTGTGCCTCTGCTGCAGAAGCGTCATCAGCAGATGTCACAGCTGTGAAATCCTGGGACGGAGCTATTGAAGTCGTTACTGCAGCAGATGTGGAAGCCTGTGCAGCTGACTCTGTTCCAGCTGGATCAATTGATTATTTTTGCTCAGCTGACTGAGTCTCACCTGTCTTAACAGCTTCTTCGGTCTCAGTGTGTTTTTCCAATTGAGTAACCATGTCCTCAACTGATTCATCAGCGTCATCAAAGTCGATGTGGCCTTTGGAGTTGGCTCATCATCAAAATTGAATCTCATTTGAGCCGTCTTATCAATGACTTAGCTTTCAGATTTTAGAACATCTTCAGCTTTGTCCGTCATTGGATCATCATGTTGTGTGGACTCAGCTTCATCCTCAGATCCCAAAAATGATGTGTCTATGTTCTCTTGGGAATCATGAAGGGCGTTGATCTCCTCTTCTGTAGCAGCTCCGTCAAGTTAAGGAATGTTCTGTTGTTTATCTTGTCCGTTACCCAGGGAAGTCTCAACCTCCCTTAGGCCTTCTATAGCCCCAGTAGTCTCAACTCCTACAGGGCCTTGGACAATCCTTTCGACAGACTCAGTTGTCTTAGGGTCTTCTACGGTGGCATCCTTTGGAGTCTCAACTCCAAGTATTGCACTTTCAGGACCCAGAGTCTCAACTCCCAGGGTCTCACCATCTTTTGCCTCAGCTGCGACATCAACTTCGTCGTCCTTCATGGCAGTTGACATTTCAGCTGAGACATACTTAACTGTCCGAGCATCGTTAATGTCAGTCTGCTCTTCTGTGATCTTCTCTTCTTCTTCTCCAAACTGCAATGTTTGGTCTCCCACAACATCCTCCGACCCTGCTGTGGTGAAGAGAGTTTTCTCCTCAGCTAGCGCACCAGCTGAGTGAACGGTGGTGGGGTCACTCTTCTCCTAAGACGCGACTATTGTTCCATCTAAGTGTACAGCCACAAAGGCAGGTGTTCCAACACCTTCTTCAGGGGTAGGCTTGGCTTGGGGGCCCAAAGTCCCAACTTCATTGCCATGTCCCTGAGAGCCATCAGTTGAGTGCACTGGGGACGTGGTTGCAGCAATATCCGTTGCAATCAGATGCGCCACTCCCAAAGGATTAGTCCTAGGAGAGACTTTGGAGGACTCTCCTGGACCTTCTTGGAGGTTCACCTCGTGCATGGCTCTTGATTCCCTGATAGCCTGCTGCATTTTAGACTTCTCTACTACAGCAGCTGGATTCATCTCTTCATCACTATCAGTAGACTCGTAGATGTGCTCATGTGTCCCTGTGTGCACGCACATCTTGGATTTTTCCAAGGCTTCGGCTTGCTCCTCAGCTTTCTCCTTCTCTTCCTCCTTAATGAGTCGGAGGGTTTCTATACAACTCTCTTCATTCAGAGCAAATTGGACAGATGCGTGTCCAAGGAACCTAAGAAATTCCTCCTCTGCCTCAATGAATTCTGGGCGAGCAAAGTGACGCCTGGAGTAATCCAACTTCCACGCCCTCCATTCTCTCAACCTGCGCTGAATGTCTGGGTAGACTGGAGAATACATTATGAGATCATCATTATCATCCTCTCCGGTCTCTTGAATAGGGGCTAATGGGGCTTGCTCCTCCTCATACTCAATTGTGTCTGTCTAAGGAGTTAAGACAACTTGTTCTTTCATGGGCTCGGTTGTCTCAGTTGTTTCTTTCTCCGCAGCTGTCTCCCGCACAGCTGGGTCTTCAATGCTCTGCTAATCAGCATCAGCAATCTTCTCAGGCACATCCACTACTTCTGGAGACTGCTCCTCTTGAGCATCAAGCCACCTCCTCCTTTGCTTCTCCGATCGAGTACTCGGACTTTCTTTTTTTCCAGTCCGATTTCTTGAATAGTCGTCTTCGCTTGGTGGCAACCAACGGAATCTCAGGTTCCACCTCTTCAGATACTTCCTCGGGGAAGGCCTGTGTTTCATAGAGGGGTTTCTTAGAAGCAGCTGCCTTTCTGGACTTGGCAGTTCACTTCTTCTTCATGATAGGAGAAGGAATTTGGGGTTCCTCCTCTATCTCGGCTACGGGGGCAGGGGTTTCGGCTGCGTGGGCAGGAGCTTTGGGTTTGGCTGCGGGGGCAGGTGCTTTCTTTTACTTGGCTGCTGGGGCAGGGGCAGGCTTTGATGTAGCAGCTCTCTTCTTGGATTTCACCTTCGGGGAGAGAGCTGGGGAGGTCTCAGATGTATCTTCAGTAGGATCAGCTGATTCCCCCTCACTAGTATCCGCCTTTCTTCCATGTGCCTTCTTCTGGGCTCCGGAGAGGTTCGTCTTGAACATCCGTTTGTTTGCATGGAAGGGCTTGCCATGATGCAGTGCAATACCCTTCACCTCCATCAAATGGACAATGACAAGGCCATATCCCAGCGAGCAACCAAAGGCCCATTCCTCCTTGAATGACCTGTTCGTCACGTTCTGGCATATTCGGCTGAAGACGAGCTTAGCCCAATTCACCTTCTTCTCTTGTATGATCGTAGCCATCACGATCAGCTTAGTCTTGGACAGCTGATTAAAGCTCCCAAACTTCATATCCACGCACTTGGACACGATGTCCATCAGTTTGTGGTAGTCATCCTTCAGAAACTCCTTCTTGGTTGTATACATTGCCTTCGCAGCATACTCTGGTTTTGCAACTTCCTTCCAAGCTGCAGCCAAGTTGACATCCTTCTCAGCGATGTCCTTCAACCCTTCAGCGGGCAAAAAACAGTGCTCAACAAGGTCTTTTGTAGTGATTTTAATGTCCTTGTTGTGGACTGATGAACAGATTTCATCGCCGTGCACCTTTGGGTTCATGTAGAACATGGCCACTTCTTCCAAGTAAGTGTGCGTGAACTACATCGACAAAAAGTTCTTCAGACCGGACTTTTCCAGTTTATCAGCTATCTTCTTTACAAGGGCACCATCAATGCCCTGTTTGATCATACCAACAATGTCCATAGATGCTCCAGTGTGGATCTTCTCAGATAACAAAGCGAAATCATGATTTGCTGCCATTTCTAGAATTTTTGACCGATTAAAACTTGAGAAACTTGAGCTTGGAGAGCTAGGGTTTTGAACTTAGTTGCAGAGAGAATAAGGTTTTCTTGCTGAAGACGAATGAGTTTAGTGTAAGGAGAGAGAAAATGAAATTTCATATATAAGGGACATGAAAGGACGTCTTTTGGAATTTGAAAATTTTGATCGAGATCAACGACTGAGATTAAGCCTTCAAAACCGCATTAAATTCCCCACATTAAATGCAGCAACATTTATATCCAATCATATGGTTTATGGCGCAGCTTTTGTACTGACAGTCATAATGACGCTAGCGTCATCCTTAAAACATTCCCGCTTAATTAAAATGACATGCGTTTTTGTCACTTAGCTCATATATGATTAAGCTTATATCCAAAGTGACTCAACTCTGCTTCTCTCTTCACATGATGTAACTCAGCTGTCATCTAACTTGATAAAGCTAACTTCCCGACTGAGCTATTTCACTTGGTTGAAATGTGAAACTTGCTTATTTTTCATTTTCTTATCTTATGTCTCTGCTGATTGAGTCTTCTGAGTGTCCTAACTCAGCTCAATTAAACCTAACTCATTTTTGAGCTCTTCAAACCCTGATTCACATAATGGCTTTGTGAATATGTCAGCTAACTGCTTATCAGTTGAGATGTATTCCAAAGTGATGTCTTTCTTTTCAACATGATGATATCTGACATCAATGTGCTTTGTTCTTGAATGCAACACTGGATTTTGAGTGATTGCAATAGCACTCGTGTTATCACACATAATTGGAATCTCTTTTTCTTCAATATCATAATCTCTCAGTTGTTGTCTCATCCCTAAGACTTGGGCACAATAAATTGCCGCCCGCAGCCTATATGTACTGTCACCCGTGTGGATGTAGCTATTGAATTTTTTTTCTTGCTGAACCAAGAAACTAATCTATTTCCAAGCATTTGACATGTACCAGAAGTACTCTTCCTGTCAACTCTACATCCAACATAGTTTGAGTCTGAGTATCCTACCAGCTTGAATCCACCTTCTTTTGGATACCATAAGCCGACTTCCTGGGATCCCTTCAAATACCTTAGGATTCTCTTAGCTGCAGTCATGTGACTCTCTTTTGGTGCAGATTGAAATCTTGTGCATACACCTACTGCAAAGGTGATATCTGGCATGTTGGCTGTTAAATAGAGCAATGATCCAATGAGGGCTCTATATCTAGTTTGAACAACAGCTTTGTCATCTGCATCCATGTCCATCTTGGCTGATGTATTCATAGGAATCTTCACAGAAGACTTCTCTTCCATACCAAATTTCTTAATCAAATCTCTGGTATACTTGGTTTGGCTTATGTAGGTTCCATCCTTCAATTGCTTGACTTGAAGTCCTAAGAAGAAAGTCAGCTCTCCCATCATGCTCATCTCAAATTTGCCTTGCATGAGGTTTGAGAACTTGTCACACATATATTTGAACAAGCAGTACACTCTCTCCATCTTGAATCCTGAAGAATGTTCTATCAACCTTGCCTTTGGTGAATCCTTTGTCAGTTAGAAATTGAGACAAAGTATCATACCATGCTCTTGGTGCTTGTTTCAATCCATATAGTGCTTTCTTGAGCTTGTACACCTTATCTCAAATAGTTTACTGCTCAAAACCTGGAGGTTATTCAACATAGACTTCTTCTTCTAACAGTCCATTTAGAAATGCACTTTTTACATCCATTTGATATACAGTGAAGTTCTTGTGTGCAGCATAAGCAAGAAACATCCTTATTGCTTCTAATCTGGCAACAGGAGCAAAGGTTTCATCAAAATCTATACCTTCTTCTTGGCAATACCCTTTGGCTACCAATCTTGATTTGTTTCTTGCAACAGATCCTTCCTCATTCATCTTGTTTCTGAAAACCCATTTTGTACCAATGACATTCTGGTGGGTTGGCCTTTGAACCAATTCCCGCAATTTGTTCCTTTCAAACTGAATCAGCTCTTCTTGCATGGCCTGAATCCAATGTGTGTCTTCCAAAGCTTGAGACACATCTTTAGGCTCTATTTGGGAAATGAAACAAGTGAACATAGCTTCATGTTGTGTTCTAGATTTGGTTCTTATGCCATCTTTAACATTTCCAATGACTAACTCTAGTGGATGGTCTCTCAGCCATCTCACATCAGGTTGGAGTAAGTATGCTGGATTCAGCCGTCTCGTAGCTAAGTTGTCTTGAGCAGCTCTTTCAACTTCATTTAGATGTAGACCTTCCAGTTGTCTTTGAGATTCACCTATCTCATCTTCATCTGGGTTGAGTGCTCTCACTTCAGCTTCAACATAAGGACTCTTCTGCATAGTTGGCTGATTCAGCTTATCAGCTAACTCATCAACGTCTTCTCCATTTACATTAGGTTCATCAAAAACCACATGGATAGACTCTTCAGCCACCAAAGAAGGTAAGTGGACAACTGGATTCTCTCAACAGCACACATGATCAGATTTGTCTAATAAACAGAGTTCCACCACATTTGGAAAGAGTCAGTTTCTCCCTCCAATCCATCCCACCACAATTGAGGAATTTTCCAGATAGTTTTGGCTCTCACACAATGGAACAAAAGATGTGCAAGAGTCTCATCAAATTCTCCACAAAAGCAGCAAATATGATCAATTTTCACCCTTTTGAAAATAAGTTCGTCATTGGTAGCCACAAACTTGGGCCAACTTTTCTAAATAAAATGTTTCACCTTACCTTTCACTTGAAAGTTCCAAGTCTTTTTCCATACCTGTCTCGAGTTTTTGTTGTGCTTACTAGTTTCTGGACCGGACTTCTCCCCCAACATTTTATCTAAAGAGGCTCTGTAAGCTGATTTAACAGAGAAGTACCCTTTAGGTTCATGACGCCACACTATGAAGTCTTTTCTTCCTGTCTTGCTAATGGGAGTTCTCAAAATTACATCTGCATCATCAGCACATAAAGTATTGTTAACAAGGTGATTATTCCAAGCAGAACCATCAACCACCATTAACTCCCCACCCACATTAACTACTTTCCAACCCCATCCCTTCCAAACGGTTTTAATGTGAGTGATTAGGGAGCAAAGGGCAATTCCAAATTTGAATAGAATCCTCTTCTCCCACTTGAAATCTAAGACCCAAAGCAAGAGTATCCCTAGCTGATAACCAACATTTCCATAACCATGAGTCAGTTCCTTTAGAAGCGACATCCAAAATCTTTTTTTGATAAAAATATTTTCCTTTCAAAAATTTACTCATAAGAAGATTAGGTTGTGTAATGACCCGCCATAATTACTTAGCAAGTAAAGCATCATTAAATTTTTGCACCTCCATAAAACCTAACCCTCACCTATTCTTAGGCAAAACAACTTTATCCCATCTAGCCCAGTGAATTTTGTTTTTTTGACCCTCACCCTGCCATCCCCACCAAAATCTTGAAGTAAATCTGCAGATGTCTTTACAAATAGAACTAGGAATCTTAAAACAATATATTACATAAGTTGGCAATGCACTTATGACAGATTTAATCAAAACTTCCTTTCCAACCGGGCTCAAAAATTGATTCTTCCAATTAAGTAACATGTACTGCATACGTCAGAAATATACTTGAATGTGTCCAGTTTTGATCTCCCAATCCCCGTAGGAAACCCAAGATATTTAGAACTTTGATGCACAATAATACCTTAAAGGGCAAGGCAATTTTGAATCGGTATGTTTCGAATACCGGATTCAAATATATTTTCTGTGGAAAATTTGGAACAGATTTTCTGATATGGATTCTATTGATGAATTAAATATTGTTAGAGTATTATGTTATTATTAATTTGTAATATGCAGAATTTTTTAAACCATGTATTATGGATTTAAGTTTCTTGCAAATCATGGGAGATGAGCACATCACACGCTCCTAGAACACCGCTCTAATGCCAAAATCAACCCTGATCAAGAACCCACCAAGGACATTCAACCACCTCACACGGTCACATCACACCACCATCCAACAAAGCAACAATAGACCAAATAGATTTTCGAAAAACAAATTGTGTTATGACAGATTTGGTCACAACCGCCGACCATCATCCATCACCCCAACAACCCAAGAAGGAACCCACAAAGGTGAAATGGGTACCCCATCTAGTGTCATGGCTCCGCTTCAGTTCTGAAAGAGTGACGGTGAGGGCATGTCTCTCTTCTTTGTGTAGCGACTGAAGGTGGTTCTGGGCGGAGGAACGGGGACTTGGGCTCACGGTTAATTCAGTGTATCGAAAAGGGTCATTGGTGGCGCCAGTAGATGGTTGAAAGGCTACGGGTTGGAGATGGTCTTGCAATCGGGTTGTTATTCTTTCACTGGAAGAGGTTGTGTCCTCTGCAGTGATGCTTGGTTGTCAAGCACTTGGGGTCGAGTTACACCTTTTGGTCGGATGGTTGGACGGCAAAGATAAGTGTCGGCCGGACCTCGACAGCTAGCTGAGAATGGTGAATGCTTGGTTATGGAAATTGTGGCTAAATTGAGGAAGAGGTTGTCTTGGCTGCAAATTTTGGGAATTTGTGGTTTTGGTGGAATAAGGTATCAATTCGAGCTCTTATGCAATTTGAACAAATTTGAGTTGTCCTAAATTGATACAAGGACCTCTCGATCAAAATCTGGGCCTAATTTTAAATGGGCTTAAATTTAAAGTTTTGAGCCTAAGATTGGATTATTAATTTGGGCGTAAGATATTAGGTCATTAAGGGATGTGTTAATTTAACCCATAAAGATTGGATTATTTTTGAATTTTATTCAAATCAAATCCGTAAAGTATTTGACTCAAATTTCAGATGAACCCCTTATAAAGTAAATTTAAGAGTTTGATTTTAGGGCATGTTTGGTTTTTCAGGCTTTAAATCAAAATAATGAATTAAGATTTGACTTTAATTTATTTTACGGTCAAATTTATATGGTTTCATTTTGGGTTTAAAATTTTGGATAGTAAACTTGATTTGGATTCTATTAAAATTTAGTTAGATTTATGACTCAATTTGGTTATTTGGGTTATTAAATTTTAATAAACTTGATTTCAAAGTCTTGTTTGGTTTTCATTGGACTTTAAATTGAAATAAGGTTGATTTTAAAATCAAGTTACATAAAGTTGAATTTAAGCCTAATCTAGTACTTTGAATTTTAAGTTCAAATAAGGACGGATTTTGGTCTTATGGTTAGAGTTTACTTTATTGGGTCATAAAATTGGGATGAATTTATTCATAACCATAAGGATTGAATTAGATTTAAATCAGGGTTGGATTTAAATTTAATCTACTAAGAATACGACCCAAATTTAGTTATAATCCTGATAATTAATTTTTGTTTGGTTAGTGAATCTTATCTTTATATTTCGAGATAACTTGAAACAACATGTCGCCAAAGTGACCTCTGTTACTAAATTTATTTTGAAATATTAGATTCAGGCAAAAGATTCGCAATTTGTTTATATCTATGTGGATGATAATCGGCCCAAAGGAAGGTTATTATTTGGCCAGATGATAGACAAGTGAGGTAAAACCAGGATTATATTTTATGCTGATAATTCAAAATAAATTAATTGAAACAATAAATTGCCAAAGTAACATCTCTTGTGTAGATTTATTTATTTTGAGATACTAAGATGTGTATGTCTATTAATTATGCGAATAATGATTGGCCCAAAGGAAGGTCATTACTTGGCCGACTAATAAATATACATGAGGTAATAAATAGGTGATGATTACTAGGTTATCCATGTAAACAATAATCGGCTCAAAGGAAGGTTATTGTTTAACAAGATTTATTGTCAGTTTTTGATTACTACATTTGAGAGTACCATTTACAACTGATATTCTTGTCCAAAGACTGAACATCAATGTTGTGCTAGGTATCTCAAGATTGGCACACTATTATTTTCTAATGTCATGCATAAGTATAAAATTTCTTTATATTATGTCATGCCATGATTATGTGTGAGTATTTAATTTTATTTTCTGAATTAAGTTTCTGGTTTTATTTATGAAGTATTTGTTTATATGGATTCTATTTATGGTTTGTTAGGAAATTTATTATTAGATTTTGATGATACCATGTAAAACTTAGAAT
The DNA here is from genome assembly GCA_016081115.2 of Rehmannia glutinosa. NCBI lineage: Eukaryota > Viridiplantae > Streptophyta > Magnoliopsida > Lamiales > Orobanchaceae > Rehmannia > Rehmannia glutinosa. The sequence goes on from CM071924.1 coordinate 47,389,147, forward strand.
AGAAAGTTGGCACCCCATTTTTCTTGTATTTCTATTTTGTAATAGATAGGACTGCATGAGCTGAGGGAAGTCAGCTATGTCGAAGAATGCAAGAAGTCAATTGAAGACTGAAGTGAAGACCCAGCTGTGTGTCAGCTGAGTATGGTCAAGATGGAAGGCACAGACTTGACTGAAGGAGATCCAGCTAAGAAACAACTGAGTAAAGGTTGAAGAAGTGTCAGTCAAGTCAGTCAGGAGCAAGAGTCTACCAGTTGAATTGAAAGTTGAGTCATTCCTAAATGATTGGAGCTGACTCAAGTCAAAGGGGGTAAAGGCAGTTGTACAGTCAAGTCAATTGATATTAATCCATTGAACGGAAGTCAAGGATATCACTCGATATAGTAATAAGTCCAAGCTGCCTATCTTAAAGTGTTTGTCCCAGAAACGTGCAAAAGGAATAAACTAACAGGAAGCACTGAAGCTTGTGTCAGGACCTGAGAAGCTACAGAGTCATTTAATACAAGGAAATATTAACATCACAAGTTGCAGGTCAAGAAAAGACAAGCCAACGAACAAGAAAGTGTTATTTGAAAATAGCCTATCTCTTCAACGAGCAAATTTTCAAATGAGCACTATAAAAGGCTAAGGAAGCAAGAGAGAGAAGGAAGAATGACACATGAGAGATCAAACATTCTAAGCAACTGAAAGCAAGCAATATCTGCAAATATTCTCTCAAGCTTATCAAGAAATTCCTCAAGCCTAAAACTCGAAGAAACTCGATCCAACACACGCTGTGAAGGAAAGAATACTTCAACCAGTTGAAAAGAAAAAAGTTTTAAGAACAAAAATGGTCTACTCTCCAAGTTTGAAGGATTTGTAGTAAGATTCAAGGGAGAATCAGAAGTTTCAAGCTCGTTGGAAGGCTGTGTGATCAATTCCAAGGGTTTGAAGGGAGCTGGAGTAGCAAGTCAGTTGTCTTGTGAAGAAGCTGAGTCGCAGAAGAAGCCAGCTGTGTGATCAAGGTTGTCTCTAGACTGAAGAACTACTTTGTAACCTAATATGTTACTTAGTGGATTCCTCCAGGATTTGGAGAAGAGTTGATTAGAGGAATTACCCCATCTTCGAACCACTATAAAATTTACTTATGTCATTTACTTACAGCACTTTACTTTCTTGCATACTTTTATATTTGTTGTTAAGTTAAATTGCCAACCCAGCTAATAATAACATTGCTAAAAACAAGTGTTAAAAATGTGTTTAAAATTAACAAGGGTGTTAAGTCTTTCGCTGTATAAAACCAAATCTACTAAAACGTTGAGTGTTGGCGGACGCCGCTAAGTTATACTATCAACAGCTCAGTTGAGTCTATTGAGTGGGTAACTTTGCTGAAGTAAGCCAACATAGTTGTCCCCCAAGGACTTAGCTGATTTGAGTTAACTTTGTTGAAATACATTAAAAAGGACTAAAAAGTGAAAAGTCGGTAAGGTTTAATCAACTCCCCCCTTCTAAACCTTACATCACACCCCTTGGGACCTACAAGTGGTATCAGAGCGGTTGGTTCATTGAGCCTTCCGCACTGGTTATTGAACTAGATCTCAATATTTTTGAAAAGATATAACACTTGTGTTTTCAAAGCTTTCATTTCAAAAGGCAAAGTTATTATCATGGAAGCCAATCTAACTCGTATTCCTATGTTTACTATGGAGGAGTTTTGATGATTGGAAGATTCGCATGCAGGCTCACCTATCAGCCTTACACGATGAAATGTGGCTTGTGATAGAGGATGGGCCACTGCAAATATTGAAGGTTAATACTGCTGTAAGAAGAGCACCTCCAGGTGAAGGAGAATATGCTGCAACAGAGCCTAGACCAGCCATGGTTGAGAAACCTCGCTGTGAATGGACAAATGAAGATAGAAAGAGATACAACCTGGACAATGTTGCCAAGGATATTCTCTACAAGACATTGGACAAGGCTATGTTCAATAAAGTCAAGTCATGCAAGTCAGCCAAAGAAATCTAGGATAAGTTAACCCTGATTTGTGAAGGATCCAAACAGATAAAAGAAAACAAACTAACAGTTGTTGTTCAAAAATTTGAAAATTTTAAAATGCTTGCAGGTGAAAGTATGGATCAACTGGATGCCAGATTCACCGAGATCACAAATGAGCTTTCAGCTCTTGGGAAGGAGTACACTCAAAAAGTGATTTGCATGAAGATTCTAAGAGCCCTCCCAGCTGAATGGGAAATGAAGGTCATGGCCCTGAGACATTCCATTGACCTCTCCAAAACTTCAAATCATGAGATATTCTCAGACCTCAAGGCATATGAGTTCGAGCTAAGAAGAAAAGAGCAAGAGGAGACAACTTTGCCCAAAACAGTTGCACTGATGACCAGTGAAGGGAAGAAAGTTGAGCCAAAGGAAACCATAAACCAGGAGGAAATTGCTCTCATGGTAAAGAGGATCAACAAGTTCTTTAACAATAACTACAAAAGAAACAAGGGTGAGACCTCCAGAAGACATTCAACACCTTCCAAAGCAAGGGAGGACAGGCCACCTAAGAGAACTGAACATCAAAGAGCTGACTATCAGAGAGCTGAGAGAGCTGATCAGAGAGCTGAAAACCTGTGTTAGAATTGCAGACAACCAGGAAACTTTATTGTTGACTATTCCTATCTACCAGTCAACAAATACTGAAATGAGGAAGAAAGAAGATCTTCAGGGAAAGAAGACAAGAAAAGAAGAAAACCATGTTAGATGTTGAGACTGCTAAACCAGTTAAGTGTAAAGAACCAGCAGACTCGGATAGTAGTGAAGCACACTACTCAATTGATACTGAGGAAGAGGCTATGATCTGCCTCATTGCCAAAGAACAAGATTCAAAAGATGGAGAAGATGAGGTACAATCTAACTCATCTCATTCAGATTCTAGTGATAGTGACTGTGACATACACACTTCATCACCCACAGATCTTTATGATTCATTAGGCAAAATGATGAAAGATTTTGAGCACATCAAAACCTCACACACACTTTTAAATGAGGAAAACAACCAGCTTAAATGCCAAAACTCACAGCTGACTAAGGAGCTGAGTACTCTAAGTCACATAGCTGATGAGAATACAAAGTTGAAGGCTAAAATGCCAAGATCCAAGCAGAGTTAGCTACTACTGAAAAGAAAGAAAAATATCTCAAAAATGTGATTGCCTCATTAACAAAGGCATCCAAATCATTGGATGAACTTATAATGAGTCAAAAAGAGTGTGGAGATAAGACATGCATAGGATTTAATTCCTTTGTGCATGATCAAGCTCCCGGAGTGATTTTGGATAAAGGATCCTCAAGTAATGAGGGAATCCAAAAGCCCAAAACACCATATGTTGCACCAACATCCACACGAAAGCACAATCACAATCATACTGGTCTTGGGTACAAAGGTAAAGGAAAGAAGCCAGTAGAGTATGCTGAGAGGACAGCTGAAAAGAAATTTAGAAAAGTCCATCAGCAAACTCCCAACAGAAAATACTCTATGAAAAATAAATAGAGCAACCAAAAACCTCAGAGATTTCATCAAATAAATACATATGATGGGAATGGTAGAAACTATCCTAACCATGTGAAATATCATCAAAGACCTATGGGATACAAGCCAAAATGGCAAAGACCTCAACCTCAGCAAAGGTCATTCCCAAGGCAAAAGAACTATCATCAGCACACTTATGCACCCAGGTAAAACACCCGGAAATTCCACTATTACCCCAAGAAAGCAATTGCTCAAACAAACACACAGGCATATAGACAAAAGAGACAGTTGTATGATATTAAAACCCCCAAACAATTTGCTAATGTGCATTATGATTATGGTACTGATAGATGGCAACCTCTTAGAGTCAGATCATCTGGCTATAGGTTGGTTGGAGCATCTTATAGCACTAACCCCCCAGGACCCATGCAAGTATGGGTTCCTAAAAATTAATTTCCTTGATTGCGGGCTCAAGGAACAGCTGAGTGCCAAGGAACCTGGTACATGGATAGTGGCTGTTCTAAACATATGACAGTGAACAAGAAAAATCTGTCAAAATTCAGGGAAATCAAAGGTGCAAAAGTCATATTTGGAGGAAATGAAGCTCCAGGGGAAATCAAAGGCACAGGGTCCATAAAGAAGAATGGATTGGAAATCACAGATGTTGCATATGTTGAAGGTCTCAATTTCAATCTACTAAGCATCAGCCAACTCTGTGACAAAGGCTACAATGTGGGATTCAACATGGGAGTATGCCAAATCAAGGATGTTGAATCAAATAAAATGGTGCTGCAAGGAACAAGACAGAAGAATATGTATGTAGTGGATTGGTCAACTGCTACACCAAGTACATGTCTACTAGCCAAGAGTGCAGCCGAATCCAGTTGGCTGTGGCACAAGAAGCTGAGTCACCTTAACTTCAAGACAATCAATAAGCTTGCAAGGAGTCATCTTGTGGAAGGATTCCCTAACTCATTATACAAGAAAGAAAATATTTGTGATGCATGCCAGATGGGAAAGCAAATCAAGTCATCCTTCAAGGATAAGCCAAGTCCTTCTTCAACAAGGATATTACATCTGTTGCATATAGAATTTATTTGGTCCAGTTGAACCAACTAGCATCAGTGGAAAGAAATACACCTTAGTGGTATTGGATGATTATTCAAGATATACATGCACTATCTTCATGTGTAAAAAGAATGAAACACTGCAGAAATTGCCTCAACTGATGAAAAGAGTTCAAAATTAAAAGATTCAAACTATTATAAAGATAAGATCTGACAGGGGAACTAAGTTTGTCAATAGAATTATAACACAGTATTTTGTTGAAAATGGTATTGCTCATGAGTTATCAGCTGCAAGGACTCCACAGCAGAATGGAGTAGCTGAAAGAAGGAACAGAACTCTCAAAGAAGCTGCTAGGACAATGTTAGCTGAAGCTGGATTGCTTAAGAGATTTTGGGCTGAAGCCAAAAATACAGCATGCTATACTCAGAATAGATGCATGATCAATAGGAAATTAACCAAGACTCCCTATGAGATTTGGACAGGGAGAAAGCCAAATGTTAGATATTTCAAGATATTTGGATGTAAGTGCTTCATCCACAATAATGGCAAAGGCAACTTGAAGGCTTTTGATGTTAAACCTGATGAAGGTATCTTTTTGGGATACTCAGTTGAGAGTAAAGCCTATAGAGAAGAGAATTATGGTCAAAGAAGAGTCTATCCATGTGGTAGTTGATGAAAAAAAATGTAAATGGAGAAGACATTGATGAGTTAGCTGAGAAGCAGAATCAGCCAACTATGCGAAAGAGTCCCTATGTTGATGCAAATGTGAGAGCACTCAATTCTGAAGATGATGAGATAGCTGAATCACAAAGACAGCTGGAAGGTCTGCAGATGAATGATGATGAAGTTGTTCAAGACAACTTAGCTACAAGACGGTTGAATCCAGCAGACTTACTCTAACCAGATGTGAGATGGCTGAGAGACCATCCACCAGAGTTAATTATTGGAGATGTTAGAGATGGCATAAGAACCAGATCCAGAGCTCAGCATGAAGCTATGTTCACTTGTTTTATTTCCCAAATAAAGCCTAAAGATGTGTCTCAAGCATTGGATGACACACATTGGATTCAGGCTATGCAAGAAGAGTTGAATCAGTTTGAGAGAAACAAAGTATGGGAACTAGTTCAAAGGCCTACTCACCAAAATGTAATTGGTACCAAGTGGGTATTCATAAACAAGATGAATGGGGAAGGATCTGTAGACAGAAACAAATCAAGATTGGTAGCCAAATGGTATTGCCAAGAGGAAGGTATAGATTTTGATGAAACATTTGCTCATGTTGCTAGATTGGAAGCAATAAGGATGTTTCTTGCTTATGCTGCGCACAAGGACTTCACTGTATATCAAATGGATGTGAAGAGTGCATTTCTGAATGGACTTTTAGAAGAAGAAGTCTATGTTGAACAACCTCCAGGTTTTGAGCAGAAAACTATTGGAGATAAGGTCTACAAGATCAATAAGGCATTGTATGGATTGAAACAAGCACCAAGAGCATGGTATGATACATTGTCACAGTTTCTAATTGACAATGGATTCACCAAAAGAAAAGTTGATAGAACACTCTTCAGAATTCAAGACGGAGAGAGTATATTGCTTGTTCAAATATATGTGAATGATGTTACTCCAAGTAGCTACGATAATCTAGATGGGGGTGAATAGATTATGCCGATTTTTTGAATATCACCCTTTTTTTGAATGTAAAAACACAAATAATAATCGAAGTGCGGAAAATAAACAACACTCGTTGATTTATAGAGCTTCACCCCACCTAGGGACTACGTACTCTACCACCCCAGTATATCCGGGATGGATTTTAAAAAAGAAAAAGAATATTATTAATAGTTACCAAAACTATTACACCTTCACCTTGAAGAGTACCACACTCTTCCTACAACGGCACCTCAGAAGATTACCACAATTTTCCAACTTGAAGAGCACCAAACACTTCTTCACCTCAAAGAGCACCAAACTCTTTCAACATCACGAAGAGCACCAAACTCTTCAATACGAAAAGCACCAATCTTTTCAATCACCAACCTTTCATCAACCAAACGTGCTCTTGCCAAAAGAACACAAACAAGGATTTCTTGTTTTGGATGATGTTACAATTACAATCAAGATTACACTTTAAATGAAATATTACAACTCAAAAGTGCAAGTGTAATCAAGAAAGAAAGCCTAATAAGCAAGATGTGAAAGTGATAAGCTTAGGCTATTACAACAAGAATGTTGAAAATAAAGACTTAGACAAATTTGCAGAATTTCTTGTTGTGTTGTATGTGTTCTCTCTTGTTGTGTTGCTTCAAGCCTTCATCTATTTATAGGAGAGGTCTTGGATTTGATTTCCAGACATAGGCTCCTCCTTGGAGATTGAAATCTACAAAAAAAATGCGAATCAAATCGAGATTATAGCTGTTAGAAATCAATCCCTTAATTTCATGAAAAGTTGTCTGCTGGTTCAACAGATAGTTAGCTGATAAACCTTTTGGTCGACCGATCGAACACTAATAGAGAAATTCGAATTTTACAAAGAAAATACACTGTTGGACCGGTCGAATAGGGGTTGGACCGGTCTCCCTTGGGTTCGACCGTTCGACATAGAAACAAAGAGATTTTACGCAAAAACAATTTTCCTTCAGACATCGGTCGACCACACTGGTTGACCTCCCTCAGCATGCTCTCTGTTTTCAAGTTTTAAATGCATTCAGGTACGATTTTTATCAAAAATAAAGTTCAAGAAATACTCCAAAAAATTAGTAACAATGTTTTAGATCGATTGGGAGTATTAGGACAACATTTAGGGACATTGTTTTGGTGAAAAACTCAGTTAAATAAAATCATCAAAATTACGATAAAAACATTTATCTAACAGATGTTATCATCTTTGGATCCACAAATAAAGAGTTGTGTGACAAGTTCTCAAACCTCATGCGAGGAAAATTTGAAATGAACATGATGGGAGAGCTGACCTTCTTCTTAGGATTTGAAGTTAAGCAATTGAAGGATGGAACCTTCATAAGTCAAACCAAATATACCAGAGATTTAATGAAGAAATTTGATATGGAAGAAAAGTCATCAGTGAAGATTCCTATGAACACTTCAATCAAGATGGATATGGATGCAGATGGCAAGGTTGTTGATCAAACTAGGTACAGAGCCCTTATTGGATCATTGCTCTATTTAACATCAAGCAGGCCAGACATCACCTTTGTTGTAGGTGTATGTGCTAGATTTCAATCTACACCAAAAGAGAGTCACATGACTGCAGCTAAAAGAATCCTAAGGTATTTAAAGGGATGCCAAGAAGTTGGCTTATGTTATCCAAAGGAAGGAGGATTCAAGCTGATAGGCTACTCAGACTCAGATTATGCTGGAGGTAGAGTGGATAGGAAAAGTACTTCAGGTACCTGTCAAATGCTTGGAAATAGATTGGTTTTTTGGTTCAACAAGAAACAAACTTCAATAGCTATATCCACAGCTGAAGCAGAGTACATAGTTGCGGGCAGCTGTTGAGCCCAAGTTCTCTGGATGAGACAATAGCTGAGAGATTATGATATTGAAGAAAAAGAAATTCCAATAATGTGTGATAATACTAGTGCTATTGCAGTTCCTCATAATCTAGTATTGCACTCAAGAACAAAATACATTGATGTGAGATATCATTTCATAAGGAATCATGTTGAAAAGAAAGACATCCCTTGGAGTATATCTCAACTGATAAGCAGTTAGCTGACATATTCACCAAACCTCTATGTGAATCGAGATTTGAAGAGCTTTAGAATGAGCTATGATTAATTGAGTTGAGTTAGGACACTCAAAACACTCAATCAGCAGAGACAATGAAGGGAGAAAGAAAAAATAAGCAAGTTTCACATTTCAGCCAAGTTAAACAACCAAGATGAGAATTCAGCTGTATCGAGTTAGCTGACAGCTGAGTGATCTTATGAGAATTCACATGGGCTTCCCCGTTTGGTGGATTGATATGGTTGGTAGTTGTATTGAGCACTGCAGCTTCTCTGTTCTGGTTAATGGTATCCCTTCTGGATATTTTCCTTCGACTCGGGATCATGCGGCGGGGGGATCCTCTATCTCCCGCCTTGTTTGTTCTCGGCGGAGTATTTATCCCGGGATTGATTCCATTATTAGACGACACCGGATATGATTTATCGAACGCGACGGGTTTTCCGGTGACTCATTTGGCCTATGTTGATGATGTTGTTATCTTCACTAGTATGCCTCGACGATGGCCTTGTCACGTTGAGGCACTTTCTCGAGCACTATTCTCGCTACTTACGCCACCGTCAGGTCGGTGTGCGAGAGAGTAGATTCTTTCTCGCCCCACGTTACATTGATGGTCCGGGAGCACATGGTTCATGAGTGGCGTGCTTTGTTCGCGATGACTTGCCGATGACTTATTTGGGTGTCTCTTTGTTCAAGGGCGAATGACGAAAGAGCTCTTCCTCCCAGATGATTCGAGGATGTTGGATAGAGTTCTTTGGGTGGTCGACGCCATCCTGTCCTTTGGTGGTAGGCTCGCTCTTATTCGGAGCACACTAATGGCCACCCCGTTGCATATTCTTCAGTCATGCGTAAATGCGCCAAAGATAGTTCTTCATCGATTGGAGCATATCATGGCTAGATTCTTCCAGGGCTCCTACGCGGGACGAAAGAAGACTCATTGGATCGATTGGGATATTATCGCCATCCTATTTCTCGAGGGTGGGATGGATGGGTTGCGCCGACTTTCGATATTGCCGACGCCTTGATTACAAGTTGTGGTGGAGGTTACGCGAGGGCCATTCGTTGTGGGCTCAATTCTTGATTAGCAAGCATCTTATTACAATGGGCTTCGGTCTCCCCAGAGCCTCGTAACACATAATCATAGTCATCGTGGAGGCGCTTGAGGCGGATCGATATTCGAGCCCGGAGCGGATTTTTTGGTCTATTGGCGCGGGTAGCCGTGTCGGTTTCGGATGATATTTGGTTTGGGCATAGACCGCTTGCGCATCATTGTTTGGATCGGACGTTGGGTCATATGACGGTTGATTGTTCATTCGCGATGGTATGTGGGATAGAGACAGACTTTATCGGTCATGGTATCCGGATGTGGGCTTCCGAGAGTCTCATTGAGGATATATCCGGGTTCCGATTCTTCCGGGGTCGAGAGGATATCATCGCGGTGGATGTTTACCTCTCATGGTGGGTTCTCTATGTCTTCTCGCTGGGATTCTCTCCGGGTAGAAATGCTCGAACCTTCAGTATGGTGCCATTTGGAACGATGCTCTTATTCCTACTATCTCTATATTCCTTTGGCGCCTCCTTTGTAATCGTCTTCTCCCCGTGGATATCAAGCTTCGTGCACGTGGCACTTCTCTTGCCTCACGTTGTTGTTGTTGCTTGAATAATCCACATTCATCTCCTCAGTCGAATCTATCCCTCACCTCTTTTTGATGAATGATATTGTTCAATCAGTGTGAATCACTTTCTTCCTTGGTTTGACACTACACTTCCACACACCACCGATATGATATTGTTCCTATCATTTTGGAGGAATCGCACACACGGATCACACACGAGGCACTTGAGTTTCTTGGTTCCCTGCTTGATTTTATGGTTTATTCGGATGGAAAGGAATAGTGTCAAGCATCGACACATTCCTTTCTTGGCATCTCACATTATTTGGCGGTGGAGCGGTATCTCCGGATTCTTGTTTCGGTCGGCGTTTGAGCCCTTCGGATTGGTCTAGATGCTTCCCTACCGAGTTTTTGCGGGGAATGCTCCACTACGGGTTTCACGCAGCCTAGGATGGTGATTTGGCGAGCCCCTCGCCTCCTCGCATCAAGCTAAACACGGATAGTTCGTTTGATCGAGACACATTGATTCTTTGGGAGGGGATTGATTCGAGATCATTTGGGCGACTTATGTTCGCGTTTCACGCCTCCTTCCAGGCGGTGTCTAGCTTTCATGCCGAGCTACTAGCGCTTGAGATCGGATTACGGCATGCCCGACAGTTTTCACTTCAGATTTGGATCGAGTTGGACGCAGCAGCGGTGGTCACCACGATCACTTCGGTGGCCTTTGCTCTTGGCGGTTCAACACACCCCGATTCGCATTCGAACATCTTGAAGGACCTTGATTCGATTTCCCACATACACAGAGAAAGGAATCGACCAACAGATCACCTAGCAGAGTTGGGAGCTGCTACCCTTGGCAGTCACATTGTTGATGAGGGCACAGCTTCTCACCACCTTCTTGCGCTCATTCGGATGGACCAGCTGGGGTATCCGAACTTCAGATTTTCATAGATCATTGGTTCTCCTATTATTCTTTAGATTTCTCTCTATGATAGTCTTTCTAGATATCGGAGTGATAGGTTATTTGTTCTTTGATTTTCCCCCGCCTTGACGGGCATGACATTGTATGACATTTTGATTATTTGATATACAGGTAGGGGATCACGCCTCAATCCCCCACCCCCCGGGGTGTTATTTTATAAAAAAAAATTAATAAATTAATCATACGAGTTTGTAAAAAAAAAAAAAAGCAAAGTTAAGTCACTTTTGGAAGTTAGGTGGGTTATTTATGAGCTAAGTGACAAAACGCAGTCGTTTTCTACGAGCGGAAATGTTTTTAAGAATTACGTCAGCGTAATTATGATGTCAAAACAAAAGCTGCACATTTAGCTTATGATTAGATATAAATGTTGTTGCATTTAATGCGGGGAAATTAATGCGGTTTCAAATGTTGAATCCTGACTGTTGATTTTTGATCAATTTTTTTCAAATTCCAGAACCCGTCCTTTCAAGTCCATATAAACCAAAACATATTTTCTCTCTCCTCACAAACTCTCTCGTCCTCAACAAGCATAGGAAGTTCTCTCTCTGTGAAAGTGTGAAACCCTAGTTCCAAAAGTCAAGATTTTTCATTTCATTCACCGATAATTTTCTAAGAAAATGGAAGCATCATAAGATTTTGTCAAGATGTCCGAAAAGATCCACTCGGGATCTACAGTCGACTTCAAAAGTAATGCTGAAACAAGGTGTTGATAAGGCCCTGGTGAAGAAGATTGCAGAAAAGCTTGAGAAATCTGGTCTGAAGGATTTTCTCACTATGGAATACTCTCATACGTACTTAGAGGAAGTTGCCATGTTCTATGTCAACGCAGTCCATGATGATAAGATTCGCTCATCCGTCCATAACAAGGAGATCAAGATCACTGCTGATGACCTTGTTGAACACTGCAAACTGCCTACTAAAGAGCTAAAATGAGATTACTAAGAAGGATGTGAACCTAGCTGCTGCTTTGAAGGAAATTGCCAAACCCGAGTCAGCTGTGAAGGTTGTCTATACAGCCAAGAAGGCTTCGATCAAGGAGGACTACCATAAATTGATGGACATTGTGTCCAAATGTGTCAACATGAAGTTCGGCAGCTTTAATCAGCTGTCTCAAACTAAGCTGGTGGTGATGGCTGCCATAATGGAAGAAAAGAAGGTAAATTGGGCTGAGTTTGTCTTCAGACAAATATGCCAGAACGTGGTCAACAAACCATTATGGAAGATGGTTTGTTTGGAGGCTCATTGGGATATGGCCTGGTGATTGGCCATCTTATGGAGGTGAAGGGGATTGCCTTGAGACATGGAAAGCCATTTCACGTTAACAAGAAGATGTTCAAGGCATATATGTCTGGCGCTCAGAGGCAAGCGCATGCAAGGAAAGCTGACACCAGCAAGGGTGAATCAGTTGATCCTACTCCAGAAGACACAGCTGCAACTGCCCCAGCTCTCTCTCCTAAACCAATTCAAAAGAAGAGAGTTGTTGCAGATAAGCCAGCACCTGCCCCAGCAGCCAAGACCAAGAAAGCACCTGCCTCAGTAGCCAAACCCACTAAGGCTCCTGCCCCTACAGCCGAGCCAGAAGACGCACATGCCCATGCAGCCGAGGACGAGAAGGATACATCTACGCCATCTCTGGTCGTGAAGAAGAAACGCTCAGTTGTGCCTTGCAAGCCAGCTGCAGTGAAGAAGATAAAGATGGTGGAGCCAGAAGCCACCACAGAAGCTGAAGAGGAAGAAATTCTCTTGTTAAGACCAAGATAAGAAGACTGTATAAGAAGTTTGAATTGGAGAAAGTTGAGTCTGCCACTCAGCCCGAGAGGCTGAGAAAGAGACTGTTGTAACTCAAGAAGAGCAGTCGAAAGAAAAAAATGATAGTGATGCAGCCACCATGGACAAAGAGAAGACTGCTGATGTCGATCAGCAGACATTCGAAGACCCAGCTGCTCGAGAGACAGTTGTGGAAGAGCACGGAGCTGAGACAAATGAGCTTAATGAGGAAAGAGTTGTCCAATCCCCTCAGACGGATGCAAATGAACCTGAGGAGGAGCATGCTCCACTTGCCACTGTTCAGGTGGAAGGAGATGATGATGATGTAATAATGTTATCTCCTGTGTATCCTGACGTACAAGAGAGATTGAGGGAATGGAGAAGTTGGAAGCTAAGTTACTCGAGACAACAATTTTAGCACCCAGAGTTCATAGAAGAAGAAGAGGAGCTCTTAAGCTTCCTGGGAAACATATCTCTCCGCTCTGCCCTTGATCCAGATTTTTGTATCACTATCCTTTGTGAAATGAAGGAAGAAGAAAAACAAAGAGCTTTGGAGAAGGCCACGGCTATTGAGAAGTCAAAGACCTGTTTATTTACTGGTGGACCTGAACATTCCATGGAATCAGCTAACAGCAGCGATAGTAACTTAGAGGAGATCGACCCTGCTGTAGCAGCAGAGAAAGCTGAATTCCAATAGGCCATCAGAGAATCAAAAGAGATGCACGAGCATCGGATGCAAGAGGGTCCAGGAGAGTCTTCTCAAATCTCTCCTAGCTTTGACCCTATGGATGTGGTGCATAACATAGCTATCAACAATGCTGCCACCACATCCCCAGTGCACTCTGAAGATAGCACCAGGAAAATTGGCGATGAAGCTAGGGAAGGTGATGAAGCGGGCACCCTAGCCAAGCCAACTCCTGCAGAAGGTGTTAAGACACCTACCCACATGGCTGATTACTCAAAGGGAATAACCTCCGAGTCTCAGGTGCAGAGCAACCCCACTACTCTTAACTCAACTGGTGCGCCAGCTGAGGGGGAAGCTCTCACCACCACAGCCAGGTTGGAGGATGTTGTGGGAGACCAACCTATGAAGTTTGGAGGCGAAGGTGAGAATCAAAATGATCATCAGAGTGAAGTTAACGATGCTCAGACGGTTCAGACTATCTCAGCTGAGATTTCAACTGCACTGAAGGCCGATGACGTTGCTGATACAGCTAAGGCACAGGATGGAAAGGAGGCCATGGGAGTTGAGACTCCCTTCCCTAAAAGTGCAATCATAGGAGTTGAGAATCCAACGGATGCCACTGAAGACCCCAATGAAGCTAAGTCTGCTGAAGGGAAATCTATCCAAGACCCTACTGCAGTTGAGACTGCACACAAGGATATCGAAGGCCTTCCAGTGGTTGAGACTGCTGAGGGTGTGGAAGGTCCAAAGGAGGTTGAGACTTCCTTGGGTAAAGAATCTATAAATGAGCCAATTCCTCGGGTGGAGGTAGCTGATGAAGAAGAAGAAATCAACGCCCTTCATGATTCGCAGGAACATGTTGATATTGAATTCCTGGAATCCAAAGAGAAAGCTGAGTCCTCCCCCGTTGATGAATCTAATAATGACACGGCTAAAGATGATCAAGCCTGTCGGAGTGAAGCTAGTGATAAAACTGATCCGATGAGATTCATATTGGTTGATGGGCTACCCCCAATGGCACCATCACTCTCCGATGACGCTGATGAGTCAGCTGAGGACCAGACTACTCATAAGGAAGCCCCAAATGATACCGAGGAAGCTGTTAAGATAGTTGATGGTCAGTCAGCTGAGTAGGCTCACACAGTTGCTCAAGCTGAAACTCAATCAGCTGAGCAGGCTCACACAGCTGCTCAAGTTGAAACTCAATCAGCTCAGCAAGCTAACACAGCTGCTCCAGATGCTGATGACGCTAAAGCAGCTGAGGCACGTTGAGCTGAGGAAATTCGGAAAGAGAAGGGAAAGGCTCCACAAGCTGAAGATGTGGAAATCTCTATTTACCCTGATGAGCTATTCGAGAATCTCTTTCCTTTTGAAGCCCAAATCCTTGAAGCCAAATAAACTGTGAACCAAGCCAAGTACACTGTCCACGTCCCACTAGAAGAACGCAGAACTCCAACCGATACAATAATGGTGCCTATATGTTTTGACTTTGATGCAGTATGGCCAGAAGATGAGTCCGCTTCGACAGTCGACTTTCGGAAAGCCTTTAAAGCCATCTATGCTGAGATCAAGAAAATGGGGCACGACTTTGCATCATTAGACCAAAGGCTGGATAATCGTGATGCCAACATCACTGGAGACATTCGCGGTGTTGTTCTAAGAATTCGAGAATAGGTTAGACAAACACTAGCTTTGCGACGAGAGCAGGTCCGCTATTGTAAGTCCATATTCGCAGAATTAGTGGTCTGGAGCTCCGATAATCTCATGTTCCAGCAGAGGCACAGCGACCACATTATAAGGATGGAGGAATCTCATAAGTCGGACATGGAGTTACTCAAGCTGCAGCACAAGAATGAAATTGCCAGATTGGAGACTAACATGAGTCAGCAGATTCAGGTTCTCCAAACAGAAATGAAGATGATGGCAGCTGAGTCGAAGGTTGTGCAGTCTGAGTTCCAAACAGCTTGCTCCAAGTCACATGATAAACATGATTCAACTAGTAGCAGACTCGATTTCATCCTTAGTGGAATGTTCCCTGGCCTACCTCTACCTTTTGGTGATGATGCCAAAAAGGAGGAAGAGAAAGCCATGAGGGAACTGAAGGAAGGGCAAGGGAGTTATAAGGAGGAAAAGAAAGTGGAAGCAAGCAAGGGTGAAGGAAGCTCTGTGAAGAAACCCCCAATGAAAATAATGCTTGCTAAGACCCCACTGCAAGGAGATGTAACAGCTTCAATTCTCAGTAGAGTACCTAAAGAGCTGATAGTTGAAAATAAAGCTGAGTTGGCAGTCAAAGAATCAAGAAGAGCCATCGAAACTGAATTTGAGAAGATGGCTGAGAAGCATTCTGAGCGTATTAAAGATATTAGATCAAGGTACGATGATCCCCCAGCAAGACTATTAAAGTATTCCCCAGCAATTAAACCTCCAAGAGAAATCACAATGCACGATGTTGGATCTGAGCCTAGATCATTAGAGGAATTTTAAACTCTAGAAGCAGAAGGCTACTTTAAGAACTTGACTCTACCGCACGCGTGGGACTTGTACTGGGATAAGGGTCTCAATTTGTGCAAATTAGTTGATAGGCAGCAGAGTTCCAGCAGTCACTCAGCTGGAAAGGCACTAGTGCAGTACACTCCCAGAGGAGGAGCTGAGTCAATAAGAGGAAGGGGAAGGTCTGGAAGTAGTGGAAGAGGCAGAAGTACTCAACCACAGCCAAGACCACAAGACATAAGGTACATTGATCCACACAAGAAAGGGATCAATTACTAGGTTGGGTATGATCATCTTGCCAATTTAGAAGTGATGCGCAAGAATGAGGAAGTTGTGAGAAGGCAAGAGCAGAAAATGAGAGAGCTATGCGTGAATGGGAGGAAAGGCAGCGTAGGGATGACCCTGCTACTAAGCGCGCATATGAAAGGAAGGAGAGAGATGATGATGAGAAGAAAAGAAAAATAGCAGAGGATGACAGAAGGAGAGCAGAAGAGGAAGAGAGAAGAAGGAAGCAACCGAGGCGTTGAAGATGGTTGTAACCCCTTCATGTAGTTTACATAATTTTAAATACACAGCTGTAAGTATTCTGTAATAAAGCTATGATACTTATTGTAAATTTGTAACTTTGCTCGGATACATGTTGTAATTCAAATTTATGTATAAGCTCTGATACAGTGTATATAGTACATTTTCTAAACAACTTTGTAGAGGACAAGAATGCTATGATAATAAAATTGACATATTCAAAGCATACATTCTTTGTTACTGCACTGCTTGTGTTTGCTGTAATTTTTATTTAAGTTTTGGTATCATCAAAAAGTGGGAGATTGTTAGGAAATTTTCTTATTAGATTTTGATGATACCATATAAAACTTATAATAGAAAGTTGGCACCCCATTTTCCTTGTATTTCTATTTTGTAATAGATAGGACTGCATGAGCTGAGCGAAGTCAACTATGTCGAAGAATGCAAGAAGTCAACTGAAGACTAAAGTGAAGACCCAGTTGTGTGTCAGCTAAGTGTGGTCAAGATGGAAGGCACAGACTTGACTGAAGGAGATCTAGCTAAGGAAAAACTGAGTAAAGGTTGAAGAAGTGTCAGTCAAGTCAGTCAGGAGCAGAGTCTACCAGTTGAATTGACAATTGAGTCATTCTAAATGATTGGAGCTGACTCAAGTCAAAGGGATCAAGGCAGTTGTCCAGTCAAATTGACTGATATTAATCCATTGAACGGAAGTCAATGATATTACTCGATATAGTAATAAGTCCAAGTTGCCGTGTCTTAAAGTATTTGTCCCAGAAACGTGCAAAAGGAATAAACCAATGGGAAACACTGAAGCTTGTGTCAGGACCTGAGAAGTTGCAGAGTCATTTAATACGAGGAAATGTCAGCATCACAAGTTGCAGGTCAAGAAAAGACAAGCCAATGAACAAGAAAGTGTCATTTGAAAATAGCCTATCTCTTCCGGGGCAAATTTTCAAATGAGCACTATAAAAAACTGAGGAAGTAAGAGAGAGAAGGACGAATGACACACGAGAGATCAAACATTCTAAGCAACTGAAAGCAAGCAATATCTGCAAATATTCTCTCAAGCTTATCAAGAAATTTCTCAAGCCTAAAACTCGAAGGAACTCGATCCAACACACACTGTGAAGGAAAGAATATTTCAACCAGTTGAAGAGGAAAAAGTTTTAAGAACAAAATGGGTCTACTCTCCAAGTTTGATGGAGCTTTATTAAGGTTCAAGGTCGAACCAGAAGTTTCAAGCTCGTTGGAAGGTTGTGTGATCAATTCCAAGGGTTTGAAGGGAGCTGAAGTAGCAATGCAGCTGTCTTGTGAAGAAGCTGAGTCGCAGGAGAAGCCAACTGTGTGATCAAGGCTGTCTCTAGACTGAAGAACTACTTTGTAACCTAATCGTTTACTTAGTGGATTCCTCCAGGAGTTGGATAAGAGTGGATTAGAGGAATTACCCCATCTCCGAACTACTATAAAATTTACATGTGTCATTTACTTACAGCACATTACTTTCTTGCATACATTTATATTTGTTGTTAAGTTAAATTGCCAACCCAACTAATAATAACATTGCTAAAACAAGTGTTAAAAACGTATTTAAAATTAACAAGGGTGTTAAGTCTTCCGCTGTATAAAACCAAATCTACTAAAAAGTTGAGTGTTAGCTAACACAGCTAAGTTATACTATCAATAGCTCAGTCGAGTCTGTTGAGTGGGTAACTTTGCTGAAGTAAGTCAACCTAGTTATCCCCCAAGAACTTAGCTGATTTGAGTCAACTCTGTTAAAATATTTTTAAAAGGACTTAAAAGTGAAAAGTTGGTAAGGTTTATTCAACCCCCCCTTTCTAAACCTTACATCACACCTCTTGGGACCTACATGGTTATTTCACGATTCATATTTTTTGAGTCATTATGTTTGAAGAGGTTAGTGCTAAGGAGTTCTTTGAGATATTGATTGAAACAAGTATTGTCTTGACTAATCTTGTTTCAATAAGGAAGTAAATACAAATGGAACATGTGTCTTTCTCGCTTTAAAGTAAAGTTTATAAAGTTAGAATTCTCTATGGTTTCTTGTACAATAAGGATTTAGTGTCAGTAACAACACCCTAAAGATTAAAATGACTCTTCGGATATTATTTTTCATTGTGCGTGAAAAGAAAGTTTGAGCAAGACAACACTAAAAGTACTGACTTAGCATCTTCTCCCTCAGGATACATATATAAAGCTTGTAGTTGGGACACCACAAATAGAATGCAAAAGAAACTGGATGATGTATTTCATGTTACTACTGCAAGAAGGGTGGATACACGAAAGAAATGTCCCAAGTAAGTATGGCGTGTTAAAGTTTACTTCTCACTTCAGCTTATATTTTAGTTAGTCTTGTTTTATACCTAGACATGCTTTGTGGGTAGATACTTGTTCTACTACTCACATATGTTTTAATGCAAAGTTATTTGTCGAGCCAATTACAAATTGATGCTGAAAAATGCATCTGTGAGGGTAATGGTAAAATAATTGTGGTTAAGACTATACAAATTTATGTTTAATCATTGATGGTAAGGTTATTGAATTTTGAAGAGACTTACGGGATTTTGTTTATGTTTCCATTTTGAGCAAATTTTTGTTATGATTGTTCAATTTGGATATAGTAATTTTGCTCTATTTCAATATTCATGCTTGTTCTTTATCATTTATGATAACCTATAATTATTGGATATGATTGTCTCATTTAATGACTCTTTGCATGCTAGTTCACATGGTACAAAACACATGAAACAATAAAAGAATAAAGAATATGGTAAGAAGAATGATTCATCATTTTTCCTTATCGGAAATCCTATGAGTGAAGCATTAAAGATTGCAACATGGTTTATTATTAGAGTTCTAAACTAAGCAGTAGCTAGCTAAAGCCCCTTATAGATTATGAATATGTGAAAGTCTGATATTAGGCACTTGCATATTTAGAGTTGTCCAGCTAAGATAAATGCTTTCGGGCATATGAAGGAAAATTGGATTCAAGAATTATTAGTTGTTACTTGTTAGATACTCGATAAGGTTATTTTGAGATGGAAATATGAAGTTTCTTGAGGAAGTTGAATTTGGAGGGAGACAAGGTTACAAAACATTATCATGAAAGATGAATTCATTTTTCCTCATACAATTGCAATTGGCGATGATTAGGTTTTCATTCCCAATATTGTTCAAGAATCAAATTAGGATTATCAAGATAATGTTGAGGAACTCCCTATCTGAAATTAGATAATATTTCTAAAGAGCAAACTCAACAACCTCAAGAATGGATGCCATGAAAAATTGGATGAAATTAATGAATGACAATGACATTTTGGATCTCAGCAAGTTGTCTAAAGGTGTGAAGCTCATTGGTCATAGATGAACATCAAGACCAAAAAGATTCAAAGACAATATTGTGTAACATAACATTTTATTTTAACAAGATTTTCATCAAAAGATAACATTGATTATAAAGAAGCTTTCATTTTGGATTTATCGAAAGACTCTTTAAAATCATTATGGGTATTTGTGGCTTATTTTGATTTTTAGCATGTTTCTCGTTTATGGTAAATAATCATCGTTAAGTTTATCTCATTTGGTTTTGAGATATATAAAGTTGATGATTGTATGTATTGTAGGTTTAGTGAGAGAGAATAGCATTGCTAAGGAAAATAAGTTTGATTCATTGAGTGCCCTAAGAATGATTCTAATATTCAATATATACGAAAGACTAGTTATACATTAGCTATGAGAGGTCTTTTGTATTTTCAAATATGTACGCATCCGGATATAGCATGCATAGTAGGATTATTTCACAGATATTAACCCTATGATGGATCATTTGGAAAGCAACCAATAAAGGATTGTAAAATATTTACAGAGAATAAAGGTTTATATGCTCACTTATCAGAAATTAGATCTTTGGGAGATCATTTGGTATTTTTGATTCCGATTTTATTTGATGTCAATAAAGTAAAGTGATCCAGTTTGAGCTATATACTTAATTGTTAGTTAGATGAGCTATTTTGGGAAAGTCCCATGCAGACACTTATAGTTCATTACCACAATAATAGCTAAGTTTTAGCTTATTAAGGGGGGATCTATCAAGAGATATGATAGGTATTGTCACTAGGCTGCATGTTAAGACTGGTATTAACATACCATAAGGATAATGTGACAATAACTCGGTCTTACCATATTCCAACAGCAAAAACTCTTGAGTTGAGATGCACATAGACTTCAAGTTTCTTATTGTAATAAAGAAAGAATTGAGAGTCATTCATTGTCTATTGAATATATTCGAACAAACCCCATATTGCGGCTACTCACCAAGGTTTTACCACCTAAGGTGTTTTACGAGCATAATGCTCATATGGGTGTTGTACGGTTTTAAAGATGTGCATGTTCAGTGGGAGTTTGTATTTTGATGTCCTTCAGGTGTTTAGACACATTCGGAATTATCTTATGCACAATAAAGAATAAAATTATGGTTTTGGACTATGGATCATTGCAATTGTGCATGATCTAGTAAGGAATAAAGTAGGACCAGATGGAAATAGGTATGTTGGAGATCACGTTACATGTAATTTTCATGCTACATATCCATACTCGATCTACGTCATTGAATATATTGGTATGGTGACTATGGATGGGTCTAGTTGCCATTTAAGTATAACAAAGGCCGCTTTGATTTCATTCTGATATAGGAGATGGATCAGATTGTACCTAAGGGGATATCTCAAGTGTATATAATATTTTCAGCGTGCACTCAGGATTTTATAATATAATTGACTCTAGTACATATGTAGTCCAAGTGGGAGATTGTTGGAATTTTATTGATTTTCCATATGGACTAATTACATATGTAATTATAATTATATTATGAGCTATCTAATTTAATAGAGCTTATTAAATGGTATAATACAATAAGGCTCTAGAGATATCTATTGGGTATGAGCTTTGAAATGTGTAGTGACCCAATACTAATCAATTATGATGGACTCTTAATTGACCTAGTATATAAAGAACTCTCTTATTAGGGTTATTGACCCTAAGTCAAATCAGTCGTTCACTCATCTCTTCTTCCCCATCTTAGAGAGATAAGCCACTGAGTACCTAAAGAATTTGGTTGTGAAAGACGCTAACCCAATTAAGGATCCACACGCGTCAACACGAATCAGAGGTATCACTTTATGTACCAAGGATTTAAGGTACACTTCCGGTTTAGATTCAGTATTTATTTGTTTCATGGTAATTCACATGATGATTCTGGGGTATGAATTAGTTCTATTAATTTTAAAAGAGATAATTTTAATTTGCCCTCCAAACTATGCGTGTTTTTGTACATAGCTCACTTAACTTTGAATTGTTCTACTTTACCCCCTGAACTTTGAAAATCGTTGCATTTAGCCTATAATTTCCCAATTTACCCCTCATTGTTAGTAAATTGTCTGTATTACATCTCGAATAATTATTCAGATCAATTTTCTCTCTAAATCTCATCATCTTTAGTCAATATTTAAATAGTATTAAATGTAAATTTCATCAACAAACCTAGTCTATGATACCATTTTCAGATATCAAAAAATAAAATAACCATAAAGGTTAAGGGGTAAAATTGGAAATTATAGGCTAAGTGCAACAATTTGCGAATTTCAGATGGTAAAGTAGAATAATTCAAAGTTAAGTAGGCAAAGTAGAAAAACTCGCATAATTTGGGGGGCAAACTAAAATTACCTCATTTTAAAACTATGATCTCTGATGGAAAGTTTGTTTAATAAATCATGAACCTTTAAGGCAAAAGATCTTGCTTCATGTGACACTCATTACCTCAGCAATACCGTGAGAACAAATCCAAATAAAAAACGAGAGAAAAAGATAGACGGAGAGGGAGAGAGGCAGAAAAAAATGGGAGGAAAAAAAGGATAGCACAAGAAAGAGAAAAAAAACTGCGTGCAATCCGTCTTACGAAAATGATTCGTAAGATAGTCTTGTATAGAATTTTGCCTAAGAGATGTATGGAGTAAGTTATTTGTTTATACAGATTTCGAATATGTCAATTCGTAATTATGCACCCTTCCAATACGTTTTCCTATTTTATATGATATGTTTTGTAAATGTCATAATTTTCAATTACGAACGTATTCGTTGTAAAGCAATTTAGACTGTTTTGCCAAAAATATCGAAGTTAGATATTTAATTTCGATCTCGAATTGTTTTTAGATATTGACAAACACTTGGGTTAGACTGTCTAACGGGTCTTTTCCGTTAGATGGATCCAACCCGATCCACAACTTTTTTGTAATTTCATCCACTGTTGGTATTTTTGTAATATTTTGGAGTGGTGCATAGGATCTTCAGATCGGTGGCATTTTTGTAATATTAGAAGCCATTAAAAGTATTAGTTTTCCCCTGAAAAATATTAGTAGTACTTCTGAAAAATATTAGTAGTACATCTGAAAAGTATTAGTAATCATCTTGAACAATATTTTTAGTAGCCCTCAAGAAACGTATTGATTTCTAATCTTAAAAGTTTAGTAATCCACCTAAAATATGTTAACTATCCCCTTGGAAAGTATTAGGCAGTGACCTATGAAGCATTGATACGGATACAGGACATAGATATGATACAACACGATACGGAAATATGGCATATTTTAAAATTCTAAGGATACGGGTATGATATATATATACACATATAAAATTACATATTTTATATTATTCAAATACGAACTTACTAAGTATAATTAAAAAAAAAACATTGTTTCAAACATAAAAAACTACAATTTCATAAGTACTCAAATCTGAAATGTGATCATTCACATAAACACATTAAAAAATGCTGCAAAAATGAGCAATAGAATAAATTCTATTTATTTCCATGTGTAGGTATATCCATAGAGTATCCATGATGTATCTGATAAAGTATCGCATCGGATATGTATCCAGTACGGGTACATCATCCTTAGAGAAGTGTTTGTGCTTCTTAGACAGTGACGTAACATTAGGCAATCCTCAAAAGTATTAGTTTTTCCTTTGAAAAGTATTAGCAATCCCTTAGAAAAGTATTGATAATCCCCTGAAAAAAGTATTAATAACCATGGAGCAGTTTTTTTAGTAATTCTCGTGAAAATTATTGATCTTTTTCTGCAAAAGTATTAGTATTCCCCTAAAACGTATTAATAATTTTATTGAAAAGTATTAGGTCGTATTAGGTTTTTCGACTAAAGGTATTTTAATATTTCTCCTGAAAAGTATTAGTAGTCTTCCCAAAAAATATTAGTATCCCTCTTAAAAAGTATTAGCAGCGGCAAAGAAATGTTATTGTTGTGGTGTTAATGATTGTGCGGGTCAATAGATGGATTTACCGCGGGCTGGGTATTTAGATCCGTCTAACATATTAGATCCGTTAGATGGTCTCACAGGAGACTAACCCTCAGATATTTACACGCATTACCAACTAAAGAGATTAGATATCCATCAAACCACGATCTGGTTAATTAATTATTAGTGAAGGGATTGCATGCCTTAATATATAAGAAATACCAATAATCCACGGCTAATTACTACTCTCATAAGACTGCAATCAAATCAAACCAAATCGAGCCGAGCTTTAGAAAGTTTGAGCTTGGCTCGTTTATTATCAAATCTAACTCGAGTCTGAATTCATCGAACATAATGATGGTTCACGAACTTTTTCGAGTTTAATCGAGCCTAAATAAGTTTAGTAAATATTAATTATAAGTTAATTACTTTTCAATTTATTACAAAAATAAAATTATATATATTTAAAATGCATAATATATCTATTAAAAGATATGATTTTATTCAAATACATAAGTTTATTTAAATAGTTTTATATTTATCATAAGTAAACATATAAAAGTTAAAATTAAAGGCAAGCTATTAGTTCAATTAATAGGCGTTTTCTAACGAGCCTACTCACGAGCTTACTAACGAGCTTGCTCATGAACTAACGAACCAAATATATCTAAGTTTGAGTTTGATTCATTTATCTTAACGATCCTTATTAAACGAATTCAAACGAGCTTTCGAGTCGACTTCGGATAGCTCACGAGCGGCTTGGTTCATTTGCAGCCCTAACTCCCCCTATTCAAAATAAGTTATGTTATAGGAAAACATACATATTAAGGTTAGTATTAAAATACCCAATATACCCTTAACTAATCAATAAATATTGTTTTGGAATAAAACAAATTTATGAATTAGTGTTAGCTGGAAAAATGTGCATTTAAAGGTAATTTGGGTAAAATCTTTTCTCACCTGCCTTGAAAATGTCAAATTATCATTGATTTTGAATAGGAAGAAATAATAAACCATCAATAATTAACAACTATCAATTAATAAAACATCAATAATTAACAACTATCAATAGTCAACTAAGCAATTATTGTGAAATAAATATACACGGACACTCAAATTTACAGGATTGTAAATCCAATATCTTATAAGTTTTAAGAAATTGTTTTATTATTTAAACTGACTCATTGAATTAACTCTACAATTTAATTTCATCACATATTTACCAACAAAACTGGCAAATATGCAATTTGGATTTATGAAAATCTGTCATCTGCAATGCATCAAGTTTCAATAGACCAATCCATTTGTGCGGAGGAACCTCATCACATATTAACCAACAATTAATTAAGGGATAATTACAAAAACTACCCAAGAGGTTATGGGTAATTAAAAAATCTACCCCTGAATTTGATTTTTATGGCAAAAGTATATTACTCCAATATCATCTAATTCGTTATTTATTTGGCATAATATATTATTTTATATACCATTTCATTTGACCAAAATAAATGCTTTTACCAACAATCAAACCCTCAAAACTGGCAAAAATGCAAGTAAAAACACAAGATGTTCTTATTAGCAAAAACAAAAATAAATGCAGTGATTACTTGAACAACATCTAAATCACACAATTCACAAGTATAGAACACATGTATCCAAAAGACAAGCTGGTTTTATCATGTTCCAGCCTTCCGACGACCAACACGAGCAACAAATCCAGCCTTGATCGGAGCAACTGATCTTCCAGAACCACACTACAAGAAATTCAGCATAAAAAAGTTGAGCACTTGAACAATGCTTATTTCATTTCAGCAAGCATACAATAGTATTTTGTAACATTGCAATGCTTCTAAAGTTGGCTAAAGAGAAGATTTCTAGGTCAGTGAAAAATAGAAAAATCGGTGGGCATTCAAGGAAATATTGAGTATACAGCTATGAAAATTTCTAGAAAGAGAACTATAAGATAGTCAAGAGAGAATGATTCTGTGATCCAAAGTTAGCATCTTTCCCAAAGGCCTCAGACTTAGAAACACTCTTCAATTAGAACAATCAGACAATGTAGGCATTAATTTTGATCATCACAGGCCTCAAGAGAAAACAATGACAACAGCATTCTGGTTAGTAACAAGTAGTATCTTCAACATGGACTAATATCACTACCACCAAAATACAAGGCACATCAGCAGAAAAATATTTTCAAGAGGGAATGGAGAACCCGGGGAGGGGGGGGAAGACAAAAGAAAGAAACCTAATGAAAGCCAGCATTCTTGATTAAGGCACATGGCTATAGGAGCAAGAGCAATATATTTTCTTGAGGGCACGGTGGAAGGGGGGGAGGGAAGAAAAAGTGTAAGACAGCGAACGAAAGAAAACCTTTTGAAGTACACAGGCAATTCTGATTACACCTGAGGCCTCAGAAATAATGAAAAGTCTCCTTCAGGAAACGTAGTAGGACAATGTAGGCAAATAGTTACATCATCACAGGCCCAGGTGAAATCAAGTAAGTGTTTCACTATCGAACTAGTGGATAATTTATCCGAAAAAGGGTACGGCATTTCAGCTTTTGAGTTAATTGAATTGAACATGACTCCTACACACAAAAGAACATGATGAGCAAGGAAACTACCTTTTCACATCTGAGAAAGAAGAGACGGTTCTCCTTTGATAGGATAGTATCTGGACTTTTGCAGCCATTGCATATGACATACTCATCTGCAGACATTATTCAAGAGCAACAAGTATAAGACACAAGCATATATAATAGTGCTTAATGATTATTGACAATACATGCCAAGAGAGCACATAAAATACTTATTAACAATACGAATCGATAAGCACTACTGCTTCAATATCAGTTTTCAAATTTTGAACAATAACAAAAATGGTAGAAGATAGAAGACATCATAAATGAACTATAAATATCCAATCCAAAGCAAATACGATTTAACAATATGTTCCTTCAAAAATTTGTTAAATAACATAAAACTTACTAATGTAGCGCCGCAGAATTCCCTCAAAATTCTTGGGAGCAAACCTCCCTTTGACCACTAATCTTTGTTGTCCATCTAGAGACCCACTTGTTCCCATTTCAGCCAGCAAGAAAGTCATGACATGCTCGGGTTGTCTATGCATTCTATAAAAAGGGGAACCCAATATAAAAGTCATATATCAACATTCATTGACGTTATAAAGAGCAACTATTAAGCATTTGAACACAACAAGAACATCTAAAAGAAGAACTGATTCAACAAAAGACAGAGCAACTCAGAAATTGTCAATATCCAGTTTTTGTGAGCAAAGTTTGCTATAATTTAAAATTGGGATAATTACAAAAACACCCCTGAGGTTTGGGCTAATTACGAAAAAACCCAGAGATTTTTGAAAATTACAAAAAAAACCTTGAGGTTTGATTCCGTCTTACATTTTCACCCTTCATAAGCAAAAGACACATCAAAACCCCCCCTGATATTTATAAAAATACAACAGTTACCCCCTTAAATTTAACACATAATCATACCTAATGGGGTTTTTTATAATTTTGAAACATCTCTGGGTTTTTTTTGTAATTAGCCGAAATCTCAGGGGTGTTTTTGTAATTATCCCTTTAAAATTT
The DNA here is from genome assembly GCA_016081115.2 of Rehmannia glutinosa. Taxonomy (NCBI): domain Eukaryota; kingdom Viridiplantae; phylum Streptophyta; class Magnoliopsida; order Lamiales; family Orobanchaceae; genus Rehmannia; species Rehmannia glutinosa. The sequence continues at coordinate 47,416,459 of CM071924.1, forward strand.
TTCAGGATAATAGTGTACAAATAATGCTGCAAACTGATAACACAAAAACTAAAAAAAAAATAAAGAAACTTCATATTTTTTTGGGGCACCAGAAGACAAGAGACATTCTCAAGCATCGGACTGAGGCTGAATTCACAACTTCCAATTTCAAGATTATAAAAAAGAGTTTAAGCAAAGAAGTAATAGCATACGTTTTGCAGAGATCCATGAAGTTCACAAAAACAGTTTTCTTTGTGCCTTCACGAAGAACTTGAGGAGGTCTCATAACTGTCCTGCGCCGATCTCCTGCAAGCTCAGGATTATTTTCACGAAGGATGTTGAAGACTCGCCCAAGAAGCTACACAGTTCAAACAAAGATCAAAAACCACTAAAATGAAAACAACAGAAGAAACTTCATCAAGAGGCAAGGTCATGAGAGTAGAACTAATGGAGAAAATGAAACTATATCAAGATCATGGAATGGCTAGTAAACATCCCTTGCCCTTTGTTATCTATATTTTTTATTAATGGTACATCAGAGAGAGAGAGAGAGTTAACGCCCCTCGAAGGCAAATCCTGCCGGGTCCTCCGTACTAAAATATAAAGACGTCATATTGAAAATGGTACTAGAAGAAAACCTGCCAACAGGTGATCTTCATGCCAACAAAGTAAAAGAAACAGCTAGATGTTGCAAGATTTAATAGTAGTACTCAAAAGTATATAGCGTTTGCATTGCTTGCTACCACCGATGAACAGACCAAAGCTAGAATGGTCACAGTAGAAGCTGTCTAATGCTCCATGCCATGTCAGTGAGGGCTCTAATACTCCATGACATATCAGTGAGGGGTCTAATATTGGAACAGAGCATATCAATCATGAAAAATTACCAAATGCTTACTCCATCTCAAACACTCACTTCCCATACCCAAGCTAAGATTTTAAGGAGTTCCAATAACCTCTGGAAGATATGTATTGGAAAGATTGCCCACTGACACCAAGAAGGCTGCAATTATAAGCTGCCCCCACCCACACATAACGATGTATAGAGACCATTTTCAGCTTCATCTAAATTATATTAAAACAGAAAGGTACCAAATCAGCATGCAAAAATAAACTTCATCATACCAGGAAATATACTCAATTAGTGCCATTGAAGAGCTTCAAAAGCATAGAGAGAGAAGTGTGCATATATAGAAAGGAGATAGAGTTGTGTGCATACCCCCCATCATGTTCCAACTACAAATTTAAACTCCATTGAAATGCCTCAAAAATATATAGAAGAGAGATATTACAACATGACTCCAATACCTCCATTCTCTTCCTCCCCATCGTTTATACGCCAAAAGAAAAATCAAAATTCCATCCCGGAACCCAGGGGGGTTTAGCGGTGGTGTTTGGGGGGGGGGGCATGATTGCTCATCTATATGCACAATGATTTGCATTAATGTCACTCAATAACAATAAAAAAATGGAAGATTCAACATCAGTGCTGCCTCGCAACATCATACATTGACAGGTTGAGAAGCAACCAGGTAAACCAATAATCATGAAAAAAAAAAATACCATACGGCATATAAGAATAGCCTTAGATCTTTAAAGAAGCCTTTCACATGAATACATATCAAGGTAGCCAAATAAAGAAAAAAAACAGTTACCTCCTCATATTCATAATCCCGATCACTTCCTTCCCATGGATATTGTTGCAAAACAATTCCCTCTCCTTCCTCGTCCTCTCCAACGATATCTAAAAGTTTAGAAACAAATTTGTCAAGATACAAGGAAAAGTTAAGAAAAAGCATACAGTTTCAAACAAGGACGCCCCTTACCATCCAAGTCTTCCCCCACATTCTCTTTTTCTTCATTTAGAAGATCAGCATGCGCCTGAAACAGTATCGCAAAATTTTACAACCACAAAATATTTCCAGCATCACAAAGTAATGGAATTATCACTGACCGGTTTTTTCTTTTTCTTTTTGAGACCAGCAAATGAAGTTTCAAGAGATTCAGAAACTGCACAAGAACATTATACATTTCTGAGAATGATAAGATAACAGTAGCTCAAGAATCAAGTCGTTTAATAGAGAGAAAAAAAAGGATTCAAGAACACTGGCTTAGATATATACCAGATAAGCTCTCAGTTTTCTCAACTAGAGTATCAACTGGCTCCTCTTCGGCTAGATCTTGAGGTACTGGCTTCTTCTTTTTCTTCTTTTTTGTTGGGTCAAAAGGAGCTATCTGCAACGTTAAATAATATATTGAGATAAAAAATGTACCATGACCATCTAATAATATGTGGTTATATCAATATATTTCATTTCAAGACAATGCACGTAATCTTTGATTGGATAGTCAGTCATGAGCTACAAGATGCATTAACTTCTCCTAGTAATACATATAAAGGGCTCAGACCAATATTTTCAACAATAGAACTCCACCAAAATTTCAGTGTTGTCAGCAACAGTAACAGCAAAGCCTATTAAATTAAAATGCCATACATCAACCATTAAAATCTCAGTACCTTTTATTCCCTTTTTTCACATCTAAAAACTGAATAAAGGGTCGTATTTATCTCCAAAAAGCATTAAATGAACTCTCATATTCTCAAATCATCCTCGACCAAATTTATTAGGATCAGCATCATATCAGAATGTTGTTTAGTTAGGTTTTAGCTAGCTCAACTTCATCTCCGAGCAGAGCGTCCAGCGCCTAATGAAACATTGGCATTGCTTGCAAATATCTAACAATACCACAAGTTTATAAATCTAAACAAAGCATCAGAATAGGAAAAACCACAGTCACAAAAAAAGAAAAAGAAAAATGAAAACCCCACACAGCTACTACGAAATCATATTTTAATCCAAACTATAAACAACAATTATTTTTTTTTTTTTTTGTTAAGACTTACATCTGGGACCTCATCTTTAACTTCCTCCTTCATCTCATTTTGATTTTCATCCTCTGCCATGATTGTAATTAGATCTGCAACACAAAGCCAAAATGTAAAGTGACTTTTCTCACAAAATAATATCCTACAAAGTGTAAGAAACATGGTTATCCACAGTATACATGGTTTTAAAAATCTACCAAAAAAAATGAAAAATACAAGCTCTAAGAAGAAAATTGAAGCTATGACCTAATAATAAACTAATAGAAGCACTAAAAATAATTCACTAAAATACGTGGAAACCATAGAATTTCAAGAGATGACAGAAATTATAACCAGAAATTTCTCAAGAAAAAAAACACCCGTTAAACATACAAATATTAAAAAAATACAAATATATATATATATATATATGAAAAGCGACGGTTTGGAACATACAAAATTTATATAAAAATACCGTGACGTACTGACGAGAAGCGACGGCCTAGTTTGGAGGAGAAATGGTTAACAAGACTGGCGAGAAGCGACTGCTTGCGTTTGGGGAGAAAGGGTTAACAAGACTGCCTCACTTAAGGCTGGGAAGAGATGTAAAGTGGGCCGGGTGGTTCACGTCCGGCCCATCTCGGTCTGGCCCAAGTGTTTCTAGGCCGATTCTATAGGTATGATTGGGGCCCCTATTGGTCCATAGATAATTAACCGGTCCGGAACATTATTCAAACATATTTAAAGATTGTTTCATAATTATTTATTACCATCAAGTTTGTTTCATAATTGTTTCTTACTCATTTCAACACTATTATACATGGTTTTTTAAACCATAGTATTGAATTATGGAATCTCATATTTCTTTTATTTCTCTCATACTTCTTTTTATTTTTTTAAATCCTACATAATTAATTACTGAACCACAAACATCATATTTCAAAATTCACAATATTATAGCCATATTTGAACTTCTTCCTCAAATAATAAAATAAAACAAAACATCAATATGTTGCAAAGGAAGAAAAAATCAGTAATAACACATAAGCAAGAATGATAAAACAACCAAATACATCAATTTCTAAATTCACAACATTATCTATGTCCATACTTGAACTTCTTCCTCAATAATAAGGAAAAAAAAAAGAGACTCAAAGAAGAAGCTGATCGTGATTTTTTTAACTAAATTGCAAGTGTATAGTGTAGCTAGCAGATAGTGTATCTATGGGTTCAATTCCTAAATTTTTTCCTCATAATCTCAACATGCTTCATCAATGTTAATTCCAAGTAACGTTTCATCAAAACCAGTTTTTGTGTATCTATGGGTTCAATTCCTAAAGTAGTTTATTCCCCCTCCCAAAGTAACTAAACAATTGATTAATACCAATTGCTAGTATCCCTACTCAACAATTAATATCAACTCCCAAAAGATCTTAGAATTGAAGGAAACCCCCACAACAGTTATAAGTCTCTCGACTCTATACCCGTTTATTTTATGAACTCGTTTTTCGTAAGTTAGAATTCATCTCCCAAATTATGAACTAACAAATAGGACATGCAAATTATTGATCAGATAATCTACACGAAAGACGCACTCGAATTCATAAGTAGAACACAAGAAACTAATTAAGAAAAACAATCAAATTAGAATTAACGTGAATCAACAGTTTTGACCATGCCCTAGGATTAGAAAGATTTAACCTAACATATTTTACAACAAATTCATAGACAAACTTGAAATCAAATAGTTTGACATCGAATTAAGTACAAACAAAAGATCTAAACTATGAGGATAGAACCCTTTTGGTTAGGATGGATCCTTCTTCAAAGTCTTGAACTCTTCGTAGATGCGAAAGGTCTTGTGTCGTTCTTCGTTGAATTGTGTTTTTCTCTCAGAAGTATGTGTAATTGTGTATTTCCAAGTGTAAAAATTCGTGTGTGAATTCTCTCTTGAGGTATAAGGCTTGGTCTTCTTTTTATAGATGCTTTGAGAGATCACAGAGAGAGTCCCAACGAAATTAGGATATAAAATCCACCGCCACACAAAATAGACGACCGTGTATTATTACACGGTCCAGTCGTGTATTCAATTTCTATCTTTGTTTTGGCTAGGAACAACATACACGACCGTGTATTAATACACGGTTTGGTCGTGTATTCCGTCTCTGAAATTCTTCCCTCGAACAAGTGGCACAGACGTATAAAATCACACGGTTGCAAGATACACGGTCGTGTATTATTACATGGGCATAACGTGTTTTCTGTTCTTCATCATTTCATGTATTTGATCGTCTCTTTGCATTCGGTATTTTTGTCCGGGCCGTCCTACTGATATCTTTGCAAATTAAGCTTTGTTTCCTGTAAAAATAACAAGAATACGCAGTATCATGCTCAACAATGGAAACCAACTAAAACACACTAAGTATACATGCAAATGTATCAAATATGTACCAAAATAAGCCCCTAAATGCACGTATCAAATCCCCCCAAACTTAAGTGTGCAGAATTCAAGAATCAAAAAGAACTTTTTCTTTGGTTGTAATGTTGGCTCTTTGGTCAGGGTAGGAAAAATATGGATTAAAAAAATATTATAAAAAAATAAAATCACAAATAAATTAGAAATTAAAATAATGTATATATATATATTATTTCACAATTATTTCTAGCTTGTTTCATAATTGTTTCTAATTGTTCCATAACAGAAAGACGGAGAGAGAAAATAGAAAAGCATAAAAAAGTTAAAAAAATTACCATTAGGTGTACGGAAGTCCAAAGAAGCGTACAAAAGCCCATTGAGCGTACATAAGTCATTTTCTCCAAAAACTGAGTATTTTCTGGAATTTTCCCATTATATATATATGTATTGGAAGCCCAACCATTATTGATTTTGTACAAAATATTGAAAACAATGTGATGTATGAGATTTGAACACCACTGTGACCCAATATTGTGAAACCCGAACTGGACCGGCCGCTTCGATCGGTTTAACTGGGAACCGTTCACAAGCCCAGCCCAATTCTATATGTAAACAGTGTAGCTAAAAATCCATTGCCACCCGATCAAACCCAGACGAAACCTGAAAACTGGCCAACTCATTTACCTCGGTTTTAAATTCTATTTTTTTTTTGGATAAATAATTTTCTTTATTTATCATACAATTTGATGGGAAAGATGATAAAATAGGTAATTGTAGAAGTCATAACTAGTATATTACTGAAACTAGAACTCTAAAAAGTAAATACACAATTTATGAAATTTGAAATTTGATACTGCTTTTTAGGTCAGATCACTCCAAGTTAGGGTTTTTGATAAAGTTCAAATCTTCTCCTTCCCAAGAGGGAAGTCTTCCAAGTTTTCTTCTTCGGGAGCTAGAAATCTTCGATTGGGAATTTTTCTACAGACACGCAAACATTAGGGGGGTCCCTGGGGGTTGCTCAGGGAGGCCCCTCCAAAGCATTGTGAGTTTTGGTGGGACTTTTAGTATTTGCGTGATATCCTGGACGATGCCACCGGGGACGAAGGCAATCCATATGATGGAGGCACCAGGTCTTGAGTTGTGCTCATAGTTTAGTGACTTTGTTTTGTCTTTCTTTCGCGTACTTGTCTAAAGCGGGGAATGATTTACCCCATTTGTTTAGGGCATGCTTTTGAATACTTAGACTCGTGTTTGCTTTTTTTCATCTTTTTGGAATATTATCCTCCTATTCGGGGTGAGTTGGTTGCTCTTAGATATTGTTTGGTCCTTTTTCCTTTGCATTTTGGCTACATGATGGATCTTAGTAATTTACTTGATAGGGGGCCCCAAATAACGCCTATCAAAATAACAAAGTGCTAATTCTCTAAGGGCATTCCCCAAGATTCCTCTTTGAGGACTTTATTAAGGGGCTCTGGATAGCGCATTGCTACCTCACTATGGGGCATTAATGAGGAGCCCTAGATAGCGCGAAACGACCTCACTATGGGCGATCCTTGGGATCCCTAGATAGCTCGAAGCTACCTCACTATGGGTACTAATGAGGGGCTTTAGATAGCGCCAAGCAACCTCACTATTGGCGATCCTCGGGAGCCCTGGATAGCACGAAGCTACCTTACTATGGGTGATCTAGGGAGCCCTGGATAATGCGAAACTACCTTACTATGGGTATTAATGAGGGGCCTTGGATAACACGAAGCTACCTCACTGTAGGAGATTCTCGGGAGTCCTGGATAGCGTGAAGCTACCTCACTTTGGGCATTAATGAGGGGCCATGGATAGCGCGAAGCTACCTCACTATGGGTGATTCTCGAGAGCCCTGGATAGCGCGAAGCTACCTCACTATGGGCATTAATGAGGGGTCATAGATAGCGCGAAGCTACCTCACTATGGGCGATCCATGGGAGCCTTGGATAGCACAATGCTACCTGACTAAGGGCATTCTCCCGTGTCCTTATGACTAGTCCAAGATGTATGATTCTTTGTCCATGGGGAGTTATTTGCATTGTGTGGAGTCCCTTTGGGAGGAAGCCTTACTTTTTCTGGAGTGGCTAGAGATGTTCTAAGGAGGCATGAGGCACCCTTCTGGAGCTTAGGGTACATCTTCCCGTGGCCCTGAGGGGGTTCCCTTCAGGTGCTCCAGTGGCGCCCTCCCATGGGCCGGAAGGGGTGGACTCTCAAAGCATTGTGTTTCTTTATGAAGCTCATATCTTCATTACTCTTCTGATCGTGCATTCATTCCTTCAGTGCAAGTGTTAGCATTTTTCGCTCTCTTTTGGTTGCAAATTTTGTGACTTATGTTTGTGAAGAAGGGAAATTGACGAGGACTCCTCCCGTGAGGGAGCCCCTCCATTCCGAGGGCACCGGAGGAGGTTTAATTTACGAGGACCCCCATGAGGAGCCATTCCCCTCTGGGAGCACTGGAGAGGATTTTTTGAGGATATTGCGCATGTGGACGTGAACCATTGCTTGGGGAATAATGAGCTTTAGGGGAGTTGGCGAGATCAGCGGCTCCTAAGGTTGCTAAGCTTGATCATTGTCTTTCCTAAAGAGCTTTCATCTCTCTTCAGGCCTTTAGAGTTTATGTTGATGGCTCCAATTATATGAATATTATTTTTTTGGTGCACAGTTTGTGGTGGCGCAGAGATTTAGTCGAGCTCGTTAATGATTGATTCGAAGGAGCTTCCTCTTTAAGATTTCTTCAGTGTTGTTATGCAGCTCTTGTAGGGTAGCCCAGGTTAGGCATCCAAATTTGGATGGCGCGGTGTTTCTTGCGGGTCTTTGTGAGCGGCTCCTCAATTTTTGTGTTTGCTATGAACTCAGTCTTCAGCTGAATCGTGGGTACGAGAACCATTGGTTGGTTCAGACTTGGTCTTTCTGAGTCTTGTGTTTCAAACATTGTGGGCACCTTCTTCTCTCTGTTGAAGTTCGGTGTCCTCTACCTGGAAGTGGTGTCTATGATGGCTTCATTGCACTCCTCGTAGTATGTTGGAAGTGTACTCCGTGGTCTCTATTTTCTGGACTTCTGGAAATGATGTTAATGACTCTCACAATATGTGAGTCTATCTTGATATGATTTTAGTTGGAGGATTATGGTCCAAGTGTTCAATAGAGCTCTTTTTATTCATTGGTCTTCAGGAGATGTGAAGTATTGACATCTCTAGGGAGTACTTGCACCGGTGCAGTTGAATGAATTGTGCTTCCACTTCTGAAGGTTTAGGGCTCTATTGTGCATGGCTCTCCTGAGTGACCTCAGGGTCTGTACCCAATGAATGGAGATTTTATGGATCTTTCTTTAGTTGAGGATGGTTTGTCGACAAGTCGTCTAAGGAGTTCTAAGGGGTTGTTTGTTCTAGAGATGACTAGTCTGGATGGGTCTTGGGTCCTCAGCCCGAGTGCCAGGGGGAGTTCGTGGGTATTAGCGCTGGACATCAAGGTTTGTTTGTCCTCCATCAACATGATGGCTTCTTCAGTGTCTGGTTACATTCCTGTCCATTGTTCCTCTCTTTCGTTCTAGTTGAGTGAGGGTCATTTTTCATGAAGTTGTCGTTGTAGCCTGCTACGACATGGTTCCCTTAAGAGGGGTCTTCATGCAACTGCTATTGTGGCCTGCTACAGCAGGGTGCCCGTATGAGGGTTCTTCAGTAACGGGTGGAGCTCGGGGATGTTTTCGGGCGGCTTTGGGAGCAGATTGATGTCTTAGAGCATTCCGGGTAGCTTCATTAAGTTGGAGAACTTCACGGGTCTAGCGGAGTTATTTGGTGGGCGGAGCCCTTCCAGAGGACGAGCTTGGGGAAGGGAGCCCCTTAAGCGAGGCAAGGGCACCCCTCGGGGAAGGGCGCCCCCTTCAGTCGGGTAAGGGCACCTCCTTGAGCGAGCAAGGGCGCCCTCTTGAGCTCCTTGAGTTATTGAATCACGCCCCTCTGGAAGGAGGGGAGTATTCTCATGTCTTCTCGGTGATCTGCCTTCTTACTTGGTGTTCCTGGCTTTGCAGACGATGACTTCCACGAATTACTTCATGAAGTCGTGCAGTAACTCTCCTTCCTTCCGCTTTACTTGAAAAAGATTAGCAATGGTCTCTGTATACTTCCTACTGATGGATAGTTGTCATGTGAAGGTAGTAGTGAGCTTGTCCATCCCAATGATTGATCCAACTGGGAGCTAATCAACCAAGTTAGTGGCGCTTGGTCAGTGTTGTCCGGACACTTTAAAATAGAAAGCATCCATCATGTTGTAGAGATCTGCCTTCGCATGGAGTTTGTCTAAGTGATCGTGGCGGACCTCGAATCTCATCATACTCTGGGAGGCTGGAGATCTTAATGTCCGAGGGCAATGGATTGGCCAGGATGGTAGGGGCCAATGAACGTCCTCCCTATAGATTGCTAAAGAGTTGGCTTGGCTAGTGCATACCACCTATGACTCTTCTGTGGGCTTGAGTGTATGGACTTGGGAATGTTTGGCTCCATTCACAGCTTCTCTTCTAGCGGGAGTGTGATGGTCTCCTTGATTTTCTCCAAGTCCTTTACTTCTTTTATCTTCTTCCCCAAAATTGAGGTCTTCAACATCTGGCGGAGCTTGAGGGAGGTCTCCTCGCGGCTTCTGCCGCAACTAGATTTCTCGAAGCAGCTTGGGTAGCTTCTTCGAGCAGGGTTTGGAGGGATTTTTCGCGTCAAGTAAACTTCTTCAGCAGGCGGAGGCCCCCCTCCCTCCGCCCGGAGGAGGGGACGACGTTTTCCTTGGTTGTGGCGGAGGCAACGCTCCTCCCGAAGGATAGGGGCTGGCCTCCCATCTTCAATGTGATAGTTCTTCTTGCTGATTCTTGGCTCCACAACCAGCAACTTGAGATCCGTCTTCACGTGCTTGATATCGGTTCTGCATTTTCGTGTGCTTTGGCTGTTCTCACAGATGACGCCAAAATGATGCTGCTTTTTAGGGTAGATCACTCCAAGTTATAGTTTCTGATAAAGTTCAAGTCTTCTCCTCCCCAAGTGGGAAGTCTTCTTCTCTGGGAGCTGGAAATCTTCGACTGGGAATTTTCCTACACACGCGCAAACGTTAGGGGCGTCCTTGAGGATTACCTAGGGAGGCCCCTCCGACGCTCTGAACGTGAGAGAATATAAGACAAGAATTGAATACTGAATAATGTTTAAGAGCGATATGAGAGAATTAACTTACAAATGAAGAGGGACCTTTGTATACCTGGGTGATGGGCCTTGTGGGTCGCGTAGGAGAAATTGTCTTGTGGGCTAGTCCTGGACTCCTTTGGGCCGGGTTATTCCATTAATAGCCCATTGGCAATTAATATTATTCTAGTATATAAATCGAATTATATATTAATTATTAAATATCGTTTTTGCCCCCAACAAAATTCAACAATAAGACATTAGTGCATTACTACATTGTGCAATACTCCAATCTGCAAAATTCATATATATAACCTTTTCTTATTGCTTTCGTTTTCTCTCAGAAATCTACATCCAGGCCTTCCACTGGTTTACAGTCAACTAGAAATAAGGCATACTCTTTAATTAAATCTTAACATAACAGGGATCAATCTTGTACTCTAGTGGTTGAGACATGTATTGTAAGGGTGAATGACCCGGGTTCGATCCCATACGACTGCGTGTGTCCCCTCCCCAAGTTCCCCCTTCGTACTAAAAAAAAAATCTTAACATAACATGATGAGCCCAAATTAATGAAGAAAATTGATATTTATATTGTACATATATATTTGGATATGTGACCTAGTGACCCATTTATTATATCAATTCGATGTTCGGTCCGGATTTGAAAATATTGTCATAACCTCTTGGAGGGGAATCAAGTGACCAACATGCCAACTTAGTCTCTGTTAGAGCTATCAAAACGGGCTGGCAAGGCACAATTGGCGGGGGCGTGGCAGACCGGTAGACCAGTGACCCAATTATTATACCAGTTCGATGTCCGGTCTGGGTTTAAAAATATTGTCGTGACCTCTTGTAGGAGAATCAAATGACCAACATGCCAACTTGGTCTCTGTTAGAGATGTTAAAATGGGCTGGTGGGGCCAGCCACAAGCTGAAATAGCTCGCCAGTTGGTGGGGTGGCCCACCGAATTACCCTGGACCAACCCAACCAATCGAGAGCCGCGGACTAGGCTTGTCGGCCCGCCCAAAAATTTTAAAAAATATATAAAAAAAAGTTTTTTTTATATATTATGTATTTTAATGATTTAGTTAACAAATAATTCAACAATCAAGTAATTAATTCAATACAATCAAATGATTAGAGTTGTCAAAACGGGCCAGGCCCGTCGGGCCGGCCCGCCCCGCCCCGCCTAAGGTAGGGGGTGGGTTTAGTATTTAGTAGCCCGCCAAAGGGCGGGCCTAAACGGGCTAGCCCGTTGCGGGCCGCGGGCTTGGCGGGGCGGGGCGGGTCGGCGGGCCGACGGGCTAGCCCGCCATAAATTGAAAAAAAGAAAAAAAAAAGAAAAATTAGATAAAATAGACAAAAAAATAGTATAATTGATATTTTATATTTGTATTTCTTATAAAAGTGTATATAATATATTTATAAAATATGTACTTGTTATCCATTAGTATATTTAATTCATTAAAAATAATAATATAAATAAAAAAATATTTTTTTCACTTTTTTATTATTTTTTATTTTTTGGGCGGCCCGCCCAACCCGCATGACAAGACGGGTTGGGTTGGGTTGAGGTTTCTCGGCCCGCCACCTCGGCGGCCACCCGCCCGCCCGCCAAGTGGCGGGTTTTGGGCAGCGGGCGCCCACCCCCCGGCCCGTTAAAATCCGACTCTACAAATGATAAAGTCCACGAGAATATTCAAAATATAAATTCAAGTTGTAATAAAATCTTAAATACAACATAAACATACTTAACAAATTAAATATAATTATTGATAATAAATATATGATAAATAACTTTATGAGAGATAAAAATATGAAATATAATTCTACTATTATTTTTCTTCTTCTTCTTCTTCTTTCTTCATATTCTTATTCTTCTCTTTTTGTGTTTTTCCTTTTTTTGGCTGCCCACCGCGGGTTAGCCTGTTTAGGCCCGCCTTCTAGCGAGTTACTAAACACCTAACCCATCCTCCTACCTTAGGCGGGCGAGGTGGGCCACCCTGGACGGGCTTGGCCTGTCTTGACGGCTGAAGTCTCAATTGTCAACTTTATACGCGTTTTCCCAAATATTGTTAGATAATAAATTGTAATTTCGTTTTTAAACAAAAAAAAATGTTAAGAACATGAGAAAAGAGTAATTAAGTATAATATAAATACTAAAAGAATATCACTGAGTATATAATAATCTATAATGTAGTACTAAGTAAAATATTTAGTTCCAAGTATAATAAGCTAAAGATATAAACTAAGTAAAACAAATGCTCTTACAAAAAACAGTAAGATAAATACTAATTATACTAAACTAAAAATAATACTAAGTGTAATAAACTAGAATAGTATACAAATATATAAGAACAAATATCACAAAAGAAAAAGAAATAGGCCCATAGGCCCGCCATTTAGGCCCAACTCATGAAGCCCGATCCAGGCCTGGGAGGTGAGCCGAAACTGAGATGTCTCGTCTGATAGGTAGGCCTAGGTCAAGCTACCTCCACTCAGCCCGTTTGACAACTCTAAGTTTGAGCATCAACGAATGATGGGCTCAACTACAAAACCCCAAACCCAATTCCAAAAATAATAAACTAGTAGTAAGCGATCAATTTGTCAAATTAGGTTTCCATGTCATAATAAGTACCATTTACAATTTCATTCACTAACGAGGGCGTCCCTAAACATAGAATTTAATGGAATTTGGAATTTCATGGCATTCTATGTGTTCTCAATTTGGATTTTATGGAATCCATTAAATCTTGAGGTCACCAGCTTGAATTTTAATGGATTCCAAGAAATCCATAATCCTCAAACATTTAAGGAATTCCATGGATTTCTTTTATAAATGGATTTGAGTGGATTTTGATGGAATTAGAAGCTGTATTTATGAAGGATGAATTCCAACCTCCGCCATCAGAATTCAAATTCCATTTTTCCAACAACAACAACAACAACAATAATAATAGAAACAATAATAAACAACATTGCCTATGGTAAAAAAAGAAAAAATAACATATTTTTTTTGTCTTGTACCTCTTCTCACGTTTTGTCTTCAAAATTTCAATATTTCAATGCAAGTTTTGCCTCAGTTTTGTGAATAATCATTATAGAGTTGATTTGTCACCATATTTCGATTGTTCTAACATTTTTAATTTTATAGACAAATTAGTAGAAAAAATTAGTATCAGAATAATACTTTGCTAAGAATCATTAGTTGATAAACTTTCATTAATTTATCTTGATAGCGCATAATTTTTATGTTAAAAAATATGAATTAAAATTATATGGTAAAATTTTGATCATCAATGTTATTGTTGTTGGTTGAATATTCATTTTAACAATAGTTGTTTATGTAAATATTTCAGATTTTGACAATTTAAATTATATTTTTGTAAAACTATTTTTTTAATGACTTTCTTTAAATATTTGCATTGCTTTTATGATCACGGTTATGCTACTAGTTTCGTAAAAATTTATTAACTATATTTTTATAACATCAAACAAATTCCATTAAAATCTAATAAAATCTACACAATTCCATCTATAAAATCCAATTAGAATCTGATGGAATCTATAATGAAGTTCATGGAATCCTCAAAATCTATGAAATTCCATTAATTAAAAAAAAAATAAATTCCATGTTGGGGACACCCTTCTAAATATATATTTGAAGAGTTTATTCATTATATTTCATTAACTGCATTTGCTTGCATTCTTGAAGATGAAACAAGGTAGCCTTCATCCAAAGGAACTTGAAGAAATTGTGTTATTATTTTTAACAGTTTTGGTATATTAAAGGATTAGTATTTGTTTAGTAGCTATTTTGCAAAATGAACATAAACTGATGTTTGTTCAATGAGAAGCACATTCTCACAATTACATGATGATATCCAACAGAGTTCCTCTTTGTCAAAGAAGTCTTGATCATATTAGTATGCAAGAGGCCACCTTTGTGAAAAATAATGAGTCAAACCTATTGATACCATATTAATAATTCTGGACATAATATTCACCCCATAATTAGATTTAAGTAGCACTAAATTTTGCCAATTTAACTTTGAATTAGTTTGTATGTCTTTTGTGTTGTGATTGATCTCTTGAACTATTAATAATGAATTTGTGAGGTTTTATTTTTTCCTTTGACCATATATATCTTCTCGTTCTTTGAGTATAATCTCTAAAGCTCATTTTTTTCCTCTTTCTATTTTCTATTTACCACCATCGTTTTTTGTTTCTCTTTTCTTTTTTCTTGCAAAATATGTACTAATATTATTATGTATCTCAAAAACTTGGTTATCATACGACTCTTCTGAATAGTTGGCTAATTCATCTTGTCAGCTAACTCATCAATGTCTTCTCCATTAACATTAGGTTCATCTAAAACCACATAGATAGACTCTTCTCTGACCATAATCCTCTTGCTTAGCAGTCTGAAAGCTTTACTCTCAGCAGAGTATCTCAAAAAGATACCTTCATCAGCTTTAGCATCAAAAGCTTTCAAGTTATTCTTGCCATTATTGTGAATGAAGCACTTAAATCCAAAGATATTAAAATATCCAACATTTGGCTTCATTCCTGTCCAAATTTCATAGAGGGTTTTGGACAGCTTCCTATTGATCATACACCTATTTTGAATGTAGCAGGCAATATTAATGGCTTCACATTCTGCAGTGGAGTTCTTGCAGCTGATAACTCATGAGCAATACCATTTTCTATATAATACCAAGTTATAATCCCATTGACAAACTCAGTTCCTCTATCGAACCTTATCTTGATAATGGTTTGACTCTTCTCATTTTGAACTCTTCTCATAAGCTGTGGAAGCTTCTGCAAAGTTTCCTTCTTTTTACACATAAAAATGATCCATGTGTATCTTGAATAGTCATCCACCACCACTAAGTTGTATTTCTTTCCACTGATACTAGCTGGTTCAACAAGACCAATTAAATCCATATGCAATAAATGTAAGATCCTGGTTGAAGAAGGACTTGGCTTATCCTCAAATGAAGACTTGATTTGCTTTCCCATATGGCATGCATCACAAATGCTTTCTTTCTTATATACTGAGTTTGTCTCCTTCCACAAGATGACTCCTTGCAAGCTTGTTGATTGTCTTAAAATTCAGGTGACTCGGCTTTTTGTACCACAACCAACTTTTTTCGGCTGTACTCTTTGCTAATAGGCATGTACTTGGTATAGCAGTTGACCAATCCACTACATATATGTTTTTTTTATATTGACCCTGATAGCTCAAGATTCAACATTTTTGATCTGGCAAACACCATGTTGAATCCTACATTGTAGCCTTTATCACAGAGTTGGATGATACTCAGCAGATTGAAATTCAACCATTCAACATAGGCTACATCAGTGATTTTCAGTCTATTTTTCTTTATGGATCTAATGCCTCTTATCTCCCATGGAGCTTCATTTCCTCCAAATATATCTGTTGCTCCTCTTGATTTCTTGAAGTTTGATAGATTCTTTTTATTGCTAGTCATATGTCTGGAACATCCACTATCCATGTACCAGGTTCCTTGGCACTCAGCTGTTTCTTCAACCTGCAATCAAGGAAATCAATTTTTAGGTACCCAAACCTGTCTGGGTCCTGATGGGCTCGCACTATAAGGTGATCCAACCAACCTATAGCCAAATGATCTAACTCTAAGAGGTTGCCACCTATCAGTTCCATTCAAACTTATTCACCTCTTCCTACATAGCTAGAATCTAATGCGTGTCATCCAATGCTTGTGACACATCTTTAGGCTCTATTTGGGAAATGAAACAAGTGAACATAGCTTCATTGTGAGACCTGGATCTGGTTCTTACTCCTTCTCTAACATCTCCAATGATAAGCTCTTGTGGATGGTCTCTCAGCCATCTCACATCTGGTTGGAGTAAGTCTGTTGGATTCAGTCGTCTCGCAGCTAAGTTGTCTTTAACAACTTCCTCATCATCATTCAGCTGCAGACTTTCCAGCTATCTCTGAGATTCAGCTATCTCATCTTCATCAGGGTTGAGTCTTCTTATATCTGCCTCAACATAGGGACTCTTCTAAACAGTTGGCTGATTCATCTAGTCAGCTAACTCATCTATGTCTTCTCCACTGACATTAGGTTCATCAAAAACCACATGGATAAACTCTTCTATGACCATAGTCCTCTTGTTCAGCACTCTAAAGGCTTTACTCTCAGCTGAATATCCACAAAGATTCCTTCATCAGCTTTAGCTTCCATTGTTGTGAATGAATCACTTACATCCAAAGATATGAAAATATCCAACATTTGGCTTCCTCCCTGTCCATATTTCATGAGGGGTTTTGGACAACTGCCTGTTAATCATACACCTATTATGAGTGTATCAAGCAGTATTGATGGCTTCAACCCAAAATCTCTTAGGAAATCCAGCTTCAGCTAACATGGTCCTCGCAGCTTCCTTGAAAGTTATGTTCCTTCTTTCAGCCACTCCATTCTGCTGTGGAGTTCTTGTAGCTAATAACTCATGAGCAATACCATTTTCTACACAATAATGAGTTATAATCCCATTGACAAACTCAATTCCTCTGTCAAATCTTATCTTTATAATGGTTTGACTCTTCTCATTTTGAACTCTTCTCATCAGCTGAGGGGGCTTTTGCAAGGTTTCCTTCTTTTTACACATAAAAATTGTCCATGTGTATCTTGAATAATCATCCACGATGACTAAGGTGTATTTCTTTCCACTGATGTTAGCTGGTTCAGCAGGACCAAACAAATCCATATGCAATAAGTGGAATATCCTGGTTGAAGAAGGACTTGGTTTGTCTTTGAAAGAAGACTCTATTCATTTTCCCATCTGGCAAGCATCACAAATGCTTTCCTTTTTGTATACTGAGTCAGGCAATGCTTTCACAAGATGACTCCTTGCAAGCTTGTTGATTGTCTTGAAATTCAGGTGACTGAGCTTCTTGTGCCACAACCAACTTGATTTGGTTGTACTCTTCGCTAGCAGACATATGCTTGGTGTAGCAGTTGAACAATCCACTACGTACATGTTTTTCCGCCTTGATCCTTGTAGCACAATCTCATTTGATTCAACATCCTTGATTTGGCAAACACCCATGTTGAATCCCACATTGTAGCCCTTGTCCCAGAGTTGGCTGATCCTCAGCAGATTGAAGTTGAGACCTTCAACATATTCTACATCACTGATCTCTAGTCCATTCTTCTTGATGGATCCTGTGCCTTTGATCTCCCCTAGATCTTCATTTCCTCCAAATATAACTTTAGCACATTTTATTTCCTTAAACTTTGAAATATTTTTCTTGTTGCCTGTCATATATCTGGAACAACCACTATCCATGTACTAGGTTCCTTGGCACTCAGCTGTTCCTTGAACCTGCAATCAAGGAAATTAGTTTTTAGGTACCCATACTTGCCTGGGTCCTAAGGGGTTAGCACTATAAGGTGATCTAACCAACATACAACCAAAAGATCTGACTCTAAGAGGTTGCCACCTATCAGTTCCATAGTCATAATGTAGATTTGAAAATACCTTAGTGGATTTAGGCTCATACAACTGTCTCTTTTGTCTGTATGCCTGTGTGTGAGCTTGTGCATTTGCTTTCTTGGGATAGTAATGGAACTTTTGTGCATGTTGGGCTTTGTGTTTGGGTGCATATGTGTCCTCATAATAGCTTCTTTGCCTTGGGAATGACCTATTTTGAGTCTGAGGTCTTTGCCACTTAGGCTTGTATCCCATTGGAATTGGCTGATATCTCATTTAATTGTTCCAATCAGTTTGGCTAGGATAATTTCAACCATTCCCATCATATGATTTTCTTTGCTGAAATCTTAGGGGCTTTTGGTAGCTCTATTTCGATTTTACAGAGTATTTCCTATTTGGGTCTGCTGATGGACTCTTCTGAATTTTGTTTCATCTGTCCTCTCAGCATACTCTGCTGGCTTTTTTCCTTTTCCTTTGTTTTCAAGGCCATCATCGTTGTGATTGTGTTTTTGAGTGGGTGTAAGTGCAACATATGATACTTTGGATATTTGGACTGCCTCATTACTTGAGGATCCTTTTTCCAATACCACTCTTGGGACTTGGGCATGCACAAAGGAATTAAATCCAATGTCTGTCTTATCTCCACTTTTTATTTGTATCATTATAAGTTCATCCAATGATTTAGATGCCTTAGTGAATGATGCAATCACATTTTTCAAATCTTTTTTCCTCTTTTCTGTTGCAACTAAGTCTGCTTGGATCTTAGCTATTTTAGACTTCAACTCTATATTCTCAACAACTATGTGACTTAGAGTACTCAGCTCCTTAGTAAGCTGTGAGTTTTGGCTTTTGAGCTGGTTGTTTTCCTCATTTAGAAGTTTGTGTGAGGTTTTTACATGTTCAATATCTTTCATCATTTTGCCTAATGAATTATAAAGATCAGTGGGTGATGAAGTGTTTGTGTCACTATCACTATCATCAAGATTAGAATGAGATGAGCTAGAGTGTACCTCATCTGCTTGTTCTTTGGCCATGAGGCATATCAAAGCCTCTTCCACTGTGTCGCTGGAGTAGTCAGTTTCACTGCTATCTGCTCAGCTGGTTCTTTACACTTGGCTGTGTCAGGAGTCTCCGCAGCCAACATGGCTTTCTTCTTTTTTTGTCTTCTCTCTCTGAAGACCTTTCTTTCTTCTTCATTTCTATACTTGTTGACTGGTGGATAGGGACAGTCAACAACAAAATATCCTGGTTGTCTGCAATTTTAACACAGGTTTTCAGCTCTCTAGAAGTTTGCTCTTTCAGCTCTTTGATACTAAGTCCTTTGATGATCAGCTCTCTTCGGTGGTGTGTCCTCCATTGCTTTGGAAGGTGCTGGGTGTCTCCAGGATGATTCACCCTTGTTTCTTTTGTAGTTCTTATTGAAGAACTTGTTGAATATTTTCACCAGTAGGGCAATCTCTTTGGATTCAGCTCTCTTTGATTCCCCAGCCATGAGTGCGGCTGTCTTAGGCACAACTATCTCTTCTTGCTCTTTTCTTTTGAGTTCAAACTCATATGCATTAAGATCAGAGAACAACTCATGGTTGGATGTTCTAGTAAGGTCCATGGAGTGTCTCAAAGCCATAACCTTTATTTCCCACTCAGCTGGGAGAGACCTTAAAATCTTCATACACATTTCCTTTTGTGTGTATTATTTTCCCAAAGCTGAGAGCTCATTGGTTATCTCTGTGAATCTAGCATCCAGCTGAACCAGACTCTCACCTGCAAGCATTTTAAATTTTTTAAATTTTTGAACAGCAACAATCAATTTGTTTTCTTTAGTCAGACCCTTCACAAATTAAGGTTAGTTTTTTTCAAAATCTCTTTGGCCGTTTTACAGGATTTGACTTTATTAAACATGGCCTTATCAAGAGTTTTATATAAAATATCATTGGCAACATTATCGAAGTTATATCTCTTCCTGTCATCATTTGTCCACTCGCAACGTGGCTTTTCCACCATTGCAAGTCTAGGCTGTACAGGTGCTTCATGTTCTCCTTCAAACAGAGTAGCCCTTCTTACGATTGTATTGGATTTTAGAATTTGTTGTGGCCCATCTTCAATGACGAACCACATCTCATTGTGTGGGGCTGAAAGATGAGCCTGCATACATATTTTCCAGTCATCAAATTATTCAACAGTAAACACTGGAATGTGAGTTAGATTTGCTTCCATGATAATAAATTTGCTTTTGAAATAAAAGCTTTAAAAACTTCAAGTGTTGATCCTTTGAAAAGAATGAGATCTAGTTCAGTAACCAGTGCGGAAGGCTCAATGAACCAATGCTCTGATACCACTTGTAGGTCCCAAGGGGTGATAAGTAAAGTTTAGAAGGGGGAAGGGGAGGGGTTGAATAAACTTTACCAACTTTTCGATTTTAGTTCTTTTAACATTTCAGAGTTGACTCAAGTCAGCTAAGTCCTTGAGGGACAACTAAGTTGGCTTACACAACAAAGTTACTCAGTCAACAAACTCGACTGAGCTGTTGATAGTATAACTTAGCTATTTTAGCTAACACGTTAAAGTAACAGTTGACTTGGTCTTTAACAGGAAGACTTTCACCCTTAGTTTTTAAATATGTTTTTTAACACTCGTTTTAGCAGGTTTATTATCAGTAGACTTAAGCAATTTTAACTATCAGCAGACATAAAGATAATGCAAGAAAGTAAGTGTGCTCAAAATGAAAACAAGCAATTATAGTGGTTCGAGGATGGGGTAATTTATCTAATCCCCACTTCTCCAACCCCTGGAGGAATCCGCTAAGTAACTTTACTTGGTTACAAAATGGTTATTAGTCCGAGTCAGCTTTGATCACACAACTAGCTACTCCTGGGACTCAGCTTCTTCACAAGACGGCTGGCCTGCTACTTCAGTTTCCTTCAACTTTGGACTTGATTACTTAGCCCTCCAACAAGTTCAAAGCACTGGTTCGATCTGGAACCTTACTACACCTCCTTCAACCTTGGAGAGTAGACCCCTTGTTCTTGATAATAAGTTTTCCTCTTCAACTGATGAAGTTGCCTTTCCTTCACTGAGTGTGTTGGATCGATTTCTTTCGAGTTTAGACTTGAAGATTTTCTTCGAATGCTTGCGCGATATTTTGCGGGTTATTGCTTGAATGCTTGTATGCTTGATAATATGGGTCCATAACCTTCTCTCAAATGAATCCTCAGCCTTTTATAGTGCACATTTGAAATATGTCCGTTGAAGAGATAGACACAATTTTCAAACTACACTTTATAGGTTGTTGGCTTGTCTTGTCTTGCAACATTGATGTAGACTTGTACCATGAATTTAATGCTCTGCAACCTTTCCTTAATCTCTGCAGGTTTTCAGGTACATCTCATTGGTTCCTTTCTTTTTGCACTCTTTCAGCCAAACAACTTTATTGCTGGCAGTCTGACACATGCTTATTTCTAGCAAAACCTTGACTTTGCTTGACAATGAATATCTTTAGGCTTTCTTGAGTCCTCAAGCTCTCGCATACCCTTGACAATCGATTCCAATCATTTTGGAATGACCTTCTTTGTCGGTCGGTGGCCACCGACCGAGACAACTTTTCTGTCACTTACTGAACCTTCACTTCACTTTACTCAGCTGCCACACAGCTGGGTCTTCATCTTCAATCTTCAGTCGAGTCTTGCAATTCTTCAACTTGGCTGCCTTTGACTCGGCTCATAGAACCTTATATATTACAAATTGAATTACATTTGAAATTGGGCGACAACTTCCTACTCTAAGTTTTACATGGTATCATCAAAATCTATAAATAAAGTTTCCCATTAAAAAATCACTAGTTAAATTCTAGGAAATGTGCTACAAGAAAATGTTACATTTTGTGAAAAAAATAAAATTATTATATTTTGATAGAAAAGTGCTACATTAGACTCATATGTAATATTTTATAATTATTTTTTTAAAGTGTTACAATAGATGAGTAATTAATGTAAATTCCTATTGTCTATAGTAACATTTTATGGCTATTATCTAATTTTTTTTTGGGTGTTACCTTATGTCACTTATGTTGTAGTGTAATTAAAAGTCCAATTATTTATGATAAGACAAAATTAAATAAATTCCCAGTCTAATTAAAAGACTCTTTAATTATCCATAATTTAATAAATTAATTATCTAATAAAATAATTAATAAATTCCTAATTCTCCCTTATTATTCCATACAATAAACAAATAACATAATTAATAAAATCTTGTTAAGGCATAAAAATTTGGGTCGTTACAAGGAATGTCTTTCCATGAAAAGACACATTTTCATATAATTCCCCTTTTCCATATTTATTTATTTTTTCACTTCTTTCATATAATATATATACATATATATTATAATATATGCATAAAATGAATGTTTAACTAAATATGATGCCTTCAATATGAGATGCAATAAATGTAAACCAATGCTAGACACAATATTATATGTAAATACTCTATATATACAACATTATGGTGCACTTGATCAACAAGATACGAGGAAATAGTTACCGATTAATTGAACTTAGCATTTCAACATGCAAGAAATGACTTTTTCTGTTGACTTCCGAAACCCTATATTCTTTAGTTTCCCGTTATTGTGGATTTGTAGATATATCATGTTGTTTCTTCTTATTCCACCAATTTACAGATATTTGCATATGCTTAATTGATAATATCAGGCTAATTCGATGTTACCTAAGTGGGTAGTGTCCAATTCCCTTAGGATGTTGACATGTGTCCCATTATATGTAAACCATGATTGTATTGATTTCCAAAAGAAAAATAGATAAATACCTAAAATAGGACACATGTTAGCATCCTACAAGTGCACTACCCATATGGATGACATAGAATGAACTTATCATTTTTCAAACTTCTCATTCGACTCTTTCACTTCATAACTTCAACTTCTAATAGTTCCTTGAATACGTAACTAGGAAAGAATAACAATATGGAGTATGATAAATAATGTTGTCTAGTAATAACAAATATCAAATTGTTAATGTTTTCTATAAATTGTGGTTGCATCAAATGTTTTTCAAATAATTTTTTAAGGTACATAGAGTATGATGTCCTACTATATGAGATTATGCTTAGAAGAAGAATACACTAATCAATACCAATTTTACATAATACAATTAGAGATGTCAATAAAGGCCCAACCTTGAGGCCCGACCCAAGCCCGACCTTAATGATTTAAGGGATGGGCCTATATTTCATGAGCCCTTATAACATGAGAGCTTTTTATTCCGGCCCTAATTGGCCCTAGAGCCAGTTAGGAAAAGGGTCGGGCCAGCCTTTAGAGCTTTTTCTCAATAAAGTTTTTATATTTTATAGATTTATATTTACATTTATACCTATAATACTATCAAACCTAATTTTTGATCTCGTTTATCAGTTATTTTTGATCTTGGAGAATTGTAATTGATGAATATGTAGGAATATGATAATAAAATTCATGATTGCATTGTTAGAATATTTGATTAATTATGTTATTTTATTCATTCATAAAAGTATTTAGAAGAAACCTCATTTATTGTTACTTAATTTGTATTAGATAATGTGGTATTCATATTTTATAAATTTAGAAATATTAACTCTACAAGGGCATGACTATATCAAAAAGAATAAAAAAAGAAAAAACATTATAGGGTCAACTTTGGCCTAACCCTAGCCCTATAAGACTAGGGCTGGGTCTAGATATTTCAAGACCTAATAACTTCAAGGCTTTTTAGTTGTAGCTCTTATTGGCTTCTCTAATTACAATATAAAGATCTAAAGCCATTTACGGACTTTTTCTTTACCAACTAGATGTTCTTGCGAGATCCCCTCGAGTTAATGCATGGTGTTAGACTTTATCCAACTTTGAACTCCTTCAAGTAGTTGATATGATATACTCGTAAAAATCTTTATCTTTCTTAATGGCATTTAATTGGTAGTTCATTAATGTATTTCTTCAAGCTATGGACTCACTTTTTGTGTATTAGCAAATATGAGCCAAAATATAAATCACATATTTACACATAGAAAGTGGATCGAACATAACTATTTGTAGTGAAACTATTGATCCATGTAGCTAGGATTAAGCTCATCTATAAGCCTCATTTGACTGAACCGGGAACAACGAACAAACCATATAGATTGGTTGAACCACGAGCAAACTATGAATAAGATCCCGAACCATCTTTCTTGTTGGTGTAAATAACTACTAGAGTTATTTACTTTGATATGCACACCTTAAACCCCCTGGAGAACTTTGGTGATGCTCCAAGAAAAAATCCGTAAACAGAAATTTTAGGAGAGAAATTATATTCTCAAGTGTAGAAGACATTCAAATTCATTGGTCTGATTGATATGAGGGGTTTCTAGATAAACCTCATCTAAATAGGACTCCTCAAATATAGATACACTCTATTGCACCAAAATAGGACTCCTCAAATATAGATACACTCTATTGCACCAAATACCTCCCACTCATACATATGTGACACGACTCATTTGAATCACATCATCATAGTTCTTACCTCACGTCTCTTCTTTCAGACAGGGAATAAGGCACGCGACAAAACGATAAAGTATGGTGAGGAGAGTTATATTAAGTTATTACCAAACTGATATAACCCTACAGCTCATTAACTCCCTGTGTACCTGAAACCAAATGGTCACACCCAGCCAAACATCTCTAGATCCCTCAATGAAATAAAAAGAGCTCGAATCACTCAAATATGTTTCGATATTCTTGACTAGTCAAACATATTTTAACATAGTTGCGAGGGCTACGAGCTATAGAACATAAGCATGTTACCAATTCAGTTCTTCCTCGGCCCCACATGCCAATTAGTTTGGTCTTGACAGCTATCCTAGACATGCTCCGATAGACCAAATCACACACGGCAATTGAATACATGCTAAAGTATCATCATCAAGCTTACACTTCATGATATGGTCCCGAATTCCAAATGTACAAGAAATAATATGGGCTCACACATCGACGAAGCAGGGACCCATTCAATCATTTTTCCATATGTGGTCCACTAAAAGTACATATAGTATGAATACATGCTATGATGGAGCTCCCACTCAATTTCTGCATGTCATGCTCTAAATATCATATGAACTTAAGTATAGTTGCTCCCCAAGCGTCTGACCTACGTACTACCAAAAGTCACTTCCAAAATGTCTTTTAGCAGTTTGCACGTTCAGCTAAAAACATGTTTATAATAAAGCTTGGACAAACTTCATAATCAATCAACTCAGATATTTTCTTAGTCTCTAGCTAAGGCGACTGTTAATTGTAATTATTAACCTTTCTCACTGTTCTAGCACGAAGGCGATCATTCGCAAACCCCATTGAGTGACATGATCTTTTAAGCTCATCTTGCTCTTCTCTTAATGCCAGGGCAATTGTTCGCGTGAGAGGGCCAATCAAATCCTGGTGATAACTCATTGTAGGTCCCAAGGGGTAGCATGTAAAGTCAAGAAGGGCGGTTGAATATACTTTATAATTTTTTCAATTTTACAAATTAGAGTTTTAAGAAATCAGCTAAGTCCTCAGACAGTTGGGTTGAGATTCAGCTGGAGAGCTAACCACTTAACAGTTCTCTTAAAAGAGCTGCTGATAGAGTAACTTAGTTAAAGAATGACAACTTCTTATGAAATCAGCTTTCTTTTAAGTTAGCAAAGACTTATATACTTGTAAATTTTATCAATCAACACATAGAATTTTTAGTGCATTATAATGCAGATTTGGATAGCTAACAAAACAACATAATATAAATTTGCGGAAAAGTAAATGCAAGAATGTAAAGACACAAAATTTATAGTGGTTCAAGGATGGAGTAATTCCTTTACTCCGCTCTTCTGCTACATGAGGAATCCACTAAGTAACATTTGACTTTTATTACAAAGTAATACAACTCTAGTAGCATTGATCACACAACCAGCTACAACACAAATTCAGCTCTTCACCAGACAACTGCCTAGTTACTTCAGCTCTCTGAACTTGCAGGATTTGTTAGAAATTTATTTTATAGATTTTGATGAATGCCATGTAAAACTTAAACTAGAAAGTTGGCACCCCATTTTCCTTATAAATTTCATTGTAATAGATAGGGCTGGAAAAGCTGAGTCAAGTCAGCTATGCCTGGAAATACAAGAAGTCAACTGAAGACTGAAGACTGAAGTGAAGACTCCACTGTGGAAATCGATCCAACACAAAGCTGTGAAGGAAAGACAACTTCAAACTGTTGAAGAGGAAACTTTTGAAGAATCAAAATGGGTCTACCATCCAAGGAGGATCGTAGGAAGGTTCAAGGTCGAACCAGTATCAAGTTATTGGAGGGCTTCGTGATCAAATCCAAGAGCTTGAGAAAGTGAGCTGAAGTAGCAAGGCAGCTACCCTGTGAAGAAGCTGAGTCGGAAGAGAAGCCAGCTGTGTGACCAAGGCTGTCTCTAGACTGTTGACCACTTTGTAAACAGATCTTTTACATGGATTCCTCCAGGAGTTGGAGAAGAGAGGATTAGAAGAATTACCCCATCTTCGAACCTCCATAAAAATCAACTGTGTCATTTATTTTTCAGCACATTTACATTTATGCATACTCATTTTATATCAACTGATAAACTTATTGGCTATCCAACTGATTAATAACTAAGTGCTAAAATCAAGTGTTAAAACAAGTTTAAAACAAATCAAAGGGTGTTAAGTCTTCCGCTGATAAAACCAACACATCCAAGTTAAGGTTCAGGTTAAACAGCTGAGTTATTCTATCAACAGCTCTATCGAGTCTATTGAGTGGCTAACTCTGCTGAATAACCAACTTAGCTGTCCCTACAAGTGGTATCAGAGCGGTTGGTTCATTGAGCCTTCCGCACTGGTTACTGAACTAGATCTCTAATCTTTCAAAGAAGTTTTTAACACTTGCTTTTGCAAAATCATTCATTCTTAGCAAAGTTATTTTCATGGAAGAAAATTTGACACGTATTCCTATGTTCACTGTTGAGGAATTTGATGACTGGAAATATCGTATGCAGGCTCATCTATCTGCTCTACACGATGAAATGTGGCTTGTGATAGAGGATGGGCCACTGCAAATACTGAAAGTGAACACGACTGTAAGAAGAGCAACTGCAGCTGAAGGAGAAGAAGCTGCTGCTGAGGCAAGACCAACCATGGTTGAAAAAGTAAGGACTGAGTGGACAAATAATGACAGAAAAAGATACAACCTGGACAACGTGGCCAATGATATACTCTACAAAACCTTGGACAAAGCAATGTTCAATAAAGTCAAATCTTGCAAAACAGCAAAAGAAATCTGGGATAAACTGACTTTAATTTGTGAAGGATCAGAGCAAATTAAAGAAAATAAATTATCTGTTGCTGTTCAAAAATTTGAAAATTTTAAAATGCTTGCAGGTGAAACCACGGATCAACTAGATGCCAGATTCACTGAAATTACAAATTAGCTTTCAGCTCTTGGGAAGGAATACACACAAAAAGAGATGTGTATGAAGATCCTGAGGAGCCTCCCAGCTGAATGGGAAATAAAGACTATGGCTCTAAGACATTAAATGGACCTATCAAAAACATCCAATCATGAGCTATTCTCAGACCTCAAAGCTATGAGTTTGAGCTGAGAAGAAAAGATCAAGAGGAGACAGTTGTACCCAAGACAGCTGCATTGATAGTCAAGGATGGAAAGAGAGCTGAACACACGGAAGCCATAGACCAGGAGGAAATAGCCCTAATGGTTAAAGATTCAACAAGTTCTTCAATAAGAACTACAAAAGAAACAAGGGTGAAACCTCCAGGAGACATTCAACACCCTCTAAGTCAAAGGAAGATAGGCCACCCAAGAGAGCTAAGCATCAAAGGGTTGAATATCAGAGAACTGATAACCCAAGGACGGAGAGAGCTGACCAAAGAGCTGAGAACCTGTGTTGGAATTGCAGACAACCAGGACACTTTGCAGTTGACTGCTCCTATCCACCAGTCAACAAATATAGAAATGAAGAAGAAAGAAAGGTCTTCAGAGAAAGAAGACAGGAAAAGAAAAAGGCTATGTTAGCTGCAGAGACTGCTGAGACAGTCAAGTCTAAAGAAGCAGCAGACTCAGAGAGTAGTGATGCTGACTACTCAAGTGACTCTGAGGAAGAAGCCTTGATCTGCCTTATGGCTAAAGAACAAGATCAAACAGACCAGGAAGATGAGGTACACTCTAACTCATCTCTTTCAGATTCAAGTGATAGTGATTGTGACACACACACTTTATCACCCACTGATCTTTATGATTCATTAGGCAAAATGATGAAAGACTTTGAGCACATTAAATCCTCACACACACTTCTAAATGAGGAAAACAGCCAGCTCAAAAGCCAAAACTCACAGCTGACTAAGGAGCTGAGTACTCTAAGTCACATAGCTGATGAGAACACAGAGCTGAAGGCTGAGAATGCTAAACTATTAGCAGAGATAGCTGTTGTAGAAAATAGAGAAAATGATCTTAAAAATGTGATTGCCTCATTTACAAAGGCATCCAAATCATTGGATGATCTAATCATGAGTCAAAACGAATGTGGAGATAAGACAGGCATATGATTCAACTCCTTTGTGCACAGTCAAACTCCTAGAGTGATTTTGGAAAAAGGATCTTCAAGCAACGAAGCATCTCAGAAACCCAAAACACCAAATGTTGCACCCACATTCATCCCAAAGCACAATCACAAACAAACTGGCCTTGCATATAAAAAGAAAGGAAAACAGTCAGTTGAGTATGCTGAGAGGACAACTGAGAGGAAATCCAACAAAGTTCCTCAGCAAACTCCAAATAGAAAGTACTCTGTGAAGAATAAACAGAGCTACTAAAAACCCCAGAAGTTTCATCAGAGAAACACATATGATGGGAATGGTAGAAACTACCCAAGCCAAGCTGATTGGAACAATGTGAAGTATCAGCAAAGACCAATGGAATACAAGCCTAGATGGCAAAGACCTAAACCTCATCAAAGGTTATTCCAAAGGCAAAAGAGTTATTATCAGCACACATATGCACCCAGGCACTACACTCAGAAATATCACAACTACCCCAAGAAAGCAATTGCTAAAGCACACACACAGGCATATAGACAAAAGAGACAGCTGAACCTAAAGCACCCAAGCAATTTGCTAATGTGCACTATGATTATGGCACTGATAGATGGCAACCTCTTAGAGTCAAGCCATTTGGCTATAGGTTGGTTGGATAATCTTACAACACTAACCCCTCAGGACCCATGCAAGTATGGGTACCTAAAAACTAATTTCCTTGATTGCAGGTTCAAGGAACAACTGAGTGCCAAGGAACCTGGTACATGGATAGCGGCTGTTCCAGACACATGATAGGAAACAAGAAAAATCTGTCAAGATTCAAGGAGATTAGAGGTGCAAGAGTCATATTTGGAGGAAATGAAGCTCCAGGGGAAATCAAAGGCACATGATCTATCAAGAAAAATGGATTGGAAATCACAGATGTTGCATATGTTGAAGGCCTCAACTTCAACCTGTTAAGCAATAGCCAACTCTGCGACAAGGGCTACAATGTTGGATTCAATATGGGAGTGTGCCAGATCAAAGATGCTGAATCAAATGAAATAGTGCTGCAAGGATCAAGACAGAAGAATATGTATGTGGTAGATTGGTCTACTGCTACACCAAAAACTTGTCTATTAGCAAAGAGTACAACCGAATCAAGTTGGGTGTGGCACAAGAAGTCGAGTCATCCAATTTTCAAGACAATCAACAACCTTGCAAGGAGTCATCTTGTGGAAGGATTGCCAGGCTCAGTGTACAAGAAGGAAAGTGTATATGATGCATGCCAGATGGGAAAGCAAATCAAAATCTTCATTTAAGGATAAGCCTAGTCCTTCTTCAACAAGGATATTGCATCTGTTGCATATGGATCTATTTGGTCCTGTTGAACCAGCCAACATAAGTGGAAAGAAATACACCTTAGTGGTGGTAGATGATTATTGAAGATATACATGGACAATCTTCATGTGCAAAAAGAAGGAAACTTTGCAGAAGTTACCTTAGCCGATGAAAAGAGTTCAAAATGAAAAGAGCCAAACTGTTATAAAGATAAGATCTGATAGAGCAACTGAGTTTGTCAATGGAATAATAACTCATTATTGTGTTGAAAATGGTATTGCTCATGAATTATCAGCAGCAAGAACTCCACAGCAGAATGGAGTAGCTGAAAGAAGGAACATAACTCTCAAGGAAGCTGCAAGAACCATGTTAGCTGAAGCTGGATTGCCTAATAGATTTTGGGCTGAAGCCATTAACACAACAAGCTACACTCAAAATAGATGCATGATAAACAGGCAATTGACTAAGACTCCCTATGAAATATGGACAGGTGTTAAGTTGGTATTTTACCAACTAATCGAGCATTTTAGATTAGGATTGTTTATTATTTGTGGGTGTTTTAGAGTCGTTAAGTCCGATTTATGTCATTAAGTGTCGATGTAAAGTTAATACAGATTTGGTAGCGGAATAATGAAGAAAACGATGAAAAACGGTACGAGGAAGGAAGAAATCGCGTTTGAAGAAAAAAAATTGCATTTTTGCCTAAGGACGGGCGGGCGCTGCAGCGCCCAGAACAGGGCGGAAGATTGGCGTGGGCAGATGGGGCGCTGCAGCACCCGGGTGGGGAAATTGGTGCGAGCATCGTTGGGCGCTGCAGCGCCCAACGCCAGGCGTTGCAGCGCCCGGGCGGCATTCTTGTGATGTTGTGCTGGGCGCCGCAGCGCCGAGGGCGAAAATTCTATGTTCACCTACACTCTTTCTTGGACTTTTGTGGGACTATAAATAGAAGCTTTGGGGCTTGAAATTAGGGATCTTGGACCCTTGGGAAGACAAGAAAACAACTACAAGACAAGGAAGAAGGCTTGGGACATCTTGGGAATAGCTTGGAGAAGAAGATTGGAGGCTCTATCATCTAGAAATAGAGAAGATTCCTCAACTCTTGTTCTTATTTTGTTGCTTTCTTCATATCTTGTAAGACGTATTGTTGTATTCTTATGGATTCATTTTCTTTAATCATGAGCTAAACTCTATAATTCTAGAGGGATGATGTAATCTATGTTTGAACTTATGTTTTGAGATTGTGGTTTGTCAATCTAGATCTATTAATTTATTTGTTCTATTTGGATCTATTGCTTCTAAATTACTTGATCAATAATTTAGAGTGTTTGGTGTATTTGATTTGACACTTGAGAGAGGTAATTGAATACATGACCTTGAAATAGCATAACTTAGGATTTCATAGAATTGAGAGATTTGTGAATCCTTTGAAGTCTTTTATCAAGATTCATAGTTTTTATTGAGATTTCAATTGGTGATTTTTATAGAGATATTGATTTCCCAATTGAGATCTAAAATCATTTGGCACTTTCGAGAGAAAATGATTATTGTAGAAATCTTGACTTATAAATTGGTAATTGATGATTGATAAACCATAGTGATAACATAAGGGATAACTAGATTCATCACACCTCTTGAGAATTCATCTAATCATTTGGATAAACTCATTTTTATTTTTCCTATTCTTAATTTATTTTTGTTATTTTAATATATTAAATTCCATCAACTATTGAATTTATAAATAAAGTTGGGCAACTATATTATAGTACTTAGCAACAATTCGATAATTATTCCCTTTGGATACGAAAACCTTACTTTCACTATATTAAAACTTGACACCATAGACTTGCGGTAAGAAAAATCTCTAACAAGTTTTTGGCGTCGTTGCCGGGGAATAATTCATCTTATTTGCGCTAATATTATTACTTAGTAGTTTTACTTTAATTTAGATTGGTTTTTGTTGCAATAGGGTTATTGTCGTTTTTGTGTTTTCTTGTTGATGCGAAGACATAAAAGTGCTAATTTAATCTTATTTGATCTAGAAATTGAAAGAACACTCCGGAAGATTAGAGCCTCACGAAGAATCGAATTCACAAAAATTGCAGGAAACGGTGAAGAGGAAGAACGCGTACCTATTACTGCACCACCGGAGAGGGCCATTCGTGACTATTTTCGACCAACCACCAACCAAAATTATTCAGGCATTGTTCGCCAACCAATCAACGTGAATAATTTTGAATTAAAACCGGCCTTGATCAACATGGTACAACAAAACCAATTTGGGGGTAGTGTTGTGGACGACCCTAACGCTCATTTGGCAGTTTTTCTCGAGATATGTGACACAATAAAAATGAATGGGGTTCCTGATGAAGCTATTCGGTTGAGGTTATTTCCGTTTTTACTTCGTGATAAAGCTAGACAATGGCTTCAAACCTTCCCACCCGGAAGTATCACTAGTTGGGATGATCTCACTGAAAAATTCATGGCAAAATTCTTTCCACCTAGCAAGACACTTCAACTGAAGAGTGAGATTGCTCAATTTCATCAAATCGACTTTGAACCACTCTACGAAGCTTGAGAGCGATTAAAGGAATTATTGAGGAGGTGTCCACAACATGGGTACGCAGATTGGCAAAAAGTGCAGTACTTCTACAATGGTATGAATGGGCATTCGAGAACTATTATAGATGCTGCAGCGGGAGGTACATTGATGGCTAAAACTCCAAGTGAAGCCATGGTTTTACTAGAAGAAATGGCTGCCAATAGTTATCAATGGTCTTCTGAGAGATCTACGCCAAGAAAAGTTGCCGGTGTTCTTGAACTTGATACTATGTCCGAATTAGCCTCTCAAATTTCCTCATTGTCAAAGCAAATTGCCACTCTAAATTCGGGTGGAAAACAACAAACAGAGGCTGTTATGGAGGTAAGTCAAGAAGTGGTGAATCCCGATACGGAGCAAGCTAATTACGTGAACAATCGGGGTTTCAACAATAGAGGGAATCAATTGCCGATGCATTATCATCCGGGACTTCACAATCATGAAAATTTCTCGTATAGCAATACGAGAAATGTGTTGCAACCACCTCCAGGATTTCAGAATCAAGCAAGTACGAACGAGTACACACGTGGGAGAACAAAGCCGCCTTTGGAAGAATTACTTAGTTCATTCCTTGTAGAAACACGAGCAAGGATGAACAAGACCGATTCTAACATGGACAATTTGAGTTCAAGGGTTACAACAATTGAGAGTCATCTCAAATCTTTGGGAACACAAGTGGGCCAATTGGCCACGGCTATTAATTCACAACAAAAAGTTGATACGTTTCCAAGTAACACCGAGGTGATCCCACGTGAGCATTGCAAGGCCATTAAGTTGAGAAGTGGAACTGAATATGATGAACCAAAGATGCCTACTCATGCCACCAATGAACCAAAAGCAAGCTCTGAAACACTCCATAATGAAGAGGGCATTGACAAGCAATCAGAAAGTGCGAAAAATGAGGTAAAACTAATTTCCAATTCTGATAATGTATTACCAAATTCTGTTCCTTTTCCACAGAGGTTTCAGAAGAAAAAGTTGGACGCTCAATTTTCCAAATTCTTGGAAATATTCAAGAAAATTCACATCAACATTCCTTTTGTCGATGCACTTGAGCAAATGCCAAACTATGCGAAATTCATGAAGGATGTGATGTCGAGAAAGAGAAGGTTGGAGGCATATGAGACAGTCAATCTCACAGAAGAGCGTAGCGCCGTCTTGCAAAGAAAGCTACCACAAAACTTAAGAGATCCGGGGAGTTTCACTATCCCTTGCACTATTGGTGATTCTTATTTTAATAAGGCTCTTTGTGATTTGGGTGCTAGCATTAATCTTATGCCATTATCTGTTTTCAGGAAACTTGGCCTTGGAGAGGTAAAGCCGTCCACCATCACATTGCAATTAGCCGATAGATCACTCACCTACCTAAGAGGCGTGATTGAAGATGTGTTGATCAAAGTGGATAAATTCATATTTCTGGCAGACTTTGTGGTGTTGGATATGGAGGAAGATCATGAAATGCCATTGATTCTTGGAAGACCTTTTCTAGCAACGGGACGATCTCTAATTGATGTGCAACGAGGAGAGTTAACATTACGGGTAAATGATGATGAGTTATTGTTTAATATTTATAAAGCAATGAAATTTCAAGAAGAACCTCAAACATGTCATTTTATTGATATGATCGAACAATGTGCTCAAACGGAGGGCATAAAACAAGATTTAAAAGATCCGTTAGAACATTGTTTGATTAATTCAATAATGAAATGTGATGATGAAGTTAGTGATGACATTGATTTGCTTGAGTTTATTCTTCCCCTTGAGGCTAAAGAAACTGTAAAAGAAAAACAAAAGGAAGAATTAGAAAATGCCAATATTGAAAATATTCCGAAAGGTACTTTAGAACTAAAGGAACTTCCGGAACATCTTCAATATGTATTTTTGGGAAAAGATAAAACGGACCCGGTAATTGTTTCTGCTTCATTATCTTCACCCGAATTGGATAAGTTGTTGCGTGTGCTTCGGAGCATAAGTCGGCTTTGGGTTGGTATATATCTGACTTAAAAGGTATAAGTCCTTCCATTGTAATGCACAAAATTTTAATGGAAGAGTCTTATAAACCTTCTATTGAACACCAAAGATGACTTAATCCCGCAATGAAAGAAGTTGTGAAAAATGAGGTTTTAAAATGGCTAAAGGCAGGTATCATTAATGCCATTTCTGATAGTTCATGGGTGAGTCCGGTACAGGTTGTTCCTAAAAAGGGAGGTATGACAGTTGTGAAAAATGATAACAATGAATTAATTTCTACACGAACTGTCACAGGATGGCGAGTATGTATTGATTACAGGAAACTGAATAAAGCTACTCGTAAAGATCATTTTCCCCTCCCCTTTATTGATCAAATGTTGGACAGGTTGGCAAGGTACGAATACTACTATTTTCCTGATGGCTATTCAGGGTACAATCAAATCGCCATTGCCCCTGAGGATCAAGAAAAGACCACTTTTACATGTCCATATGGTACTTTTGCATTTCGCAGGATGCCATTTGGATTATGTAATGCACCTGCTACTTTTCAGAGGTGTATGATGGCGATTTTTCATGGTATGGTTGAGGAAATCATGGAGATTTTTATGGATGATTTTTCTGTTTTTGGTACTTCTTTTGACCATTATTTGCATAACTTCTCTCTTATTTTGCAACGTTGTGAGGAAACTAATCTTGTACTTAATTGGGAAAAATGTCACTTTATGGTCAAAGAAGGGATTGTACTTGGGCATCGTATTTCTTGTATAGGTTTGGAAGTTGACAGGGCGAAAGTTGTGGCTATTGAAAAGCTACCCCCACCTTCAAATGTGAAAGGCATAAGAAGCTTTTTAGGGCATGCAGGATTTTACAGGAGATTTATAAAAGATTTTTCAAAAAATGTTAAACCATTTTGTAATCTCCTTGAAAAAGATGCTATCTTTTGCTTTGATGAGTCTTGTTTGCAGGCATTTGAACAGATAAAAAAGGCACTTATTTCAGCTCCTATTATGATAGTGCCGGATTGGACCCAACCATTTGAGCTTATGTGCGATGTGAGTGATTATGCAGTTGGTCAGAGGCGAGACAGAATTTTTAAAGCAATTTACTATGCGAGCAGGACCATGGACAATGCCCAACAAAACTACACCACCACAGAAAAATAGATGTTGGCGGTAGTTTTCAAGGAAAGACCACTTTTACATGTCCATATGGTACTTTTGCATTTCGCAGGATGCCATTTGGATTATGTAATGCACCTGCTACTTTTCAGAGGTGTATGATGGCGATTTTTCATGGTATGGTTGAGGAAATCATGGAGATTTTTATGGATGATTTTTCTGTTTTTGGTACTTCTTTTGACCATTATTTGCATAACTTATCTCTTATTTTGCAACGTTGTGAGGAAACTAATCTTGTACTTAATTGGGAAAAATGTCACTTTATGGTCAAAGAAGGGATTGTACTTGGGCATCGTATTTCTTGTATAGGTTTGGAAGTTGACAGGGCGAAAGTTGTGGCTATTGAAAAGCTACCCCCACCTTCAAATGTGAAAGGCATAAGAAGCTTTTTAGGGCATGCAGGATTTTACAGGAGATTTATAAAAGATTTTTCAAAAAATGTTAAACCACTTTGTAATCTCCTTGAAAAAGATGCTATCTTTTGCTTTGATGAGTCTTGTTTGCAGGCATTTGAACAGATAAAAAAGGCACTTATTTCAGCTCCTATTATGATAGTGCCGGATTGGACCCAACCATTTGAGCTTATGTGCGATGTGAGTGATTATGCAGTTGGTCAGAGGCGAGACAGAATTTTTAAAGCAATTTACTATGCGAGCAGGACCATGGACAATGCCCAACAAAACTACACCACCACAGAAAAAGAGATGTTGGCGGTAGTTTTTGCATTTGATTAATTCCAAGCTTACTTGGTGGGTACAAAGGTGATTATTTATACGGATCATGCGGCAATCCGATATCTTTTCTCAAAAAAGGATGCAAAACCTCGTTTAATGCGATGGATTTTGCTCTTGCAAGAATTTGATATTGAGATTCGGGATAAAAAAGGGAGTGAAAATGTGGTTGCCGACCATTTATCCCGCCTTGAGCAACCTCATGAGGTGATTGAAAGCCCAATAAAAGAATCATTTCCTGATGAACAAATTATGCGTGCCGAGGCATCATTACCTTGGTACGCAGATTTTGTTAATTACCTCACGGGAGGAGTTTTCTCACCGGACTTGACTTCACACCAAAAGAAAAAATTCCTACATGATGTTAAGTCTTATTTGTGGGATGATCAGTTACTTTTCAAAAGATGCGCGGATTCTATTATTCGCCATTGTGTTCCTAAGGAAGAAATTGGAGAGATTCTTCAGCATTGTCATTCCTCATCTTACGGGGGATATTTTGGGCCAACCCGGACAGCTGCAAAAGTATTACAATCTGGTTTTTATTGGCCAACATTATTGAAGGATTGTTATGCTTTTGTGAAGACTTGTGATTGATGCCAACGGGTTGGTAATATTTCACGGCGTCATGAGCTTCCTTTGACAAATGTAATGGAGGTGGAGTTGTTTGATGTATGGGGTATTGATTTCATGGGGCCATTTCCTGCGTCTTATGGAAATCTGTACATTTTGCTTGCGGTTGACTACGTCTCCAAGTGGGTTGAGGCGATTGCTACACCAACGAACGATGCTAAGGTAGTACTAAAAT
Source organism: Rehmannia glutinosa (assembly GCA_016081115.2). Classification (NCBI taxonomy): domain Eukaryota; kingdom Viridiplantae; phylum Streptophyta; class Magnoliopsida; order Lamiales; family Orobanchaceae; genus Rehmannia; species Rehmannia glutinosa. The sequence goes on from CM071924.1 coordinate 47,453,596, forward strand.
TCTTGCACAAGCATATTTTCACTCGGTTTGGTACTCCTCGAGCTATTGTAAGTGATGAAGGTACGCATTTTTGTAATAAATTATTTAATAACCTTCTTGCTAAATTTGGTGTGCGTCATAAGATTGCGCTTGATTACCATCCTCAATCCAATGGTCAAGCCGAAATTTCCAATCGTGAAGTGAAAAAAATTCTTGAGAAAACTATGAGTTTTAATCGAAAGGATTGGGCACAAAAGCTCGATGATGCTTTATGGGCTTATCTCACGACTTACAAAACACCCATTGGTATGTCACCATATCGATTGATGTTTGGTAAAGTGTGCCATTTGCCGGTTGAACTTGAGCATCGAGCTTATTGGGCAATTAAGAAATTGAATTTTAAATTGAAAGAGGCCGGTGAAAACCGATTACTTCAATTAAACAAAAAATGGAAGAATTTCGTTACGAATCATATGAAAATGCCGAAATGTATAAAGAAAAAACAAAAAAAGGGCATGATCAAATGATTTTGCGACGTGAATTCTTACCCGGCCAACAAGTGTTATTGTTCAATTCTAAATTGAAACTATTTCAAGGTAAACTCAAATCACGATGGTCCGGGCCATTTGTGGTTGAACGTGTGTTTCCCTATGGTGCCGTCGAGTTAAGAGGAAACGATGGGAATTCGTTCCAAGTGAACGGACAACGATTGAAACATTATTTCAGGAATGAAGCAAGAAAGGTTTTAAATCTTCCAACTTGGTGATGAAATTTCTTGAGCCCGAGTAGTTGAGTCCGGCTAACGACTATAAATTTAGCGCTTCTTGGGAGGCAACCCAAGTGATTTTTGTGTGATCGCATTTTTTTAGTGTGATTTTATTTTCTATTTTGGCGTATTTTTATTTCAATTTTGGTGTGATTTTTGTGTGAATTAATTTGTTTGTGATATTAAATTGTTGAGTTTGATTTTGATTCAAAATTATAAAAAAAATGAAAAATGGCAGTTTTGCGGGGCGGGCGAATGCAGAATACCTGAAGACAGGGTGACGAAAAATTGGGCATGCTTGGTGTTTGTAGTGCCCGACCCCTAGCCCTGCAGCGCCCGACTGGTTTGGGGGTATTATAAGGCTTGTCAGCCTTGTGTTTTAAAAAACACAACACACATCACCCCCTCACGCCTTTCTCGCCCATTCTCTCTTCTTCTACGAAAATCCCACCTAGTCTTCCATTTTACATTATTCAAGTGGGCAATTGAGCAAGTTGATCATCAAATTCATCTTTTTTATCAATTAGGTAAGTGAGCTTCATTGTACATCATCTTTTGCAAAATTTTCAAGCTTAGGTTACAAATGTTGGAATTTTCAATATCATTGTAATTTCGAAATTCTTGATAAATTCTTGATAAATTGTGATGATATAGGACTATTATGTGCTTGAATTGGTTGGTGTTGAAAATTGGGCATGGATTGAATTTTAAACTTGGTGTTCATCTCTCCTTTGCATATATGCCTACAAGGTGTTTGTTAAAATGTCTCAATGAAAAATATTACACCTGGGCATTTGATTCTTGTCATCATTAAAGGTTATTTGATCATGAATTGATGGCAAGGATGCATAATTCTTGAGTAGTTGCAAAAATTCCTAACCGCTAACTCGTATTGTGTGTTCTATGTGTTGTTTTGCTTGTGTTATTTTCCAGGTGATTTCCCGATCAACTAAAATGCCAAGAACAAAGAAAACAAGCAAAGGGAAAAGTGTGGCAAGTACTTTCGAAGAACATGATGAACACCGTTTTATTAACTTGGAAGCACAACAGTTGTACAATGACACGCTATGCATGAAGAGTATAAAGGCGGAACGGGGATTGCAACCGGGGCCGAATGATGGTGAGCTTGCACAAATGATACACCAAAAGCGATGGAAGAAACTTTATGCCCAACCTGAACCATTCGCACCAGATATTGTTCGGGAATTTTATGCGAATGCGACGTCCCCAACTGGCCATCACACGGAGATTTTTGTACGTGGAATGAAATATATACCCACTGATGCAGCAGCGATAAGGAGATACTATGGACTACTAGGGGTGGATCACTCCCCTTATGTTGAATTCGTCTCGCAACCACCGAATATAGAGACGATTTGTAATACCTTATGTCGGCCTGGAACTGAGGTACGTCATATTAAAGTTGCGGGAGGTGCTTTATCTTTTCCCCACACGCAGCTTAGTCGGTATGGGCGAGCTTGGTACTACTTTATATGTAACAATTTGATACCAACCAAGCATGATAGTAACATCACCAAGGAACGAGCCCATCTTCTATATGCTATTGTTACTGACATAAAATTCGACCCAGCGGTGATTATTGCAAGGTCCTTTCGCTACAAAGTTCTACACTCCAAATCCGGGGGACTAATCTTACCGAGTTTAATTTGTGGGTTATGTAAGAAAAGGGGTGTTACATGGGATAACTCTGAGTCGTTAGAAAGGCCTAAAGGGCCTATAGATTCAGCTATTATTGCTTCCTACGAAGAATGGGCAGGTGGTGTGCCTAATCCGAAGGGTGCGGGATATATCCTTGATCCCGAATTTGCTCCTCCACCTGTTGAGCCTCAGGCTCAAACCCAGTCACAAAATATTGATGCCCCATCCGGTTCAGTGGCAGGCCATTCTCATTCCAGAGGCTCACATCATTCCAGAGGCTCACATCATGATGATGACCCTTCAGCCGCATTAGTTTGCGAAGTACGAGAATTGAGAAGGGCTTTTGTAGCTGAGCAATGCCACAGAGCTGCACGGGAGGAATATGTGAATGAGCACAATTGAGTTCTTGCCCAGATATATAGCTAGACGCACCCACAGTTCCAGTTCCCGACACCACCACCACCGGGTCCTATTGCTCACTTTCTACCACACGACTCCGATAGGGATTCCGATGAGGAGTCCTAGGCACTTCGACTACCAGAAAAGTTTTTCTCACTCTCCATTGGGGATAATGTTCATTTTAAGTTTGGGGGGTGTAATCTGTATTTGTTTATTTTGTGTCTATTGAGTCGTGTCAAAAATATCAAAAATATTAAAAAAAAATCGAGTCGAGTAGTATGTTGAACTGTAGAACTGCATGACTAAGTAGATTTGTTGATTACGAGTTGAACTGTCACAAGAGCATGCTTTTAAGTGGTGATCTATATTTTGCTTAATTGATTTCATATTCATGCATAATTCTGTTAACTTATTTGAAAATGATTAATGAAGTTGAGTGTTGCTTGTATGATCCCACCAGATTCTAGAACTTGTTTGATCACTAATTGAGGCAAAATCCTCGGTGAAATAACATTAAGGAAATGATTTAGGCCATCTTTGAATAAGCTAGAGCCAAAATGCCTACCTTTATACGATATAATTTCACTAGTGTCCCCTTTGAGCCTATTAAACCTGTTCTTTGGCAACCAATCTTATACCTTGAGCCTACATGTGAAAATCCTAATTACCCATCACTCATACAAACAAAAATGTTGAAGGTTGAGGAGGGTATGATAAGAATGGTATATGTTACTTGCATGAAGTTGCCTGAGAAAAAGAAGATATGAAACTCCATGTATTAAAATATGCAAAAGAATAAGTTTGGGGATTTCGGAAAAAAAGAAAAAGAGAAAGTCGAGGCTCATAAAGGGAGAATAATCGAGAATTCAATAGAAGTGAAGGTAGCTATTTTGTTGGGCAATTGGTGATTTGAAATGATAATTGTGTGTTTGGGTGAGTTGAGCCACTTAATCCTAAATTTTCCTACCCGACCCTAAGCCACATTACAAGCTTTGAAAGTCCTATTGATCCTTGTGTTATATTAGTCTGTATTAGTGGAGATTAGTGTGAATGACAAGCTTATGGAATCCAGTAGTCATTATGTTTTGATACCTAGAAGTGGATCATCTTGATAACATTCGATTGCGTGAATCAATTTGAATAATGTAAACGGAATTGTCATGAATATTCAACACTTTTGATCACAATGTCAAAACGCATGCTTGAGTGATAGTGAAATGAGTATTGAGACAAATGTTATTGGTTGTGGAGTTTTGCAGTTGTTTGTGTCGTTGTTGTCTTGTATGTTTTTCATTTTGGAGTTATAATTGTTTGAGGACAAACAATAGCTTAAGTTTGGGGGTATTTGTTAAGTTGGTATTTTACCAACTAATCGAGCATTTTAGATTCGGATTTTTTTATTAATTTTAGGTGTTTTAGAGTCGTTAGAGTCCGATTTATGTCATTAAGTGTCGATGTAAAGTTAATACAGATTTGGTAGCCGAAGAATGAAAAAAACGATGAAAAATGGTACGAGGAAGGAAGAATCGCGTTTGAAGAAGAAAACTCGCATTTTGGCCTAAGGACGGGCGGGCGCTGCAGCGCCCGGAACAGGGCGGAAGATTGGCGTGGGCGGATGGGGTGCTGCAGCGCCCAGGCGGGGAAATTGGTGCGAGCATCATTAGGCGCTGCAGCGCCCAACGCCCGGCGCTGCAGCGCCCGGGCGGCATTCTTGTGATGTTGTGCTGGGCGCCGCAGCGCCCGGGGCAGAAATTTCTATGTTCACCTACCCTCTTTCTTGGACTTTTGTGGGACTATAAATAGAAGCATTGGGGCCTGAAATTAGGGATCTTGGACCCTTGGGAAGACAAGAAAACAGCTACAAGACAAGGAAGAAGGTTTGGGACATCATGGGAAGAGCTTGGAGAAGAAGATTGGAGGCTCTATCATCTAGAAATAGAGAAGATCCCTCAACTCTTGTTCTTATTTTGTTGCTTTCTTCATATCTTGTAAGATGTATTGTTGTATTCTTATGGATTCATTTTCTCTAATCATGAGCTAAACACTATAATTCTAGAGGGATGATGTAATCTATGTTTGAACTTATGTTTTGAGATTGTGGTTTGTCAATCTAGATCTATCAATTTATTTGTGCTATTTGGATCTATTGCTTCTAAATTACTTGATCAATAATTTAGAGTGTTTGGTGTATTTGATTTGACACTTGAGAGAGGTAATTGAATACATGACCTTGAAATAGCATAACTTAGGATTTCATAGAATTGAGAGATTTGTGAATCCTTTGAAGTCTTTTATCAAGATTCATAGTTTTTATTGAGATTTCAATTGGTGATTTTTATAGAGATATTGATTGCCCAATTGAGATCTAAAATCATTTGGCACTCGAGAGAGGAAATGATTATTGTCGAAATCTTGACTTATAAATTTGTAATTGATGATTGATAAACCATAGTGATAACATAAGGGATAACTAGATTCATCACACCTCTAGAATTCATCTAATCATTTGGATAAACTCATTTTTATTTTTCCTATTCTTAATTTATTTTTGTTATTTTAGTATATTCAACTCCATCAACTATTGAATTTCTAAATGAAGTTGGGCTACTATATTATAGTACTTAGCAACAATTCGATAATTATTCCCTGTGGATACAACAATCTTACTTTCACTATATTAAAACTTGACACCATAGACTTGCGGTAAGAAAAATCTCTAACAACAGGGAGAAAGCCAAATGTTGGGTATTTCAAGATATTTTGATGTAAATGCTTCATCCACAACAATGGCAAAGATAATTTGAAGGCGTTTGATGCTAAAGCTGATGAATGTATCTTTTTAGGATACTCAACTGAGAGCAAAGCCTATAGAGTGCTGAACAAGAGGACTATGGTCACAGAAGAGTCTATCCATGTGGTTTTTAATGAACCTAATGTGAGTGGAGAAGACATTGAAGAGTTAGCTGATAAGCTGAATCAGCCAACTATGCAGAAGAGTCCCTATGTTGAAGCTGAAGTAAGAGCAATCAACCCAGATGAAGATGAGATAGCCGAGTCTCAAAGACAGCTGGAAAGTCAACAACTGAATGAAGATGAAAGAGCTGTTCAAGACAACATTGCTGCGAGACTACCAATCCAATCGACTTGCTCAACTCGATGTAAGATGGCCGAGACCATCCACCAGAGTTAGTTATTGGAGATGTTAGAGATGGTGTAAGAACCAGATCCAGACCTCAGCAAGAAGCAATGTTCACTTGTTTCATTTCCCAAATAGAGCCAAAAGATGTGTCTCAAGCATTGGATGACACACATTGGATTCAAGCCATGCAAGAAGAGTTGAATCAGTTTCAAAGACACAAAGTATGGGAATTGGTGCAGAGACCAACCCATCAAAATGTTATTGGCACAAAATGGGTTTTCAGAAACAAGATGAATGAGGAAGGATCTGTGGTAAGAAACAAAGCAAGATTGGTAGCCAAAGGGTACTGCCAAGAAGAGGGAATAGATTTTGATGAAACATTTGCTTCTGTTGCAAGATTAGAAGCAATAAGGATGTTTCTTGCCTATGATGCACATAAGAACTTCACTGTATATCAAATGGATGTGAAAAGTGCATTTCTAAATGGACTGCTAGAGGAAGAAGTCTATGTTGAGCAACCTCCAGGTTTTGAGCAGAAGACTACTGGAGATAAGGTGTACAAGCTCAAGAAAGCATTATATGGATTGAAACAGGCACCAAAGAGCATGGTATGATACATTGTCGTAATTTCTGAATGACAATGGATTCACCAAAGGCAAAGTGGACAGAATACTCTTCAGGATTCAAGATGGAGAGAGTATACTACTTGTTCAAATATATGTGGATGACATCATTTGTGGATCCACAAATAAAGAGCTGTGTGATAAGTTCTCAAACCTCATGCAAGGCAAATTTGAAATGAGTATGATGGGAGAGCTGACTTTCTTCCTAGGTCTTCAAGTTAAGCAATTGAAGGATGGAACATTCATAAGTCAAACAAAATATACCAGAGATTTAATAAAGAAATTTGGTATGGAAGAGAAGTCTTCTGTGAAAATACCAATGAATACCTCAGTCAAGATGGACATGGATGCAGATGGTAAGGTTGTAGATCAAACCAGATATAGAGCACTTATTGGATCATTGCTCTACTTAACAGCCAACAGATCAGACATCACCTTTGCAGTAGGTGTATGTGCAAGATTTCAATCTGCACCAAAAGAGAGCCACATGACTGCAGCTAAGAGAATCCTAAGGTATTTGAAGGGATGTTAGGAAGTTGGCCTATGGTATCCAAAGGAAGATGGATTCAAGCTTATTGGATATTCAGACTCTGACTATGATGGATGTAGAGTTGACAGGAAAAGTACTTCAGGTACATATCAAATGGTTGGAAATAGATTAGTTTCCTGGTCTAGCAAGAAGCAAAACTCAATATCCACATCCACAACTGAGGTTGAGTACAGAGCTGCGGGCATCTGTTGTGCCCAAGTCTTATGGATGAGACAACAACTGAGATACTATGGGATTGAAGAAAAAGAGATTCCAATTATGTGTGATAACACAAGTTCTATTACAATCACTCAGAATCCTGTGTTGCATTCAAGAACAAAACATATTGATGTCAGATATCATTTTATAAGAGATCATGTTTAAAATAAAGTCACTTTGGAATATATCTCAACTGATAAGCAGCTAGCTGATATATTCACTAGGCCTCTATGTGAATCAAGATTTGAAGAGCTTAAGCATGAGCTAGGGTTAATTGAGCTGAGTTGACACTCAGAAGACTCAATCAGAAGAGATGGAAAATGAGAAGATGAAAATTGAACAAGTTTCATGAATCAGCCATGTGAAACAGCTATGTCGGAAAGTCAGTTGTATCGAGTTAGCTGACAGATGAGTCACTTAATGAAAGGAGAGAAGCAGAGTTAAGTCATTTTTAATAAGCTGAGTCATTTATGAGCTAAGTGATAAAAACGCAGTCATTTTTAATGAGCGGGAATGTTTTTAAGGATGACGTAAGCATAATAATGACGGGTACAGTAAAAAGCTGCACAGTAATCATATGATTGGATATAAATGTTGCCACATTAAATACAAGGAATTAAATGTGGTTTGACGTGCTAAATCTGAACCGTTGATCTCGATCAAAATTTCAAAATCCAAAGACATGTCCTCTCATAACTCTTATATATTCATTTTTCCAGTTTTCTCTCTCTCATTCGGAAACTGTTCATCTTCAAGCAAAAAGAAAGCAAGCTATTTCTCTCTCGAAAACCTTAAGTGTCCTCAAGCTAGTTCGTCTAGTTTTAATTGGTGAAAATCTCTGAAAATGGCACCCAAGTTTGATTTCGTCAAGCTATCGAAGAAAATCCACTCAGGATTGTTAGTGGATTTCGAAGGTATGGTGAAGCAGGGTTCTGATGAAACCATAGTTAAGAAGATTGCTGAGATGCTAGAAAAGTCAGGCCTCAAGGCTTTTCTGACTTTGGAATACTCGCATACCTATCTTGAGGAGGTAGCGCAGTTCTACATTAACGCAGAAGTGCAGGACGAAGGAATCAAGTCTTCTGTCCACCGCAAGGACATTTTGATAAATGCTAAGGACCTTGCGGAGCACTGTTTATTGCCTTCGGATGGCATTAAGGAGATAAATGAAGCTGATGTTGATTTGGCTGCTGCATGGAAAGAGAGAGCCAAACTGGAGTGTGCTGCTAAGGTGGTCTACACAACTGAGAAGAAGCTGCTGAAGAACTACTATCATAAGTTGATGGATATCGTCTCAAAGTGTGTAGACATGAAGTTTGGAAGCTTTAATCAGCTGTCCAAGACAAAGCTGATCGTCATGGCTGTGATCATGCAGGGCAAGAAAGTCAACTGGGCTGAGTTTGTGTACAACAGACTCTGCCAGAATGTGGCAAATAAGTCATTCAAGGAAAATGGTTCCTTTGGAGGATCTCTTGGTTATGGCCTGGTGATTGGCCACTTGATGGAAGTGAAGGGTATTCCCTTCGACATGGAAAACCCTTCCATGTCAACAAGAAGATGTTCAGGGCGAACCTCTCTTGAGCCCGAGGAGAGCCCACGCGAAGAAGGTGGAAACCAGTGAGGGGGAATCAGCTAAACCAGAGGACACAACTGCTACCCCACCACCAAAGAAGAAAGCTGTCCAAGCAGCTGCGAAGAAGAAAGCTGCCCCTGCAGCTAAGAAAAAGGATGCACCTACCACTGCAGCCGAGCCGCCTGCCCGTGCAGCCGAGTCCCCTGCTCCTACAGCCGAGGCTGAAAAGGAACCCCAAATCCCTTCTCCAGCTATACAAAAGAAGAGGACTGCCAAGTCAAGGAAGGCAACTCCCTCCAAGAAGAATGCCCAAGTTCTCACCGGTGATGAAATCACCGAATCAGAACCAGAACTCCCTCTAGTTTGCCAAGAAAAAGGAGACTAGTAAGAAACTCTGAATTGGAGAAGACAACTGAATCTGCCACTCAGCTGGAGAAAGCATCCGAGACCGTTGAAACTCAGGAAGTGCAGTCTCCTGAAGTTATTGATGAATCTGACAGGACTGCTGAAGGTCATCAACAGAGTCCCTTTGAAGACTCAGCTGGGTGTCAGACAACTGAGGATAGTGAAGCAGCTGAGACAACTGAACATCCTGTTGAAAATGTTGTCTCTCCACCTGCTACTGATGCTGCTGAAGGAGAGGAGCAGCAGAGTACTTAGCCCTCTATACCAGAAAAGGAAGGACAAGAAGAAGATGATGACGATGATATCATCATGTACTCTCCAATATATCCAGATATCCAGAGACGCCTTAGAGAATGGAGAGCATGGAAACTTTATTACTCAAGGGAGCAGTTCGCTCACCCTGAGTATATCGAAGAAGAAGAGTTACTGCAATTTCTTGGTGTTGCCACGGTACATCAAGCTCTTGATGAAGAAAATTGCATGGACATTCTTTGAATTATCAAGGAAGAAGAGAAAGAAAAGGCAGCTGAGGAAGCCCGTGTCCTAGAAAAGGCCAAGATGTGTGAATTCACAAACTCTCTATCTCACACTCATACACATCTAAACATATACTCAGAGAGTGATGAGGAACCCATGGCTGCAACAGAGAAGTCAGACATACAACAAGAAATGAGAGAATCCAGGCAGTTGCATGAGCAACAACCATTTGAAGGACCAGGAGAGTCGTCTCAATCTCTCCTGCCGATGGACCCTTTGAGAGTAGTGCAGCAAATTGCCACAGACATCGCTGCAGCTATGTCCCCGGTCTTTCGGAGGATGGGTCCAAGGGAATTGGCAATGAAACTGGGATTTTGGGCACCCAAGTTGAGCCAACCCCTGAAGAAGGTTTTTTACCACCTGCCCCAGTGGCTGAGCATTCCAAAGAAAAAGCCGCGAGTCAGGAGCAGAGTGACCCCATTATCAGTCACTCAGCTGGTGTGCCAGCTGAGGGGGAAACTCTCTCCACTACAGCAGGGTCGGAGGATGCTGCAGAAGACTCTAACTTGAAGCAAGGAGGCGAAGCGGAAACTGAGAAACAACCACAACAGAGTGACATTGACGAGGCTCGGACAATTGAGTCTGTCCCAGCTAAAATGTCAGCTGCTTTGAAGGCTAATGACACTGTCGAAGGCTAATGCACATGATGGAGATGCCCCGGGAGTTAACACTCTGGGCGATGAAAGTGCAATCCTAGGGGTTGAGACTCCTATGGATGCCATGGTCCAAGACCCTAAGACAACTGTGACTGTCGAAGGGAATATTGAAGGCCTCGCTGCAGTTGAGACTGTTGGAGGTAGTGAAGGCCCAAGGGAGGTTGAGACTTCCATAGGTAAAGTTCAAGAGACACAGGACATTCCTCCTGTTCAAAGCCCTGAAATAGAAGAGGAGATAAGTGCACTTCATGACTCCCAGGAGAACCTTGATACATCATTCTTGGGGTCTGAAGATGAAGCTGAGTCCACTCCTGTTGCAGATCCAAAGGACTCAGCTGAGGATGTTCTCAAGACTACGAGCCAACCAAGTGATAAAGCTGCTCGTCAAAAATTTAACTTCGATGATGAGCCAACCCCTCAAATCTCATCATCATCCGATGATGCTGATGATGCAAAGAGAGGATCGTAATTCATTTAGAGAAATCTCCATCGAGATCAAGAAGGCGATAAGACAGTTGAGGCTCGGTCACCAAGCAACACATTCCGAAAGCCCCAAATGGCGAGTCATCTACGCGAGCTCCCACAAAATTGCAAGCGAATGACTCCACTGACATCATCACAGGCTCCCACAGCTGTGACAGATCAGGAGAAACCACTACAACTGAGATCAATCAAGCTGCGAAATCACAGGCACAAACCACACATACCATCCCATATGTGCACAATGATGCCTTTGAACGAGTATTTCCTTTTTCTATAAACTTGGCTGAGCTAGAGGAAGAGACCGCCACAGAGCAATGACGATTCACTGTACAAGAAGATCCCATAATCCCTACCGACTCCATTGTACCAGCAGGTTTTGATTTCGATGCAGATTGGCCAGCAGCTTAGTAGAGTGAGACAACTAAGTTTCATGAAGTCTTCAAGAAAATCTGTGAAGAGATTGAGAAGATCGAACGACACCAAGCCTCCCTAGACTTAAGGCTGGACAATAGAGATGCCACCCTCACAGCAGATTTGCATGCGATATGAGCAAGTTCGCTATTTCAAGGTACTATACAATAAAATGCCTGTCTGGAGCGCTGACAACACTTTTATCAGGCACAAAATGCAAGAATATATTGAGAGGTTGCATGCCTCAAACAAAACAGAAATGGAGCTACTGCGTGAATTTCAGAGAAAAGAAGTTATGTGACTTGAGGAGACCATGAATGCAAAATTCAGCCTTCTCATGGCTGAAATGAAATTGGTGGCATCCGAATCCAAAGCCACTCGTTCAGAATTTCGAACAGCTTATGCAGCAGCAGACTCCAAACAAAATTCGGCTCTTAGCATACTCGACTTTATGCTCGCAGGCATGTTCCCTGGGGTCCCTCTTTCCTTTGATGATGCCAAAAAGGGGGAAGAGGAGTCCCTAATGAGTTTAAAAGAAGAAAAGTTGAAAGAGTCTGAAGTCAAGATGATGATATCTGAGAAGAAGAAGGGAAAAGCAGCTGAGGGGGAACATTCGAAGGACTTGATGTTAATGATTGCTGAAACCCCTCAGCAGGGTCATGTTACGGCCTCAATTATCAGCAAACTTCGAGTGACTCTGGCGGTCGAACACTCTGTTGTGCCAATGTCGAAGAAAAGGCGAATCGTAGAAGCAGGGATGGTGGAGTTTGACAAGAAGACGGATGCCCGCATCGAAGAAGTGTTGAAACAATACGGTGGCATTCCGGTAGGGAAGGATTAAGATGCCATTCCTGACAATGGATCCGATCCAAGATCAGTTGAAGAATTCAAGACGCTCGAATCCGAAAGCTATTTCTAAAAGATGTCACTAGCCCAAGCATGGGATCTGTACTGGGATAAGGGTCTTAAATTGTGCGAATAAGCTGATAAGCAGTAGACTACCAGCAGCTATTCAGCTGGTAAGCAGAATAATCCCGTGCAGTACACACCCAGAGGAGGAGAAAGAAGTGGTGGAGGAAGAGGTTCTCGACCTCGTCCAAGACCCAAGAATATCGAATATGTAGATCCCGGAAAGAAGGGGAGACTCTACTGGGATGGGTAGGATGAAGTGGCAAATCTGGAGGTGGCAAGGAAGAATGTTGAGGCCGTGAAAAGACAAGAAGAGGAAAATGAAAGACAAACTCAGCTATGGCTCGAGAGGAAGCGTAAGGATGATGCTGTGAAGAGAGCCTATGAGAAGAAGAAGAAAGCTGAGGAAGAAGAAAGAAAGAGAAAAAGAGCTGATGACTTCGACAGAGCTGAAGAGGAAAGAATGAGGCAGCTAAGGCGATGAAGTGTTGCTGCGTACCCTTCATGTACTTTACTTATGTAAATACATTCATATAAGTCATCTGTATACTTAGTGAAGTTTTCTGTAATTTCTAACTTTGTATTTGTATCCTAGCATAGATGTCTGTATTTTGCTTTGATATAAAATGCTCTGATACTAAATGTAAACAGCTGTGTAAAGGACAAGAATGCTATGATCAATAAAACGATCAATTCTACGCATACATTCTTTGTTACTGCATTGTCAGTATTGTATCTTTGCTGTTTATATTTTGTTGAATGTTTTTAAGTTTTGGCATCATCAAAAAGGGGGAAATTGTTGGGTATTTTATTTTATAGATTTTGATGAATTCCATGTAAAACTTAAACTAGAACGTTGGCACCCCATTTTCCTTGTAATTTTCATTGTAATAGATAGAAATGAAAAGCCGAGTCAAGTCGCCTATGCCTGCCTGAAATACAAGAAGTCAATCAAGATCGAAGTGAAGACTCATTGTGGAACAGCTGAGTATTGCCAAGATAGAAGATCAAGAACTCGACTGAAGATGTATCAGTTGAGGAACAGCTGTGTGAAGAGTCAGTCAAAGTCAACTCAAGAAGCCAAGTCTCAAGTTCAAGTGACAGATGAGTCTTCCAATGATTCGAGCAGACTCAAGTCACCTGGGGAAAAAAGCAGCAGCCAAGAGGAGTTAACTGAAATGAATCCGTTGCACAGAAGTCAAGAACATTACTTAAATAAGTAATACTTCCATGCTGCCAGGTCTTAAAGTGCTTATCCCAGAAGCGTGCAAAATGAATAAACCAATGGGAAGCACTGCACCTCCTGTCAGAATCTGAAAAGATGCAAGTTCATTTAATACGAGGAAGGGTCTACATCTCAAGATTGAGGACCAAGAAAAGACAAGCCAACGAACACAAGTGACTTTTGAAAATTAGCCTATCTCTTCAACGGGCAGATTTTTGAAAGTTTACTATAAAAGGCTGAGGAAATTCATTTAGAAAAGGTTACCTGAACTATGAACAAGCAAGAAATATTCAAGCTATAAACCTGCAAATATTCTCAAGCATATTCAAGCAAATCCTCAAGCCTGAAACTCGAAGGAAATCGATCCAACACAAAGCTGTGAAGGAAAGACAACTTCAAACAGTTGAAGAGGAAACTTTTGAAGAATCAAAAGAGGTCTACCATCCAAGGAGGATCGTAGGAAGGTTCAAGGTCAAACCAGTATCAAGTTATTGGAGGGCTTCGTGATCAAATCCAAGAGCTTGAGAAAGTGAGTCAAATAGCAAGCGCGCAACGCCCTGTGAAGAAGGTTTAGCCGGAAGAGAAGCCACTTTGTGTGACCAAGGTTGTCTCTAGACTGTTGACCACTTTGTAAATAGATCTTTTACATAGTGGACTTCTCCAAGAGTTGGAGAAGAGAGGATTAGAAAAATTACCCCATCTTCGAACCTCTATAAAAATCAACTGTGTCTTTTATTTTTCAGCACATTTACATTTCTGCATACTCACTTTATCTCTGCTGATAAACTTATTGGATATCCAATTGATTAATAACTAAGTGCTAAAATCAAGTATTAAAACAAGTTTAAAACAAATCAAAGGGTGTTAAGTCTTCCGCTGATAAAACCAACACAACCAAGTTAATGTTGACCGTGTTATTCTATCAATGCTCTAACCTTGAGTGGCTAACTCTGCTGAATAATCAACTTAGATGTCCCTCAAGGACTCAGCTGTTTGTGTTAACTCCGTAAGATTTTAAATGGACTAAAATCGAAAAGTTGGTAAGGTTTATTCAACCCCCCCTTCTAAACCTTACTTATACCCCTTGGGACCTACAGGATTTGTTCACGAAGCCCTCCCATAGATCAAATTCTTAGTTTGTCAGGAACCTCACTACACTCATTCAATCCAAGGTAGTGTAGACCCCAATTTGTTTTTCACAAATTTCCTCTTCAACTGAATGACAACTTCAATCTTTCACTGAAAAGTGTAGGATGAAGTGTTCTGATGAAGCTTGAGGATTGCAAATAAGTTTGAGAGAGATTTTTGAATTTTTGGTTCTTGCTCGTTCACAAATATCTGTTGTATCTTCTGTGTATCTGAAAATCCTCAGCTTTTATAGTGAAGATTTGAATTTTGTCCATTGAAGAGATATACAAATTCAAATCCCACCGTTGGACAGTTGGCATGTTTTTTCTTGCAGATTTGATGTTAACATTTCTTTGTATTCTTATGTCTTCTACAACTTTCTGGAATGGCACTATGCAGGTGCATTTTAATAGGCTAATCCTTGTTGCCTTCACAAATGTGTTACACATTTACGGTCAAACTTCGTACTTCATTGATTTCGAAGAGTATCTTCCCTGGACATAGTGCAACAAACTTGTTCAGTTGATTTTTGTCCTTTAACTGCTTTACCCCTCGATGACTGATATGTGAGTCTTTTGAGAGAGTCTTCTGATATACTCTGCTGTCAGTCTTCTGAAAGACTTGACTGACACACTCTGCTGAGAATCTTCTGTTGAGCAACTCAGCTGCAAATCAACTGAAATTTTGCAATTTAGTTCCGAGTCTTATGATGTTTTCTTCAGCAAGTCTTCTACAATTCTACACTGCTGCTTTTGAGTCAGCCTACATTCTATCTATTACATGTGTAGAAATTACATGGAAATAGGGGTGCCAACTTTCCAATACATAGTTTTCTAAGCATCATCAAAATCTATAAAATAAATTTCTTAACAATTTCTCCTTTTTTGATGATGCCAAAACTATTACAACATCTACAATCTTTAGATTCTTCCTATCTTCTATCTCCTCTTCTTCTGGCTCTTCTTAATTCTACTTCTTCAAGCTCAAGCTAGTAAGCAATTGTTCTTCTATTCAGGTCAGCTAGAAATCTACTTCATGTGAGTCCTCGGGGGAGACCTCTTCTTGGTTGCATTGGAGCTCTGCCTCTCCCACTTGAAGATTCACTTCTACCTCTGCCTCTTGCTGAATCGCTACATCTTCCTCTGACACTTACTTGGCTACCTCTACCACCTTGGACTTGGCTGCCATTAGTTTTATGTTGGCTGCTGGAGGTACTTTACTGCCCTTTACTCGGTTGTTCCTTGGGCAGCTCTATACCCTCCAAGCCTTTATATTACTATTTGTTACAGGCTTGTTTGAGCGTCATCCCCTTATAAAACCCTTCTGATAGAAGAGTATCAAACTATTTTTCAGTTCTATACTTTGGGACTAAGCCTACTGGTGGACCACCAAACCTCTGCTTTAACATGTTACTTCTATCTTACTGTCTTTTGTCTATGGAAGCTATCTCCTCCTTTGATCTCTTCACAGAAGCTTCTACTCTTTCTTCAACAATGAGATCAAGAGTGATTTGAGGTATCAGCAGAGTGCAGATCTTGAGAGTCCAACCTTATTTTTTCCCATTTTTTCCATCAGTAACAGAGGGATCCTGGATTGTTTGCAGGATGAAGTCTACTTTCATTTGAGTCATGAACTCTACTGCAGATTAACTTAAGTTGTGTGCGGTCAGCTGATCTTGCAAAGATGAGAATTTCTGATTCATTGAAGCCTCCAAGTAGTCAAACTTCTTCTCAATCTTTGTCTCCAATAGGTTCATATCACTCTAGCGGCTTTGATTCATCATATTAAAATTATGTTTCTGGCGATTCTAAAATGCAATCTGATCAGATTCCTAGGTAAGCAGTTTGCTGTACAACTTTTGAGGATTTCCTTCCTATTTCCTCCGAAGAGCCTTCGTCTCAACTATCTAGTCCTTTATTTTCTGCATAACACCAGGTTGATCTCTTGTTATATTCTCATCATGATTATCAATTCGCAAGCAAAGATCAGTGACTGCTTCCATTTCCACAAACATATGTCCGAATGCCTTCCTTAGTTCATCGGCCAATTGGTTGTTGTTCCCAGGAGCAAAAGCGTGCTCAGGGGCTTGGCCTTGGAAATAGACTAGAACCAATCTTGTTTTTGTGGGTTTAGTAGATTCTTCGATGAACATACAGTCACTGGATCGAGACATACTTGCAGATGGTTCTTCATTAGGAATTTCATCACGAAAATCACACTCTTCTTCATCTGACTTGTCGTTTGGAGTTGGGGAATATCCCACTCCATCTCCTATGGGATTGTTTTTTTTCCCCTATTGACGAACAACTCTTTGTGCCTCAGTTGGGTTAACTTCATCGGCGTGAGCAACTGTGTTAGCCTGCTCAGTTGGTTGTGCCTCTACTAGGGGTGTAAATAGATTGAACCGAGTCGAATATTAAGATATTCTATTCGTATTCACCTCTTTTAGAGAATATTCTTATTCATATTTTTTAATGTTCGATATAAAAACCAATTCTTATTATTATTTGAAAATATATTCGAACACATACGAATCAATTCGAATATTTGTATTTGAAACCCCTAAGCGATCTTTATCTTTTTTTCCTACAATATATGATTAGATTGCAATAATAATTAGAATCTAAATATTTACTTTGAGTTATGAAATTATTAAATAAATCAATAATATATTAATCACCATATACATGAACAAACAAAAAGACTATTGCCGTCTACTGAGTTCATCAAGAATATACTATAAGAATATATATGGGCTTATTAGTTTGGACTTTTATAAGTGAACTAATGGTTTATTATATATTAATAATCTACATAAATAATTACATACTTATATGTATAAATATCACATATAAGTGATTTCTATAAATATAAATATAATTATATATAATATTATTCAAATATTCTTTCGAATACTCGAATCGAGCATAATGATATTCATATTCATATTCGCATATTATGCGAATCAAAATAAATAGTCTTATTTGGATTCATATTCTAATTTTTCGAGTTCTAATGTCAATATACGAATTCGAATACTCAATCGAATAAAAAAGATTTACTTCTTTTACATCCCTAGCCTCAACTATGTTAACAGCTTCACTGGCATCAGTAGATTCTGCTTCATTCAAATGTTGTTCATTAGTTGTCTCAACAAAATCACTTGCAAGAGATCTAGCAGGTTGAGGGGGAGGGTCAACTAGCACAAAGGCAAACTATCAAAGTTGAAGTCTGCTGCTTGATCTCATTCCTCTGAGTTGGACTCAACTGCGTCATCGATGTGCATCTTGACAATTGTGTCTCTATCAACCAATTCACTGTCAGCAGCCTCAAATCGTTCACCTTCTAAATCAACTAGATACGGAGAATTTACAGTTTCAGTATCAACTATTTCATCAACGTGCATCAAATCAACTCGAGGCGCAACGGTTTCTGTACCCATATTCTGAAATTATTCCATTACAACTTCTTCTTCCACAATAGTCTTAACTGCTGGGACTTCTTCATTGTCACCTTCTCTCACATCAGTTTCAACTACTGGAGCATTCACATTCATCACATCTCATTCAATGACCATTCCTTCAACAACTTCCTTTTAGCAGTCACAATTACTAAATTCACATTATTTACCACTTCTTCTTGAACAGTTTCTTGAACAACAGTCTCAACTGTTGGGTTGTTGACAAGAGTTTGCTTAGTTTCCCCCATCTCAGTTGTGTTAATAGTTGGTTCAATATTAATATTGGTGGGGTGAGTTGGCAGTGGCAAATCATATGTTTCATTAATTGTAGCTGTTTCGATCTCTACTATCTCAACAATAGTCTTTTCTGTTGGCTCTGGTGTGGTCCCATATTCAACCGTGGCCAAATTTTCTTCTTCCACAGGAGGATTTGAGGCAAGTGTGCTATGTCCCACACTATCACCATCTTCCTCCTCCTCATCATCAATGTCCACAATACTTATATCCACCCCAACTTCATTGCCATCATTGGCCTCAACCATATTTCTACCGATTTGAGTTTCCATTTCCTTTTCCATAGTCTGAACTGTGTTTTCACTTCGAGTTTGAACATTTTGAGGTGAGGGATAGTGAGCTGGTGATGAGAGAGCAATTGTTTTTCTTATCACATCCCTAATGATTTGGGTTGGGGATTTCTTGGAAATTATTTTTATGAATTTTGATGATGCGTGTAAAACTTAAATTTGAAAGTGGCACTACAAGAAAACGCTAATAGACACCACCAAAAAGACACCGGTTTTATGACTTTCTTTTGGTGTCTTTTCCTTTTTAACAATATTTTGTAAGAAACCGGTGTCAAATCGATCTTTGTTGTTTGATAAACAACACGGTTTCTAGAACCGGTGCCTATTGTAAAATAATTTCCAAAATAGACACCGATTTTATTCGGTTTCAAAACCGGTGTCTATTTATATGAATTTATTTAGATTAGACACTTTTTTGACACGGTTATAGAAATATTAATGTCTATAATATTTTCAAACCACATTTTTACACCGGTTATAGAACCGGTGTCTTTAGTTTTTAAACACTAGGTTTTAGGGTTTAGACACCTTTCTAAAACCGGTGTCTTTATTCCCCTAAGTAATTACTAATTAGTTGGGCCCCACCATAATTGTTTTACATATTTTTATATTTTATCATCAAATTTATAAAAATAAAAATACGAAAATGTGAGTGTTTTTATATTTTTTGTAAAAATACTATTTTTTATTAATTTATTTTCAAATTAATATTTTTGAACATTTTATTAACATAACTTACCCCAAAATATTTTTTCAATATTTAAAAACATAAAAATATTAAATAACCACTTCAATACCAAAAATGAAAAAAGCTGTCAAAAAAAAAGGTCATCAAAACAACAAAAAGAAGGTTGAAGGCTTGCACCATTCGAAAAAACCGTTTTAAACCCTTCCGCCATCGCCTCCATCACCTCTCTCTCTCCCCTCCTCCGCCCGCCCGTCACCTCTCACCCCCCTCCCCTCAAATCATCGTCATTTCTCTTCCGCCAACCTCAACCTCTTCTCGTCGCGCTCGTCATCTCTGTTAGAAAATATGGCGGTGTGCGGACCTTCCCGGATAAATATGGTGGCGCCCGTGAGGAACGGTGAAGAAGGTGAAATCGAAGGCGAAACTTCGACAACACCGTCGGCGATTGTACTTAGTTTTACACTTACGGCTTCATGGTGCGATGCCTCCAAGCCCTTGGATCAAGTGTTCTCGCAACTCTCCACCGATTTTCCTCTATTCCTAAGGGTATAGATGTCCTTACTATTCTCCAATTGTGCAATTTTTTCTTCCGTTTTTTTTTTCGTGAACTGATTGTAAATTGGGGTTATTGTCTTTTTTTCGTTAAGGGTTCATATATTGAAATATGATTATATGATTGAGTATGCGATTATTTGTCTCTCGTGTTATTCTGTGTTAATCAAAACGTGATTGCGGAAGTGTTCTTTGGTTTAGGAGTTTCAACTTCAAGATATAAGGAACAAAAGAGTTATTAAGGGTTTTTATGGAGAATCTGGAAGCACTATTTGGCTTATGTATTGAGAACATGATGTTGATTATATTCTTGGTTTAAATGGTAATAGCTTGGGTTAAACCATATCTTTGTGAAGCGATTGTCGAAGGTTCATTTCAAAGTTTGCTTTGATATCATGATAGAAAAGTGACTTTAATCAATTCAAAAAAGAAGGAGAGTGGCTTTTTTTTTTTTGGATGCTCAAAAGGAATAAGGAATGGGAGAGATTTAAAAGGTGCATGTCCTCTATATTGAGAGGATCTCCATCTCTGTTTCCCTAGTTGTAGAGGACAATAAATCTTCGTTGTGAGTTGTGACTAACCCCGAATATTAACGATGATTTCTTGCCTTTATCTTGCAGGCGTACCCGGTCATTATAAGTTGGGGTTTCAAGGCCACCTTCTTAACCTCTCTCGAGTATTCCTAGATTTGATAATTTTTCTAGTTTAGGAGGAGAAGCTATGAGTTTCATGTGTGCATAAATTTCATTTAATCTTGGGTGATATGCGACGATTGGATGATGAATGTTCGAGTTCTTGGAAAACATCATCAATAGAAAATTACGTGTATGTTTAGTTTTTGTTTGGATTAAAAAGGATTTTCTTTGAAAGTGTAGTGCAACTCAACAGGATATACTAGTATATTGGATTGAAAGATTTGTCTTTTCAATCTAATGCTGTTTTACTTGTATTTGTGATCTGTGAGTTACCGAGGTTGATGGACCTACATACAAATTGCTTCTCGAAGAAAGAAAAGGCTCATGACATGGATGTAAATTCTGTGCAATGGAGTTCAATGGTATATGTGATGCGATTTAATAGAATAATTCAAATTACTTGATTTTCCATGAACTATCTCACATCTTTTAGGCGATTGTACCTATGCATAAGTTGCAAACTTGGTGGTCGATTTTACACTAACTTTTTCCAATGGATTTTGCGGTCATTTGGAGTTCATTGGTGTCCATTCAATGGACTAACA